>CM056835.1:19079836-19679836 GCA_029853015.1 Chelidonichthys spinosus
GCCAGCCGTTTGAGTGATGGGTGAGTTAATAAAAGCAGCACTTTCTAGGTTTGTGGGCAACAACAAGTCAAAAAGTGTGTTGGCGATGAAGTTTAGTATATGTGAAGCTGTCTACTGTCTACTTTTCCCTCCACAGATGGAAAACAGACTATTTATAGACTTTTTTTTTTGAGACGGCTCACATTCAGCAGACTTTCAGGCCGAGCTACATAGCAGAAGTCCCAATCGTATCTGGGGCAAGATAGTCCAGATAATCCTTCTGCATTAAAAGCAAATTCCTGCTCAGAAATGTTCTCGCTTCGCAGCCAAAACCAATATAAACAGAGCAATACAATCATTCATTTGGAGCCTGATGACTATTCTCCACCTCCTGAAGGATATATATTTAGCATTTAGCTGCTAGATGTTCCACTTTCCCTGCAGGTTAATGAGAGTGGAGTTTGTGGGCTATGAAGCCAAAACAATGCTGAAAGACACTAAAAGAAAGTTCCTCTACGCTGATTGCTGGAGGTTTGATGTTGCGATGGTATACGCCCACCTGTTCTGCATGCCGTTGGTCTTCCAGCTCTGGGCCAGCTCCAGGGCGCTGACGGCCGGCTTGCCCCTGGAGGTGATGTAGTCGTCGCTGGGGTCGCCGTTGAAGTTCCCGCAGAGGCCACACACCTTGTTCTGGAGCCGCTGGCCCATCGTGATGCTGAGGGTGTTGAAGCGGTTGTACCGCACCTGGATGTCCTGGGCCGTGTCGATGACGATGAAGCCTTCGGACGTGGAGAGGCGGGTCATCAGCCCGGTTAGGAACGGCACCGATACCGGCGTCCCGTTGACCTGCGGGGACACGGGAGATCTTAACGTATCTTAAATTGTATTTATTATCAGCGACCAGCATGTCCTGAATGTCACCTAATTTATTAAAATGAATTATATATGTCACTGAGGGGTAGGATATAAGAAAAGAAAAGGAAAAGATTGTGGCGATCTGATACGGTGCTGTAATCGCTGTTCTTGTCAACAAGCCCATTATTACATAAACCAACACAGCTCTAAATGAGACTCAGGCAGGATTAAAACTCATTGAGAGCCGAGTTAAAAGCTCTGAGAGTGCACTCTCGCTTGAATGATGTAGCCTAAAGCCTGAACTTTAGGAGCTCCACCAGGCTATTACTGGTAATTGGTAAATCGGACTGGAAAGTAAGCAAGTATTTGACATCTGTTTGTTTAGATTCTCGATAAAAAGGCATCTTTGATGACAAGACGGCACATAGCAGAGGAAAAATAAACCCATAATATGAACAAATAATCTCCCAATAGATATAATATTCATATTATAGCGAGACCATGTAGCACTTTAAAAGGAGGAATAACACAAAGCACCCCTATTTAGACAGAGCAACTGAAGTGGTATAAAGATAGATAGATTGTGTCCCATGTGGAAGTTAAAGTAAGTAAGTTGACATTTTTTTTTGTCCATCAGATGTTACAAGACCCGCTTTAAAGCTGAGCTAACCTTTTTTTGGCCACTTGGGAGCGAAACATTTGACATAGTGTGGTTTTGTACTATGGGTTCATCAGAAGCAAACAGTAAAATTGAAGTCCATAAAACCAAAACAATGACCTGAAAGACACTAAAACAGCTGAGGGGAGTCAGGTTATAATGTTGTATTCAATACCTTTTACTTGGTCAGGAATGAGATTTTAGAGTCAGTGTAACACAACCAAACTCAAGTCATCACGCCATTTCCGATATTTGTCTGATGTTCTGAGAAGCGAAGGCTCGTCTCACCTTGACGGTGCTGCCGGAGATGAGAATGTTCTCCTCGTTGATGTAGAGGTAGACGTGGGAGATGGTGGTGAGGTTGGGCGTGCTCCATTTGTCGAAGTTAGCGATGAGCTGGAAGGAGAGGTCGGGCAGCTTGTGGCAGTTTGTGGAGAGGACGAAGGAGCAGGAGGCCGGGAGGCGCAGCGACGCCCCATCGAAGGTCCTGAAGACGCCGCCGCCCGACGTCACGCAGTGCTGGGAGCGCCGCGCGAAGCAGCCGCGCACGCCGAAGCGCAGCGTGCACTCCTCCTCCGCCTTGCAGCGCCGCGGGTCGCACTGGATCAGGTTTCGTCCGATGCACTGGCAGCGTTTGGTGCAGTCGCCGTTCCAAAAGAGCTGCTTGGGCTGAAACGACGAAAAGACTTCTGTCAAAAACCACAGCTGAGATGGTTCATCGATTAGAAACTGATTCGTTGACTGATTGAAAAGTATTGGATAATGTGCTTTTTGAAGCCAGAATTCTATATTGAATGTAACTATGGTACATTTTTTTCCCTTGTGATCATTTGTTGCTTTTCTTTGTCTTATTCAGTTAGTTAGATAGTTGGTTTTGGAGTACTGGAAAAAACATCTTGGCCTAAAAAATGCACTTCTATTTCTTAGCACTTTGATCATAGCACTGTTGTTCTTAAGGTATCCTTCCTACTACTTTACTCAGATGAGGACCGAACACTTCTATTTTCTATCACACTTCTATTTTTTCGCTCTTACTTTATCAGCAATGGTATGTTACGGTTTCTTTCTTTCGTCTAATGTACTTATTGCAGGTCGGTTTGGACAAAAGTGTCTGCTAAATGTAAATGTAAATGTTGATTTTCCAGTTCATAGTTATATTTTGGGTTTCTCTGCTTTAATATACAAAAAACAAACACATTATATTCCTCATACTGTCTGAATATGCCTATTTTTATTATCATCTGTCTGAAACGCTCTGTTTTAGCACCTGTCTCTATAAGTCACCCTCCCAGAAAACAGCCCAGTCTGCTCACACCTGTACAATAGTTGGCTGAGATAACTCTTTGGGAGATAAATTCTAATGTGAGATGACAGGAAGGTGAGACAAATCTCACCAAAGCATGTTGAATTTCCTGATTTAGGCAACCCAGAAACAAATGACTGGGTTTGGAGTTCCACTAAAGGAGCCGGAGAAGTATTTCCAATCAGAATGTGTCCCAATTAATATGACACTAAAACCTCACATTTGCTCGTTTCATTGCAGGTTTGTAAACCAGCCTGGTTTAGTGTTTTTAGCTACATAATGTCACAGAGTTTATTCCATGCAGGGCCGGACGGGAAACTGACCTCGTAGTACTTGCCGTCAGTGTAGCAGCCACAGTTTTGAGGCAGGATGCAGCTCTTGCCGTTGAGCACGTAGCCCTGGTCACACTGGCAGCCTTCCACGCAGTCCTGGCTGCAGTCCCTCTGGCCACGGGCGGGGGCGCACTGGGGCGGGCAGACCGACACGCAGCCGGAGTAATGGCTGTTGGGTGGACAGCCCTGGACTGAGGAGAAGGCAGGTCGTCAAAGATGTTAACACATTTTACAGTTATGATGTTGGACAGCAGCTGTTTAAATGGATAGTTCTGGGAAAATATGCTTATTCCTCTTTGTTTTTTGAAATGGGAATCTCACTCTAATACTCTTCAGTTAAGCACAGAGCTGGAGTCAGGGCATGGTTAGCTTAGCTTAGCATGAAGACTGGAAGCAGAAGGACCATCCAGAGTTCAACAAATCCTCTGGTCAACACCTCTAAAGCTCACGACTTAACTCATTGCATCTTATTTGTTAAATGCACACACAAAGATAAATGCAAAATGGTTTTTGGGGAGTAATGCGACTGATACTTTTGGTTTTATGCGCCCTTTTTTATGCGTCTCTCTGCTTTAAACCCAGTTTGGTTTTTGAGATGCTCATTGCAATGAAAAATGTTATGAAAATGTAAACACTTTCACTCAGATTCTAACAAATGATGAAGGTGAGTCCAGACCGGCACTCACCACACGGCGTGTCGCTCCTCCAGCCGGTGACCGGCACCCCTTGGGTCTGACAGGTGCCGGCGTATATCTGCAGCCAGTTACAGATCGTGTCCTGGGCTCCCTGGTCCATGCAGGTGTCCTGCAGGCAGCTTTGATAGAAGAACGCTGGCGCCACCTTGCTGTGACAGCGTGCAAACACGCCCCCTCGATCCACAATAAGCCCACACAGCCTCACCGCCTCGGGCTCCACGAACACATACAGTCCGTTTCCCACGTGGAAACGCATCACTGTGTTCACCTCGTTGGCCGCGTCATCCGTGTCCGCGTTGGCGTCGGCGACCATGAGAGGCACGTCGTTGAGGACGCTTGTCTCCCCGTGGCCGCAGCGAGGACACGAGTCTCCGCAGCCCACCTGGCAGAACGTGTCCCTCTCGGCCCACGCCATGCCCCAGTCGGTGGTGGTGAGGGTGGGCGGGGATAAGGGCATGCCCTGGCAGAGGCCGCAGGAGGTGTTGTAGAGGTCGCGGGGCAAGGTCAGCAGGAGGAGGGTGTTCCAGTCGAAGGCCACCTTCAAGCCAAAATCTGTCTCCAGGATGAGCTGCATGCCCCAGGTGAAGATGTTGACCTTCCCCGGGCCGAGCTTCAGAGGAAGGTACAAACGCTCCTTATTCACCTGAAGAGAGATTCTAGTTGAGTGGTTGAACTCTAGGAGATGCACACACATTCCTACAGAAGCATTTATTTTTTCCAATAAGTCATAGTTTTCTAATCCAAACTGACCTGCATGTTCAAAGTGTGTGTGGAAATCGCGGTGATGGACATGGATAAAGAGCGTCTATGCGTTTCTCTTTAATCTAATTGTATAATAGAGAGAATGAAAAGTAGAATGAATGAATAATAATGTCTGATGTGTGTGTGTGTGTGTGTGTGTTTGTGTGTGTGTGTGTGTGTGTGTGTGTGTGATTTCTAGTCCTCCTCAGATCTTGCAGTCTGGTTTGTGAACCCGGTCCAAATGTCGCTCAGGGTCTGAGCCAAATCCAGCTTGATAAAAGATGCCCATTGAAATTAGATCCACCTTAAGCCAATCAAAGAGGAATTCACCCTCGGCCCGGTCATTCAATCGGCTTGATTAGAAAATAACGCGTCCTCACAAATACAACAACTATGACCTTCAGGGGCTTAAAAGTGGAGTCCTTATTACAGGAATCCCCCTAATATGAACACAATAATACATAATATAATTCACATTTGGATAATTACTTTTTCACACAGATATATGAGCTTAAACGTGATACTGTAATGAAGGTCCCTCCTTGAACTTGATTTTATTGATTTATTTATTTTTTTGTCTTTTTGATATTTGTATGACTTCATTTCCTCCTCATGCACTCACCGTCACTGTGTTTTTGTAGCTTCGGGACACTTCGATCTCGTACTCGTAGACCTCCAGCACGAAGCCCCTCACCCAGATCGCCTGGCCCGTGTCCCTTTCCTCGTTGCGAGCCGCCAATTTAAATGGAGGAAAGGTTCCACTCTCTCTGCCACAGCTGGTGGTCGCCATCCTGAGAGTACAAGAGCTCTGCAGCTCAAAAGGGACGCCACCGAACGGTAAGAAATGTCCGTACCCGGCCGCCACGCACAGGGCCTCGGTGCGCGGTCGGCAGGAATACAGGCCGCCGTCGTCCTCCTGGCAGTACTCCTCGCCGTCGCAGGGCGCCAGCTGACAGTACACGCTGTTGTCCGAGCCGTTGCAGTAGCAGCGCTCTTGGCACTCCCAGTCCGTCCAGAACGTCTGGTTGGTGGCCAGCTGGCGGCTGTGGCTCACGCAGCCGCAGTCGCCGCGCGCAACGCAGAGGCCGTCGCGGAGCGCGAAGCCTTCTTCGCACTGACAGCCCTCCTGGCACGGCAGAGGACACGGCTCCTCGGGGTCGTCCAGGTTGGTGCAGGTGAGGGGGCAGGCGGTGGTGCACTCGTCGAAGTGACTGTTCTCTGGACAGGGAAGAGCTGAGATGGAAGAACAAGGTGAGGAGAACGCAGAACGGCCAAATCCATAATCACAAGAATGCTCAAAATATATAAACTCACGGCAGTTGGTGACGCTCCTCCAGGAGGCGAGGCCCACTTGAGCGTCCTGACAGGCGGTGGCGTATGCCTGCAGGGACGAACACAGGGCCGAACGGTTCCCTTCCTTCACGCACATGTTATACAGGCAGTTCCTGAAGAACGGCGAGGGGTTGACGACGGCGTGACACGCCAGAAAGGAGCTGTTCCCCGGGTCGTTGATGTTGCCGCACATCCACGGGTTCTGGTAGAGACGCAGGTCCGTGCACATGCGGTACAGGTCGTCGCAGTCGCCGTTGCAGGTGAGGTCATCGGCGATGGAGCGCCAGCCCTCCGTGAACTGCTCGGCGGACTCGGCCAGGCGTCCGTTGGGAAGACGGAGGTCGTCGGTGGCGTTGCTGTTGAAGACGCCGCATAGGCCGCAGGTGACGTTGTAGAAGAGGGTGGAGAGGGAGATGTTGAGGAAGCCTTGGCGAGTGTACTGCACCCGGATAAGACCGCGGGACTCCACCACGGTAGCGTTGCCCGGCGCTCTGTAGATCATCATCGTCTCCATCGGGTGGACGTAAGGGAGCGCCACTGCTTCACCGTTCACCTGAAACACAAGAAGGTGTTTAAGTTAAACGTATGCAATAGCTGAGATAGGATGCCGATAGTGATGGGACAATATATAGAAATATTGAGATATCGTGATACTCCCTGTTGCAATGCGCTATCGATATACAGGCACCAAATATTGATATTCATTTTTTTATAAATTAAAATATGCATGTGCTATTTACTGATTCCATGCAGTTCCATGGGAGGGACTAAGCTCCTTCAGATACACAGCTATTGTAATGCATATCGTGGATAATTTCTTGCAATATATCATGTATCGCAGTATCGTGATATCATCGTTATCAAAATATCGTATTGTGGGCAAAGATTGTGATATTACCGTGAGTTACTCTGTGATTCCCAACCCCTAGATGACAAAAAAGTTTCTTTGGATTGTCGAGAAAATACAAACCTTTACAATATTAAAATCCATCCCTCCCATCTGAGCTTCCAGGTTGGCTACTGTAACCACCACAGGTCGCTTCCACGTCGGGCCCTTGTTCACCAGCCGCCTGCCCATCTTCACCTCAACCATGGAGCCGTTGGCCGGCACCGCGCCGCACAGCTTCAGCAGGTAGAAGGAGCTGTCGTCAGGGAACAACAGGAAGGTGCCGTCGAAAGAGGACGTCACCGAGTTCTGTGTGATGGAGCACACTCCCTCCCTCCGAGGGTAACAGCCCAGCAGTCCCACCTCTGCCACGCACACCTCGCCCTCCTTGCAGGACTCGTTGAAGCAGGAGACTTCCCCAGCGGGGCCGCAGGTGCAGCGGAGGGTGCATTCCCCCTCCTCGCCACTGGGGCCCGCCCAAAACGTGTCATTGAGGGGGTAATAGAGGCCGTTGTGCTCACAGCCACAGTCTTCGCGCTGAACGCAGCGGCTGCCGCTGAGGACGTAGTCCGGGTCGCACTGGCAGCCCTCGGTGCAAGGGTGGGCGCAGTACAGGGGGGCGGTGAGGTCCGAGCAGGAGGCTGGGCAGGCACTCGTGCACACCTGGTAATGGCTGAACTCCGGACACGACAAAGCTGAGAACCAGTGAGAGAGAAGACATTATGTCAGATGACACAAATACAAAGAAATATGAAATATGAAAATATGAATCTCACCGCAGAAGGTGCGAGATCTCCAGGATCGTATTGTGACGCCGAGGGCCTGACAGGCCAGAGCGTAGGCCTGGATGGCCTGGCAGAGCGTGGTGATGTTATCCCTGTTGCTGCACATGTCATAGACGCAGCTGTAAACGAAGGCCGTGGGGTCCACCACGGCCCGGCAGTCCCTAAAGGGTCCGTCTGTTTTGTTGATGAGGCCGCAGTAGTCGGAGCGGAAGTAGAAGGCTTCGGTGAGGGCGTCGCACACGCTGCAGTTCTGGACGCAGCCGTCCGTGCACCTCCAGTCCGTGTCCTCGGCCCGCCAGCTGCCCCCCAACTCCACCACGCTCTCCGCCAGCGAGCCGTCCGGGAGCACGGGGTCATCGGCCGGGTCATCGTTGTAGTTGCCGCAGAGGCCACATGTGTTGTTGAAGTAGGAGCTGGGCAGAGAGATGGATGCGTAGTGTTGGCCGTCATAGGTCACCAGGAGCCCGAAGTCGGTTTCTAAAGCTATGGCGACCCCGGATTGGTAGACCCTGATGGCACCGAGCTGGAGTTGGACCGGTAACGTCTTTGTCAAGCCGTCCACCTGGAGGGAGGAAAAATCAGTGGAAGGAGCAAAGGTTCATGGGAGAAAACTAAGTCCCAAACTCTCAAAACTTGAATCCTGGATCATCAGCTTGTACTCAGATATTCTAATTAATCCGTGTAAATGCATCCAAGAGGTAATTAGGGATCAGCTTACTGCCCAAACCACTCTTACAAGGTTGTCAAAGAAGGGCTTTTAAACGCAGCCACATAAGCCGAATCGACACATCCAACCTGGAAAGTCACACAAGGCCCATATTGTGATAGTCCCCGTTATAAAAGGTGGTCTACAGATTCTCACCTGGACCGTTCCAAAACTGCCTTTGGGTAACATGACTCTGTGACCGTACACCTCCACTGTGACGTCCCTGAGCCAGGAAACCGACGCGACCCCACGGTTCTCGTTTTTGGCCTCGATGCTGAAGAAGGGCAGCCCCGCCACCTCCCAGCAGGGCCGCGCCAGGAGGTAGGAGCATGTGCCCTGGAAGTGGTAGAGGAAGCCGTCGAAGGTGTGGTAGTGGGGGTCGCCGAACACCACGCAGGTGCTGGTGCGGGTCGGCTGGCAGTAGAAGGCCCCTTCCTGCAGCTCGCAGGTCTCCAGCTGCCCGCACGGCGCCTCCTGGCACTGCACCTCGTTGTCGATGTCGAGGCAGCGGCATCGCTGCGAACACTGATCGGAGAGCCAGAAGACTTCCCCTCGCCGGTAAAAACGCCCTGCAGGAGACGGAGGAGATAGTCACAAAGACAGCTCTGCCCTTGTGGACATTAATATCAGCGCTTGACGTCTGTACTCGACCATTGTAGCTGCAGCCGTTGGCAGGATCTATCAGTTCGGTGTCCACACGGAAGAACCACCGCCCGGGTGTATTCACATTGGTGGTGTGTTCGATGTTCACAACGTCGTTCGACCGTGATCCTGGCAGGTTGAAGAAGTGCCCGATGTCTCCGCCGTTAAAACCTGACTGAAAAGGGGAGAGGTGTGAGGGACCGGAGGTGAAGCGCTTATCGTTTATATACGTAAATGAGATGATCTATACCTGAGCCGTCGTCCCTCCAAGTCCCGTTAACGGATCGCCGCCGCTGGCCGTCCCTGTGCTCCACGTGATTTCTCCGTAGTTGAACATGCTGAAGGACGCCACGCCATCTGAGATTAGTACAGTTTGGAATGTGTTCACCTTTTAATTAAAACAAGAGGATGAAAATCATTTTAAAAAGAGAAAAACGGACATTAAAAAAGAAGAATGCAGTGACAGGGACTAATTCTGTTATCTGATTTAATTGTATTTTGTAGATCTGGTCGCTGATATTTTTAGTTTTGGTGTTTACAAAAGTAAAAACAAGGTTTTTAATGTTATTTTAAATGCATAAGTAAGATATAATTGCTGCTTCAACAGCGTTTTAATAACTATATTTCAAAGTGTATGTCGAACCTGCCTCTGAAATGTAGACAATGGAACATTAAGTAAACAACTGTTGTTACTTTGATGTCTTAAACAGTTCACAAACTTCAATTATAACTCAAAATATAAAATGTCTTTGGACAAACAATTAAAATGACTAAATGCTTACTGGGCCAATAGACAGATGTCTGTGATGTTTTTCAGCAACTTAGCTTAGCATTTATAGATAACGACCATTGCTATGCTAGCTTGCGGGTGTAAAATAAATCGTAATAGAAAGAGGTAGAATGTTTCCATTGATCAATCTAGACAAGGCAGAAATAAAACAGATTTAGGTTGTACCTCGTCTAGCAGTTTCCCCTACTCTGTGCTAAGCTAAGCTAACAATGCGACTGTGTGGAACCGAGTTTACCGGGGTGGTCTGGCTTCCTCCGTAGAAGGTGACCTGGTGCCATGTTGCGATAAAGACCCACGTGGCTGTGAAGGTCGGCGTGCTTTTGAAATACCTCCGGACGTCCAGCGTTGCCCGGTCCAGGATGTCCGGTTCGGTGGACTCCCGGTAGAACACGTCTCCACGGATACCATTGTGCACATCGGCCCAGAGTGGAGCGATGAAGGATCTGCTGTCGCTCAGGGGGAACGCCTCGGGTGTGAACTGGCTGACCTGCACGTTGAAGGAGATCACGCCGTTGTTGTTGACCTGTAGAAAGACAGCGTTGCATTTTCATTCAAATAGATTCTTTTAAGATTGACGGATTACTTATTAATCAAGGCTTACATAGATGGAGCGGTAGGGGACATTGAAGAAAATGAATTGAATGAGCAAAGTGATTTCAGCCGAACTCCCGTCGTCCATCTTCGGGGTCTCCAGATCCCTGTGGCCGGATCCATATGGATACAGGATATCCTTACTAGCTAAAAGGAGAATAAAGGATCAGAGCTCATGAAATGGAGTTTTCTTTCTACCCTAAGAGATGAAGGACTAGATGTGGAGGATGACTCGTACCTCTGGTCTGAACAAATATGTTGAAGAGTTGGAGAAGAATGAGTGGACAGCCGGGCCTGACCATTCTGAGAAAAAAATAGAAACAAAATGAGATTTCTGAGTCACAATAGCGTATCGCATTTTCCTTAAAGTGAATGAAAATGCAGGAAGACATGAGTCATAGGACAACTTCTTTGACAACCAGGCCATTAGGTAAAAGTGGAGAGGAAGGAGAAACCATCAAACCAACGTCACGTTACTTCTTTAAGATCCCGCTCCCAGGGCTCCCCCGAGGAGACCTGAAAAGGGCCCATTATTCACCCCAGAACAATGCGTCGGGATCACATTTTGCCTTTACGGTCCCATGTGAGCCGGCAACAGTGGACTACGGGGGCCTCTATGTGCCTCGATTCCCCCGCAGGTGACCGAAGTGGCCCGCTCTGCTCCGGAGTCTCCATGTCTGAAGCCGCGAGGCTGCTTTGGACCCTCATTACCACTTCTGTTTGGGATCCGTCCATGCCTTGTTGGCGAACGGGAGAGAGGAGCGTACATACACCGGGGCACTAATGGCTTTACGTGAGTTGGTTTGAATTGCCCGAGGTCCTTGGCAGTGGCCCCTTGGGGACTGTTCAGTGCTTGGCTTGGCGAGCTGCCTATCGGCAAAGTGGAGTGTACAGCCAAGTTGGCAGATTTTTCCAGCCACCATAGCAACATTTAAACGTAATTATTGTGATGAAACAGAATTAAACTTATAAGCTCGGGATATTTCCGGCCTTGTGAGAGATTCTGCCTTTCTCAATGTACATTCTTGTCAATCAGTGTGTTATTTTGGATTTGGGAAAGTGTCATTAAAGGACCCCAGCAGTATCCCAGCATGCATTTCACACCAACCGGTGGATAAAAGTGGAGCCAAACACATGGCATTTTCATTTTCCATTAATTTTGTCTTCTTATATGTAAATAAAGCGACACGTGTATTGAATTTTTAATGAGAATGAACAAAGGCAGCGTATTGCATGTTATTTCTCATTTCATTATTGTTCGGATGGCCAGCCATCTTTATTTTTAATAATGATCAACGAAATTCCATCAAGTTTCCTATATTTTAATTGTCTTCAATACTGTTGAAACATAAATCATCACTACGTTGAATGCCATTCATCTTGATGGTAAATTGTGTTCAGGTGGGCCGACGTTGGTGAGCGCCGCTGAGAGAGGTCTGCTCTCATGTCGTCAGACTCTCATCACACATTGTCAACAGAAAGATTAACACAATTGCCCTTTTGACTCTTGTAGCTCACCATCTTATCTGACTGGCATTAACTCGGTGCCTTTTGAGTGAGGCAATTAAGATAAAGCCCCCGGGACTTAAAAGAGGAGCAAGCCACTTGAACATGTTCATCTCTGGGGGGGTCAGGCTCAAAGAGAGACAACTATTATGTATCAGGTTAGCCACACAGTTTATTAAACATTAATTTACTCTGTGAAGGACAGTTATTTAATTTCGGTAATTTTCTTTTTTTTTTGCATTTGAAAATGGGTTTCAGTCAGAATTGTGAATCCACAATTGTGATGTCAGTGGATTTCTCAAAAATGAAGAAATTACATTTAAATAGACTAATTTCTTTCATTGTGTCTCAATACTAACATCAGTCGAAATGCACCTGCATGATTAGACCTTAACGGATCCTCAGAAACAAACCAATCTTATTGTTCATTTTTCTCTTTTGTGAAATACAAAATCACATGAAAAGAAACATTATTTGGTTGAGCTGCTCATAGTTCAGATCCACACCTTTTTCAGGGATCAGAAGTGGACTTTTACTGAGTTTTAAAGGGTTTGTGTTAGATTATATTAGCACAAGCACACCAACAACATCACCAACAACAGCCTTTATAGCAGATCATGTTTTTCTTACAATAACAATTATATGACCTAAAGGAAGCATCAATGTATTATGAGGAATGTTCAGGTTTCTTTTACCACACAGTCCGATCAGAAACAATGAAAGTACTGATTAGAAGAGGAGGAAATGAGGCTCTCACCTGCCTTCAGAAGATGGACATCTAGTAGCTCAATAGTCTGACCTGTCAGTTAGAGCAGCGTCCCATCCAGCAGAGGACCATCCACAGGGCGGCGGTGATGGAGGGAGTAAAACTAAGCAGGGGGGTGGGGGATGATGGTTGCCGGAGTGATGAAAAAAGATGAGGAGATGTAGAGGAGCTGGATGTCCAGATAGATAATTCTGCCCCTAAATCCAGCTCAGCAGGGGTTAACCAGCTGACACGAAAACAATCCAAAAGATTTGTGTTTGGGTGTTCAAATTGTCCTTTATGATGGGAAAAACCAAAAAAGTGAAGATTGAAACCTGTTGAAGCTGTGGAAGGAGCGTTGCCCAAAGAAGCAGGTGCAAACTTTTACCTGGGATACTTTTCAACTTAATCTGAGATCAGTGTTTAGAGGACAGGGGGAGGTGGGGAGGAGAGGGAGGGCCAGCACAGGAATCTGAGGAAGAGAGGGAGTGGAAACGGAGCAATGTGTAAGAAGGGGGGGGGGGGGGGGGGATGATGGAGGGAAGTGGAGAACCCAACAAGAATTACTGACGTGTTTTTTAATGCAGGAGATAAAAGGAATGTTTTGTACAAAGAGAGGCTCTCATGCAGGATGAATGTGGAGCCTTTTGGGCAGGAGCCGTCATTTACACCTGCAAAGTGCCAAATGATGATAAAATATGTCTCTGGTGGAAAACACTGCCGCCTTTATTTCTTTGTGGAACAAAAAACGTTTGAATGCCACAGTCTCATTAATGTCTCAAGCAGCGTCTGAACCAGAATTTAAAATATTTGGGGATGAAGTTCTATGGAAATGGACCATGTTACTTGATTATTTGTTTGACGTCTCCTAGCAGGTATAAAAAAGAGACTCTGCCTTTGAATTGGGCCTCAATTGTGGCAAAGACTTTGCCAGGGTTCATTCGGTGCAGGTAGGGCAGCTTCAGGGCACCTGAGCAAAAAAAAAAAATGTGCCAAAGTAGTACAGTAGTACAGTCTCACTCTGGGGCATTTATGGACAAAAACGAGAAACGCACACACAGTCTGAAACCTTGCTTTTCATGCTCGGTGGTAGGTAGAGTTACAGAATTAACATCAGTCACTTTGGACAGTCTGTGTATCCCCCCTTTAAAAAAAAAAAGAAAAGAGGAACAGCCTCATTCACAAGGTTATACAAGACACTTTATTTCCATAGATGCTGGAGAGATAGCGTGGTGAAATCTCAGGTGGATCCACACCGATAGGGTCTGGGAAGGAAAGGGCAGTCAGTCGGGCCTTTGTTGCGGGAGGACAGTGAAAGTAATTGGAGAGGCGGGGAGCAAGATGTGTGAAAGGCTCGGGGGGTCTGAGGGTCAGGCCCCGGGCTCCCATTAAGTAGTGGGGAGGCTCTCTGCGGAGGCTTCTTTTATACCTCCCACGTCTTGTTGTGTAAATGTTCACATACTTTAACCAACCTATGAAAGAAGCGTCACACAAAGAGGGACCAAATGGAAAAAAAAAAAAGAGATCGACAGTTACAGGTGACCGACTGGGCCAGGGGGTCTTAACGATGGGGGGGGGGGGGGGGGGGGGGGAGGGGGTGTTCGTGTTTTGGGAAATGCATAGGAAGGAGAAGTGGGAAAGATCGAGATGAGACGATACTGCTGATATCTCGCACTTGTCCCTTTAGTGAGCCTCAAAACAACTCACTGGGAACAGAAAACATGACAGGAAGTCACGATGCTCTCTTTTTCTTCTCAATACTTGGGTGGTCGACTCAAGGAGTCGGGTGGCAGAAACTTGCCACCTGAGTCTTCAGCGTAACGGAGCCTTTTAGGCTACGCTTGGACAACAGGAAAATCCGAATTGTTGCCCAAATCAGATCTTTAAGACAAGGTGCCCTCTCGTGCTGCCAAATTGCAATACAGGTCGGTTGGGTATCTCGTACGACTTTACTTCATTCGCATCATTTCAAGTATGTGGTTTTTGTCTGGGGGTCTGTTGGTTGTTTGGCCAAAGCAGAGATAACAGTGGGAGCGGGATGGACATAGGGATTTGTGCTCAGGGTATAGTTCAACATCAAGAAACAACCTCTCAAGAATATACAGGGGGATGTCAATGATGATGCAATGTCAAGAAGGGTATCAAAGGTTTTGAATCCTGGAGAAGGGGCTACAGCAGGAACCGATGAAACTAAGTAGTAGTGAATGGATTGCCTAATCCGAAAGGGTCGTCAAACCATCGGATGCAACGCTTAGCTGGGTTTCAGTGCAGCAGTGACACAGATGAGCAGAGAAATGGATAGGTGGGGAATATGGAAAACTTGGAGGAGCTTTGAGGATGTTGGTTTGCCATGAAGAGAAACCCAAATGTTTTCCACATCACAATTCCACGTCATCTCACTTCCTTACGGAAAGTGCAAATTCTACCTTTTAAAATAGTTTGCAAGTGAGACAAAAAATCGCTTTCTTTATGCATCCAGGAGGGCACCGTGTGGGAACAGGGTCAAAGTATCCATCGTCACATGTTCTGGAGAATCCATCAAGCTTGACCTTCACAAAGAAGGTCCTGGACTGGATACCCGCCGAGCTCTGTTCAGAAGTCACCCAATCTGTGGACTGGGCCACTCTATTTCAACCCTTATGCCCAGCGGTTGGCTGTGCCCTGCCCTCCTCACAACGGTCAACCTCCTTCCAGTAACCCAAACCTTCTTACCCTGATGACTCCTTCACCTAGGCACACAATAGGCCCCGTTCAGTCCACACCCCCCTGCCCTCAACCCCACTTCATAGTGCAATGGGGCAGATCAAGGGGCAGATCAGAATACCAACTGTGCAGCCGGGTCCCGTTTATGCAGCAAGGTGCAAGGTGTGATCTAGCCCCCATCCAACTTCCAACCTCAGTCTGACCTTGACTTGAGAGACTGTACTTTGGCACAATGGTGCTTTAAGCTAACATTAACAATGTCAATGCTAGCATGCTGATGCTAAGCAGGTAGATTTAGTATGTCCACCACAACTTAGTTTAGCATGTTAGAATGCTAACACTTCATAATTAACACTCCGTCATTAGTTTTGCAAGTATTTGATCACAAATCAAAGTATTGGATGAAAATTCATGTTGGTTCCAAAGTAACATGAATGTCTGAACCACTGTCGTGACAATCATCCCAATAAGTAATGCCAACCTGCTGGAACCACTAGCTGAAACGTTAGGGGATCACCAAAGACATGGTGATACTGTGATACTGAAAGAACCTCAGTAGTTACTTGAAGGGGAATTTCAGATGTTCCTTATTCCAAACCAGGGGAGTCACCAAGGTAAGAGAGCCTATACTGTATTTGTGTATCAATGTTCAGAAGCTGGTACTTGATACATTCCAATAAAATGTGAAGAGACACATTTGTGTCTCTTTCATTCCCAAACTCTGAGAGGGGGGGTGGGGGTCCTGCTGATGACGGCGGTTGGTGGCATAGATATCCCACACAGGATTAAGGAGTCATGCTGCTGGAAGCGGAGGAGGGGGGTAAATAAGAGGGAATGCCCCAGAAACACAACACCGCCTGACACGTATGGAATGGACTCGACTCAATCACGCTTGCCAGATTGAGAGAAGATCTGCAGAATCCCATCTTCTCCACGGCCAAGAATTCAGCCGGTGAAACAGAGCCGTGCATTCCGAACACGTACATTCAGCCTGTAACGTGATCGAAGCCCCGACTCCATACCTCAGCTTTCAATCAAGACTCTGAAACGGTATACTGTCGTCTACACAAGGTGCTTTATACAATACCTATTGGAACCCCTTTCGACTATGTTTTAACTATGCAAATACATCCAAAAATTGATTTAAGGGGGTTATTGGGTAGCATTTCGAGGCATTTATAAGCAGAAATGGAATATAATATTCATAACATGTTTTCATTAAGGTATAAATCAGCTGAAAATTATGAATTGTGTTTTTGTAAGCTTTGAATGAGACAGTAGACAAAAACTAGTGTGAGCCTCTCGGGATAAATAATTAATAATAAAAAGGCTGGAATAAAAAGAAATATTTATAATTTATTTCTTAAAGAGGACGAAAGCACCATTACACAGTACAGGTGTAGATATGGCAATATGATCTCAAGAAGACAAGAAATTACCATTAAAAATATCAAGATACACATTAACGGCACGAGGCAAAGTGTATTACAGATTAGCAACTATCTTTTATATTTTTTTCTTTATCTGTAAATATTCTTTGTATTTGGTTTCACTGAAGGATAAAAGTGAGGGTGAAAGTTGCACATATTTGAAAAAAAAATTACAAATTCCCATAAACAACACTGGTTCCCTGAAATGACAGCAAACATATCAAGAAATATCAGAAAATGCAAACCACCATTTTACCACAATATCACTTAAAAAAAGAAAATGCGTTACGCTCATCCCCGTACTTCCCATGTAAGCAACGTGTGTTCCGATATACCATTTTTTCCCTCTGCATTCTACTAATCTGCATTTTTTAAAAAAAAGTTGAACTGGTCATAATTCCCTCTTTAATTTCTATTTTATATTGCTTTGAAAACATACCTTTCAAACACCTGTATTTATTCAAGTTTCTAGCCAAAAACAAAATTTTACATGATTACGTTTGAACACATTGTAATAGCGTTTTCTACTTTTTACTGAAAAGAGCTTGAAAGCATTGTGATGTAAAAACAGCTAACGTTAAGAAGCTCTCCTGTCGATTTCAACACAGATTAGTTAACAGGGTGCATGAGAATGTTCACGTTGTATTGTACTCATAATTTAGTATAACGCATGTAGGTCAAGACAGAAAAAAAACGCACAACATATCTCCAGTTATTGACTACACACTGAGTAACTCTGTGTCGGAGGAGCGATCCACACAGGACGACTGCGCCTCGATGCATTTTCACACACTTTCAGAAACACGGGAAAGCTCATCTTCACTTATGTGTTCTTTACATTTTTTATCCTGGCAGCTCACTTAACCCAACGCAATTCAAACAGCACTCTAATATTTAAAACACATGGGTTGTACAAGACGTGCACTTTTTTGCCCCTTCAATTTGGCAGCATTTGCCACTGGAAAATATTTAGTCTAGGTAATTCAACAGTTCTATGGCATTCATTCTTCGTGGAATCGGATCAATACTTGGTATCGGCCGATACGCAAGTTCAGGGATCGGAAAAGGACGAAATGGTATTAGAACATCTAAACAGGAGGCGATCCTCAAGTTGTGTAGAAGTTTAGAGATACCTCACAAGGTTCATGGAAGTTTCAGGTTATTGGCTTTCTGTAGTGGAAGAGGTTGTTAATTGCAGATGGATGGTAAATGTGCTTTTTTATCTATGGTTTGATGCCTATATGAGCCAACGGCGAAGTTCAGGACCTTTACGCCCTGTGAAACAGCAGACAGAAGTGTCATGTTTCGCCAGCCGGATGTAAAGGAGAGAAACTGAGGTGAGAGGGTGAGGGGGTGAGGACCTATTGTAAACCGAAGCGGAAGTGTCCGTGACATGGCGGCTGGTGTGTGGTTACCATACCGACTGGGCCTCGGCGCTTCTCGGCTGCCTCTGCAGGGAGCGAGATAGAGCTGCTCCATTCATCATCCGGACAGCCAGAAGACCTGCAGTAACTTGAGCAGCAAGTCCCAGACCGGAGCTCACCTCAGACCCGAGCTCACCTCAGACTTCGCTTTCTGCCAGCGTGTCTTGACTGTGCAACGGCAATGTTATCCCCAGCACACTGCATTTGGGATTCCAGCTCACGGGGGTTTTCTCAGGGTATTTCACTGCTATCAAGAGTCATGGAGAAAGATAGTGATGGGAAGAAGTAGGGAAACATCCGTGTTACTTTTTCCAAAACACTCATGTTCCTGGAGGAGAACATTCTCATGGGAAAATCTAGTCGGCTTTAATTAAATTAAAGGATCTGTGAGCCTGAAAATGTAAATAAAATCGAAATAATTCACCTTAACATGATAGTTATTATTTAAAGGTCACGTGTAGACTTGGTGTGTGTTCCAGTCAGGAAGCACGACACTAATTGTTTTGGCATCGTGTTGGCTTTTATGCATTATTTTCACCCCAAACAGCCCCCCTCCCCCCTGAGCATAAAAAGTTGCACTGTTAAGAGTAAACAGGCCTCAAATGAATACGTCTCATGCGTGGCGCGAGCACCTTTTCATCCCAAAATCTCCAATCTAATCAGAAAAACACTCGTCAAATATTCACATCAATATGCTATTTCTGCATTCAAATTTGTATTCACGGCACCGTTGTTTTTTTTTTTCTATCTTTCTGCAACTATTTGTGCAACGTCTGGTTTTGCATATTTGTCACATGTGAGATGTAAACTGCATTCTCACCTCAAGCGAAACAGAAATGTGAAGCTTTGTGAATGTGGAACTCCTATGTGCAAACATACTATTATATAGATTTTGTTCAATAATGGAGGACAGCAAACATCTTTTACATTCAAGGCTGAAATACCGCTTCCTCTTTAAATCCAAAAAAGAAAAAAAAAAGGAGGCTCAATTAAGTACGTGTCCATGCGACACTCCTGAAGGTCCCGTCGAAGCCTTCCGACTCAAAGGTGCGAGGAGCTGCAACGACTTTTGACCCGCGGCACCACCAGGATCTCGTCGCCGTCGCGGATGCTGTAGGAGTGGAGGGCCCGGCTGCCGCACCTCAGCTCCTCCGGCCCCAGCATCGCCGACATCTCCCGGTTGATGTAGAAGAGCCGGACTCCGTTGGTGGGCAGCTGCAGCAGAGCGCGCAGGTGCTTCCTCAGGTCGCCCACTGTCTGCTCCAGACGGAGGCCGACGGCTTCCACCCTGTCGCCCCAGCGGATGTCCACCATGGTGGGCAGCTGCAGCAGAGCGCTCAGGTGCTCCTCAGGTCAGCGGGGCCACTGTCTGCTCCAGTACTTGGAGGCGACGGCTGTGGTACCCTTGGGTCGCCCCAGCGGATGTTCACGTCACTGGTGCAGCTTTTGTGAAGGTTATAAAGAAATAAAGTACGGCCTGTGAGCTGACCGACAAAGCCAAGGGGCCACGAGAGGCGACGACCAGATAGGAAGTCTGGTATCTCGTTAAGCTCATTAAGGCCCAGTAATCAGCATGTGTTTCGTTCACTGGCATTTTATCGTGAGTGTACGCTATTAGCTGCGTTTCCATTCACATCATTTTATGGCACTTTTGCTGAACCGACATAAGCCAAGGTGGCTGTATGGAAGAAGGCGACGACCATGATAGGAAGGTCTGGTTTTGCCTTTGTTGAAAAAGAGTTGATGCCTCATGGAAATGCCAGTGCCGAGGAAGTTTTGATGTGACGAACCGTTAATTTACACGACTGATCAGCTGTTTCTGCTGTTGGTGTCTTCCTAGCTTAGCTAAACAAGTAGGGAGACACTTCTATCCTGGCTCTCTACAAATGTCCATAAGAAGTGCATATGGAATACAGGTTCACACTATGCTAAAGGTTGCTTTTGCACTTTGATAGCAAAGGAGTTGAATGCCTCATGCTACATGCCAGTAGCCGATGAACGTTTTGATGTGACGATAGCTATTAATAAATACAATACGACATGCAATTAGCTGAGCTTTAAGCTGTTGGTTGTCGTTCCTAGCATGTACTGCTAAACAAGTAGGAGACACTTCTATCCTGGCTCTCTACAAAGTCCAAAAAATCAAATAATACACCTTCCACCACTTCTAAAGTTCCACAGATAGCAAGGGAGAGAATGCTAATGCTACATACCAGTAGCATGACGTAATGTGTGCATAGCTATTAATAAATACAATACAACATGCTAATTAGTGAGCTTAAGGTGTTGGTATGTGTTTTTTTTTGTTTCATGTACTGTTTTTTCAAATAAAAAAAGGGACACCGGCATCTTTCTTCTGGATTGGAGTGCTAAAATAATAAAATGGAAAAATTACATGATTCATTAAAAAAAGTCTCTTTCCATCTGCCATTATTACGTCTCCTCTTTTCCAATGAGCCAACGTCTCCACTATAACTCAGATCCTTCCTTGAGTTTAAGGCATTTCCACTCAGGTTGAGCATAAAAACGGGGTAAATCGAAACTCACCTTGTGTGGCGTCTGAGAGGCAAGAAGAAAACACTTCGAGTTCTCTGCCTCTTGCTCGCCGTGAGAAAGCTTTGCAGACACCTCAGGGGAACGGGTTTTGAGATAAGGACCCAGGAACGATTAAATAAAATCCAGGAGAGGAAAAAAGGCCTGCGCTTTCAAAGCTACTGTAACAGCTGGGCCAATCAAAGCGATTTCCCTTCCCTCCCTCAAAACTCCCCATACAAAGCCAATCCCCTGGTCTTTGGGGGGGAGGGTTCTGGCAAAACTAGTGGTCCACCCTGGGAATTCTCCTCTAAGGCCACTGTACACAAAGTGCCATTCTAAGAGAAGCCATTTAACTAAGAGGCTTCATTAAATGTATTAAATGGAGCTGGATAATGCTGCAGGTGATAACCAGTCAGCTTTCCAATTGTGTTTTCTGGCATTTTTCGATAATGGACCGTAAAGTAGCCGAACAACAGGTTTTGGAGCTGGTACAGACACTATCTGTGTTTCATCTAACCTCATTCTCTCATTTCCCAGTCCTCTAGTTGAAATAAGACCTGCTTAAAAAGTGAAAATGTTGATTTCCCCCTCTTACCTCCCATACAGGCCCTCAAAATCCACCATCCCAGTCCCCCTCTATTGGATTCTCTCATTTCTTTTTCAACCTAGTTCTCTCTTTCCTTGCCACTAATCCTTCCTGTGCAGCCAACACTTCTTTTATATTTGTGTTTCCTCGTCCCACAACCCCTTTAGCCCTTTCCCAGATTATCCCCAATTCTCTGCACCTCCGTTAGAGATTACTGAGGTGTATCAGTCGAATGTATGGTTCGAGCTGCGTTTATAGTTACTCAAAGCCGGAGTCAGACTGCGACCCACCCAGCGGGGCTCTGATCCCTCGGGGTAGCGAGAGTCACGGCCCCAATCCCGGAAAGGTAAGGGGATAGTGGTGCGTTCGCAGCTCACCGAGTGTGTCCGACACCCTCACAGCACCAACATGCAGGTCTCTAACCACCAAACTGAGAACCCAAATACATAGATGTTCCCAAAGCAGGAAGGTGATAAAAAAAAGTAAAAGGATGGACTGGACATGACAGGAAGCCTAATCAGCAAGCGCATCTTTTATCTTGAAATGCAAAAGAGTGCCTTTATTTTGAAATAATTAGGAAGCCAGGAGATCTATTCCAGCTCCGATGACATCAGAGATGAGAATAAAAAAAAAAAAGAACTCTCAACTTAAGGTTTGAGGTTGACAGTTCAGGTGTATACATGAAAAAAAAAAAAAAAAAAAAAATCAACCTGCTGCTACCTTGTGTATCACTTTTCCCCAATCAGAGAATTTGCAGCACAAAGGAGTCATTGAGCAGGGAGAGACTGGATGCATTGTCTCACAAAAGGTTAGTTTCCCCCAGTCAGAGACTACACCTTCCTTCACAATCCCTCCGCAACATTCTGCTGAGGTTAAGTGGAACGCAGTTGGTGGAGAGCAATAATTCCACTGAGTTATTCAAAATATTATGTCAAGTATGTGAGGACAAAGAGGAGGGTTTATTATTTATATGAGCTATGAAAACAACTATTATGGCGTAAAATACCATCAAATATGTGTTTAGAATCATGACACTTAATAACAAGGTTTATAAAAGTATTATAAGTTCAGCATTCATAACGCTTTATACCTCCAAGGATAGTGTTTATTGTCCCCGAGGGGCAATTTGGTTTGCAGTAGTCAACACAGCCAATACACATCATAAAATAATAATAATAATAAAAAAACATAAATACATATAACATACAGTAGATGCCATCCTGATAAAATTGCCATGAGATATAAAGCACTAAGAGTCCATCAGTCCTCATTAAAGTGACCCCAAGTTTCATAGTTATAATGTGAATAAATGCATTATAATGCATTATAAATGTGCTTGTGATGCATTATATATACATGACCTTCATAGAAAATGTCCTTGCTGCACGTTTATTTTGATTTTATTGCATATTTTAAATCGTATTCCTTATATTCGACTCTCGTTAATGTGTTGAAACTTGTAACGTATGCTATAAACCGGCGTGTATTATAATGATAGTATACTGTATGAGTCTGAGTACCTCTCAGGGAGTTCTTGTTCGGGACAGTCCTGGTAATACCGGATGAAGAGCCTCTCAGCGTCCTCCTTCTCTCCATTCGACA
The DNA here is from genome assembly GCA_029853015.1 of Chelidonichthys spinosus. Lineage (NCBI taxonomy): Eukaryota > Metazoa > Chordata > Actinopteri > Perciformes > Triglidae > Chelidonichthys > Chelidonichthys spinosus. The sequence goes on from CM056835.1 coordinate 19,102,663, forward strand.
CCGTGCTCCCGTTCAACATCACGACGGACGGCAGCCTGCAGGCGCGCACATTTGTAAATATGAATATGATATACATAATATGAATAAGGACTTGATGCGTGTGTTTATACTCACTGTGCTAGAAGGAGGCTGCGTCTCTCGTGGGAGGTGTAAGGCTCCAGTAAAGGAATCCCCTTTGCTTTGACTTCCTCCAGCTTGGGGAAGAAGTTCAGCCTCTCGATGTCCTCCCATTTACTGAGCCCTGAATGAACGACGACACCACAGATGAGTTCAAGGAGCCACAGAGATGTATGTATGCAAATAAATCCACAGCACAACGCTCCTCTCCCAGACCCGAGTTGTTGAGGTTGATGCTGCGCAGGTCGGGGAAGAGTCGCTGCAGCGTTTCCCGAGAGTCGGCCACGTGGTCCAGGCTGTTGTTGGCCAGAACCAGCGTTCGCAGACTCGGGTACATCCGCCCAAACTTCCTGACCTCGGCCCAGTCCTGCAGCCTGTTGTCGGTGATCTGCAGCAGGCGTAGCGACGGACAGGAGGACTGGGACTCGGACACAGTGTTGTAGCCGTTCAGGCACAGGAAGAGCTCCTCCAGCCTGGGAGACGAGGGGGAGAAACATAAAGCATCTTTATTACAAAACTTTTTTTCCTTCTTTGCAAATGAGGGAAACCTCAAAGATTCACACACACTGTTGATCGTTCTGTTTATTTATCACTTCTTGTATTTTACTGTAACTTTACCTTTTTTTTTTTACTGTATTTAGCTGTTTTAATCTGTACATTTGTTATACTGTGGACATAATCTATTATTATTGTGTTTTCTGCTGCTGATGCTTTTGTTATCTGCACTCCCCTTTCGCTGCTGTAACCCTGCACATCCCCCCACTGTGGGACTGATAAAGGATTATCTTATCTTATTCTTTGGAGAATAAATAAAGGTTTGAAATTCAATTCAATCTTAAGGCTAAATCTGCATCTGATGACTTTGTTGCAAATTCATAGTTTTTAAAAAAAAAGGTGATTTCCTGTGCTGTTTTCAGCAGATATTATTTAAAGTTTACAAGAAGGAACTTTAATTTTGTGTTGTTTTTGGCGACCCCTGTGGACAATATTGGAAGTGTTTCAGAGCGCCAGAATCCCTTCAGAAAACCTGTCATTTTACAGGAGCAGGCTCCTTAAGTCTGCCCTGTGCAGTCCTGGTTCTCGTTCTCCCATGCCTCCCTTCCCATCAGCGGACCCAGGGGGGACCAGTTGAGGCCCCGATGGGATCTGAGCTGAAGGAGTTTCTGAGGAGCCTGAATGATTCTTTTAAGAAATCTGACAAGGTGGCACTGATGGCAAATATTAACAATAACCACATAGAAAAAAAATCCAAATTCTTGCTGATGGTCTTGGTTTACTTATAGAGGCATCAGTATTAAATTAGCATCTCATAACCCGGTGAAAGAAACAACATTTCTGTGTTTTTCTATCTTTGGCACGATCCTCGCCATGGAATAAACAAGGGAAACACATCGCCTGTCCACTGGTCTCGATCTGTCACGCCTGCATCACTCACTCCGGCGTGTGACGCGTGAGCGTGTGCACGCTGTCCCAGCTGATGTGCGTGTTGATGAGGACGAGTTGTCGGATCCTGGAGAACACCTCGGCCATGCTGGGCTCCAGCTGGATGCTGCTCAGAGGGTTCATGCTCAGATTGAGGAAATCCAAGTGGGGGATGTTGGAAACAATGGCACTGATCTGGCAACGAAGAAAATAAAAAACGAAATAACAAAATAAAAAGAGAAGAAACATTTGATTTTGTTGCACAAACGAATACATGAGTCTTTGCAGGAGCCTCACCTCGGCCCAGTCGTTGAGCTGATTGTGAGACAGGTCCAGCTCTATCACGTGAGCACAGAAGGCTGCGATGTCCGACCGGTCTCCAGCTTTAACGATTCCAGAGTCACTCAGCACCAGGATGCTCGGCATGAACAGGCGATCTGCGAACAAGCCGGAGTTACGTTGAGAAGACGTCACTCGGCTTTTGAAGAAAGTCAAAGGCTCATCTCCCTCACCTTTCACGGGGGATCCCGGCGGGCTGGGCATCACCACCACTCCTTGGCCGTAGGGGAAGTTATCGGGGTTATATTTCTCGCTGAGGACTTGGACGAAGGTGCGCACCTCCTCTTCGTCAGAGGATGACTCCATGGTACCAGCCCTGAGAATACGAGGAGAGAAGAGAAGTTGGTAAATTTCTGTACACACAGAGATGGGTTATTGTCGACAGCACTTCCCTGTACTGAGCTCTTAAAGACTTTTCTTTAAACTGGTCACAAACGTATGGTTTCATTTTTAAGGCTGTTGGGAACTGTAGTTTTTAGGAAATCATTTATTTTTACCTTTAAAATCTCTTCTCCAAGGGAGACCTGGCCAAGGTAGCATCATACAAAATAAACTATATAAACATGATATAGAAATAATTCACAAATAGGAATAAAAATGTTGTCCCATTTTTTAAATTTTATTCCATAGCAACAGCAATAAATATTAGTAATAATATAAGTGTTTGTTTAAGAACTAGTCAAATTTGTTACCACAATATGTTTATTAACGGTGCAATTTTAATGAAAGCAATAAATAGCTTATTTGTATATTTAATATGGAAAACAAGTCATCATTGTTACATATAGACGTTTATACAGAGCGTCCCCCCCTCCACTCGGGCTTGTTGCCAGACATTTTCCTTCTGTGTCAAGGTCTAAAAATAACCCATCAACATTAGAATAACCGAGCAGACACAGAAGCAGAAACATGAGCTGCAAAGCCAGAGCAGGTGCACAGTTATCACCTCTGCAGCATTAACCGTCTGATCCATTGGTCAATTAAGAGATTTTGTTTTTGGTGGTCGATCTCATTGATCAGGTTTGAAACAATTATTTCCGTAAGGGCTGGGGAAAATTGATTTTTGATGCTTTTGTTCGGATTTTAATATATCAAGAAAACCACTGGGGAGCTACAGAGTAAAAAAAAAAACCTCCCTTTAAGGCGGGGGGTACAACAATAATGACTGTTAACTCCAAAGATAAATAATTAAAGTACGGAAACCTTCCTGTCAAATCTGGCAACCATCTCTAAAACTCATATTACTTAAAATAGCAGCTAAATAAATATAAAAAGCATGAGAGTGATGGTTATTACTGCAGCCTCCGTTTCATTACTAATAAGTAGTACAAGGAGCAGTAGTAGTACTAGTATCAGTAGTACTTTAGTCCAGTTTAAGTACCCGATTAAATGCATTAATCAATTAGTCATTAGATGTTTTTATTTTATATTCAGTATGATTTTGTGATGACATCATTCATAGCAGCACACATCCAGCACCCAGGACTCACCCACTCTATTCAACCCCCCATCAGCCCTATCGGTTTCAGACAAACGGGGTCTGACCATCTTATAAAAAAAAAAAACAACTCAGGTGTGTTTTTGCAAAACGTCCCAAGTGTTGCGTCCGGACTCTGTCTGATGTTTCTGTCACAGATAAGTTTCTCGTTTCACAGATCTCGCTGATTCATCATACCTCTGATGTAGCAGAGACCAAAGGAAAGCCACACATCAGATCTCCTCCAGCCGCTGAGAGAAAATGTTGACGACAACTTTGATGAAACGAGCAACTGAGGGAGGGGAAAGGAGCTAAACTGGGGTTTGGGAAACCAGAGAAAACTACACTCTTTACACTCATGCAAACATAAAATGTCTTCATGGTAAATGACACACTTTGCTGCACTGAAACTTGCTTTATATATGAACATATGCCAGACTAAAAAGGTGATAATTAACATTATAGAGAGGCCTATCCATTTAAAAACCCGTCCATACTAAGTTATATTTCTGAGGTCATCAATTAAACTCCCAGGCACTGATTTTTCTTCCAGCAAACCGAACAAACAAAGTTATTTCTCGTAATAAAAGTTGAACTATTAAAATGACTCGCTGCTGCCCCCCGCGGCAACAACGCGAAACCGTATTTAAGTTACACTTTCACACCAAGTAACGAATAACGTTGAATTGCCGTATTGCAGCCGAATTGATTTGCGACCCACAACGATTCCAAAATGATCGAAAATATCACGGTGTCTCTTAAATACACGCAGTACCGTTAAAATATTGGTTTCGTTCGACGGGGTTTGGCGAAACATTCTTCAAGCAAGATAAGCACGGCAAGTTAGGGGGGGGGGGGGGGGGCGACCGAGGCCTGGTTGTTCAATGTCGCTCATGAAAAAAAAGAAGGAATAAAGCACAAAATATCGTATTTAATGTTGTCATTTATTCGTTTTACTGCAACACACGAGCTGTCGGGTAAAAAGGTGTGCAGACGGTGCATCTACATTCACCCTTTTAAGATAACGAGATTCGGTTGCTGCTGGATTCGCGTCATTATCACGACTCCCACGTTATATTATTGTTGCTATTGTATTTTTTCGTTTTTGCTTTAACAGATACGGAATATTACGTCGAGGACATTGGACTCACCGTCCCCGGAACCCCCTCGCTGGTCGTGTTTGTTTTTGTTGTTCTTCGGCTGACAGTTTAAGACACGCCTACTTTTCCGGACGTGACGTTGTTTAAATGTCTTGTTTTGTTTCCTCGTCAAAAAAGCCATGCACAGAAAAATAGTGAACGAGTCACATGTGCAATTTAGTCATACACTGACAAAATAAATATACAAATGAGAGTTTAAAGTTTAATTTGAGTTAGATAAATACAATACTAATAATAATAATAAACACCAAATTAAGGCGTATTTATATTTTAAGATCCATGCAGTAATGGGAAGAAACCAATTATTTAGGTCATAAACCTCAAAAGGCGTCTCTACATGTTGGCCCTGTGATAGACTGGCGACCTGAAACAGTTCACAATGTGACATTTCATAAACATATTCGCTGTATATTTTTTTCTTGGCTCCTTTTCTTTACAATTTTAAGAAAGTTAAGAGTATTTTTTTTTAAAACAGCCAAATCTACTGGGAGAAAAACCTTTAAATGCTGATCTGTGTCAACGCTGGTCATTTAAACTAAAATAATCAGAATAAACGGCGACCTCTATTGCCATCTAGTGGAGAGATTAGAGCACTGCAAGAGGGGAAAGCATCCAAATTATAAAAAGGTTAACTAATTGACTAATCTGGATCATTTTGCTGTGTAAAAACAATGTAATGTCTTGGACACGTTCTTGTTTAGTGACCACAGACCTAATTTTAATGAAATAATGTGACAATTAGAAACTAGAAACACACTTTTTTAATCTACAATAATAAACAATTCTAGACTTGAGATTACAAATTAGGTTAAAACATAATTTCAAGCGATGCGACTGACTTTCTGAAATGACTGAATATAATCTCCCCATCGCAGGATCAATAAAGTTGTTCTTATCTTATACTGTGTATGTATATCTGAATTATTTCACCCTGCTGTCAAAATGTTTACATTATCATTTTATCCATGTAAAAAAAGTGAAACATTTCCATCACAATTCCAAGGGCTCTTGTTTTGTTCAGAGATTACCAGATGCTGCCACCAGATGTCACTGTTGTGCACTGTGTAACAATAAACAAGAGAGTACTACTCAATATACTGTATGTGCAGCGTGTGAATCCGAATATTTTCCGGTATATTCCAGTGTTTTCTCTAAGCTATAATAAGGAAATTATGTCACCGGTGTATCACAGGCCGCCATGATGTGGCGGTGAAGACTCATAACTAACCTGGTGACAATTAGGTTAATCCTCACGTTGTTATTCAAGTGCTGGATTAACTTGTGTAACAGCATGCTACATATGTGTGCATCAATGGGACAAAATCCACCTGAATTTATGAGCTTGAACCAAAGAATATCCAACAATACCAAAAAGGTGTAGCAGAGAGTCAACAGGAGAAATCAGTCCAGAAAAAGAGTGAGGAAGAGGAGACAGGATGAAGGGGGGAGTGGCCAAACTCTCTCCTAATCCAGAATGTTCCAGTGAGTCAACCTTAGTCCACATTAATCTGCCAGGACGTCAACGTCTGTGGGACGGAGGGAATTATAAACAAAAAGGAAGAGGAGTCCAAAACCAGCCGCCGGATCTTTTACGTCTTCTAAAAAATAAGTAAAACTTGAATCTTGCTTCTCCTGGATTATAATTTGTATTATTATTATCATTATAATCATCATCATAAGAACTGGAAGGGCAGCTGAGACACATGGCGCTCCTGAGGTCAGGCTGGCTGTGGCGGCAAAGTGAGTAGTAGTCTTATTTTTTATGTTTTCTTCAAATGGGAGGATGAGATTTTATAATAAAAAGGGAGCACAATTCCAATTTGTGGATTTGAAGAAACAGCGCCTTCTCCCCACTTTTCTTTCATGCGATTGTGCCAAAAGACTTGCTTTTATGTGATGTCACCTTTTGTAACTTTTTAATTTCTAATTAGAATTATTAGAATTTCTGACATGACTGGACTTTAAATGGGTTCACTGAGCATTTTCTATTCAAAAAAGGTCAAATCTGTGGAGTTGAGAGGTTGCAGATTGCAAACCTCTCTATCGAGAACTGATGTTTTGGTTTGTCCGTTCAGGGCCTCTGTAGGAAAAAGACATGGCGGGTCAACACACTGCTCCTTTAAGTGAAAAGTGGACCAGTTATGAAACTCCCAACTTTCTGTAACTTCTAATCCTCCTTTCACGGTCTACGGTCATGTCTTTAAATTGTCTAACGCAGACAGTTAATGGGATTGTATCTGCCGGGGAACAAATCCACACAACAAACACACAAAGCCTAAGGTTATAATGAGACAACACGACGGCGTATCAGGACTACTGTAGGGAAAAAACAGAGCCAAAAGAGGGGCAATATTCAGAGAATAAAGGGCAAATTTGCAAGTTTATTTACGATGCTAAGAACCGGCATGTATGCTAGCTAACATGAATGTCACATGTGTTTCTAATGAATCCAATGTTTGACAACGCCTCATTAAGGTCCTTAGGATGATGATGTTGATGCTTATTGTTGTTTTTTATTTATATGAAGCCAAATTGTCATCTTATGGGTGTTTATTGATCGGGCGGTTTGGCTAAGATGCTAGCGGTATCTAGCGTGCTAAGATGCTCGTTACCGCTAAAATGCTAGCAGTAGTTAAAGATGCTAACGGTAGCTAACGCCTTAGCCCTCAAATCTGTGACTCAAACTTGCAAATTGTCTACTTTTTTCTCTGAATATTGCCCCCCCCCACTCAGTTTTTTTTTTACTAATCTTACTCTTTGATTTCTCCCCCCCCCCCAGCTTCTGTCCTAAAACGCTGGAAGTTGAACTGGTGTGACCTTTGGATCGATGGGAGTCTTTGCTTCTACAAGACGGACAGCAGGCGAGAGCTGGAGCACCGCGTCGGCCTGAAGACGGCGTGTATCGATGTGAGGTCGGGCCTGGAATGTGGAGGTAAAGCCATGAAAAATACAAAGAAAAACATTTAGGTCAAACTCACAAAACCCACGACGAGTGAAGAAAACAAAATACACATTTCACGTCTGTTTACTTCTAGATTTCTCCTCAAGCCAGAATTAGTTAATGCCTCATTTGCATATTCAAACACAACATTTCAGAAAACCTGTAGGACAACATAACAATTGTCTTAATGTTAATTATCTATTCGTTTTTTTACCCTTTTAAACTTTAGTGTTTTGCAAAAATCTGCAAAAAGTCTTTTTTTTCACACTTTGAGCCAGAAATCTCCACTTCAGTAGCACTTACACAACCGCACTTACCACTTTCATTCCTCTATATCTATTTTGTTTATTTAAAATTGCTTTTTTTATTGTGGTCTTATTACAGCTTCAGGAAATGTTTTTCACAAAAATCAAAATAAACCAAATAGATCAATACATCCCAAACGATAGTCATTGACTTCCAGGACTGGAAACCATGACAACGTGTCTGAAGCTTAATTTGAATAGTTTGTCTGTCTATTCATTAAATAACTAGTTGCACATATTCTAAAATTTTAAGTGAGCATCCACATGTTTCACTGTTGATGTGGCTGATTCTCAGCCGTAATCAGATATACAATATTTTATATAATTAAAATGCACTATTTATTGTGTATTCCTTTGAGGTTGTATTTACCTTGTGTTGGTGCCGTAGGTGTGACTCCACCAGAGAGTAATCCTAGGGAGAACCTCATCATGGTCCAGCTCACAAACGGGTCCACGGTGAACCTGTGTGCCAACAGCGAGGACGAGTCCATGTAGGTGCTCGCCTGGTTGCCGTCACTACCGTTGCATTGTGGGTTATTAATGCCGACCACATTGTATCCAGTGTTTGCACGCTGTAATATTTCAGTGGAAGTAGTATGAAAAAAAAAAAGATTTGATTGCTATTCAGAGGGCGATTCACGTTTGCATTTTGAATTTAGAATTTTTCCTTAAAATCTTTCAAACCAGTTTCTATTTGTATTATTCAGTTGATCTGCCATTACTTATATTAAATGTGGAAAGATTAAGATTGCCCCCCAAAAAATAAAAAAATACACTTTTTTTATAATTAATAATAATAATAATAATAATAATCGATTATTGACTTTAATACATTGATGCAGAATCGTTCAACAAAAGGATGCATCATAGAATATTATTTCTCCCACCTCTACTCTTAAACTAATCTATTTAAAAATCTTGAGAATAGCGCTGCTTTTTAGACTTTTTTAGAGATACGGAGATAAAATATGATGATTTTTAGAATATGATGCACTGTAGATGAAACAACACAATAGCATTGATAAAATGAGTTAACATTAGCTGAACCTTAAGCATCAACAGCAGTTAAATGCAACATTAACATGAATAGATTAACCAACATCATATATAACAGTAATTCATTCCCTGTTTGTGTGTTTTTTCAGAGCGTGGAAGCTGACCCTGCTGGACACCCGGAGAAACCCGGTGAGTGACCCTGAGGCACGCCGTTGTTCACGCTCGCCTTTGCTCGTTTGCTAAACGTGTCCTTTTTTCCTGCAGGTGTTCACGTACGACCCGTATGACGACTCGTACCAGGCCGTCCCCATCAACAGCTACCACACGGTCTACATCACACCCGGAGCTGGACCAGGTACAGAGGTTCTCCATAGGGGGGGGGGGGGGGGGGGGACTATCACGGCCCCCTTTTGCTCAGGTCATGTAGGCTGGTACCAATAATATTAATATTTTGTGCATGGATTATTTTGAATTTCATCAGGGACAGAAAATGTCGCCCAATTCTGGAATGTTCCATTTATGTTTTTATTTTTATTTTTTTATCTCTAGTCTGTCAGCTCAATAAGCCCAGTGCATTCTGGTTGTTGTAGTTTTTCTACCTTTGAGCTAAAAAGGGAATACACAACCATTTCTGCTCAGGTCAATACTAATATTTTTTTACCACATAGTTTTGTGAAAAGACCACATTCCCAAGAATGAAATCCATAGAAATACATTTTAGAGGGGACTTTCAGGGAATTTAAACCTCATGACCTCAGTATTCCCTAAATCCTAGCTACGGCCCTGCTAGTCATCAGTAATCTGGATGCAACCAGTGTTCCTTTAAACATAAATATATATATATATATATATATATATTTATATATAGCATTCAACCATTACCACCACCGCGGGTGTTGCATTCATTTACACATTAATCAAATACAATCAACAGAAGAACCCAGACAGCAGAAGCAAGTCTGTAAGTAAGTAAACTCAACCATTGCCAACAACACACACAGACACACACAGACACACACAGACACACACACACGTAGACAGCGTTACCTTCACACACCTGCAGGGGGCGTGGCCTCATTAAACTCTGATACCTTCGATTAGAGGCACGTGGAGGAGCTCGCGGGGCGGTGCTAAGAAATAATTGATAAAGTAGAATAAAGCAACTTTTTATTAGCAATATGGAAGTACAATATTAGGAATGTTCATAAAACATAATTTAAAAGCAATGTGTTATTATTTTATACATGTTCATAGGCCAACACCAACAATAGTAGGAGTTAAATGCATCTTGTAGTTCATTTTCAAGTGTGATATTAAGCATTTTAACATACCTTTTTACACTTTAGCCACTGTAAATCTGAATTCTGCAGGGTTATTTCTCAGCTCTCAGGAAAACATGAGAAAATACGGTTGTCTTCCGTCTTTCCTGTCCTAGGAACCCACCAGGTGGTGGTTCAGAGGGACCCGTTTGATGGAGTGTTGGAGCATCTAGCGCTGGGATTACTGGCCGGCATGGCAGCCGGGGCCGCCATGCGCTCCTTCCTCTGGATGCCCTTCTTTTTCTGCTGAGACGATCTAAACGCTGCACACAGACTGGAGGATCATCATATAATGGAGGACGTCTGCTGAGCTGCTTTTCTGTTTTTTGCATATCAAGACTTAGGAAGCTGAACATTATTCTAATGTAATGATACATCCTTCCTGCTTGTACAGCACATTTAATTTACGAGTATTTGCAAACACCGGGATGTCGATTTTGTATGACTTTTCTTTAATCTGCTGCCTGAATTTTACACTTCATAGTTTGATCAAAGTGTTGCCTGTACTCGGAAATAAATTGATGTATTGAAATAAAAGCAGGGATGGTGATTTTTCCTCCCCTTAAACACATTACAGGGTCTTCATCCGCAGACGAGTCTCCAGATGAGTTTAAGAGTTAAGGATCCACATCACCAGTTCATACACGTGCTGATGAATGCTGGTGTTGAAAGCTCAGGATCAAAGGTCTTAACTGGACCTTGAGGTGGTTGATAGTTTTTCAAGGTCAGGAATGAACTTCGATGGTTTAACTTTTCAGCGAGAATTCTCAAAAAAAAAATGCTGTTAAAATGAGAACGGCTTGTGAGCTTCCTCGATTCGCTTGAAAGCTCCAGACAAATGAGTAAGTTGACCTCGGCTATGATTTTCTTTGTCAAACTACATTTCTGAAGGTCAAAAGTGAACTTTCACACTCAATGCGTTGTTGTAGTTTCCATTGTGTGGATACAGAATCAAAGGAATTTAAAAGGTTTTGGAGTAAGCATTTTTGTATTCATCATGTATTTCTACTTTGTTTGCACCACATTAATACAGTATCCAGAGAAAAGGTGTTTTATTCTTATACTAATGATGATGCAATCATTAAAATCCACAAATTAGAAAATATTTCGTTTTCTGTCAAAGCGGTCGTTGGTTTGCCATATTTTTCAGATTCAGTCAGAACTTCTACATGTTAAATCTAAAACTGATTCACAGTCCGGCTATGTTCACACTGCTAGTCGGATATGATTTTTAAACTTTGGCTGCTCACATTACACACACATTGGTCACATTTTTAAATGTGGTCAAATTCTGGTTCTAGTCTGAACAAGAGATCAATTACAATTATGTAGAACACGTCGTATAGAAGAACGGTTTCAATTAAAGTGTCTCTAAGTTTTAATGTCTTTTTTATTTATTGATGTACGCGACGTAAAAAGTTGCATAAGTGCTGATATGGCAGAGGTCACACCTGTATCTGATTTAGCCCCACATATGAGAGTGGGCCAAATACGCCTTGAAAAGACAAGAGTCTACGTGTCCTGTGTGATGCACATTGTTATGAAAAATAAGAGATCTGAATCACATTTACACACAAAAAAAACCCTTTTGTGATGCTCCTCAAGGCTCTTGGCTCTGTTGCCGGGCGGCAAAAAGCAAAGGCACTTCTGGAATCACTGTATCACCCTGATTTACTCACAAGGACTTGCATTACCTTCTCTACTGATAAGTAAGTAAGAATGAGGCGACTTGTCTCCTAAAAAAGACCTCCACATATTACGAAAGTGCATCGTCAATTACGTTACTTTTTTGACGTATCGGTAATACGTTCAACTAGGAAGAGGTCGGGGTGGATGGATGTGTCAAACATGGGACTTTCACCCAGGAGACCAACGTTCCTGTCCCATGTGAAACCAACAGGTAACGTACCTTAACAGTCATTTTCTTGGACCTGAACATAATTAACAATGCAGTTTCGAAAAGCGCCATTAAACCCTATAAACTAATTTTAGTTCATAACCGTGGAGATTTCACGTATCTGTTTGTTGCAGAAGCTCACAATGCCAACATCGTAGTCCAGAGTCCAGAGGAAACCATCTTACATTCATCTCATTAACTAGTATTTGAAATCTCGCAGCTTATTTGGCAAATACAGGAACTCTAATTATGCTCCGATTTGTGTCCCAGCGAGCGCATTGTCTTTACAAAAATAGTGATCATCCTTTAAATTACTGTCACTCCTCCTTACAGGTGACTCCTCTCTGAGCAGGTCCACTTCCTTGCCCTTTGACCTTCGACCTGTCGTCTCCCAACTTTCCCTCGGCTTGAAGTTTCCGGATCAGATCGTGGGGCCCCTTCCCCATCAGGGCCGACGGGTGCCTGTAGGAGCCTCCCAGGCGATCCCACAGGGTGAAGTACTGGCCGTAGTTGTAGTCGAAGAAGAGGTGGTGGTCGGTGTGGTGGGCCGAGCCGTTGATGGCGCCCGTCAGGGTGCCGGGGACGCGGTAGTCGCCGTCGTGGATGGAGATGGTCCAGATGTTGACGAAAATGTAGAGGGCCAGGTAGAGCACCTTGTGGAGGGGGAAGAGGAAGGGGTAGATGTGGTACGGGAGGCCCTGCATGAAGCCGTCGACGGGGTGGAAGGCGTGGCTGGCGAAGGGGGACGGGATCTTCCATAGGTGGTGGGGTTTGTGAAACAGCTGTTTTTGTCAAAGTGAAGAGATGAAGTGAATGTGGGCTAACATTAAGTCGATAAATTGCCTGGGTCAATATTACCTGCTGATATTATTTGGTGAATATGTTTGCAGGTAATTGACAAGAAATTGCAGAATAGAAATAACACCTGGACAAATAAAATGATCTGCACAACTAGATACGCGTTATGTATGAAAATCTGTTCTTTTGGGTGAATTAACCCTTTAAACATATTGTCTAAAGTGAATTTCTGATTGCTACCATCGTATTGGCAGCCATAGTCAAAGTTTTAAAAAGCATCTACATTTCCATGATTCTACTGTATCAAGTCAATGAGTGACGACGTTGAATTAATTGCACTATTCAGCCTTTCAGGCAGCGAACGAGTTCAAAGAGAGAAAAGAACCCACCTTGTATATAAGCTTATGATGGAGGAAGCGATGGATCCAGTAGATACACATGTCGGTGAAGAGCAGGAAGAAGGTCATACTCAGGAAGAGACCGGCCCACCCTGAAAGCACACGGACCAAAGTCACCGCCACAAACGGTTTTCATCTCCATGGAAACAACTAGATAACAAGAATAGGATGAAAGCCGACGAGGTCGTTCCTCAAGTGAACTCACCCAGCGGAGATTCGTCGACATTGTCGTAGAGTTTGCTGTATCCTCGGACTTCGGCGAAAAACAAGGCCACCGTTGGGAGGCTGATCCAGGGGAGGGAGGTCATTGCATACTTGATCTCCCGCTGAACCTGATTCTAAAAAGGAAAAAAAAATATTGATTCAGTAAATCAGAAAGGAGGGAAATGTAGAAACATAATAAGATATGAAGGTTGGCGACTGGCAGTAGTTGAGAGTTTCTTGTGTTTAGCCGAGTGCAACATCATGAAAGAATCGACTTCAAAGACATGCAAAACACAGATTTTGGAGAAAGATCAGTGGGATTCAGCGAGGAGGGGGGCTTTGACAGCAGGCTGTTCATCCAGCCTTCTAGTGTGGCGCTTCAGCACATTCATTTAGCCATAGTGAGACCCGTTAAAAGGTATAATATTCAAATCTAACAATAAAAACAAAGATAATCCCTCGAGTGGGGACGTAAAGCCCTCAGCCGTCCCAAGGAGAGCAGACAGGCCAAGGAAGGATGAATCCTTCCTTTGGCTGCATTCATTCAAAATCCAACACCTTCCCACAGGTTTGTGAGGACGAATGAGTGTGTTTTATTTGTGCTTTAGAGTGTAACCGCCATGAAACAATCAGAAAATGATGTGTCACTGTTTGCTCTCCATAACGACGGGCCCTCGCTTCATTCAGCTCTCCCACTCTCCCTCCCTCCCTCTCGCTCGGCCGCTGAGCCGGAACGGAGGCTGCATCGTTTGAACGCCGTGTTTTCAAACAGCAACCGACAACGTGACGACACGTTGCACTTTTCATTTGGACCTTAACAAGACGGCCGAAGGGCTTCACGTCGACACGAATAAACAATGTTTGTCAGGCGTGCGAGCGCACGGATAACGAAAATGGGATCCACCTCCAGGAAGTGTGGGTGTTTCATCAGATCGTGGTCGAAGATGAAGAAGTAGCTGATGGCCCCCAGGCCCAGGTACAGGACCGCGGCCCCCAGGTTGGTCAGCACCAGCAGGCTGAGGATCTGCCGCAGGGCCCCGTCCTCGGCCCACGAGGCCGGGTACACATACGGGCTGAGGACGTAATAGTCGGCCACGTTCAGCACCAGATCCATGGTTTTAATCTGGAAAGTTCAAAAGGGAGGGAGCACAAAAATGATGCCAAGAAAACTACATTTCCCACAAGCCCTGCTGTTTGCCTGTTCATGTAACACCTGCCAAAGTGCTTTTTTATGCATTTATGTCGTATTAACACTTATTAGATGGTTTAAAACACACACTATCATATATATTACGTCACAAAAATGATGTAATAACCGTTCATGTGATTGTTAACAGAGATGTTAATGAATGATTGACATAATATTAATGTAAAGACAAGGGTCTTTAAGTGAGAACACGTCCATATATTCAGATGGAAGCAGGATAATTACGCTGAAATACGTGGACGTTACGTTGATTTTATAATCCAAATGAGACATTTACGTAACTTCATGAACGACCGTCACGTTTGACAACTTCACGAGCAGTTTCTATATCATTATCAGCGCACTTAATGCATTAAAAAACACCGCAGGCGTTAGCGAACAATTATTATAGTCAATGTGATTTTATATCTTACATTTTTTAAACCGCAGGCTCTCCCGTACCTTGTGTCGGTTGCTCGTATTCCGGTACAACGGCGGAGGGACGCGTACTAAGGTGTGCGAGCGACCAATCGGCAGCTCTTGCCCCGCCTGCATCACAGGAGCAGCGTCCAATGAGCGCGCAGGGTTTCATCACGGCAGGCTTGTTGTGATTTCCCATTGGCCGAATCGGGGGATCTGATCATGGTGCTACAGGAACAGGTCCAGCGCCGCTTAAAGGGTCTTCCACAGCTGGATCAGGGGTTAGGAACGCCCCCCTCCCCCAAAGATTGTTACACAAACCGAGTTGACTATCTATGCTGTGTTAATATAGCAGGCTGTATATTCTACGGTGGATTAGTATGCTCAAATACACTTAATTCTCCAAACTTCCTTTACAAAAGTACGAATTTAAGGTTGTATTAAAAATATAACCGTTCATAATGTAGGGAAGAAAAAAAAAACGTAACCACACTAACCTTTGAAACCCACTCTTCAATTCGGCTGCTCCCAAAACAGCCAATATTGTTTTTTTAACCTTCGATAATGCGTCTTGTATAATAGCTTGCATCAGGCAACAGGGCAAAGTAATTTCTTATTAGGCAATTTCTTATTAAAAACAAAGATGCCGAATTTTCCAGAACTTAAAAGAAGCCTTAAATTAACCCCCTTGAGTTGGTTTTTAAATGGCAGAGATGTGACATATTGCTTGGACTCTGCTGTGTATCTGATACCCAACGCTGCCACTAGGTGTCGCCAGCGCTCTAAAGTACGAGAGGGAGTCGCCTCAGCCTTTCACACCTTGCACTGTTCATATACAGACACCGTCATACATGAATATTTGTGTGATTCCACTGGAGATGAGATCATTAAAAACATAAATCTTATGTTGGACATTCTAATCTTTTAGGCAACATGAATATTAGGGGAATGTTATAATGGAGGAGAGGTTACAGCCCTCCATATAACCCACAATCTTATTTCTATAAGTAATGCTACTTCATTAGCTTGAAAACACAACATACAATATGTTTTTTGGTCACAAACGGGGGAATTTTCCCCCTCTGACTGCTGTATTAAATGAAAATGTTTTTTTTAATATATTCGTGGTCACATGCAATAACAAATGCATTGTCACTGGCGGTGATTCCCTTCCATGACAATCAGATCGGCTGCAGCTGCCCTTTAAACAGCATCAAGCTCATCTCCGTCACTCCACTCGTGGCGATGCAAGGACGGCAGATGGCCACACTTTATGTTTATTGATACAAAGCTGTAGGCTGTCTTGTGTCATAAACACGACTTCCTCCGTTCATGCACATCATGATTAAATGGCTGTGTTTACTAGGCTTTTATTCAAAGTGCCTTACAATATGTTTGTCATTAAGCCATTCACACACAGAGACACAGACTGTGTGCAACGATGCCACTCTGACCATCCGGAGCAGTTTGGGGTTCAGCGTCTTGCCCAAGGACACGTGTGCAGAAGGAGCCGAGGATCGGACCACCAACCCTGTGATTAGTGGATTTGAGCCACAGTCCTGCACTGCGATTTGTCTTTTCTATGCAAAGGAAATTATAACTCAAGAAAAGGATGAATCTGAAGTGTAATATGCAGCTTAATGGATACAACAATGAGGAAAAGCAACGTCTCATAAGATTGCCATTCAATGAATTACATTAATAACACATGGCATACCGTCCAATAATTTTTCAGTCGGCATCACCTGCTTTGCTTGATTATATCAACGTTTTATTCACACTGAATGCAGTGGTTACACATCCTGTATCTAAAGAAACTGTTTTCTTTTAACAGCGTTTGTTTGAAGCTGCTCGACTCAAACTTTCTCTACTTTCTAAAGAGAGTCGGCGATTTGAGCAGAGCTGTCTCATGGGCTGCGAAGGCATCACACACACACACACACAATCAGGATATCTGCAGAGAGACAACCCTCATGCTGAGACCCAGATAACCTGCTGCTCGTCATCTCCTCAGTAGGCAACAACATTGGATGTGTCACTATGGGAAACGCAATCATCAAAAAAAGTGGAGAAACTTCTCACAAGTGGAGACTGCTTCACTCCGACACCAATCGTATATTTGATGGACTTGTCACTGCGGTTGATGGGACTAAGAGTAATATATATATATATATATATATATATATATATATATATATATATATATATATATATATATATATATATATATATATATATATATAACGAGATTAAAGATTAAGTGATTTAGATAATCTGGCTATAAACTGCTATAGTTTACAACCTCATAATAAGCCTTGTTCCCATAGCTTTGTAGACATAGCATCATAACCAGTAATGAAAGCCAATTTCCCCCCCAAAAATACAACATCCATCCATCCATCCATCCATCCCCTATCCTGTATTCAGGGTCCCGGGGGGGCTGGAGCCGATCCCAGCTATCATTGGGCGAAGGCAGGGTACACCCTGGACAGGTAACCAGTCTATCACAGGGACGACATGTAGAGACAGACAACCATTCACACTCACATTCACACCTACGGGCAATTTAGAGTCACCAATGAACCTATCCCCATCCTGCATGTCTTTGGACTGTGGGAGGAAGCCGGAGAACCCGGAGAGAACCCACGCTTACACGGGGAGAACATGCAAACTCCACACAGAAGGAACCTGAACCCGACCCGGGAATCAAACCCAGGACCCTCTTGCTGTGAGGCGACAGTGCTACCCACTACACCACCGTGCAGCAAAATACAACATATATACACACACACACACACACACACACACACACACACACACACACACACACACACACACACACACACACACACACACACACACACACACACACACACAGGGTCGCCCATTGTAGGAACCAAATTTAGTTTGTCTGCTCCTTTGGTTTCTATTATTTACGGTAATTAAAACCTGGGTGTGGTTTTCCCTTTATTTACCTGTTCAGTTGGCACTTCGGTACTGGTTAGACAAAGAGGAAGAGGATTTTCTTTTCACCGCATCGTTTGTTGTTTTTTTTTCATATTTTAACATAATTTGCCTCAATAAATACTTTACAGCTGACCTGGAGTGATGAATGAATTCAACAAGCGCGTCACAGTTAAGATCCCGCTGAGCCTCTTAGCGGCATTTAAAAATTAAATAATAGTCGCTACACCCATTAAGTTAGAATTGTCACCCATAAAGTTTTCAACTGTTTTTGATAGCGCCAAAACAAATGTAATGCGTGAATTAATTTCACCTGGGTAGCTGTGACACAAAATGTAATCATTACACACGGTCAAAAGTCATTTTTATATATATATTTATATAATTTTATATAGCATGATAAGCTAATTTCCCACCAAAATATGAGCAAAGCACCAATAATTTAATTTTACCCATATAAAACCCAAGCAGACTTCATCAGCAGCACCCGGGTAGGTATTGATATCGTCTGATGTGCATATATTGACACATTAGAGTGCTTTCTCAGCTGCACCCAGGAGTACGAGATCCAGGCCAACTCATCTCAGCGCTCACAGTTCAAGACCCGTCGGAATTGGACAAGATTAGCGGTTTCATCCCGGTCAATAGATCGGTCCAATCGCAGTTTCATCGTGCATATAAAAGCAGCCAGCTACACGAGAACCACTTCACCCTCCTCTTTGGATATTTGGATGCTGCTGGCCACAGCTGCTGTTGTTCACTCAGTTCAGTCGGGGGTTTGGAGCTGCATCTGTTCATAAATAACACAGTTTCATCAAATTTCATGGATGAGAATTAACTCTGAGATGAGATCGTGTTGTATGAATACTGCAAAATGTAACGTCCCTCTACCGTGAATAGCATTCATTCAAGCACAGGCCCGCTTTCCGGCGTCACGTCGGAGGTTCAGGTGAGATTTTTTAAAAAGGAGCTTCGATGGAGAAACCAAGAGGAAACGTTAAGTCAAGCCTCTGCTTCGTTGAATATATCGGTGTCTTTTTCCTCGCTAGGTGTTTGACTGCTCATTTATTTTGGTCTGAAAACACATTCCCTTCACATTAAGCACGTTTTTCTGCACATTTCTGCACGTTTTTGTGATCATTTCACGAAACATTCCGACTGACTACTTAGTACACCACGTTGTGCACGAGATGGTGAGTCACATGACTTGAAATGATAGCAAGTTTATTTGAAAGTAAGAAATACAGATTTTTACTGAGGCTGTTTGTACTCTAGATGACGCACCACCTGCTGCATTATGGGTAGAGCAGCAGATGTATTATGAAGAGAGAAAGAGGGAGGAGTCAAACAAACACAGGACTTTTGTCCAGGAGGCCGCTGTTCGTGTCCCGTGCAAAAGTATTTATTTATTTATTTTAAAGTTGAGATTTTGTCACATCACTTACGTGACTTTTAGATGTGTAGTCTTTCTAAATATGTTTAGTCTTATACTTTAATTTGGATGTGCAAGATGATATTCTAAACAGACAAACAGATGTGCAATTCTGTCGTCATCGACTACCGTATTTTTTTTTTTAACATTTTTTTTTGTTTTGGTGTTATGTTAGGGAAAGGGTTAATAACAAAAGTAATAATGGAAAAAATGTATTTTGCTGCGATTTCGCATGATAAACTTCAGTCGTCAGATTTTCAACGTCAGTTCAGAATAGTTCAATATATAATTGGATAAATACCACATCTGCAAATCCAAATAGCCTAAATGTGACCTCCCACAATTTTAATATTTATTTATGTATTTTTTTTTTAGTGAACTCTTCAGTGAGACAGTTTTGCTGCCATGAGATTTTCGCCCCTTAAAAAAAAAACACTGTGGAATTTAACAACTTAAAAAAAAACATATTAAAATGCAAATTGCCTTCTGGACACAACATGCTCCACCCATTCCACTTTGATGATTAAAGTTCACTCATCTCACAGGTGGCATCGTCGTCTCTTTGAAGCCGTCTATTTGTAGATCCTGCACACCCCGAGAGCTGCAGTCTGATGTAACTCGTCCTCCAAGAGCGGCAAAAGAAAAAAGGCCCTTTTTTGGAGGGGGGGGGGGGGGGGTGTTGCTTTGGCTACTTCGTTCTCTTTGTTCTTCCTCATCGTTGAAGGCCGGTCTGCGGCCAAAACACAGTTTGTTTTTTTTACTCTGATTTGAATAAGCCAAAGGTAGTAAAATCCTTTCTCTTTGCTTTTATTTCATTTTTTCTCTTCTTTTTTTAAAAAAAAATGTTATTGCTTTTTTGATGTGTTGCCATGAAAATATCAAATTAAAAGTACCTGAGAGAACAATGCTAGCAGAGGTTCATGCTTGTAGAATGAATTGTTTTTAAATTGGTTCAACCTCAGCTTAGTATCTTTCCCCCCTCAGTACATATTATGGTCCTCATAAGTAATTGTCACGTTTATAGCAGCGACGATTCTTATTAATTCTGTAACCGTGTTACGTTCATAAGTTGTAGTCAGGAAACTCAATTCTATGACCATTAAGATGTTTTAATGATGAATATTTGAGTTCTATGGATCATTTAATCATTTAGTTTTCCCAAAACTCCTGGGATATTATTTTAAAAATGCAGGAAAACCACCGACGCTTGAAAAATTAACTGTTTAACTTGATTCTGACATAATTTTGACCCAGAAATCCAAGATAGCCACCATCCAGTATATCCATACAGTAGGAGGGAACTAGATCTGGGTAGAAGACAGTAGCTCACAAGTTATATATGTTTAACTCCTAATGTATTATACATAATTTGAAAGGTAATGCCTGATCTACTCACAGATTTAATTTAATTTAATATAGTATAAAAAAAATCAACTTTAGCCTGAGAATGGTCACGTGATTCCAAGTTCTCAAACTAATGCAATCATGAAACTTTTCAGCTGTGAAGTTGAGATAAAAAAAACTTGACAAAAATGTTTTTTTTACGTGGCGTTTTTACATACAAGCAAATGCAAAGATACCAACAGACATGAATTTAGCTCCAATGGCGCAACACAAACGAGGCAAATACGCAAAATATGCTTCATTATATTTACGGCAGTTCAAATATTTCAACTCCGACGACAAATTCGGGAGACGCTGTCGCAAAAGCCTTGCTAGATAGTGAATACAGCTGGGAACCTCTGGGTGATGTCATGACAGACAGACAGACAGACAGACAGACAGACAGACAGACAGACAGACAGACAGACAGGTATTTGGTCTCTGGGACTTCCACAATATGTACAAAGTAACAGTTTGACTGATGTCCAGTGGCAAACTAGTATCATTAAAACAGTAAAGTGTGTTGATACACTATGAAGACGAAGTATTATTAAAATACACTCACTAAGTGTATATAGTACAGTACAGTATGTATGTCCAGTTGAGTTTAGAATGTGTTCTCTACCATTTAACAATTTCAATTTCCTTTTTTTCAAAACAAAAAAACAAACAAAAAGGAACAGCTGAAGAAGAATCCATTAACTACAGCGACGCCTCGGCGACTTTGATTTAACTTGATCGTCACCCTATACATCTTCACAGAAGCCCTTCCCTTAAAGAGGAACACAAAGGAAAACAAAGCGAATCCTCGCCGCTAACACATGAAACACATTAAACTCTCTCGTAGTCACGTGAACCGTCTCGGCCCACAACAAAAGGTCTGGAGATGAAATAGACTAATTTTGCTGTCATCGTGGCCTTTCCCCCAGTTTCACAGAGTGAAAGTTAGAGCCTTCTTTTGGTTAGATCTGTAATCACTATCCAATCCCCCCTTGAGGAGAAAAAGAAATTTAATTTGACAAGGAGGTAATGAACCCGTGCAGCCATTATCTTAGATAACCCATTTGAGAGACTGGTTGAGCACTGATGGAAAATTCTATTAAACATAGCTGGCTGATTTCTCTATTTTGTTCAGTGGCAGAAAAGCCTTTTTTTCTCTCTTTTTTTTTTTACCCTTGCCAATTTACTTTGAACTCTCAGAGTTGCCAAGGATCATTATATCAAGGCGCTTCAAACACTCACCCCTTTACTTAATGATTCAAAGGCAACAACCCCAGACCGCAGGCTAATAACCTCTGTGATGCATACACAAGACACCTAGGCAAGCGCGAGAAATACTTCTTTTTTTTTATACTTTAACTTTCTCTCAGGAGTTTGAATCAGAGCAGGACTGCAGTCTAAAAAAAAAGGTGCAGCTTTAACAACTTTCTCCTTTTTCAAATCCACTTTAGTTCAGACTTGTCTCGGCCTCAATTAAATACTGACTCTGCGTTTTTTTCCCCTTCCAGTGAACTTCAAAAGGATACATTTTCTCCTCATGGTTTATATTTTAAGAGGTTCTTTTCGGCATACTTATATAATTCAGTTATTAAGTAGCAATGTACACGGAGAGATCCGCCTCATTTGATGCCCACAGTATAAAGAGAAAAGCTGCTGACCGTCCAGATGTGGTCACTTCTGAACGACAGCGTATTAGGACAAAAAAATTTAAAAAAACGAGGCGGGAGAGGGGGACAATATTCAGAGAAAATGTATAAAGTCGCAAATTTCCCACTTTATATAGCCGATATATAAACAAGTTGCTTAGTTCCGATGTTTGCTGTTGCTATGACAAGTGAAAACAACCACTAGCATCGTAGCCCAACAAGATAGCATATTTAATGCTACTATTCATAGTGAATTTTACTGCATTGGAAAAAGGAGAAAGCAGCAACCATTTATTTTGACGTTGATCGACATCTATGCTAATTTCACACGGTATAATCATTCAATATTCATGCACATTTGCGAGGTAATGTGCAATCGTTTAGGAATTCAGACGACGTCTGTCTGAACAAACAGATGTAGAATTCGACGTGTCCTTGATTACCTTTCATAAGACTGATTTGATGCAAGATCTCAGTAAATGAAGACTAATTTCAAACTGATGCCATCTCATTTGTGTTTTCTTGTATAACCCCCCCCACGCACACACACACACACAAACAGATGGAAGGAAAAACATAGGTTCTTGGAATGAGGATATAAAGAAATGCATTTAATGAATCATAATAATAATAAGATCAATCAGCTCAACGTCAGAGGCAGAGTTGGATTATCTGCTCTGTGGTATAAGTTTGCCTTTAGTGTGTGTGTGTGTGTGTGTGTGTGTGTATGGATAACGTGATGTCCAAACAGAGAGAACACACAGTTACCGCTGCTGGTGCTGTTCGTTTTTATTCATATCCCCGTGAGAACGTGGAATTAGCCCTTAAAATGATCTATTTTTTAAAGCAGCCACACAAGAACCCTGCATTCGGGGAGTTTTAATACAGTTATGTAGGGTTTTTTTTTAAAGATAAATAGTGAACAAAGTATTATGTTTTTAAATAGGCCAACCCAAATGTGAAAGGTACAATTATTGTTAAATTGTTAAAAGGCAATTGCATTGTCCAAAAATTCGGCCTCCTCGGGACGTTTGGGCAGGATTAGTCAGGACACGTTGTTCTGGGCTAAAAAGTAACAATTAAAATGGAAAACATTTGTGAAATTACTTAATGAATAAGCTATGAAATAGGGCAAAAAATGTTTCTTCACAGTCGGTCGTATTTAATTAGGAAAAGCCTAAAAAGTCATTGTTGATTGATAAACAGTACCCCAACTGACCACCGGGGGGACTGTCCCAACTGTACTAATGGACGGCAGACATGCTTTGGACTCATAGTTACCAACAAAAACTCAAATCAACCAGAAAATGTGCTTTCAAACAAATGTTTTGCATTGTAGAAGAAAAACTACAAATACAATTTGAGGAATAATCAGAAAGTCTCTGCTAAGAGAAGGTGTCGAGTACGAGCATGATGAATGGCAACGGCACTCTCCATGTATGCAGACGAAGCCAAAGTAACTAGAATCCAGGTAGGTTACATAGGAAAGGGTAATTCAGTACCATGTGTCACAATCAACTTATTAAAACGTGTAAGGCGATTTAACATATTCATGAAAACAATGTCTATTATTTAGTAGGCATCAATAAGAGTTGCCAAGTGTCTGAAACATGACAAACTCATATTGATTATACCCAAATCAGAATTCCAGCATTCATGACACCTAACCAAATCACAAATATGATGTTTGTGAAGAACTCCTCGTCTCTTCACATGGCTGCTCAACCTTTTTTGAACCGAAGATTAGACCTCAGCTGGGGTGGTGGTGGTGGTGGTGGGGGCTGTGTGGCATGAATGTTGAAATTGTGAAATGGTAAAAAATCATGAAGCCATGTGTGCTCCATTTAATATTTATCAGCTCCTGGATGCGTGTCAGTATTTATTTGTTCATTGCCTCCTTGTATATTCATGACATGAATAATGCCCTGTATGTTAATCAGATGGCAGACCAAGAGCAAGGGTTTCTCAAAGCATCCTTCTGGAAAAATCAATCATCTGCACGGCCTCCTTAGCATCAAACAACTCGGCAGCTCCCCAGACAAGCTCACAGCCGAGGAGAGCTGCAACCATCTCCTTCCCACATATTGCTGGACCGAACCACGGGCACTGATTAGCGGCATCCCTCCCCCCTGATATATGCTTTGTGCCTGATTTTAATGAACTGCTTTGCATTAGCGAGCCCCTTCTCTCCCTCTGCACTTGCCACTACTTGCTCTCTCGCAGTCTGGCAAAACCGAGGCCGAGCTCCTGTGGAAGAAGGGGGGGGGGGGGGGGGGGGAATTAAATAAATAAATTAAAACAAAATTCAGTCAACACATCTTTCAGTAAGCAGCCAACCAGGCGCATTCTGAGCCAAGACAGAAATATTGACAAAATGTCTGCTAGCCATCTTATTATCTTGCCCAGGGTTGTAGTTGGCAAAATAGCACATGCTGGAGGCAGCGGCGGGGTGTAGGGGTGTGTGTGTTTGTGTGTGTGTGTGTGTGAGTTCCCATGTGTGTGTTCTCCGGGTAGAAAGAAGCCAATGTTTGTGGAGCTTGCAACCCCGACACCCTGTTGTTGTACCGCTGAGGTTTGAGTGGCGCGCCATCATCTGTGGTATTAATGTTTCTGGCTTGCGATAGCGAGCTCCAAGCAAAATACCAAATGAGAACACATCTGATAATTGAGTGATTCACTCGCTACGTTTCTGCTCTTGGTTGGAGAGTCGATGGTGCGTCGCTGTGGCAACATTGGAGCCAGACACCAGATGCTTCGCACCAGTTGCTTGGCTGAGAACATCCAAGAAAAATCGAGAGAATCGGTTCGACGTCGAGGATGAGAGTGGAATGCTAACAGCAAATCATTTTAAAAGGACACTTTAGGTTTTATCCAATCTAGTCATACAGCGAGACCTACAGTTATTTGTTATTATGATCCATAATAACACCCACTTCAGTAACGCATGAAATATAGGAACGAGGCTACATCACTTCAACAAAACCAGAGAAACACAATCAGACAGATGATTACACTTATAAGACATGACCTCCCCCCGTCCCTGAAGAGGAAAGGGCTGCCTGGCATCACATGCATCAGATGTCATAAATGCTCGACTTGGACAATATAAAGACTCTGGACAAAAATAAAGATATCCCAAGGATGTACAAATTGATTCAGTAGCTACAAGGTTAGAAAGCTTTTCGAAGCGAGAGCCAATCACAATGTGAAAATGATCGAGACGCAAATGAAATAAAAACACTGTTTCTGTAAGGCCAGGTCAATATTCACTGTTAGTATTTAAGGTAGTATTTTAGGTATTTAAAAAGCAGCATGCCAACACAAGTTAATAATGAAAAATCTCCTTCCAGCCTCTCAGGTAACTTCAAAAAGTTGCTTGTGTAGAAGAAACTGAATTACCTCAGTTTTAATTGCATCTCATCCTAATATTCCGTTCTCTCTTACTGATCAAGTTCCCTGCTGATATCTGATTTGATTGGGTTTAAACATTTTACTTTGATCCTGAGAGAGATCCCGGACCGACTCCGAGAAACTTCACACCTCAGCTATCTCACATTGATTAATCAAAGCCCGATGAGTGGCCACTGTTGTGACATTGTGTTGAGAAACCAGTCTCGGGAAGTCTCCTTCTTTAGGAAACAGATGGGTACGGAGTCAATGCGGATCCACACATCACACCTTGCTGTCTTCTGTAAACTCCGTAAAGAACTCTGGCAAGAGTCCCACTTTGTCAGAAAGGATTCTACAGCTTTGTTGTCAACTTCTTTCTCCACTCACAGTGATTAAATCTCATCTGAACCAGCCACAGAATTGGACCTGAAGAGTTTTTCTTCCACACTTGCAATCCACAAAAAACAGCCAGAAAATGCAGAAAATCGTAAATTATTTCATGAGGGTCCATGAAGCAGTCGTATAGTTATCAGACGTGGTCGGAACCGGTCAATGAGCTACACATACTGCAGATTAACATGTAGAGACAGACAGGTAACCAGTCTATCACAGGGCCGACATGTAGAGACAGACAGGTAAACAGTCTTCTACATATATTTGTCAGGACTTCAGATTTCCAATGAAGCATTGGAGACAACCATGACTGAGCCTCCGCCTTCAGAAAGAAGGTGCAGCGGAGATGCCCTTCCCATCATCAAGGGCAGTCGTCTTATTCAGAGCTGTAAAAACAAAATTAAATAAAAAAAGTAAGTCCCTTCCTCCTCCGTGACATCTCGCACATCACTTTCACCAAAACAGAGAAAAGCAGGAGCTGTGAAAGGATGAATGAAAGTGTGAGGTTCGCAAAAGGTCTCCAGAGAATCAATAAGAGGACAACATGCACAAAACTAAAGAAAAATTGTTGAAAAGTGTTCTTTGTTTGGCAGCTACTTTTTTATTTTATTTTTTCCCCCGCTGATAAATACTTCAACAGTGTAACCCATAAGCGAGTGGGCTTAATAATTGAAAAGGTGGCAGCTAAGTTCAAGGGCTGTTTACACGCGGAGTGGATGAAAATACGAGTCCGAGTTCAATTCACCGAAATATGAACGTGGAAAATAAATGACAATTGAATTTTTTATTTATTTTTTTGATATATAAATACAGCAATAGTGATGAAGCAATAAAAACAAAAGAAAAACTGAGATTTTTATTTCAATTTCAGGAAGTTTTTAAGTAAGTGTTACTAAAATGTATTCAAAATTCCAAATTATGATGATGAAAGGTCAAACATTGGTATCAAAGCAGCTTTATTTGATTAATTTTAAAAAAAAAGTGAAGGACTTAGGGATCATGGATATTGTAACATTACAAATACAGTGTTGGTTGGTCCACTTATATTACAACTAATATTCACTGAATATTTTTCATATTCCTGCCATTCTTAATAACTGCCTATTCCTTGCAGAGATGAATGAATCAGTGGATGTTCGTATGAAACCAAGTCCTGGTTGATTTTTATTACTTCTTACGTAAACAACAGCTCCACAACAAGCATACTTGTTGTCCCTAAAAACGTATTTTACTGCATTGTTGTAGTTAAATTGCATTGTTAAGCACCTTGTGTTGCAATCTTTAAAGTTTACTATATTGTTTGTATTAGTGCAAATACTTTTGTTGCGTAAATACATCTATTTTGTTCTCTTATTTTGTATATTCGTGATATCCGCGTCCGTGAAATGTCCAAAATAGACACTAGAGGGCGACCTAGAAAAAAAAGAGTTGGGAGTAAAAATGTGTTTTTCAAGAAGCTTCCCATTGATACCAAGCTAATATCTGTGCTTTAAGCTGTACACAGGCTTTAATTAGCCTAGCTTAGCATTAAGACAGGATGCCTTTTTAGCAGTTTAATGTTTTTGTGCATCTTAAAATAGCTCATAAACCTATGCATCTAGATGCTATGAGAGAAACTGCAGTCTTTCACAATTTGATGCTCGTCAAAAATCACTTTTAAACAAGAAAATGTTCTGTGCACCCGTCCATCACATAACTGTTCAAAAGATAGAAAAGATTAGATTAGTTCTTGTTTTGTTTAACTGACATACCAAATATTTAACTTATAGTTTTCACATTGCTGCCTTTTTTTAATTACTGCATATTTCTCACAGAGATCAATGAATCTCTGAACAGACCATCTAATGCTCGTTGATGCCGTTGCCCTGCTGGAGGAGAACATTTCCAAACTGTCAACTCCTCCGTGTAACTCCTCGTCTTTTGATCCCGGATGAGGCTCTAGTGACTTTGAAGGTAAAAGAGAGAGAGAAAATAAAAAAATAAAAAAAGATGGTAACTCCAGTTGATTTTAAAGCGGCGGAGGGAGGCAGCATTAATTAGGGATATGTTACCCGAGTGCTTCTCAGAGCTCCCATCCATTTTCTCCCTCGGACACCAGTCATTTGAGATGTCTTATGCTTTTTGGGACGCTGCCAAACACTTGGAGTATAACTGAAACATTTAGGGACTGATTCGATTCCCTGAACAATGTACGCATTCACCATCCGCTCTCTGCACGGCTCCGCTGAGACCGGAGGCCGTCAAGTATGTACGACAAATGCAATAAGACGAACAGATATTGATTCTTGTGTTGTTGCAACAGCTCCGGTGATGTGATCCACACGGATGAAAGGAAACTACTACAACAAGATGACAGTTTCATACAAACTACAGCTGAAACTTGGAATGTAGCCACCGAAATGACACCATCATTGATCACCTTGTTAGCAAATGCTAGCATGCTAACACACAATATTAGGCTACGTTGCTTGCAAAAGCATTCAAGGGCTGCGGTTGAATAGTCCAAAAAATAGGTCCTAACGCGCCTTTTCCTTGACCTCGGGGGGAAAACATCACGAGGTCAAGGAAAGGTGGGAGGAGACACTTTAAATGTTGCTCTCACAAGGGATTGTGGGGCGGCATGTTCTCCTTTCTTTTGGTTAAAGTTCTGCAGTAGTACACATAGGGTCTGTACTCACAAAACGAGGTATTTGAAAGTTTGTAAGTACACCAGGAGCTTATTTAAAAGAACACTTGCCTGATAGCTTCTATCCTCGGCTACTAAACACTTAACTAACGCTACCACAGCGTAGACGCTACTTCCGTGTTTACCCAGCCGATGCCGTGATGCGAGTTTCATGGGAGAGTATGAAGAAGTTTCGCTGAATTTTTATAAATGCTTGTATTATCAGGTCAACACATTTTTATAAATGCTTGTATTATCAGGTTAACAAGTGTTGACCTTTCGGCTGATAGCCCTATCTTGACCAATGCTGTTCATCGCTAAATAGGCTTCTGAGGGGGTGTTTGGCTAGATGTCTTGGTGGAAATGGCCTAGGGTGCATTTTACTCCGAACCATCACTTTAAGGAAGATCCATTGTATCCGATGCTAAAGGAGATCTGAAAGGATCATTGGAGCTCCTTTCCTTCAAATTTAGAGAATTCAAGCAGCTCTTATCTGGCTGCCACTTGCTTACTTCCAAGTCACTTCTTCAGTTAGGACCCTTCCGATGAGAAGAACCACAACCACAGGTTTCTTTTCTAGGTTGACCATATGTACAAACCCCCAAACAGGAAGCCTTAGGTGTAGCCCACCATAAACGACCAAATCTGTAAACCAGTAAACACAGCACCTAAGGATTGCATAGGATAAATAATATCTTATACCATTTAAAATAAAACACAAGGTATCTGTTCGAGCGCCAGTGAACCGGATGACGTATTCCTTGTTTTCACCTGTGGGTACTGTACGGAGGAGGGTGCGAGTCTCCTGGAGCTCTTTAGGAAACATCAGCCTCCTCGTTGGTATGACAGCCGAACCCCACACACACACACACACACACACACACACACACGTTGTGTCAGCAAGAGCCGCAAGCATCATAGCAACAACGTTGACAACAACAGCAGGTTGATTGATTGACACACGTACCGACGTACGGACAAGTGAGTGTTGAATTAAGACGTGCGGTGCATTATTTATGCTTTTATGTCGGTTTAGCTAATCCTGAGTCGGGAAGAACTTGTTAGACGTCCAAGTTTATTTATTATTGTTTTTTTTATTGTGGTGACAACTGGAATATTTGAGTTTTTTGTGGATACTTGCAGATTTTGGGACTCGGGACCCATAATTTACAACTGGACTAAAAACAGCAATATTAAATACAAAATGTTTATATCATTTTATAGATTATGCATGACTGTGCAGTACTCCAAAGTACCCCTTGGGATACTAGTACCCTACATTTGAGAAACACTGCGTCATAGCTTTACACACCACATAAGTGTGCCCGATATAGTACCACATTACATCACAGACTCCAGACTACATTATATGCACTAATGTGTTGCCATTCTAGAGTCGTTAAAGTCCTTAAATGCCCTCAAATGTGTTTCTTTAGACTGGAGACTGTGCACATAGAGGCAACAGCACGAGCAGCGAGACATAGCTGCAGCTGAACAATTACCACCTCAAACAGTAATGGTTGTATCCCGAAGGCTTGAGGAATAAGCATCCGCCTGGAAAGTTGCCCGTTGAAATCCTCAGACTGACAGAGAGGCTCCGAGAGCAGAAAGTGAATGACTAGTGCTTTTTGTGTGTGTGTGTGTTTGCATAGCAGACAATACAAATAAAGCTTAGGATGAATTGGACCTACTGTGAAATTTGATTGGGATGAATGGACCTTGATGTTCTTTCTCTCCGTCCTCCAATCTCTTTTAATTTACTGGTGTTGTGGAGGATATGGTTCTCATCATTAATCAGCAAGACAAATGAATCCCCAGCTGCCTCGGCGTGAGAGAGCGCACGCAAGAGAGAGAGAGAGAGAGAGAAGAAAGGAAGGGGGCGGGGTATATAAATCAAGTCTGCTTTGATTAATTCACCTTGGTCTAGAGGACATGGCTAATAAGATCCATTAGGTTGATCTTCTGGATTGTCATGTATTGTGCTGGATGTCAATAAAAAAGAGGCGAGATCATTCAAAATGGTTAATTATACTGAGCCCTAATTAGTAATGTTCAACTCAAATTACAATCATTTACAAAGTGGGTAATTATCTAGAAGTTCTGCTTTTTGAGTGGTGTGTGTGAAAGCAATCAATATGTCAGTCAATACGTCCCGGTTGGAGGTTTCATTGGAGATATGCATGCATTTAAGTGGGGACACTCTCTATTTGTGACATCATGGAATTCAACATTTTCTTCCCCATGTTCCTTTATATGCAATATTTTTTGTATGGAAGAGCAGGGAATTGTTGTGCACTTTCTAATGTGGCCACAAGAAGGCGCTGCAGCACCAGTTTCAGAGGCCATGTGCAGTGTACCACAGAAGGATGGGGGATTCTGACGGGCAGAATTAGGGTTCAACATCTGAACAAAATTTGCATGTCTCAAAAGATAACACCGCAGTATCCAACACCAAACAAGAAGTCCAATTCTGCACACAAGTTTTAATGCCGTGCACAGAACACATTCATGTACGATCAATTCACCTGAGGTTTCCACTTCTAATCAATAAGGGATCAATATGAGCCCAGCAAGATGAACATGAGCGTTTTATTACTGATGCGAACTAATAGAAAACAGCTATGAGCTCCGAAGAAGAAGACACGTGCAAAATTTGACCTGCAGCACAAATCAAGAGAAGTCAGGAATGATCGTTTGTGTTAGAAAAGAAAAAAAAAAGAACATCTACCATTATTAATGACATGCATTATTTAAAATCACTTATGGGAAGATAAACAGCTCAACATTTGCTTTTAATTAAAACAACGTGGAGTATATGTTTTATCTTCACAGTGCATTATTACTTGAATTATTTACATATTTAGCTGTTTAGCACCGAGCCAATATTTCTGGAGGGCAAAAAAAAAAAAAAAAGCAAAAACAAAACAGCACCGGGTCGCCAGTTAAAATAAAGAAAATGAACTTTACAGCAATTAAGAGGTAAAGGGAACATCCTCATGAATAGGAAAGACGTATTAATGCTAAAAAAAAAAAAAAAGGAATACTAAGTAATACATCTTCGGCTGGCCTTATGGCTTCTGTGCTCTTTTCTGGGGGGGGGGGGGGGGGATAACGAGGGAGTCAAGGTTTGACCGGAGGTTAAAATACTGCAGTCTCTGGCCCCGACATAAGCATGGCCATGGGGCTTCCTCTCCGTAAACCCAGCACCGCCAACATGGCCGTTCCATGGACTTAGAAAAAGGTCTTCAACAGAGGCACAAAGGTCTTCACAGCCTCAAAGATATAGGAAACCCACAGGCAAAAGAAAGCCATTTAACGTGGTGAAGACTTCTGAAGGTAGCTCAAACACACAGAAGGTAAAGACGAACCACGGCTTCACTGACCGAGAGCCTTTGGCTTCATTTTAGACCTCCAGGGAGGAAGCACACGTCTAACACAACACATGAAGCAATTGCATTCTCCATAACTGAAGTAATAACCCTCACCTGAGCCTACTTACCTACCTAACGACGTGCACACGTGTGTTGATGGTCCAAAAAGTCCAATCAAGCTTCTCACGAGGCCCAGATCCGTCCTAACAACCACAAACAAGTCTGTCAGCACTAAAATCAGGAGACACCGTCCACTTCTACGTCTTTATTAGTCTCCTAAAACCTGCAATGAACTCTTACCTGATCCAGGACAAACACTCCAGTCCACCTCATGGATACACTGAACCACAACGGCCAACAGGAGGAGCCAGACAGTGAGGAAGTGACATCACACCAGACCAAATCACCAGATCAGGAGGGGCTGGAGGGTGGCTAATGGTACATCCAATATAAGTCAAGTGAAGTGAATGAGGTCAATATTGTACCTTCATTGTGATTAATCAGAGAGATTCAGCACCTTTTCATGTATGAAACCAGATAAGAACCGACTCTATACCCCCCCCGCGACGAGTAATATCAAATCAACATGACAATAGTCAAAATGACCCGCTGAGCACAAATTGCATTATGAAAACTAAAACAATCACAACAAATGCTGAATGGCCACAGAGCAATTTTGTGATGTTTGAGGTGATGTTTTTACTGGTAAGTGGCTGCGTCTCTGGTTTCACAAATAACAACGGCAACTACTCCAGTGAAGGGATTCGTGGCTGAATGGAAGTCATGTTTTAACAAAAAAAAAAAAACAAGCATCTCTTTGACAGGAAGGTGTTGCATTAAAAATAATAGGTGACAGAGAGTTTTTTTTTTTATCCGTATTGGTGACAAGTTGAAATCTTTCCGGCCGATGGATTTAAAATAAAAAGTCACAAAAAGAAAAGGGAAGGAATGGAGTTAGTGTTTCACGGACATTATTATAGCAGTGATTTCTATTGTTTGTCTCTTTGAAGGAATAAACACATATTTATTTTTTGCTTGATACCCTGATTGACAAATTGTTCACTTGATGGTTAAACTAGAGGAAATAAATTGTTGCAACATCATTTTATTGATCAATGTGTTTTCTTTTGTTCAGTTTAACCAGAGAAATGTTGTCATTCCATGCACCTGTTCCACTGAGTTATTATGTCTTCCTTCAGATTACCTTTAATAATTTAGTGATTTACCCCAGATGTTCTAAATGTGTAGCATTTTGTCCTCAATCAGTTATTGAGTTGCACTATTTAGAGGTTCATTCTACCCGTGCATGCTTTATGCCTGAACAGAGGTCTGTCCTTGAAGCAGACGAGCAGGACGATGTGATGGAAAGAAAGAAAAGAAATAGGGAAGTGAAGGTCTCTCTGGAGGAAGCGAGGACGATGAATGGACGAACACTTCTTTCAGTTGTAGTTATGCAGAGATCATGGCCCCGCCGTTCAATATTGCAAAAGTCAAAAGTGACTTGAGCGTGAGAGAAAGATGTGTTTACTCTGTTAACATTCATCCAGACCCGTGATCTCTTTCTGACCTTTCTCTGAGTCAGAATGCAAACTCTTTTCCCCCTCCTATCCTGCCAACACGGGAATTCCAAGCTTGGGTTTCTGCTTTTCAGCCTCTTTTTGCTCTCCAGGCAGATTGTATTCAACCAAAGCCTGTTCAATGCTCCTCGTAACCAACTCGTTCTCACTCCCAACTTACTGAGGCTCAGTGGCCAAAAGCTCCAAGTTATAATGCTCAAGGCATCTCTTAGCGTTAGCGTCAATATAAGGCCGTATAACGTCTTTTCAAAATAAAACTTCCGTCTTCACAGGAGGTTTAGATTGAGGAAGAAAGGTCTGATTGCAGATCGAGGGCAAGTAGCTTAATTGTTGTACAGGTGTCCTATTTTCCAAAGCACTCTTAAGGGGTTGCCATAACCAGAGTTTTAATGGGTCTGCTCCCTGCTCCTTCCCGCCCCTTACAGTCTCACAATCAATAAATCATTCATAATCACTTAGGCTGGTTCACCCATATATATATGCTTTGGCAATCTAATCTAAAAATATTTGAGTGGTAACAAGGAGAGTGTTCATTGGCTCAGGATCAAAAGACATGGCTAATCAAATAATAATGCTGTTGCCATGCACATGTAATGGATAAATACTACATTATTCATTTCATGGTACTGCAGCTTTGACCTTTTTTGAGCTTGCAAGGTTAACAAGCGATGGCAAGACTGCCTCACTGACCTTTTCGTTACCGGACACAAAACACACAGCAAAATTACTACACTTTGGCTTTATTAAGAGCGGCCGTTTCCTGGTTTGCAATGAACAGCGTTTTTGTTTCTATCCAAGTTGGTCAAGGATACCGAGTAATGCGTCTATAGGAGTCCAACAGGCATGAACATTACTGCGTGAGCTCAGAACTAGGTCTTCTATGAGCGATAGCTCGCCTCGGGCCTTCACGTTCTAATCAATAGCCGTATCACCTTTACTTATTTAAGGTGTTGGCTCATTATGTACAGCACTTGAGGTATAATGAGAGCCCGAGGTGAAAATGTAATTAAAAAGATAATATCTTCCTCTACTCCAGTCATCTACTGAATACTAAATATTACAGATGTGTTAATGTCCACAGTAAAGCCTGACTCATGAGCATTAAAGACACTTTTTTTTTTGTCTGTGAGATAGCTCGCCCTCATCATGTCAATCCCATCTACTGGGTTGGAATCAATAACACTATCTCCCTTAATTTAAGATGTTAGTTAAAACGTTTCACTGCACTCACCAAAGCAGATGGAGCCGAGATTGATTTTCAGAGTATAATCCCTGTCGGATTTATTCAAGCTTTCACAGAGTTCCTCAAGGTATCACCCTTTATTTGTGTTAATTAGGAGCGCTTGCTTTATACGGCGTGTTCACACTGGTTTATGGATGTCATAAAGATTTCATGACATCGGTGCATGTCAAGGTTCACTTTGGATGGGAAAAAAAGAGGAGGAAAAATCACTTTCAGCATCACCAAAGAATAAATCATGTGTGTGCGCGTGTGTGTGTATATAAAATATGTATATATACACACACAGACACACTCCAGCTTTGTAATAATCATTATGCAAGAAAATGATGCCAATTTTTGTGATTGGCTCCTTTGCAGCCACCCTCACTTGAAAGCTCAATGCTGCAACCTCTTGCTACTCTTACTGCTACTGTCCAGGAAGCATTTCACAAACACAACCTACAAGAAGGTGGAGTTTTAATGCTTGCCGCGTAGCGTTCCCTTGCAAGGAGTGTTTCAATCAAAGCCTGATGACCGTAAATTAACACAATAATCCATCATGAGAGAATGTAGTAAGGGCAGTCTGTTACATTTTGAGGCTGAGCCCAGAAACGCTTATTATAACATTCACACCAGTTATTTAAACCATTACCAGGTAAAACTTGAAAGCACCAGATACATTTGTAAATCACCCTCCATTCTTGTAAAAAAGAAAAAGGAAGGTTAATTGTACTGGTGGGGGCAGTCTACCAGAATATCCTGCTTTGGACATTTTCTAAAATACCTTGAAATTTGTTTCAAAGCAGGAAGTACTTTGCTATTCTTTAGGCCTTTACAGCCCAGGGGTGTGACAAATGAAGAACATGAACATTGAAAATACTCTCTCTGTACTACTATTCATAAAGCAGTGATGCATATTCGCAGTAGTTGCAGCACTCTGAAATTAATGGATTTACACAAGCAAAGGACCAACAACTGAGATCCTATTGACTAGCAGGCTCTGATAGTCAGTCCGAGGTAAGTTTATTTTCTGTTTGCCAAAAATCTGAGATTTCTTTTAATTTTTCTGTAAATACAGTCATGCTTCATCATCTGTAAAAGGTTACTGAAGATGAAAAATGTGTTGCTGTGTGTCGATAATATCTCCACGTGTGGTGCTTCCCCATAATATTAACATTTGGAGTAAAAAAAAAATAATACCAACACTGATTATTTTGGACATTAATATCTTTTCTTTTTTATTAAGACAAGAACTCTTCATTGTTTTTGTAAAAATGTCTATTTATGAACCAATACAAAATGTGTATGGGAATGTGGAACTCCTTAATCTCCATTAATACACGTTAACATTTCCCAAGAACAGCAGAGAGACAAAAAATAATCGATCTAAAAACAATGACTGGTGACACAATGAAAACTTTTTTCGGGACTCAAACGTGCTTCCAAAAGGCGGCGGTGCGTTGAAAGTGGCAGTAGTAGTAGTAGTAGTAGTAGTAGTAGTAGTAGTAGTAGAAGTAGTAGTAGTAGTAGTAGTAGTACGGCCACAACAAGTTTCTGATCCTGCTTCATTCCAATAAACAGTGTACTCTTTATGACCTATGTCAACACAAAGCAATACTTAACACATCTTTTACAGTGCACCAAATATTAAGAAACATACAGAAAACATGTACAACATATATGCAAAATACCACCAATTTTGCCTCTTGGGTCTAAAATCGATGGGTTGCGCTTGATTTGCGATGAGGATGCATTGTACTTGCTTTGATGTCATTGGCGGGAGCCTTAAGTTTTGCATTCTACCTGAGATGCGGTCACATCGGTCAGCAACGCATGAACCAGAGACAGGACATTATCAAAAGTTTTTTAATGTGGAGAAAACTACACCAGTTACACTGTAAGACCATTTTGACTTTACTGGGCATTTAATAGAAAATACAATTATACATACAGTAACCTAAAATATCATTCTGCTATTTATTTCAAATTGAATCCTCATTATTTTCTGAATATTTAAACCTACTTGAATGTCATCTTTATGTTGTTTTGCTCATGGTCCTTTTTTCATGTTGGAACTTTGGGAGAGCAAAGTGATAGCACAAGGAAAACTCCTGCCGTTCCAACACACAACAGATTCAATATGCACAAATAAAATATTAATGCATCAGCCTTAACGGAGAAGACAATACTCAGTTCTATTCCTTTATTGGCAAGTACATATTTTTGAAGTCTGATTTAAATGGAAGCTGTCCACATGTCACTGAAGCGAAATAGTGCTCACTGTAAAATACAAATCACACAATCTCAGTCTTGCAGATGAAGAAGTGGCATCTGCATTGTGATTCATAAAGCAACGATAACAAGTCAGTTAATAGTTTTATCAGACACCAGACTGTAAAACATCAAACCTAATCAGAACCCTTCCCCACCCCCTCCCATCCATGTAACAAACACAAAACAGTGTCATCAGCATACAGTGTTAACCTAGTGGTAATTCCTTTTTGAGTTCAGAACTTTTTTTTAAATGAACTCAAGTTTTAACAGGAAAAAAAAAGAAAAACATTTGGAAAGAGTTGGAAACATCATCTTTGATCTTTGTCTGCAACATCCCTCATGTAGCTCACGTCTATAAGTGCCATACCCAATGAAAAAAAAACGAAACAATAAGTCGCCAGCTACCACCCAGCCCTCCGGCTGTCTTTTAAAATTACAGGAACAATCAAAAAATATCAAACAACTTTAAAAAAAAATGCACAGATGTGCTCAGGAGAGTGAAAATGCAAAATGCACTTCACAAGAACCGTCTCAACTCCCTTTAGACGAACACCGTCTCGTATGTTCCCATACAACGAAACTGCATTCTCACTTGAGTTTCTGGGGAAACACATTTTTCTTCAGGATTACTTGTTACTTGGTTATATTTTTCAGCAACAAAACTACTTGGGTTAATATGCCGCAGTGTCCTTGGGCAAGAACGTCAGCCCCCCTCTCCGCCAAGGCCATACCATCGATGTGTGGAGGTTAGTTAATCGTGATGGGCAGGTGGCATGGCAGCCATCACTGTATGAATGTGTGTGTGAAATGTAAAGCGCATGGTCAAAAAGACTAGAAAAGCACTATATAAAGGCCATTTAACATTATATTCCATTTCTGTTAATAAAGCCCCCAATTGGTACGTACTGTTCCTTTAAAACAAGAACGTTTGTGACATTATTTAAGTTATGCAGTCAGTTCGTCAAGACTATGATGAGAATGGTATTTGTGAAATATTAAAAAACAAATGCGATCCGGAAGAAGATACGTTTCCCTAGCAATGTAAGTTACAGTGCAGTTTAAATTGTATGGGAACATCATTTTTCGGAAACCGGGCTGTTTTGACAATCTCAATATGGAAATACTGAATGTTGTCTTCACGCATGACTATGATATATTAAAGCTATCATATTTTGACGTGTTCGCACGTTGAGAAATTCCAATCAAGCATGTTAACATGGCAATAAAGTACCGAATCTTGGATAAACGTGTCCACACAGCAAGCAACACCTTTAAGTCCAAATGGTGACTAGCAATGCATAAATTAAAAACAAATTAAAAATAAATATGGAACTATAACAGTCATTTCTCAGGGACATTGGAAATAGATAAACATGCTTCATCAGTTTTAGTGTCTTCAAGACATTTACGTTTTGTTCTGTACTTAAAGAATATCTTTATCCACATTTGCAGCCTGGTTCTCGTTGTATTACTTCATTTGCTAGTGTTGTTACAGCTTTGTTTTGGGTGCCCTGTTATGGCTTCATGCTTTAGGACTTCTCACTAACTTTTAACTGTTGATAATGCAGCTGAGTGCCTCTCTGACCCCCCCACCCTCTGCACCCACATTGGGGGGGAATACCAGTTTGCCGTGTGTTCAATGAAAATACCTGTACACTCTGCGGCTCACTTTTGATTGTTTTGGATGTCGTGTTTGGCTAACCGCTAACAGCTAACGGGGCTACCAGTACTGCATGGCTGCTAAGCAGTCAGCTAGGTGAGTTTGGTTCATTGGTCATATGAAGTCTATTTTACAACAACTTTTCGTGGGGATAAACAT
The DNA here is from genome assembly GCA_029853015.1 of Chelidonichthys spinosus. Classification (NCBI taxonomy): domain Eukaryota; kingdom Metazoa; phylum Chordata; class Actinopteri; order Perciformes; family Triglidae; genus Chelidonichthys; species Chelidonichthys spinosus. The sequence continues at coordinate 19,141,778 of CM056835.1, forward strand.
GATCATCGTTTTAATAAATTGTGTTTTATGTGGCGTCGAGATGGGGGGTAGTATTCACGCAATCACACAGCTCACGATTAACGATCGCAGCTCACCTGTGGAGATCTTTCTAGATTACATTTCATCGTCTGTGTAGAACCGTAGAAGCTTAGCTGAAACATTTTTAGTCATTAACATTCATGCAAACAGTATAAATACACATACTTTTGATGTGCAATAGTTAAACTCTGTATTATTGATGCAGCATCTATTTTTTTTTTATCTTAATTTGTAAAAATGTGTTTCGGTACATCATGATATATTTTATCAAGAAAACATTCCAGTGAATCTTTTTTTTTTTCTCTGACGATTTCATATTTTTGTCCAATTGATTCTAATACAATTTTACTTCGGAACAATTTTGAAACTTTAAACAACCACGACAACAAGCAGGAATAAGTTCCTTAAAAAAATACACTGTTGCCTTTGATGGTATAGGTTTATCATTTGCATTTGTAAAATGTTCAAAATGATGCATCATTAATTGATCGATTAATGGAGCTGCTTGCTGCGTGAACACGCAATCACAACAAAATAATGCCACAAAATAAAGCCTCGTCGCCATGGTAACCAGGGTATCCATGTACTGCACCCCAGAGCATAACATGTGTATTAAGTTCAGTTACTAACAATTAATTACATTTGGCATTCCTCACTGCTCCCCAGCTGGCACAAGCTAAAACAGATCCTCGTTCAGTTTTGGCAGGTGATACATAAAGCAAGACGGAGAAGCATAAGGAATGAGTTTTAGCACATACATTCATGCATGCAAAAAAAAATTGTTTATGCACTCAAGCTGGTGCATCAAAGCAAAAGTGATGGAAGTGGAAAGACTGGCCTGTCTCAGAGCATTTCAGGTTGAAGACATTAAACTCACAATGAGTGTGACACAATGAAATCCACGAGGGTACTTCCATCGTCATTCTAGTAGGTTTTAAAAAATACTTCTTAGTAAGGATTAGTGTACAATACAGCTGTGATTCCACTGGCTTGATTTACATTGGATTGTGTGTCTATGAGATAACAATGTCTTTTTTGTGCAGCTTACGTATTCCTCAAATCAATTTGAATGTGTTTGGTTGACGCTGTTTATCTTTTTCAGCATAGATATGTACAATAATAGCGGCGTCTTTCGGCAGCTGGTTGGCCTTTTTTTTAACGCCTTTTTTTTAATTCATTGAAGCGTCTTGATTGAATCAAAAAAAGTCTGCCAAAAAAAAAATCAATTTTAAAAACAATTTACATTTTCTAATATTCTCGAATGAGAGCAGATGGAAATCAATTGAATCACATCATTGCAACTCAATAAAAGCTGGTGGGGGAAAAAAAACCCAAAGCTTCCATCCAGACTCTTAGAAGACTAATAGTCGTGAACAGAGGAGGAAATCAAAAAGAATGAAATGGCAGCGCAGTGAGAAGTAATGTACTACTTCTCTTTAATAAGAAAGCAAAATGTTAAAGAGGCGGTAGTTTATCTGCTCTGAAGAGCAAACTGAGGAGTGAATTTAAAACAAAATCATTTCATATGCTGCCATTCTTTTTGATTATGTTTTGAATGTGGTTATTCGGTTCTGGGGGGGGGGGGCATATACAGTACATCAAACATGTTTCTCATGTATGTTCTTTGTACAATGATATGTAAAGCATTCCATGCAATTTTTGGAGCTGTCAAAATGTTGGGGAAGAAAAAACAAAAACAAAAAAAAGAGAGAGGGAAGTAATGGCTTGAGAGAAATCACAGTATACTGCAGTTTAGAGTTTTGTTGTGCAGAGGACGCGCATTGTGTGTGTGTGTGTGTGTGTGTGTGTGTGTGTGTGTGACACATTTAGGGAAATTAATATAGTGGCTGTGTAATTTGACCCTCATACAAAAAAGCCAACAGCACATAGATGTTTTTTTTTTTTTTTTTTTTTACGAGTGGGAGAGATGAAACGGGCGGGGGGAAAGGGGGGCAATGAGGTTATGCAAATTAGGATCAACACAAAACCAAAGTATGGATAGAACAAGGCACAGAATTTTCTGCAAATGGTTGAACTAAATCAAATTCGTACCAGCAGTCAGGGAGGTGTCGAATGGTGAAGCTCTCTACAGTGATTTCTGGCAACGTATGGCGCACCCTTCCCACCCGCGATCCCATCCCCCTTTTTCTCTCAGTTTACCAAAAACCCCAACCCTCCCAATTTTTTATTCTTTTTTTTTTATTTGATTTTTTTTTTTTTTTTTACACACAAAACATTCCATCTACATCTGCAGACTAGACTAAACAACGGCTTAAAACCAGGCCTTTCTTTTAAACTCCCGTTACTCTTCTACTCCGCCCTTTCTACTCACTAAAAAGTGACTCCCCCCCTCCCTCCCCCACCCCCAAAAAATAACAGCTTGGCGTCCCAAAGAGGACACTCCAGTGAAGGGGTCCTGTTTTTGATTAGATGTAGTACTCTTTTTTTTCGTCCGAGTTGGTGTGGCCTCCCTCTGCGTTGATGATGGCCGTGTCCGCGTCCGCTGCATCGTCTGCTCCTTTGGCTTCGTGTGTGAAGTAGGTACCTGAGTCGGGGGGAGGAAGGACAGTGTCACGGACCGGGTAATAGCCGGCTGCGTAGATGACACAAAAAAGATTCAAATGTGCCTCGACATCCCACAGCACCTAATTATGTAAATCCATCTCCATGTGGCCATTTTTACCCAAAAATCCAGCAAGCTGTAATATTCAGATTATACATAATTTTTCTCTCTCTCTCCTCCTTTTCATTCAAATTGGCACAAGAAAATCAGGGTTTTAAAATGATCTTGAGTGTTGGGAAGAGCATCGCTCACACCTTCAAATTAACCTTGTCAAGTTCAGGAGGAAGGGGGGGCTAGCGAGTCCCCTTCAAACTGAATTTACAAGATTTATTCACACACTATCACGGGAGAGGTTGATAACGAAGGCCACTTCAGACGCAGAAATAAAAGCACAAATGCTGCTTGAATAGATGGAAACAAGGGGGCGCTGAGTCACATGGATGGCAACCTGGGATTGTAGAAAGATTGCATGTAATAAAAAGCCAAATCCGACCCACTCCAACCCCCCATGTTCATTGTTTCTTGTATTGAATCATACATTGTACATCCTCATTCATCATTTTAGTTTCCAACAATTATTTGTTTGTTTATTGCTGGGTTAATGATTCATATCTCATACCTGACTGTTTTTGTATTGCACTCTCATCTATAATTACAATGTGGATGAAAAAGTTATTGCCTTATATGGATGGAATACAATTTCAGATCTGTTGAGATTGAAGTTTTTGAATCAAAAACAAATGAAAAGGTGTCAGAGGTTTTGCTACCGGTCACTTTTAAGTGAGCATTTTGTTTGAATAATTAAGTTTCAGATGTAGTGAAATACCCTAATATTTTTGTGTTGAGCAATATATGAACAGGATGAATCCAGTCCTATTTTGTTTGTAGTTTTGGTGATCATTTCATATCACAACAGAATGCTTGAGCATTTAAACAGTCAGATTACAGGATTTCTTATTCAAGGTTTAAAGTGTAGCTCTGCTTTAATTAACACTCATTGGCCACTTCACAGGTACACTTGTAAACTCTGAGGCAATCCAATCAACAGCTCGGCCATAAATCCTGAACATAACAATGTTCAGTTGATCAACACTGGCAGAGAGGTGTTAATGTTACTTTAGTACTGAGAGAGGTGTTTCTAAAGTTTTGCACACCCCTTTACAATAATAAGCTTGTAGTTGCATTAACAGCTCCATGACAGTGTCAACAAAACTGAGAATTATCTTCTGCTAAATGTAGAATTCATGACACAATCGTGGTTTATATTAAATTAAGTATTGTTACGTAAAATAAGTATTCTTTTAAATAACTGTTAACCTGAATGTATGGACTTTACTAAACAATACTACAGTAAAAAGCAGATAATATAGACTTCACATTGGACACAACCAACGGTCTCCTGGGTGAAAGTCCTGTGTTTGTATGACCCGTCAAACCTAGGCTGACTTCTTGCAATCATGGTACGGGGTTCGTGGGTATCAAACACTGACGTACGGTCCTCCCTGCTTACATTTTAGAACAAGTGTTTTTTCAGATCGGAATTCTTATTTATTTTTTGAATCAACTAGCCTCTGAGAGGAAACACAGAGTTAAACAAAGAAGAAAATTCCTCTTATACAGCTTCAAATTGCCTCATTTACAGTATTTCCTATTTAAAGTGGTTAATGTATTCAATTCCATTTCCTCCCGTGTAAGAAATATCAAAGTGTGAAATTTGTTGATAGATTATAATTATTTCTGTGTTATGAGGGCAGCATACGAAATGCGTTTCAGCAGGGCTGCATGAACAATGTAATTTAACTCACCATCAGTAACCCGTAGCCTCAATAGTTCTCTATCCATTTTTTTTGGAAAGGTTGTAAAAAAATAAATACATTTTAAAAAAGTGTTTGTCATGTAGTCTACCGTGATTTCTGGAAGCTACCTGCTTGAGTTTAGTTGTGATGTATCTTGCTGGATTTTCAAACTCAATTTGTACATCCTGTCTCGTGTTGACGAAATAAAGCGGAAAAGTCATATCTTTATAACCCACCCACCTCTGCTTTCCCTTAACTACGGTAACGTGGGTGCATTGAGGTGGTGTTTTAATGTCTGATTGCACCACTTTACTGGCGGCCTATGAATGTCGTGCTCGCCCTCGGACGCCGAGGCTACCATCCATTCATTCGTCTGTAATATGATAATCTGCCCTCATGCAGCTTTAGTCAGTAAAAATGAAATGCATTCGTTTTCAGGTGTGGTACCTTTGTGTCTTGCGAAGTAGCGCCCCAACACAATGAGTAGACAGAGCATGGCGAAGACAACCACGGCGACCACTCCCCCGATCACGGCGATGGTCCACCGTCCTGGGCGCTCCTTCTCCGGCTCGTGAGTCTGAAGGCAAAACAGGGAAAAAAAAGTGACTCAGCTTGGATGGACAACTGTTCCATTATGGGATGTCTGTCAGCTAAATGTGTTGATGTGCCTGCAGATCATCCTTTAAATGGACGGTTGAGGTGTTTTGTAATGGGGTTGTGTGAGCTACTCATCGATAGTCATTACCGACGGTAGGAGTTGGCGAAGCTCCAGTTTTATAGAAACAGACAGGAGTATCGGCACGGGAGCGTAGTAATGTACTGCCGTGGTCGGGGGCAGCAGGGAAACGCATTTTGGCCAATTAAAAAAAAAAAAAAAGAATCAATATCAGTTTAAGTGTATGCTATATTTAGAAAAAAAATATAAGATGGAGAACTGAACTGAAAGTTAATATCTTATCATACTGTTTCTGTCCGCTGGCTTTGAAGCATAGATAAGTTCAGTTCGCATTAGCTATAAGCGTACACTTTAAACTGATGGTGACTAAAATACATTTTGCCGCGGCACACGTAACCAGCCGTACGTTTCTTTGCTTCTGTGCTGGTTCTCCAAATCCACTATGAAAGTAGCTCATACAATCCACTTCAGAACATGAGAAGTATCCCTTTAAATGCAGCGACCTTGGATCGCCTAAAAGCTGCTGCTTTAACCCCCGAAACATGTCAACGCCATTAGCAGCACGGACTGAAAACATTTCTGACCGTGTGGCCGAACAAGCTTATAATCCACCTACTGCACCTCCACCAGCATAAAACCACAGCTGTCCAGTCCAGAGCTCCTCTCATGAAAATGTTCCAACATTTAATAGATGGTTGGGCAAATATAAACTATATCGCAATGCTTGTTCATCAAAGAGTACAATATCTTTGCCAGACAGACATATTCACATGGATCCCATCATAAAAAAGTGAACTTATCCACTTATCCTTCTCTTAGACCTAATTTTACAGGTTTATTCCTAAACTTATCCATCGCAACATACAACATAACTTAATGATTTTAATTAACTGTAAGACAACATTCTAAGTCTAAACATGTGGTTTAGTGGTCTGTACCAGATTGAACTTGTCTGGTTGTTGTTTTCATTTAAGTTTTTTATTAAAATGTTGTTCCTGATCTCATTCGTTTTTAGATTTTAAATGAACTCGGGTATTATGCTGCAGTATGTCTTCTTTCGGTATTGTTTGTTGGCAACAAGGAAGTTATCCTCGCGGGACCCATTTTGGCTCCGTTTTTACCTGGCTGACATTTTAATATCCACTCTGCAAAATTGCCATGACGATAACGGTTTGGATTGCAATCAGGAATTGATTAAAACCGAGCGGGATAAGAATGACCATATTCCTGCTGGGCTGTGAGAAATCACTCGGGGACAGATTTACTAAGAAAACGGCGTTGCGTAAATGTGCGCCGTCTTTTTCCCCCCCCCCACATACGAGTCTGCAGTCGCAATCTGTGTGTATTCAGCGACTGATTTACTACGGCAGCAGCAGCTCATTACCCAGTCAGCTTCTGGTACTGCCCTCCAGACGCACTGGGAAGGAGAGCTCATTGCTATTACTCAGAATATTACTCAATAAAATTATGATTTTGTAATCTCACTCTGTTAATTCATAATAGCTTAATTTCTTCCTGTATCTAATGATCAGCTTTCAGGCAAGGCGAGGCAGTTTCATTAATAAAGTACGTTTCCTAAAACAGAGGTAGAGTTATGATGCGAGGTCCAAACCTACCTGAGCCCAAACCCCAACATATATATTCACTTCCTGCTACCGAATGTTCTACACAGACCCCAAACTGTCATTGCCATAATATAATAAATGTAGATTATATTGGATCTTATGCCATTTCTCCTCATTAATCTCATATGTCTATTCTGAACAAAGGTAGGTTTAAAATGCTGCACAGAGAAATAAAAACTATATAAAACAAACCCAGCCGCACATTTTATTGTATGATCCATCTTCACTTAAATGCATATGCAATGAGGAGATGCAACAAGCAAACTATGAGCCCGGTGTGTCTGCTTGATATATACAGCACATGCCGGGCCAGAATGCATCGAATCTACATTCTTCTAATAAATCCACGGTGAATCCAACCTTTGATATTTTACCGATTTATCTATCTGTTTTTTTCCCATCAAATTTCAGGTTATTGCTTAGAGAAAAAAATAATCTGTAGAAGCAACTATGCACACAACAAAACGTTGATCAACTACTCAGAGCTTCAAGTAAAAAAACAACAGGTTATGGTATCCATGACAACCAACAAGCACATCCATTTGTGGATGTGCTTAGCTCTTTGCATGCACAAAGGAGGAGCGCATCTTATCATCAACATGCTGTGGTGTAATGATCGGGGGATGGGTGGAGGTGGAGGTGGTGGAGGGAAGACGACGTGTGATGCATGGTATCTGATATAATGTATACATTACTAATGCATTCTGGTGCTTTTAGCTTATTAAGATACCATTAGGCCGCACGCTTTACCTTCGCTTCGAAGCTAATGTCTTTTTTAAAGACAAGAAGATGGGCAATGTCAGGAAAAAAAAGAAAAAGTAAAGTCAGGACACCCAACACCAGCTACAGTCTTGGTAGTCTGTTCACGTGGAGGAAACCATCAGCCCCCACCGTCCATTAGCTAGTATAACTCACTAAAACTCAACACGCTTCTCCGGCCCCGTCCGACACTCAAGGGATTTGCTGAGTGAGCTCCGGGAGAACGAAACAGCGAAGGGGCCACAATTTATTAACGGATAACAGAAACACCGAGAGAGAGAGGGAAACATCCCGGATAACATCAACTGCCGCCCACCTCTACACCACGGGGAGGGGGGGGCAGAGCAGTGCTACCCGTCAAACTCAACAAAACATTACCTGATGGATCTAATAGGTTATTTTGACTTCAGATTTTCTTTTTCAGTGCCGGGCAGATTCAATTAAACTGCGCAGGAATCCCTCTGACATCCAATTCGCTCTTGTCAGGCCCAACTAAAGCTGTGCTTTAACACACTTTCCTATTACGATGTTAATGTGGACTTTGGCTTTGGGGGCGGGGGCTATGGTTGGAGAGTGTGGAGAGGGTATCGAGGGGGCAGAGTGGCCGATCGTCTATATATCAAACAGTCCTGGTTTAAATTCATAGAAGAGGGAGGGACCAGATTAAACTGCCTCTTTAGAGTCTCAATTGGTCTTTTGGGCCGGTCTGGCCTGTTGGTGGTGCTAGAGGTCAGTAAAAGGTTGTATTATTCTGAAGGAGCATGATAATACAACAGCAAACCGCAGGTTGCTTTATAGTTAGAAATACTTAGGGTGCCCTGGTACGACACCTGGGGATCTCCTCTCATTTGTCAGTTTGAACATCGGCGAGGTCAGTTGAATATGACGCATGGCACAGCTGCATCACCTGTCCGTTGTTTGGTTATAACTCACCACAATGTTTTATGATCTCTGTCAGATGAGCATGAAAACGCTCCTTTTAAGTCTATTCTGGAAATTGCTGCGTTGCGCCCTCTTTTCTACGTCACAGGTGCTGAGACTCTCCTGTCTCTTTAAGGAATTGAGGCATCCATCAAGACGGGAGCGCTGAGATCAATATCTGGATCAGAGGCAGGAGGATGGAAGGGAGTGTAGACGAGGAGCGCCTGGCATCAAGGCTAAGTCCTTACAGCGACGGCACGGGTTTCGATTCCTTTGCTGTATGTTATCCACTCTCTGCCTTTCCCCATCACTCTCTAAGCCATCGCTATCCAATAAAGCAGAAATGCCCCAAAATAAATCTTTAAGAAAAATCCTTGAGTCTGACAGCTTGTTCCAGCTCTTCATTGAAGTTATATGATGCGTACACTGAGAGGAATATTCAAAGCCAATGCGCTTCTTTTTTTAATAACCATTCCATCAAAAAGATGTATTGTACATGTCGTTTTATTATTTCTTACCCATTTCGCCAAAATTCAGCCCCATTGTTTGCTATCTTTGGGAACTCTGGGCTCTCCACTAGAGTTTAGAAAAATAAAGTTCTGTGAGTTTAGAGTTTGGTTTGGTAATTGAACACTCAGTGAGTAGAAATAGTAACCCAATACAACTTTGTATGCTGCGATTGGAAAATAACTTACTTGGTTGGTTCTCATTAAAACTTAGAATGCAAGACCGGAGTTGTTATTTAAAAAATAAGGATCCTTATGTTTCACTGTCGGGTATTTGTAATTTTGTTTATTCAATGTTGTTGCCTTTCTTCCTTTATTAACTGACTTATTGTTTGTTAATTTTCTTGGTGTGATTTGAATATATATTTAGAAATAAACCCTGAGTCTGGAATATGGGTGTTAATGAACCCGGCAGTTTTCATACTCGCTTCATTAGAGCTGAACTTTTGTACACATGTGTATTTTTGTCGATTCGTGTTGCAGCTCTTTGTTCGTACCCGACTAAGAAATCAAGTTAACCTACATGTCATAACATGATTAAAAAAAGTACCGTTGCAATGTTCTCCAAATATGGAATATAGAGAAAACTACAAAAACAGTTTTTATTGGTTGTTGTCACGGAGATTTGTGTTTGTGTGGTTTTCATGTTGCATGACTTTAAACACACGGCGGCCGCTGTTATGGGAAACAAAGTGAAACATCTTCACATATTACAGTCATAACACATTATTTAACCAAGATTTGAGTTATTTTTGCTAGATTTTAGTAATTTAGGGTTTTACAGTAAAATTGGAGCTGCTGGGAACTCAAAGGCCGAATGTCCACCCACGATACTCGCCTCGGGCTGCCCCTGCTGTCAAATCACTGAGCACTTCCGGGCTGCCTGGCAGATATTTTGAGCCTTTTATGAACATTTTCTGTAAATCAGCAGATCTGCACACTTTGACCGAGGGAATTAACCACAAATCAGAGTGCTGTAACGTTAAACAATGGGGGTACCAGGGGAGGCCCGGAGGCCTGACTGACTTTACAATTACTGGCTAACTCATCAATCATTTCATCTGCTTATTGGAGACGTTTAGACTCAATAAATAGATTAAAACGATTATTTGACAATAACCATTTCAAAGCCCCTCGCAGCTTTTTCACACACAATCAATTCCGAGGTGACGTCAGTTCGAGTCCCTGAAGGTTCAGGCTTTAAGGCCTTCAAGGTAAATTGGGACTGCTTCTAGATTGAGCCTTCCAGAGGAGTCGGCTGCCATCTTAGTGAAGTTTGACTGACTTGCACAAGGTGTTTGTGACCAACAGCTGGTTGGAAGCAATTACCACCAAACAAGCCAGTCTACCCAGCCTGCTGAGCCCGGTCTTATAGAGCACCGTGGGGCCTTTATCTGCCTGTAAAGCATGGAGCTCTTCAGTCATATGATCAATATTCATTGTGTTTATCGCTATTTTAATGTTATATTTAATATTCAACATGGCCAAAACCACCTGATCTACATTCACACAAGCAAACAGGTGCTCGATTAGATTATTATATCCATTTCTGTCTGGACTTAACCCCCGACACACAGCTCAGTCTCCCCTTTGTGTTCCTGAAATATAAATGACCAATCTCAGACAGGCCTTCAGACAAAGTGTCCACGGGGCCAAACCAAAGCAGTCATTTTGAGAGTGGTCATTTTGGCGTGGAAGGGGGGGGGGGGGGGGGTTAGCAACGCTCACCTTAAGTGGTAACCGTGGAGTATCTCATTCTCAAGACATGTCGACAGTAGCCTGATTTGAGACGGAGGAGATCTCCTAATTGGATCTCCTAATCTGCTAATTAAGCATCCGTGGATTCGCCGGCGTCGCCGCGCTGCCTGCAGATGGAAGGACAAGCGGGGATACGGCGGGGCAATGCGGGTGGGGGGTGTCATAAGAGCGCGGTGGCTTGTCAAGATCCACTTCCATTGCTCACAACACTCTTGGTTAAAGAGTGAATGTAATTAAAGTCCCCATGAACCTATTCATTGAACCTATTTAAAAAATGTCAGTTAAATCCTCTGCCTCTCGGGGGAAGCGCACCACACCGCTTACATACAGAGTGACTCGGGCCGTAGATTTATTGAGTCTTTTTCAAAAGCGTCAAAAAAAGGGGTTTTTGCTTTGCAACGCCATTAAAAACAGAGCAGCTAAAGGGGTCAAATAAAGTTGAAAGTGAAATGATTAAAACCAATGTCATAAAGTTTTGACTTCAGCATTGATTTAAGAGACATCTCCGGTTTTGCTGGGCTGAGTCTGAAAAGTTGTAGTCTGTTATTTAAAGGCCTCATTACTTTCGATGTGTTACAGGGGCTGGGAAAAACAAAAAAATACAGCCTCTGCCTGAGGATCTAAACCTGACAACGTGATAGTAAAGTATACTCCAGCCATGCAGAATTGAACTTGTGTACATTTGGAGGGAACTCAGAAGACAGGTATATGAAGAATGGTGGAAATGATCCAGCATCTCAGAAATCTAACTCCGTATTTAGTTGGGCTCTAAAAATGATGGAATCTCCATCATTGTCCACTTCTTATCAAAGATAATGATGATCATCATTATGTGGATGATCATGGCAGAGGGATGATAATGTAGCATGAGGATAGATGTAACCAAACAGCATCATAACCATCATACCTGTTCATTAGAAGAATAACAAAAATAAACAACTAATTATGGAAATTAACTTCTTCTCTAACAGTAGGACAGTAGGATTTGTCTGAATGACATAAAATAATGGTTAAGGCAGATATAATATCGATAAACAGATATAGGGAAACAGGACCGACCAATCACGTTTGAGAAGGCTTTGGTCGAATGCAGGGAAACAGTCCGCGTTGAGAGCAAGAGAGGCGGGAAGACTTCACCTCGACTCTGCACAGCATGACTCCCCCACTTCTATGTTCTTACCTGCAGCACTTTGACCATTGAGGTTTCTTTCTTTCGAAAAAATGTACTTATTGTATGTCGCTTTGGACAAAAATAAATGCCCTAAATGTAAATGTGAATTTAAACTTTTGGCCGAATGCAATCTTGGAACGAACCGATCTGGTCGTCTAAGTCTTCTATCAACTCACGTTTACAGACTTGAAGCAACGAGCAGCAGACGTAAAAAGGAACCAGTTTTTCCATTTGGTTACACCCAAAGGCTTATGGAGATTGCGGCAGATAAAATTGGTCACTTCACAGGGGTTTTATAAATACTTTAATTTTGAGCTATTAGAGATTTTGTTGGGAAAACTCTTCAAATGAGAGTACACACTCCTGCGGGTTGGGAGGTGGGCCGTGACACCATTTCACCGTAATTCAATTAGACAAAGCAAAGACGGCGGCGACACTTCACTTCATTATACATTCACAACGTTTTTCATTTCATAATTATTTCTTCCTTTTCAGCGAAACGATAGTTGTAATTACAACTAGTATTATACTGAAGCTTTGTCTACTGAACTGAGTATTCAACTTCAGCTTTTCGCTTTTCTGGCACGAGCTCCTGCTTCCTGCTTTTAAAATAACTCAAACACAGCTGGGGAAAGAGAGAAAAAAAAATACCTCTGGAAATTATATTGAATATTTGTCAAATTACATCTGGTATTTGTTCTTTTTGTGGTATTCCAGAGCCACGTGCGTGTAATGAAACCTCATTTTGCTGCCAAACAATACGGGAGTAATATGAGCAGGAAAGCAAAATGTTCCATCTTCTTGCAGAAATAAGGCAGTAAAGTGCAAGAAACCCTGCACCTTGTTTTTTTCTCTCTTTTTTTCTGATGGAACAATTCATCATTTATCTAATCACGTTCCAAAACGTAATATAATTATGGGCTATAACTGTTCTCAGGATATTAAGCTGTATCTAGGCCACGGCTAGCTCAATAAACACCTTCTAATAATGGCTTTTAGTGGTCTCAGGAGTGACTTATTCTAACACATTGAGGACTCTCTATAGCTCCCAAGGCCAAATGAGTTTGCAGCTTGTTGCAGAGATGCACATCAGTCCTGTTAATGGGGCCACTGTTTGCAAAGAAAAAAAAAAAGAAAGAAAGAAAAGAAACCCAGCAGAGCTTCGCCATCCACCAGTCTGCCCTTTCTTCTCTCATGCGTGATTATCAAATCACCCCCCCACCCACCAAACGCTCTCCTCCCACCCCGCTGTCACCGAGCTGCCGTGGTCGAAACACTGTGAAAAGGTACCCAGAAGCCCGGTTTGTGTTTCAGCCATGTTCTTCACGTCTGCTTGAAAGCGTTATCTTTTTGACTTTAAAAAGACACGAGGTCAAACTGAATGACTGACAATTGGGGATATAGTCATTAGAAAGAAGATGTCATCCAAATAAAAAATGTTTGATCCAAAGACAAAAAAGAATCTTGTCACAGTCAAAGTGACAGAAATGTACGGGCATTGATGAACTCCCTAAGTCGTGTCCTGTGCCTCCTCCCCTGATCCCGGTTCAGTGATAACAACATCAACAACAGAGGAGACTGTTGTGTGTGTCTCGGTGTCGCGAGACAGAATAGTATCAGTGAAATTACATCGGGGGCTTTGTGTAGATCTGTGTACTCAGCGGAGACATCCACGGGTGAAGGAACTGTGCCAAGGAAATGAGGGGCTAATCCTGGAAAAGGAGCCTGAGACAATGGCTACATTAACATACAGGCAGTAAATAGGGACTGTAGTCAAGGTCATGCACGGAGACGATCTGCCTGCACCAAGCTTTCACATCTTACTTATTTCCGTGAATCAACAAACCAAAGGGGGGTTGTGATGATTTGCAGCATCGGCAGACGTGCGTCGTGATTCTAGTTAGGAAACACAGAGCGTTAAGTAAGTAAATGATAAAATAGGCGCCTGATTCATGGGAGCATTTTCTAATCTTTAATCCAAGTTTATGTTTAAAACTACATTGCTAATACCTGAAACAGTAAGTTCCCCCCTGAGTTGATTTTAGGTTGGAACAAGACTCGGTTTCACCGACAAGGATTCATTTTTAAACCCGATTACTTTTTTGTTGTTGTCTCTCTTTAAATGTCATTTTATTTCTTACTAACTAGACGTAAACCTAGATCAAATTCGTTGCACCGAAGCTACACTTTAAACTCTATACAACGTGATCCTGGATTAACTCCAAACTTTTAAAACAGCTGCCTTTTCGAGAAGAATTGATGATCATTATTGCTGCTAATGCTCAACTCTCTCAAGATACCAAGGAAACTGGACCTGGACACGAAGAACACCTCTTTTTTTTACCGAGTACAAAGAGTTTCTTTCTTACTGAACCATTTCCCAATGTTTGCCTTCTATGAGTTGACCATATAGCTCCATCAAGCCTGTTTTCCTCAAAGAATGAGAAATTAGCTATCTATCGAGTGAACAATGTAAGGTTTTGTTAAGGAATACAGGAATTAATTATTGCGCTGCAAACCAGCTTAAGGGGCTAACATAACCACCAAAACCACCATCTTCATCCCCTTTATAGAAACACAGTAAAATACATTCAAATGATTCATGTGCAGCTCGCTGGAGTTGCTTGTTGCCGGATGCACAGCAGTACTAGCCTGTAGCTACTGCCCACATTTCCCATCATGCAGTGCTCGACTGAGTTTTCTGTTTTCTCTTATTGGTGCTAATTTTGAATTCTGACTCGTTTGCATGGCAAAAGGAAGAAAATAGACCTTTATTTATCACATTTGAAAGGCCAGATTCCACTTGATACCCGCAGTCCAACACCACTTCTTCTGTTAAGACAAGCAGATTCATTCTGCCGTGCCACTTTTTTTTAATATAGTTAGACTGTCTCTCTCTCACACACACTGTGCATAAGGAAAGGCTGCCACCAGAGAAAACAGACATATGTAAACAACGTCAGGAAGTCTCAAAAGGACTATTATAATTGAAATTTCCATGTAAGTGGTTAATCACAGCTATTAAAATAAGAGTGCGGTGTCTGTTAAGGGAGGTTGTTAGGATCAGCGTGCACACGGTCCTAATTTTACCCGAACTTGCACAGTGTGATTATTCAGAAGCACCGTATCAAAGGTCTCTGTGAGGTATGACCTTTTGTTGCACAAATTGCGGCTGCTTAGTCAAGAGAGAAGAAAAAAATAAGTTGGGAGGCCTGGCGGGATATTTTTCTTTGTTATCGTGGTCCCTGTTTGGTTGCTTTGACGTTCTACTTCGGGTGTCTTTGAGGAGCAGTGTTGTGGCACAATCTCCGCCAGGTGTAGCAAAGCAGACAAAAAAAAACCCCAGCAGCGATAATAAAATCCCTTAACAGGGCTGAGTGCATGGTGTCGGCCTCTAATCCGAGCCTCGCCTCAAAGGAAGTTCAGACCAGCTTACATGCATGGATGGCATCGAGGGGGAAAGAAAAAGAGAGAGAGAAAAGAAAATCTGCTGTATTCCACTTATATAGCTCACATTATAGCCGGAAGGTGAATCGCAGCTAAAAGTGAGTAAAGCCAGAGAAATTGTAATTGTAATGTATAGTTTATGAATAGATTTGAAAGCAAAAACAAATCCATATGGTTTCATGGAAGCGGAATTGGGAAAAACATTTACTCCCGTATTCTGCCAATACCTAAACCAATGAGAGAGTGACCGACGCCTGGGAAGGAAGCGTTCGCTGAGAGGAAACGAGGGGGAGGCCGAGGGGACTCTTGCAATGGCAATTAATAATCAATTTCAATTTCCTCCTTGATGTGATTTTTATTCTGTTTCTGTGGAGTTGTTTCCTTGCAAAGCCTCATAATTGATTTATTTTGTCCTGTTTGTCCTCCGTTGCCAACACTGGCCCGGGTAACTGAAACCGTCTCAGAGGAAAGTTGCAAAAACTTCCGTTGCTGTCATGGAAACACTGGCTCTCTGAATCAGTGACCTCTTTGAAATTACTTCTTAAAACACACTGATGTCGCCCATTTTATCTTTTTATTGATATTTTATTGTCTTTTTACCTCATCTCTACTAATGTGTTTGCTGTATTTGTGTAACTGACCATATTTATAGTCAAAAGCACTTTGTCAACTAATAAAAAATAATTGTCATCCAAGAAATGAATATAATATGAAACAAATTGGATCTTTACTTAATTCATGATGTCTGATAAATGTTTAACCATTTACTAGCTATGCCCTTCAGCCAGTGATACCAAGCATCTAACTATTGGAAGGATTGCAGGGACGATCATGGTCCCCAGATGATGTATGTTAAAGATTACTACCACATATTATATGTATATAATTAGCATTGATATTGCTCGGTACATTGTCAGCGTCGCCTGTGAGAGAGAATGTGGGTGTTAAGACGTCAGCAGGTAGCAGAGCGACAGATGGGGATGATCGACAGACAGTTTGTGTGCATCTGGTGGCTCGACGCAAACCGTTTTAATATCGGGAAGGACATTAGAAAAGGATACAGATTAGAATACAATGACACGGCACTATTACTAATTAGATATTAGATTATTTTGAACATCTGCCCATGAAATGCATGCTAGTTCATGTTTGAAACATTAATGCAAATAGAGGTGAATCAGTGCAATAGTTGTAAAATGAGATTTTCTGAGACGGAGTTCAATTAGAAGCATGTAGCATGATGTTTGGATGGAGGACGGACTTCAAAACCCAGGATGTTGAGTCTGACATTTATATCTGCTCTATGATGGTTGGTTAGGTCACATCATCAGATTTTAACTTTAATATGGTCAAAATAATTCACTATAAAACATTCATTTAAAAAGAAAATGGTTAAAACGCCGGCCTCAACATACCAGAAAATAACCTTCATTTAGAATACTGTTTTGTTCTGAACAATATCTGCACAAATCAGCACAACTTTTATGATTTTTCGAAGCCTGAACGCTAGCTCCAGAAGCAAAAATGCCAAGTGTGAAAGACTTTTCTATGGTTTCCAGATCAGTGAAAATTCGGATACGCTACGTAAACATATCATGGATTTATGTCTGCCACTGTGTATATCTTCAGTAGCTAACGTAGCATTAAACATGCTTATGCTAGGTAGTGATGTGCTAACTCTGCTAATATTAGCGCCCATGGTTTTTACACATAGAAACATGATGTTCTAGAGATGTATACTTTCTTCCAACCTCCCCAGATAACCATCAGCACCATTACACAAGGTTTTACCAGAACTACAGAGAAATCCACAAAACCAGAATACAAAGAAGAAAATGCATGAGAGTCTGTTGAACAGAGCCGGATGGTTGTCAGACTTTGGCCAGAGCTCATTCATGGATATTTATCATGAATTGACATCAGAGAATCTACT
The DNA here is from genome assembly GCA_029853015.1 of Chelidonichthys spinosus. NCBI lineage: Eukaryota > Metazoa > Chordata > Actinopteri > Perciformes > Triglidae > Chelidonichthys > Chelidonichthys spinosus. The sequence goes on from CM056835.1 coordinate 19,158,972, forward strand.
TTATCGTTATCTTCTTTCTATTGGGTTCATTGCTTTCCAGGTTAAACGAAGGCCAAAAGCATTTCATCATCCTCAAAAAAAAAAAAAAAAAAAAGATTTTGTATGCACACAATCATCAAACTAAAGCTCCGGCTGTCAGAAAAACCAACCCCAAACCTGCCACAGTGTCCCTTTAACCTAGCAGCATGTCAGGCAGGCCGTGACGTCGGCGACGCCATCTGTCCCTTTGATCGTCACTCAGCCCCGAGATCACCTTGTGCGCCGGCGTTCTCCGAGGACCTCAAGTCATAAGGACGGCATTTTGGAATCTGGCCAAACCTTCAAACACATCTGTCCGTTTCCCCATGCACTTAGCACCAGAAGTGCACATTACAGATGTGGAGAGCCGACTTCTCTGGCCCTCGAGCAGCAGCTACCGAGAGCCTGAAGAAACAAGCGCTATATTGCCGAACATCAATACCCCCGATTCAATACCTGATGGTAATTTGGCACACCGTGGCCCCGTCACTTAACGAGCGCCTTGTCTCTTTAATGACAACCAAATGTGACAGCTGAGTCCTTGGATTAAAGAGAAAGGGGGTCCCCGTGCTTCAACCTGCCACAATCCCGCTGTGAGCAAAGTGGCCATTATACTGCCCGCGTTCCCCTCCGCTATGAGATCTCTCCCGAGCGCGGCTCAATTATCCCGCTACTTCCACGCCGCCCACTGACAGCCGCGTTTGGCAGGCGTGTCCTTTCCAGACGTGCTCACCTCTTCGGAGGGGAAATTAGTCAGAGCGGCTAGCCATCAAGGTAAGCAACTGACATCTTCCACCTGCGTGCCCTTTTCTGTAAGAGTGAGGAGAAGGAAGTGCCAGTGCAGACGCCGCACACGAATAATCCGAGGCCGCCACGCTGGCGCCAAACTGGAACGCGTGTGCTTTTTTTTTTTTTTTTTTGAAAAATGACCTGCAGGGAGTTAATTTACCTCATGCAGGGTAACATGACAACAAAGGAAAAATCCTCCACAAAGCAAAGCCCTGATTTTTTGACTGTGCTGTTGATGTCCCACAATGCAGCTGGACAACACTGACAACAACAGTGGAAAGGGTTGGCTCAGAAACACTAATACATCTTTGTGGAGGCATTTTTTTTACCAGCTACTTCTGGAAGTTTTACCCTTGAAATGTTGCAAAGTTTAGTAATTCATGTTAATGGTTTAGTGTACTGCATTATGTAGTATATTATTGGAACATACTAATATTGAATTATTTTACTTTTACGGGTATTTTCTATAAAAGCTTCACACAAATCTGATTTTAAAACTTTTTTTCTGAGAGTGTGATTTGTTGTGGAAACTTCCTGCTCAGCACCCGAAAAAACAAGTGCTTATTTTTTAAGGAGGCATTGTCATTGCTCCGATGGATTGGTAAGTAACTAAGTAAGTAAGAGAAAGGCTTTGGAATGGTTTGTTCCCGTCTTTATTCCACGAGTTGAGCTGGAAGAGCACATTATACTGTGGGCATCCTGTATTTTTGTTTCCAATGAGCATAAATCTGCAGGCCTCAAGAGTAAAAATGACTTTTGTACGAAGAAATCTGTGTTTATCCATGCGTGGAATAAAATCTGTCATTATGTTGGCGTTTTTCCACATCGCCAGTCCGCTGCAGCTCATCCCAGAACCTCTTCTTCTTCTCCTCCTCCATGTTTAATTTGTTCCCCGCCTGCCCTCTGTGCCTCTTCTCCCCCTTGCCTGGCCTATTTTCGAGGGAAATGGACAATCTCGGCGAAGTGCCTTCGAGCACCGTAGTGTCTCAGCCTCTCTCTCTCCTTCAGTCGCAACAAGCAGGGCATCACCATGGCAACAGCCGTCCAGAGGGGATATATGGCGAGCCGGGCAGTCAGCGCTGATGCTTCGCTAACAGATTGGTGTCACACGCGGAAACGTCGACGTGAATTAGACGCAGATTTTCTTGGGAGGGATTTGCCCTGTTGACACCCAAATTATCAGTGCTGGAGCCACGGCTGAGTGGAATGTTTTTAGTTTTTTTTATGAATTTAATTAACTGAAATCAGTCACAAAATGAAGTTTATTTTTGGGAGTCTTAGTGTTTAAACTTTAAGCCTTTCATAGCGAATTGTGATTTCATGAAAACAAACATTTTGGTTAAAAATGTCTTGACAACATAAAAAAAACAAGATCTGAACAGGCCAAATGATTGGTTTACATCACAGTATATACAGTCTATGGTATCTCATTGGCTAACGGAGGACGCGGTCACATGATAGTGAATTGTGTTGCAGCAAAAGTTGTGCCTGTTTTTTTTTTTTTCTGAGCTGAAGTTGGTCTGAACAACAGCTCAGACTAAAGCAGTTAGGGTACAACAGTTTAAATCCTGTTGGGAGAAGCTCCTGCAGCAAATACAACAGTCCTACCTTTAATGATGCTTTTACTTGTATGGCACTCAAACAGTGTGTTTATGCCCATACTTGTAACCTGGTTTCTCTGCATGTAAACAAAGTGTTGGTAATTGATATAAAAGTGCTTCACTATGCCTCCAGAGCCACAGTGAGTATTTGTTTTAATTGTGTGGGTTGGACCATTGTTATTGAAACTTATTAACTTTCTCTGTATAAAATACAATCATCATTAGCTGCAGCTGCGTTTCCATGGCATCAGTGCTTTTTGAAATGTGAGTATATTTAGACATCTCACAGTTTGTATTGAGTTGTTTTTTGTAAAACTTCCACAAGCCTACGTACACTGACCCTCTGTACCTGTGGGGACACAATGCTATTGTAATGTTATTACCACTGCATAGTCACTGACACATGACTGTCCATAATCACTGAATCAGGACTCGACATCCAAGTCATAACAAAACTGACTCGGGTCAAATCCATGAGGGTTACTGATCAAGCGTCTCCTCAGGACTGTGTGGGTGTCTGCAGCCTGTGCTTGATCGGTATTTATGGCTCGCCTTGTTTTAAACTCGCAATAACAGATTTTTTTTTTTTAATTTACTGATTCTCGTGGGCAGCAGCATCAAGCTGTGAAAACAACGTTGGGGCGATATCGTCATCTTTAATGATGATACTTGAACTCGCAGGCAAACAAAAAGCAACATTCATTCAGAGTCGTGTTTGTGACCACCTGGTGGATCTAAGGCCGATAGTCGCTCTCTTTAAGCTCCACTTTTGGTCTACACCTACTCCCGAGGGAAATATCTGACTGATAGGCTTATAAATGCTCCACTCTGTTCACCGGCTAGCCTTTGACTGTGACTAAAAACAAAACAGAACCAAACCAAACAACCAGTAAAGCCGGACATCTAGATAAAGATCCAAAACTCACGATAAAACTCCTTGAAGTCGAGTAGCGCTGCAGATTTACCTGATAAAACTCGGCGGGGCGTTGTGTGAGGGTTTGGGCATGTTAAGACTATTCAAGAAACCTACAAATATGAGAACATTGGCTAATTCATACAATAACAATGTCAATTATACAATAACATCATTGATCACCGTCTGTTTAAGCTCTATGCTTAAAACAAATGGCAGAGATACATGTGACTGTCTGATGTTTTAGTATAATAGACTGTTTTTTGTAGTGTTTTGGAACGCTTGCTTTTGGTGGTTGTAAATAGACCTTTCGGCCTTAATTCCATTTTGCCCCCACGGCAGCAAACGGATAGGAAATGACAGAGATGAATAATTTCTTTGATTTTGGATACAGTTGCCTTACATTGTTGGTATCTAACCTTTCTGAGGTCATCGCCACGATGCTGTCCCATTGGTTCAGCAAATTTGGATGGTGCAACTTAGTCTAAATGACCATTGATTGAAAGCACAGTATTAAAAGGCTGATTTCTACTAACATAAGTTATATATGGTGATTTTTCGGAGAAAACCAAACAACTCTATACTGAATCAATCATTTAGTACCCCCCTTAAGGCTGAATGGAATAACATCTTTTTCTCATAATCATGTTTTTCTGCCCCTGTGAGATTAGCAATCCAAAACTATCTCTTCAGAATGATGAGTCAAGTACTTGACTACTCTGGGAAAACTCTACGCTTTATTTATACAACTGGTTCTTGTCTTTTTGTGTGTTTTGGCATAAATTCAACATTGAGTTATACACAGGATATATTTGTATTTGGTAGTTTGTATGTATATTTGGTTTGCTGAGTTGTTTTCATCATTCTATAGATTATTACTTTATATTTATGTTAAGATATTGATTTCCGTTAATAGAATTTTCAATTAAAAATGTTACACTGGTGTTATACATGCTGGTTTAAAGTGACACGATGTTAACCTCAATGTATTAGTAAATGTACGATCAAAACAGAGAAAAGTAAAAAAAAAAATAAAAAATTTAAATAACTGAATGGGTACAAGGTTGCGTTTTCCAACCTTGGCAAGGAACAAAATGGGCTTCTGCAAAGAGAAAGAAGTCGGGTTGTTAAACTCAACGTTAACACTTGATTTGATATTAAATGTACGTCAAAATGCCGACCTTGAATACATTCAAAGTGAATGGCGTCTCGTCAACAATCTTATTGTCGCTCTCACTGTAAGATATTTGCTGTTAACCTCCATAGAGGAGCTGGATTTATGGTTTTTATGTCCCGGAGGGAGAAAAGGTGCAGGTGCTATTTTCAGAACAAAGACGTTTTTAACCTTCAAGGGAAAAATGAGCTGGAATAATTTGACGTATAAATGGGATCAATGTGTTGTGAGCTCGTATTTAAGGTTCTGCCTGCATTTAAAGAGATGTTTTGGAGGCTGTGTTTTGTTTTGTGTGTTTTGTTTGGCATTTCACAGGTCGAAACGTGATTCGTCAGCTGGTACGGAGAAAAGAAAACGCCTGATTGCACATCAACACGAGCCATGTTGGCATAAGTGAGTGTTAATTATATTTAAATATTCAATGCAACACCTGAAACCTTTCACTGATGTTCATTCACAGAATTGTGTATGCACATTAGTGAAACCCCGTCGCTATCAATCCAGCGTGAAGACTCATTCATCTCGTTTAAGCCTGTGTTCTTTTGCCCTTTGCAAATATTATACAAGAGCAATACTGTAACCGAACCTGCTGATGTACAACGCTCAGTAATGAAACATTATTTACATCTATTACAAACACGAGTTGTCAACCAAGTCAATCAAATGACCTCTACGGTGTTTTGTTACTTAATAATTCTCTTAAACGTCATTGTCATTTTTAAATACGAAGAACCTGTGAGCAAAGAGTTGTTTATTTCTACATCCGGCAGACGTGGAACAACATCAAATCATTCATTTGAAGTCATGTTTGTGGCCTCCTGGTTAATGTAAGTCTAATATTCACTCGCTTCCAGCTCCGTTTTTTGATCTCTACCCAACTCCTTGGGGAAATATCTGTCTCTTCAGCTGTTAATGTTACACTATGTTTACCAGTGAGTGTGTCTGTCTGTTTTTTTTTACTTATTTATTGAAAACAGCTTCCTGCTGTGGCTGAAAATGACATGTGACAGTGAACCTGAAGAGTAAAGTTGTGGACAGCAACAATGAGCCGCAGCTAACTGGCAACGAGCCCTTAAGTATATAAGTATAGGTATATAAATATATAAGTCACCTGGAAGAAATTATGAATTGTTGTAGTCCTATTTAGAATATGGGGTTTGGTGCACTTTAGTCTCTTGTGGCCGGAATTAGTATTACAACAACAAACACTATTCATTGGCTGCAACTTTTTTTTTCAACCAGTTTCAGAGAAGCTTTTTTTTTTTAAGGAAATCTTAGAAAGATTATCCTGGAAAAACCAACTTCTCATCTGCTTTTACATCATAAACACAAGAGAGAAAACTATTTAGGTCAGACTTGGAAAATAGATCAGCCTTTTTTTCTCTCTCTCTCACTTCCCTCTCAGGGTTTCAAACGATGCACATACAAGTTAAAAAAAGCATAAAAAAAACCTTTTGGTTTCAATGGATTCTGAGCTGGAATGATCGATCCCAAACGCTTGATATGTTCAATGAAAGCTCGCTACACAAAGAGAACTACTTTCTGCACCCAACGTTTGGTATTGGACGTCAATCACCCGATGAGAACATAACTACTACAGTTTGAGACAGAGACCTCGGGAGAGAGCCTTCATTTATGAAAAAAACCCCATAAATAAGTAAGTTTCATAGTTTGCATTCTGAAGTTTGTGGGTAGAAGTGAAACTTTCACTTTTATGTAAATCTAGAAAGTCCATTTTAGCAGGAAGTCGGTTGGATGGATGGCATGCTCGTGTTTTATTAAAAATGTTTTGAAAGGAAAATCTTAAGATACCTCATGCAGCTTAATCACTGGCCTTGTAATATCCACAATATTGATTCTATATCGCTGCTGTTTACTGCAAAATGCCAACATTTCAAGTAAAATGTCCAGCTTATATACAGTAAATATATTCAATACGGCTCACTGAATTCAAATTATCATTTAAAAAAATGATTATAAGTTGTGGAGACACTATAGTGCAGCAAGAGAAAACCACATTTGATTAAAACTATCAAGTGTTTCTATTGGATATATCATAAGAAAATATGCATATTGCAAGAGTGCAAACCTTTCAGCCCATGTTGGACTTCTTTCTGTGCCTGATGAGTCACTCCATGTGGGTTTACTCTGCAGGTGCACCGAGCCAATCATCTCGGGCTCCACTCAGCACACATGCAGCATCTCAAGTTATTACAAACACACCTGGACCACACGGATCCATAGCATTAACACAATCTCACACACTGATGTATATGCATGCAAATGTTAGCTTGTACGCTTGGGGGCGGGACCGACTGGAAACTGCATGCATTGAGTGGCCTGAATGAAGAATTCAGTCTTCATGCGTGTTCGATCCCTTGATGATGGACTAGGGTCACCTGTAGAATCGGCCCAGGTGTGACTCACAGTGCATGTCTCTTCTTGCACTAATGAAAGTCCAACATTGGCACTTTTGCACTCCATGCACATTCTCTCTGTCCAGCCCAGTGATGTATCTAAGAGAAACATTTCAAATCCAGACTCTACTCCGAACCTCTTTTTTTTTATGCATTATTTTCCTGACTAACCGCACCAGAGACGAAGACCAACCGATTTTGTTAAGGTGGTGAGATACGGTGTAAAATCTGGGGCAACCATTCAAAACCTCATAAACGTTGAGAACACGTCATCCCAAATAGGAGAATAAAGCCAATCCGAGCTGCCAACATCGTTTACAGGGAGCCTCGCTACGGCTGCAGGCTAGCTGTCTGTTTGACACAGGAAGTCAACGGAGTCAGGAGCCTGAACTGCCTCACATCCCACCGCCATCCTAAACGTGCCATCTTTTTGCTGATTGCATCATTAATTAAATGAATTCATGTATGAATTAGAATCTCTGAAACACGTGCGGTATCAAGATTACTACCTTTAACCATAGAAACAATGTGTTTTGTTTCACTTTTGCATTTATGCAACAAGGTAATCTCCTTAACAGATTCTGCATTCATATGCATATCATACCAATAGCCAATGGATTCGGGGAGCGGCAACAAGGCGCTACATAATTAAATCATCTCCTCTTCGTTTTTGCATAATAATGGGACGGGAAGATGTATTTCCCTCATACCGCTGCTTTGTCAGTGCCCATTGGTTGAAGCAGAGCCATACCTCTAGCCTCAAATTTGGCGCATTGATCCGTCAACTAACTCAAATTCAAACCAAGCCAAGTCATTATTAAACGCCAGAGTAGAAGAGCGAGACAGTCCACGTACACACAGGTGACCTCTGTCCGTGTTCTGTGTGCAATTTAGAGTCACTTTGATCAGTTGTTCGTCATGTTTTGTTGCATTAACCAGTCGCCGACCAAGCGATGGTATTTGCTGCTTTTTTTATCACAAGATGGGTAACCAATTATAGTTGTTCTTTGCAATGTAAAACGATGTGCACCCACAGCTCCATTTAGCTTGTTGGTGAATCACTTCAAACGTAAATATCTTGCACAGGGATTGACCTTTCCATTCCCGTATCACTCCTCATTAACAGCTCTAACCTGCAGACGCAGCATATTTAACTCCCACAATCTGTAGATCCAATACAGTCATCTTTCACGAGCAAGAGATGGTGATCACTAAAATTTGCCTTCATGTAACTGATGAAATCAATTCTAAATGTATGGCATTTAAACATAGTTCATAAAAATATCAATATAATACACTTGACTTGACTGACTGTAAAATTAAATGGATCACTCATGCACTCAGGCTTCAAATGCTAATTTAATAATAATATTAAAATCTGCAGTATTAGAGGCACTGTGACTCATGCCATGAATTGTAAAAAAATAAAAAATAAATAAAATTGCATAACAGCAAAAACCTGGTCATCTCAACTGCCTCGACTGATTTTTTTATAATTTAAAAAGATAAGATGGCTGCTTCTGATATATGTGAGACACTTTAGTTGTTTACACCTCAGCCAGCCCTGAGCCCATCTTTCAGTTTGATTAAATCTGACCATCCGATGAAAAGAAGCTAAAAGAAAACAAAACAATTAAATCATGTAAATGGATATAAGGCTGCATTATCATCCCAGAAAAATAGGCATTAGAAAAGGGGTCTCCGGCCCTCAGGTACCCCTAAACCTGCAAAGATTCTATGTGGTCCGTGGTATTTGATTAGTGTGGGTTTATTTCTCTTTCAATAGACATAATGTGATGCATATTTTTAAATACAATTGGTCTTAACTAAATAACCCAGAGGCACTGATTGGGTTTGTGATTTTCATGGACAGGATCTCTTGACCGCTCTTTGCAGACGATGTGACTCTATTGACTCCATCAGACAGAGACCTTCAGCGCAATCAGGACCTCCAAGTCTGAGGTCATGGTTTTGAAGTGAGTCACTGACCCAAGCAAGGAAGAATGTCAGGGTTAAAATGGAGCATGAGATGAACAGGCGGTTTGGAAAGTCTCCTCGCGACCGACCCCAGATAAATGGAAATCAGTGGATGGATGGATAAATAACCTCAAAATGGGGTGTAAGGGGGCCCGGACTGTTTTTATTTTCTGCATGGGCCCTTGTAATTTGACATTTATAGCAAGTGAGGTCAGTTTAAAATGTCCTGATAAAGAAACCTGAGCTCAATAGCAATTTTGTGACCATTTGCGTACTCAAATTATGAAACTGCTGCCAACAAAATAATGAAAAGATGGCTCGCAAATTAGGCAGATGAGAAAATGATGTGTATCATCTTCATTCAAACTAATGAAAACCAGCAAATGAGGTCTATTTTTTTGCCTCAGCACAGAATGATCTGGAATATATAATCAGTCCTGGACTCAGAGTGGGGTTTTTATTCCCACTGTGGCACCTTCAGGGTTGTGCCGTAATTGGCTCGTCGGTGCAACCATTTCACAAGTGCAGGTCTCGCCAAAAAAAAGGGGGAAGGGGTTGTTTATGTTATGCATGGCTCTATGCAGTGGTAGTGATATCAACATTATTTTGCAGCACAATCAATACAACAAAAAATCAAACGCAGCCTGTTACAGATCAGGTGCTGTGTGGCCTCAAAAGAACAGGTGAGTTGGATCAATAAATGGCTGACACACAGCTGATATTTCCTGGCTGGGCAGCCGGGCACAACTATCAACCGTGCAGCAGTGAGAGTGTAAGCATGCTGCAAACAGAGAAACACAGGTCAAAACAAATAAAAAAATAGACATAAAGAGGAAAAAAGTAGAGATACGAACCATGAGCTGCAGGTTCAGTGCTGGGCGCAGTGTCTGAGCACACAGGGAGAGGACATGGCAGTTGAGGAGGGAGGTGTGGAACAGGAGGAACAGCATGCAAATAAAAGGAGAAATGGGGGAGGAGGCAGGGAGGGAAGGGAGGGAGCGGGGCAAGGGGGGAGAAAACAAATGACACCCATAAGCAAGCATTCAGAAGACCAGAACATGACAAAAGACATAAGGCTTAAGGGAAATCAAAGGGAACCAAAGGCAGTGCAGAGATAAACATAAGCTTACGCACACACACAAAAAAATACACTTTGCACTGCACACACTGGACGTTCCACTCAGAGGGGGGTGGGGGGGTGGGGGAGCTGCTGCTGCTCGAGGAGATATGGAAGAGACTATTATCGTGTAGCTTTGGTGTGCAGAACTGGACAAACTATCAAGAGGGAAATCATTGTGCATGCTTGTCCTAATGTAGCAGTGTATGACTTGGAAAACATTTCACCATTCTTTAAAGGGGAGGGATTGTACAACGACGTGTTAGGGCCACTTTAGGAAAGAAAAAAAGTGGAGGTGAGAGAGAGAGGGGGCAATATTCAGAGAAAAATAGTCCCACATTTTTGAGTTTTTTACAATGCTAACAACCAGCATTTATGCTAGCTAACTTCCCATGAATGAACGTTCATTTATTTCTCTAATGAATACACCCCAACGTGTGATAATGCCTCGTTAAGGTCCTTAGGGTGATGATGTTGATGCTTATTGTTGTTTTTCTTTATATGGGGCCAAATTGTCATCTTATGCGTGTTTATTGATCGGGCGGTTGGGCTAAGATGCTAGCGGTAGCTTTGACTTATCATAGAGGAAGTAAACAAGTGACCTGACCGGATGTTTGCAGCCATCACCCTAAGGACCTTAACAAGGCGTTGTCCCATGTTGTGATGGATTTATTAGAAAAATAAATGTGTACATTCATGGGAAGGTAGCTAGCATAGATGCCGGTTGTTAGCATCATAATAAAGTAAAAAATCTGCAACTTCATAATCTAGCAAATTTGGGAAATATGCCCCCCAACAGTGGCCCTAACACTGTCGTAGGATTGTGTTTCGTATGGCAACAAGTCTTTAACAAAATAAAAGTGTTTTGCATTGACTGAGATATTCCGACACATTCTCACTACCATGTCTTCAAATATAGCAGCTTGGTCAAAATAAAACTATAACACAGGGTTTGCTTATGCAACAAAAGTACTAGGTTAGTTGAAGGCAACAAAACTACTTGATAGGCTTAGGAAAAGATTGTGGCGTTGCGTAAATAAGAAGTTACATGCCGTTGGTTAAGTATGGAAATAACATAACACAATTCAGGTAATTTTAGTCAACTTGACTTGATTTTATCTAGGTGAAAGTCCTGTGTTTGTTGGACTCAGGTGGGTTTACATTGGAGGCAGTTGAAGACGGTGGAGAGGGGTGCTGACCAAGCTGCAGTATTTGTATTTATAAGTTGGGAGTGAGAAATGATGACCATTTAAATACCTAGTTTTTTATTTTATAATCCCCATTTTATAGTCCCATCTCAGTTGTGACTGTGTGCTGATGTCCACCAGACAGTTTTAAAAATGATTGGACATGATTGTTTGTTTGCGTGTTTGAAAAAAAAATTAAATAAAAATAAAACAGGTTTCAGATGCTGTTGGGTGACATTTGACAAGCACTCGTTTTCAAGCGTAGCCTCCCACTCGAGTCTAAAAACCTTCATGTCTCCATAGATGATGCTACATCTGTGCTGCTGCTGCATCTTCAAACTGCTTCAGCAGTTCTGTCAGCGACACAGCTGGGCAACAGGAAGGTACAGACTGCACTCATTTCAGTTTCTTTTAAGTATCTGATGAATCCTGAGGCTGGTATTTACATCTTGAATATTCAATGTTAAAACAATCAAATTTGTTTTTGGTTTTTGCTATCATCGTAATAGAAGCTGCACATACCGACTCAAATGTCATTTAAAGATAATTCATTTGTGGTGAATTCAGAGATCTTTCAGATTAGATTCATCATCTTGAAATAGCTGAAGCTTTTTATTAAAATGAAAGAGTAACTTCATCTGTTTGAGACCCATCAGCTTGCCACAAATTGAGACTGGTCTCTCGATTAGGCTAATTTTGTATTAGATCAAACCAATGCACAAAACAGACATGAATCACAGTCAGCATGCATTTGCAATTCATCGCAGCTACAACTGCAGACTAATGCACTCCAAGGAAATGGAGGCAGGGATTGCAACTGAGACTGGAGGAAACAAATGCCTTTTTAAAACACTTCTAAGAGAGATGCCTGCCCATCGACAAATGGGGCTTATCCAACAACAACAAAAAAACACACACATTGCTTAAACTGTTTATCAAAGCGTTTGTGCATCAAAGTGCCAACATTTTAACACATGGTAAAAGTGTTGAAATTCATTTGAAAATTTTAACTCCAGAATATGGCCATGAAAAACCCATCAAAACTCCTTTTGAATAGGACAGTTTCAACAGCTGCGATGTCATTTTCAAGAGGCTAAACGTACATTAGTGTGCCTCTGGTATCCTCGGCCTCAGCGGAGTCACAAGAAAGTGCCGGGAAGCTATTAACACACACACACAGATAGATGTTTGTGTAAGAGACAGAACGGCATGCTGGGTATGGGTGATTGTTCAGGGAGCAGCAGGGCCGATGCCACACCTCGGGGGGGGGGGGGGGGTCCATCTCAGAGTTACGGAGGCCTCCGAGACCCGATTCAAGACACGGTCCTCAGGTTGCGGAGATGTGTCTGTGCTAAATAATGCCGAGGGCGATTTCTTAGGATGGTAGGGTTGCACTTCGGTAAGAATGATGATGATTTTGTACTTCTGCAAGAGAAGGTGTTGACAATAATAACTTTTGATGATTAATGATCTCAGGCAAAAAATGAATACTAAACAAAAAGTGGAACTAAAACTCAGAGGGGCAGCTTGTCATTTAGGGAATAACTATTCCACCTTAAAAGTTCCACCCGCCTTAATTGAGCACGAGCCTTTGCTAACTTCAGGTCCTAATTCCTTTGCACACTGAATTTTTTTTTTCTTTTTTTAACGTTAAAAAATAATTTGGACATCACGTTTGCACACCGTCTCTGAAACTTTGGTCAAAAAAACGTTTCAATGAAAAACATTTTCAACGATCCGGATCGGGTCCAGGTGGACAAGATGTCGGTGGTCCAGTTTTCAGCACTACTGGGACTGCACATCAGAAAGAAGACCACCAGTATCCACGATTCAACTGATGCATAGCTTTCTTTATCTTTTCAAGATCTGAGACGATCACAAAATCTTCCTAGCTGCTGGGTGACTCCGTTTATTTTAGATAGATATACTTTATTGATCCCAAGCTGGGAAATTTTTCATTCATTTTTCATTTTGAAGAAATATATATTTATATAAAAAAAGCATCAGACTTTGTGTGCAAGGTTTCTGTGCGTAACAAATTTTTGTTTGTTGTGTGCAAAGGCCTTAACTCTACTTTAACCAGAAGGCGGCAAACGAGACACATGAAGTTGAGTTTTTTGGATTTATTCTCTGACAAATAAATATAATATTACCCACGCTGCACTGCTACAGCACTGCCAACTCCAGACTCATCGTCACACTCATGCTTGCTCGCTCTTGACCGGCCGGACACTCGCTAACGCTACGCCGGGCTGCAATATGCTGACTGAATCTCTCAATATGCCGGACAGACACACAGCTGACCACCTACTGTGTTCATGACATCACGGCTGCTAACTTTCCGTGGACTCGGTTGCCCGTTTTGCTTATTTACTTACAGCTGGTATTAAATAATGGATGACGTGCATCAGGTTATAGTTTAGTGGTATCACATGTCTAGCTCAGTTTCACCTTAATAACCTTTGCCAAAAGGCTAATCGATATATAATAGACGCGCATTGCCTCTAAGTGCCAAGTCATAAAGATCAGACTGTGACAAGATTATAGATCAGTAATTACTTTGCTTTCCAACGTAATCGAAAGATGACTGAGTGTGAAATGTTCACAGCGTAACAAACAAACAGCTGACCGGTTATCAATAGCGGCTGATTAATTAATTGCGTTGACATTCTTTGACATGTATTGGTTAGTTGCAGCCTATTTTATGCGGTCTTCAGTATAAGAAGCCACAAATACGATGAGGCTGGGAGGATTTACAGCTCCATAGGAATTATAGATTACGATTGTAATGCCATGAGACGTCAATGTCAACCGGTGATCTATTGAAGGGCTTGACTGTTTTCCCGATGATGACCATGCTCACCTTTATTTTTAGTCCATTTAAAAGGGCCAGCGTGCAGCATTTCGAGGGGATCTATTGACAGAAAAGTGATCTAATATTTACAGCTACATTTTCATAAGTGTATAATCACCTGAAGCTTATGATAAATAATCATTATCTTATTGAGTTATTATGCTTCTGTCTGCTCCACACCTTGCCGTTTAGATTTATGTTTATATACTTATTTACTGTTAATCTGATCGCGACACCCAGCTGTTTTAGTGATGATTTTAACTCTAGAAATGTAAGTTTTTTAGATTTGTTGTTTAACTTTTAAGGCAGCAGGATGCCAACGCTGCAGAGATGAGTTATTTAGCATCATACATCTGCAGGTATTCTGTATTCCTTTGTTTAATGTTATAATCTCTACTCCACACACCTTACTTTGAGAGGTATCACGGTTTTCCTATTGTGTTGAGGAGATATGCATCCGTCAAAGTTTTCCTGTCAATGTATAAAGCGATGGACTCGTATTGTACTACACAGTGATGTGTAATACTTTAATACTGCGATGTCAAAATAACGTTTGCGTTTTAAGGAAAGGAATGAAATCTGCACCGAGCCGTTTTGCGTTGCTGCGGGAGCAGAGGTGAACAAACAAGAGAGCAGAAGGCAATTAATTGGATACATATTGTTTCCTGCAGGAGCAAATAAATGCCGGAAAACAATCTCCTGAGTCATCTGCTACCGTGCCCTTTTCCTCGTCTGTTTAACAACCACGCCGCAGGAGTTCACCTAAATCTCACACCACGTCCTCAGGTCCACGTTATCACGAGCATTAACAGGAATGCTGAGTGAAAAAAAAAGTGTTTTTTATGAACAACTGGGGGAAATGTACGACGCCGCATTAGGAAGAAAAAAAAGTTGGGCAATATTCAGATCATTCAGTTGCTTGACCGGATGTTTGCCGTTGCTATGACAACAAGTGACAGCCATCACCCTAAGGACCTCAATGAGGCGTTGTCACACATTTTGTTGTATTAATTAGAAAAATAAATGAACCTGCTTTCATGGGAAGGTAGCTAGCATAGATGCCGGGTGTTAGTATCGTAATAAAGTTGCAAATCCCAAACATCTTAGCGCGCTAACCGTCGAAGATGCTAGCGGTAGCTTAAACTTGATGTCATAGCAACGGCAAACCGGTCAAACAACGTGTTTCCTTCCTCTATGACCTCTATTATAAAGTAGCAAATTTGTGACTTTTTCTCTCTCCGAATTTTGCCAACCTCTCTCAGATCTGTCCCCCCCCCCCCCCCACAGTGGCCCTAATACGTCGTCGTAGGAATGACTGACTGGCGGGATGATTTTGGTTTTCAGTGGGATCGAACCTTTTTTTTCCACGGACCCGTCCAGCAGCCATGTAATGACTCCAGCAGTGTTCACTGGCTTCAAAATGAATCCTCCGTCCGCCCTGCAAGCCTCGGTCAACAGTGAAGGCAGCGTGGCCTGGTAACCCTCATTACACTGTGGGTGGCAGCCATGTGGGACCATTCAATATGTCTGCCGCTGAGTGATTGCCTGTCCTGTTTTTGAGCAGCCTCCTCCTCATCCTCCATCTCTGGCTTCACAGGTCAACTGAGACGTTGGCGGCGTCCTCGCTGACATTCACACACATGAGGGCGGCCACATCGGCTCCATTACTAGTCGCCACGCTCCCACCCCCCCCCCCCCCCCCTTTTTTTTGGTTGGACTCGCTGTGACATGACATCCAGCTCGACACCCAGAGATAACTGCACGCCAATCATCATTGTATTGGCAGAAATGGATTAGGAGGAAACCCCGCGGTGCTGAAAAATGCCAACGAGCTGCCGGGTGCCCCCCGCTGGCAGCTAGATTACTTTTTTTGTGTGTTAGATCCATTTTCTCTAACCTGCCTTACCAACTTCTACTTTAGTCTGTGTTTTCCAAAATTTCCCAGAATTCCCTCACCCCAGAGCTCTGCTGAAAGAGAACAGTATATTTCTACATATTCTTCTAGAAAAACAGGAGGGAACTATTTCTGATTAACTAACAGCATGTATCGACTTATCAGTTCTGTTGTTATTGATTACTTTTTTTTGCCTTTTACGTGGGACAGACGCAACCTCAGCGATACAATACCTGCTACCTGGTATGTTTAGTAGGTCTCAGGGACAAAAATACATGATTTGGTGGTTTATGATTACATAACTCCATAACTAATGACATTGCCATCAACAACAGATGTGCACTTAGTAGCAAATTTGAGCATGTTAAACTGTGGTAGTAACATCTTAGCATGCTGAAGCTTAGTGTTGACTAAAATAATATAATAATATGTCAAATACAGGATTAAAACCATAGATTGTATAAAACATGGGGGTAGCTAGAAGCTGTTTATATGAGTATGTGTGTAAATATGGAGTCAAATGGTTGCAAATCTTTTACAGCTAGCCGATTACCTCCTGGCCTTTCTTAACGAGTTTCCTCTCATTTCTGTTCATTGTGGAGCACATTCATACCTCAAAAAAGACGACACACATCCACATCAAGAACATGCATCGGCCTCCAGAGCAGCGTTTTCCATGATGCCGACTGCTATAATATCACCGATGCCCTCGGTACAGGCTGCATGTCACATGAGCACCTTATCCTGGTGCAATTGACCTTAATTAAATGACTTATAGCTGGCTGCTCTCATTTCAAAAACAAGACGAGGGGATGAAACGGAGCAAAGTGGGAACAATATCGCACATTATCTTCTCAGGCTATTATGCATGGGGCAGGTGTATCCCACGCTGCTTTATTACTCTCCAATCAGGTCTTAAGCCCCAGAGATGGCGAGTAAAGACACAGCAGAGGAGCCGTCACAGAGACGCATCGAAATTCATAAAAATGTGCTAAGTCACAACACTAGATGGTGTTTATGTCATTTTAGACCCGGACGAATGTAATAGATATTTGTTTCCCCCCTTCCCCCTCGCCTCCTTTGTCCTCCCGTCTACAGTGCGGGGTTAAATTAATTGGTTGTCAGCACCACTTATGGTCTTTCATCAATTAAAAGTAATGCTATCCTCGCCGTCTGATTGTTTTATTTGCACGAGGTGCGCATTTATTATCTATTTTCTCTTCATTGGGGGGATTAAGCCTGCATTGTTCATTCGGCAGTGGGTTGCGTTCAGGCGGGATAAAAAATTAATCTTATTGTGTTGATGGCGGAGAGAGAGAGAGATAGAGAGAGAGCTGAGGTAATGAGAGAGAGAGAGAGACAAATATGTGGGAGGATGAATGTGGACAGCTGTGTGTTTGTACTTTTTTTGGGTTGGCTCACATTTCACAAACGACCACCGGTTGCCCCCCGACGACCACTGAAAGCGATAAGCCTGTGTTGCCTTTTTCACGGAAACACCGGAAATACAGAATACGGACAGCAAAGCACACAGGAGAAGAGACGGTCTATTTCTTTTGTTGATTTTTCTTCTTGTTTCTTCAAACGACTTCCAGGATTTTTGGAAAATAATTTCCCCCCTAATTGCAGGAGCTGCTGGGCAAGATATCTCCCATTAAGACATGTATTTAGTTGTGAAAATAGCAATGTAGTCATTTCCCCATGTCACTTTCTAAACCCTGCCAAAGCACTTAAGAGCCATGTGTTGGGGGGCGCTAATAGATTTTTTTTTAAGTGCTCTGTTCTGTCCCTCTAATGGGTAACTGGGAAAAAAACACAGGGAAAAAAAACCCTCAATCCCACTCTGATAGATTCATTTGGCAGTGGGCAGCACGCTGCGGGTAAATGAAATCAACTGGCAGAGTGTATTATGGCCATATGAGTCTGCTGCCGTCGGTCTATATACACAGTAATAATGGAAAGCCCCCGGTAGTCGAAAGCAAAGAGAGAGAGAACATCTGGCAGAAACTGTAAGTGGGTTGTTTTAACCTGGGAAAAAAAACACAATTTGGCACTGAAGACGCAAGGTTCTTGCTTTATCAGGAGCCCACACAAGAGAAAAACGTGCCAACATACTGTACAAGGGGAGTTTTTGTATTTTTCTTTAAGTATGAAATTGGAGACAGAAACATATTTCATCACATCGCTCAAGGAAACTAGGATGTGAGGCTCCAAAAAGCTACTAAATGAACTATATTTTCTGTTTCCCAACACGCTCAAGCATTACTTTAAAATACTTTAAAGACAGGGAAACGCTACATCTTGGCCATCGTTTCTATTCGTTAGGGTAAACTGCAGTTTGGCAAAGCAAACCGAATCATCCAAGAACACGGAAAACATCATTTAATTTGAAGAGTCAGCAAAAAACAGACACCACTCAGAGTAACTCATAATCATATTCCAATGCGTCACACCAGTAATAATGCATTATAAATGATGCTTATTGTTATAAAGTATGATGAATAGTTGTGATTGCTTATTACTATAATGAGCAGATTGTAGACATGAGCATTATAGAAAGTGTGACCAATATTTCTTTTTTCCAAATGTAGGAATTAAAACGAGACAATGGTGTTTTATTTTTTGTGGCCACAAATGGCAATTACATTATAATGGAACTAATCCAATCAGGACCATCGTTACCTCAAATTAGATGACATCATGATCTACTGTCATACTACGCCAAATAAGGTCATAGCAGCAAAATGAAGAGTGAATAAAGCAAAAGTGCATCTTTTTGCTCACGAATTCAACTTTTTCTGTTTCTAATTCACAGTTTTTCGGAAGTAAATACACGTGTTTGCTATTGTTAACGTAGCTATCAAGTAACTAAATGAAGTAGGATTCTCAGCAGGCGCATTAGGAATAATCAGCAGAGATCAGACCGGCTATAATAAGAACGGGCCTGCGCCGCTCAAGACTCCTTGATCTGAGGCAAAGAAGCTATCAATCAGTGTGCATAGATAGGTATTCTCTTTAATCCAATCAGATGGCATAATCAGGCACAATGCCTGTGATTTCTGCCAGCCTCGTGAGATTTGTTCCAATTGAGCGGTCTGTCAGAGAGGCTTTGATTGCATTTTGGAGCGTGCGGTGGGCTGATTCCTGGGTTGAGGCATAAAGTGATGTTTTCTATCTGCACCCTTTGGAGATTTACGCTCACAATAGCCGCCCCGAGTTGTGTTTTCTGAAAGAGCGAGATAAAAATGTGCTTCTTTAAAAACATTTTTTTCATAATTTTCAGGTGCTCACGTTCACTTATTGTTCATTCCAACTCTTACCACCACCTGGAGTACGATGTGTAATGTACATAATAAATGGGTGATCTTGTGTCCGCATTGACTGAATGTTATAGAACAATTAGCATGCAAAGTGAATGCAGCATCCGTGGGTCGTCATTTTGCAGCTTTCTATTGGTTTGCTTTGGTTTTTCCCATCCCATTGATTGGAGGGAAATAAAACAAACCTGTCATGAAGCGATTCATGTTAAAAGTTAGTTTTCAGGCAAAGGGAACCCGCTATTAAGAATGTGATGGGAGTTTTGTGTCTTTAAAAAAACTATAATTAACTGGGGAAGAGTCTCTATCAGGGAGGTGGTGAAGGAAGGAAGCCAGGAGTGTGCGATGTGGGATTGGGGTGAGCAGGGGGAGAGAAAGCTGCTAATGGCGGACGGAGAAGGGAAAGGAAACCGAGTGATGGTGATCGGTGGAAACGGCTTCAGGTGTGCAGGATGATTGACGGTGGGAAGGAAGTAGGTCAGCCACGTCCAGGTGGGTCACACAAACACTCAGACAACAGAGAAAACAGCAGAAACACTCGGGGATCCTGAATCCAGTATTGATGGGCGGCAGATTGCTCGGAGAGGTTGCGCTGGCAACAAAGCAACGCTGGCAATGCCTTGGCCTACTATTTGTCCTCTCAATCAAAAACTCCCATACACACCCACACAGGGGTTTGAAACGCATCACAGCTCTGAGATGACTCATGATTCGTGACTGCGATAGATGAGGTTGTTTAATCGAAGTCTATTTTTATCCGTGATGTTTCCATGTTAACCAATATTTCACAGAACAGTTATTTTCAATAGGAATCATAACGAGCAACAAGTCAAATCCAGAGTTTGTACTTTATGTACTTGTACATTACTTTAATGAACAACTATAACAACATGATTATTATTATTATTATTATATGCACTTACCAAGAGTGATTCTGTGATAATAGTTTAGCAAAAATGTTTTATTATTAATAGTTGATTATGCTTATAAAAAGGGCAATAAGTGGGATTTTCCTCATAAAAAACGTGTAGACTCATCCAAAAGTAATCAATCTGTTTTTTTTTCCTGAGCTGGTGAACTTCATCTCTGCCGATATTTTCTCTTTTCTTTTCATGTTGCTGCGTTTGGGACGTTTCTTGGCATCAACCTCTATAAAAAATGTAGCGAGCAGGTTCAAGAACGTGAGGAAAGTACGGAAATAGTGGACACAGCGCCGGGAAAAACAAACGCAAGTAAAAGGAGCATGAATGTGGCGTTGGCTTGTCGTCCATGGTCAAACACACGTTCCTGCCTCAGCCATTACATTTTAACCAGTCATACAACAGATAGAGTTTTGGAATTGATGATGGAAACCAGGTGACCTTCACCAATCGTTGAAGGAACACATGAATAGGACCGCCACTGTGCCGTGAAGATGGATATACATGGAGTGATTCAAGGCTGCGTGGGTGGGATAAGGTAGCGCACGCACACACACACACACACACACACACACACACACACACAGATACACAGGTTGTGTGAGGGTGATACTGTACCTGTATTGGCTCCGGGGGAGGAGGAGGAGGTGGTGGTGGTGATGGTGGTGGTGGTGGCGGTGGTGGGTAGGGGGGTAGTGGTGGGAGCATCTGGATGAGAGGACAAATACATGACAAACACAGGGGGGAAACAAATGAGTATAAAAAGCCATGATGATAAAGTAAAAAAAAGTCACCGCGAAGCGATGGTATCGCCGCTTTGATGTATGACCGACAGCTCATGCGTGTGTGTGTGTGTGTGTGTGTGTGTGTTGGAGACCTTTTGATGGATTGAAGTGCATTAAACACTGTGCACACAACAATGACACTGCAACACATCATCGGGTCTCACGCACCGACCGAGCGGATCAGACGCCGCGCTGAGAACTCTTTAAGCGGCTACTCGCCACAACGCCACAAAACGCTGAATATTAGCCCGGCGGTTTAGTTTCCAAGCGATAAAAACCGTCTAGTGACTAAACAAAACGTGTCGCCGCATTCTTAATGGAGAGGAGAGTATGACGTCTGTGAGGATGACGAAGAAAAAGCAAATATTTGATGGAAACAAAACTCAAACGTGATGACATGATACATGGCAGTGCACAAAAAAAACAGAAGGAGGGTAATAGTACACACACAATACAAACAAAAAAATAGTTGCAAGATGTTTGTGCAGGCGTTCATGACATCATAATCACAAGATGGATGTGAGGTGACCTTGACATTTGCCCTCCAAAAAAACAGTCAATCCTTCAGTCCAGGTTGTTGTTTGTACCACATTGGGAGACGTTTCCTCCAGGCATTCCTGAGGTAGAGGATGGAACAGATGGACGGATGGACGGACT
Organism: Chelidonichthys spinosus; assembly: GCA_029853015.1. NCBI lineage: Eukaryota > Metazoa > Chordata > Actinopteri > Perciformes > Triglidae > Chelidonichthys > Chelidonichthys spinosus. The sequence continues at coordinate 19,180,592 of CM056835.1, forward strand.
CCCAGCTAACACAAAGCCGGCGGCCACAGCTGTCGCTGGCGCCACGGCATAAAAATAAATGAACAGGCATCAAGCGGGGTTGTTGAGTACACAATCTTTGACCACCCTTTTTTTTTTTACTTCATTATCTAGGTCAGACTCCCCACCTGGACAATGACCAGGGGGAGATATCAAAAGTGACATTTTCCTTGTTGAAGTGGCGGCAGCACCGATATGAAGCCGCTGGCGGCGCCGCTAGGTTAAAGACCCCCCTGTGCTGCTCCGATCGTCTGGCGATGGATTGGAAAAATTGTTGGGGGTTATTTAAAAGTGCCGTTTCCGGGCTGTTGATGAGGGCGAGAGTGCTAGTCCACACTTTAATGAAAATATGTGTGGAGATGAAGAAGGGGTGATGGTGATGTGTTTTTTTACTGGACGGCTATAAAACTAAACAAGCTGCAGCTCTAAGGCTTATTTCTTGCACGCGGCATAAATGACAATTTTTAGCCAAAACAACAGCAATGATTTACAGTTCTAACTGCTTTTACTTTTCAGGCCAGCGACCTGTAAGACAACAAACTGACTCACAGGTAGAAGTCATGAAAAGAAAAAGTTTTCATTCCGGTTTCAGAAACTTTTGCTAAAAACCTGAGCCAGTGGAAAATGGAAGTTTATATTTATGTTATATTTTTAGGATGACCTTCTCCATTTTGAACAAATTTACTTTCAGTTTAGAAGCACAGTACTGAAAGATAGATAGATTCATTCTTCCTGGGATTTGTTGACTAAGATGAAATTCAGCTGTAGCATTGAACTCAATTGCCACTTAAGACATAATAATTCAAGAACTATATAATGGAATAAAAAATGTATTTTATATCTGACAAATAATAATAGTAATCCTACTCTTTATTGTGAATTCATTTTTTTTTTAATAAGCTGTACTTCGTTATTATTTTGAGAAATTCCATTAACAATAATTGAACAAAACACAATGTGGATACTCAATGTGAAAAAAACAGGTTTTCTAAGCACCGGTATGACACGTCTGCTTCGACAGTCATATGTCACATTTATTGCTGTTACATTACTGAATTTATAGCAGTAATTCTGGATGTTTCAAGTGAAGGTGCTTCCTCTATGAAATCACTGCAAATTGAAAAAGCAACACATCCCCGAAGTCCCACTGAAGAGATAATAAAAGTTGTTCCGTTCTTTGTCGGGCATGATGTCTTCCCCTAAGGGCGCTTGGAGGTTGTTTATCATGAAAAAAGGGAGTCTTCGCTGAGGGCAGAAGTTGTTATTGCACAAATTTGTGCACAATTTTACTAAATTATCCATTTCATGCACTTTAAAATTAAAAAATAAATCAAGTAATTTAAACACAAGGCAGAGAGGTCCGTGTAGCCCCTTAGAACTCTGCCTGAAGCAGATTTTTAAAATGCAAATGAAGGCCTTCAGGTGATCTGGGATCAGTATTCAACCTCCGTCGACGTACGGTATGTTTTTTCTATCAGCGATCCTGTTCTTTTAAAGACAACCTTGACAAAACAACGGGCCGACGTGCAGACGAAGGCGGGGAGGAAGGATCCGCCGGGGAGTCGGCTGGCAGACGACGCACAAGCTGATGAGTTTCACACATGCTTGAGAGCCGCAACTTCAGCTCTGGGGTGGTGCCGTCTAATTGGTTTTTATCCCATCATGAACTGTGTGGGTCCAGCAGATGTTTGGGATCATCAGTGTCAACATCTCATTAAAAAACGTGGCAGTCCAAAAAATAAATAATAATACAAACTAAATAAAAGATAATTGTCTGAACGTACACTACATTTCTCTATTTTTTTTTTTTTTTTTGTGGATAGCCGGAGCAATATATCAAAGAACACTGGAGCTTATTGACTTTCAAATGTGACAGGCAGAATGTGTTTTTCTTCCCGCTGAGTCACCGGCCCTTGTTTACTGATGAGGCTCATGAATCAGTGTTTTCTGCTCTGATAGAATAGAGCAGGAAGACGCTGCCTGACAGGAATCGTTTCCTGCTAAAGCCGGTGAGTTAAAGGACGTCATGTGACGACAGGATGAGAGAAACACTCCATAATCTGCCCGGCGCTGGTAATGACACCAAACAATACAAAACTACCTCCAGCATAGAGGAACGAATACACGAGCAGAAGTATAACTTTTTAAAATCCATGAACCTAAAACTCGTTATCCTACGATGCACCACACAATGACAACGACTTATTTATCATTTAATGGAACAAAGCCTACTCAAAAACTAGTATAGTATAGTAAACAATCCTTTAAGATGCTTAGGACTTAATCATTTGTTAAGTGTTATATAGTATAGTATGATATATTATAGTATGGTATAGTATCATAAGGTAAAGTATGATATATGATAGTATGGTATAGTATTATAAGGTAAAGTATGGTATAGTATAGTGTGGTATAGTTTACTATGGTATAGTATGGCAAGCTATAGTATGGTATAGTATAGTGTAGTATAGTAAGGTATAGTATGGTATAGAAAAGTGTCGTATAGTAAGGTATAGTATAGTATGGTATGGTATTGTATGGTATAGTATGGTATAGCATAGAAAGGTATAGTACAGTAAGGTATAGTATGGTATAGTATAGTGTGGTATAGTTTACTATGGTATAGTATGGCAAGATATAGTATGGTATAGTATAGTAAGGTATAGTATGGTATAGCAAAGTGTCGTATAGTAAGGTATAGTATGGTATAGTATCGTAAGGTAAAGTATGGTATAGTATAGTATGGTATAGTATCATAAGGCAAAGTATGGTATAGTATAGTGTGGTATAGTTTACTATGGTATAGTATGGCAAGATATAGTATGGTATAGTATAGTGTAGTATAGTAAGGTATAGTATTGTATAGAAAAGTGTTGTATAGTAAGGTATAGTATATTATAGTAAGGTATAGTATGGTATGGTATAGTATGGTATAGCATAAGAAGGTATAGTATAGTAAGGTATAGTATGGCATGGTATAGTATAGTAAGGTATAGTATAGTATAGTATGGGATAGTAAATTAAGATATATAATTCAGTGCTGTGTAGTAAGGTATATTATAGCATTACAGTGCAGTGTAATACAGTAGGATAACGTGTTGTATAAAGTATTGTATTTAAGTATATTATAGTAGTATTAGTATAGAGTACAGCATGGCTATGTTATGTAATGTAATAACATGTAAAGTAATGTCAGAAATATATCAGCTTTCAGATTGAAGGACTACTTGGTTTCCTCTTGATATCTTTTTTTGTTACTAACATTACTCAGACTTATCGTGTTTTCGCTGAAGTTAAGATATGATGTGATCGTTTGGGGCAAAATACTTTAAAACACATTAATATGAATGTGGGAGCATTAGAGAATGTAAATCATGCTGGATGCTACCTGGTGTAACGCTGTGACCTCATCAGAGAGTATTTTCTCCTCTTTTGGCTTTGAATGTTTCTCTGCTTTGTTTAATTTCTCCGACCTGCTTCACGCACTGTAATATTGATTTGCTGTTTTGTGTCTGTTTAGCGCCTCTTAGCCCTGCAAGGGGTTATCTGTATTTTAGTCCTTCACAAGGTTTCTCCTGTATTTTCCTGCATTTTTGTTTGTGTAAGATTTTCCTTGGCCCCTTTCAGGAGGCGTCCTTGGCCCCCGTATAATCCGAAGCAGTGAAGCACCGACAACTGCTGTGATTAAAGGCTTTACATTGTAAATTTTACACGTGACTCAAAGTGACATTCGTGGACATCGATGTTGTGAAAGAGAATGAAATATTGGCGTGTGGTGTTTAACTCTCAACTCTTGCCTTTATGAAGTAATAAATATCACAAATTAACATATATGAATTCGGGTTGGGCCAATTTCCGGTTTAGACGGTTCGGTTTGGTGTACGGGGCTAAACCGGTTTGAGAAGGCATCATTGCACTAAATAAAACATGTATTTCATTATTGATAAGCAGCAATAATGACAAGTGATTAAAATAATAATAATGCGTAAAGTGCTCTTTGGGAAGACACCGTTGCGGCGTTACGCCACAAAGAAAAGTTTTTTTATAAACGGTACGATCGCGGCATATTTTTGACTCTCCTTTCCATGATTACTGCGCAATATTCTGTGTAAAAAACTAATGTATCACTCTGGAGGGTCTGATATGGCGAGTGCGACGCCTTGTCGGTATAGCTGGTTCGGTCTGGTCTTTGGCTTAGTGTCAGACCGGTTTGAAAATGTTCAAACTGGCCTGATGGTTCTTAATCGGCTTCCTGCTTTCTTAGAAATGTCGATCTACTGGGTTTTTTTCAAAATAAGATGCTGCTGGGCCTCATGTACATGTCCACAGACTTTTATTTTGGAAACAAAATGATTGTCTCCATAAAATATGTTTGGGATTATTTGAATACATTGGGGTCATTTTGATTGGATACATTTGGTGTCCATCCATTAAATATAATAATGTGTAAAAAGTCAGTTACACTGCCAGCTGTGACATCATTGTTTACATGTGGTGATCAGGGAGATGGTTGTTGGGTCCTAAAGTGATGCATGGTAAAGAAATCCTAAGTGTTTAAAATCCATGAGAGAAATTTCAAAAACGCAACTTCCTTGCAAATTAGTTGTCTTTTTTTTTTTTTTGTGATGAATTAGGTTTTCCCTTCTCGTGGCATTTTGCAGCAGCAATTTCACTTCCACTCAAGTGTAATTTCAGCAAACTAAGAGTGCTCGCAGCTTGAAAAGGATGTTTTACGGGGACACTTTGCACCTCCGGTAGGAAACACTGGATGCCACTTAAAAGAGTCGACGGAGAAAATCCCATGCGCTTTAAATGGAGAAGAAGTGGAAAGTAAGTGTAAAGAGGACCGAGAGCGACGGGGGGGTCACAAAGCATGCAGCTGGTGTGCAATAACGTAAGTAGAGGAAGAGAACCGGGTTATTGGGTGAGCAGCTGTCTGTAAACAACGGAGAACCCCTCGGCACCGTGAGGGGAAACCCTAATGTTAGTGTTTTCTTGCCCTGTGGAGGAGGTGCGGCAGTACAGACTGCATTCTTTTGGCTGTTAACATTGTTAGTGTCAGCCCATCTCACGGCGCTCTCAATCACTTCGGGTCACAATACTCGGGAACCAGATGCATTAGTGGAGGTGCCGGCCACGGCTGCATTTGTTCTGGCTGTCAAGCAGGAGGGTGGGGGTGGGGGGTACTTTATCATTAAATCACACTGCTCTACCATGCAGTTTGGGGATCTTGTGCTGGTATCCTGGCTGCTTTTTAAACTTAAGCTTTTTTTTTGTTATTATTTTGTGTGAAATATAGCTCATATTCACGAAGATATAAGAGCTGTATGCAAATTATATGTGATAATGTAATTAAGGGGCAGGACAAGCTAAGCTTGCTTTCTCCTGTCCTTCCTCGAACTTGAAAGATTTGATTGATTTATTGTTATGTTGTCTTAATCATATTTGTATGATGTATTTGATGTCATGTAACTTACTGTACTTGGCATTCAATTAAAATAAGGATTAAATCAAATCAAGAAAATTTCAATGAAGTCAGTCTTGGAGAGGATTTTCTTATGATTATCGTTATCCTTGCTTGTAGATAATAGATCAGATTAGATATTAGATTCAACTTTATTGTCATACTGCAGAGTACAAGTACAGAGACAACCGAGACAGTATTTGCACTACTTTGCCCGACTTTCTGAAATCGCCTCGTATGGTGTTTACATTTACATGTTGAGGATTAATATAAGTGTGTTTGAATATATTAATATAATATAAGTGTGAATTTGAATTCTGAGGCTATGGTTTGGTGCAAAAGTGCAGGCGGTTACAAAGTGTCACCTCTTCTACTCACTTTTAACTGACTTAATATACAGAGAAAAAACACCAGCTCCTCCAGAACAAATCAAAATGACTCAAGTCACGTGGTGACGTGCATGTTACCATGGCTACCAAATGACTACAACTACTATAAATATACTATATACTATAAAAACCACCTGCTTCTACGATCCCGTCAGATTAGAACAAGTGAAATCTCTATCGCTGATATGGATCCAGAGATTGCTTTGGTAACAGTTCTGGTGGAATTATTAATATTTAATATATCTATCCTCACAGAATCCGAGTGGTTGGTGATTTTTTTGCTTTCTCACCTCAGAATTTCAGACAGTCTTAATATTGGAGTTCATCCGACGGCTTTCATAGAAGCCCAAAATGAGCCACCGTAAAAATGGCAAACTGCGCCAGCGTTTAATCCAAACACATTAGCAGTGAAAAGCCCCCTTACAAGCCAAACTAACGGCACATCACCACTCCACCAGCGTACATGCCGACGCCTGTTCTGGTCGACCACGGCGGTGTGTGTGTTGTGGTGGTGGTGTTGGGAGGGGGGAAAGGCTGGAACATAATGTGGGAATCAGCTTCTGACAAACTCAGCCACAACATCCTGTCTTCCCATTAGCAAGGCGAAGGTTCGGCATGATTTGCTGTTAAATTACAGTCGGCATTAGCGGTGTGGGAGCCGCGGACACATCAAAGTCATCAAAAGACTAGCTCTAAAAGGACAGAGGCCTTCTGTGGTTTTAATGGCTGTTTTTTTTTTTTCCATGCAAGGCTTTTAGTTGCCCACATGTTGCATTACCGTGTTTATCTTTGTCTTTCCTCTCACCACGGGTAGTTGAGGGGGGCGACTTACATCCCTCGCCGTGGGATTTTGTTGTTTAGGAGAGACAGACACGTACAAAAAGCCTGCTACAATTACCAGAAAAACTCACTTACTTAATTCAAAGTAACCTGGCTTCGTGTAAATACGACCGTTTTTTTTTATAACGTGTCCTGTAGTTTGATCTGATTCCAAACATCGCTTCTGACGTTAATACTTCCCTATTTAATCTTAAACCGTCACGTCATCGAGAGGACTTTGTAAAAAGACGTTTATTTGTTGTTTATCCCTTACCTCAGCCTCGCTTTTAATCCGAGTTCTGACTTTAGCTCAGCCGAAATCTTTTTCCCCTAAATTGCAGACTTACTCTTAAGGAAGTCAGTGCTGGAAAATGTCTTCAATCTGAGATCTATGTGTCAAACTGGTTCCCAGACACACACACACACACACACACACACACACTGAGGCTTACAGTGCACTGTTAGAATAACAGCTGTAATATAGCAGGTGGCAGTAAGCTGTTTCCTGATTTTCGACGGCAGCTCTGTTGTTTTATTGCACTCATCATTAGCACAGCAACTCGCTCTGCAGTAAATAACATCCATTCAGCTGGTGTCCGTCAGGCATTGTGAGTCCTTTTCACTCCACTAATTCCCTCCCGACAAAAGCAGCCAAATAATTTCTCTGTGGGCTCGGGGTCTACCCAAAAAAAAAGAAAAAAAAAAGTGATAGTGAAGTAATTTTGGTTTGGGAAAATGAGCACATTAGAGTGTAATACCCTGCTCAGGGAGGAAATGTTACTGGTATCAACAGTATAAGAGCATGTTGAGATAATGCTTATGAGGATGAGAGGAAAAAATGCAGGGGAAGAGAGTAGGATGCTTTACTATTAACGGGAAGCCGAAGAAATAAATCTGGCAGAAGAAGGTGGAGGCAGTTTCAGGATTACCGGTACCTCAGGTTTGCAGGAGGCAGGATATCTCTCACACACACACACACACACACACACACACACACACACACACACACTCATCTATTGATCCTCAGCCAATTTGTGTCTGTGGTGCAAAGACCAAACCGGTTTACACCATGCTGTTGGTTTAGCACGACATCCTTTGTCGATGTGACAGAAAGTGTCTTCTGCCCCGGGTATGAAAAGGATCAACTGCAGCCATCGTTTTGACTAGAATTTTTTCATTACTACCTTAAAATGTATCAAAAACCGATACGAGGCCAACTTGACTCACAGCAGCATGAATTACAATTAATATGGAGCTTCTATCCAGATTTACTTTCTACACTCAACTACACACCACGCCCAATTCGCCCTCACATCCTCTTTATTCATCATCCATATTCACCTTTTTGGTAAAGTTTAAACTCTGGAATCGTCTAAAAGGGATTTCTTTTTACCAAATTCACACCCTAAAACACAAGGAGTCTGATGTTCCTACCTGATGAATGTTAATTCAAGGCCTTCTCCACACCAGGATAAAACATAGATACAAAAAAAACTCTTTCATTTAAAAAAAAAAAAAAATCTTTCTGAAATCCACAGTGTCAAATGTGCACGTAAATGTAAACTCCTCTTCAGGTCATTAATACACCCAAACAACACGCAGAGAGAGAAACAACAGCGAGGACACGACCTCCTCTTTGGTAGCGAAAAAATAGCTCCGTGTAAAAACATGTCAAGGAGCCTCTTTGGTGTGGGTGTGCTGCTGCAGGCGCTGCTGGGGAGATAAAATATAATCCAGTTTCGGAGTAATTGTAACAATGACTTTGTGCACTTATCTCAGGCCAAAACAGTTATGACTGTATTTCTTTTTGTTTTTGTGTGCGTCCTAATGCAGCCTCAGGATGCCACTTTCCTTTGGATGCAGATTCGGTGCCAGAAAGGGCAGTCGAGCTAACAAAGTGGACGGAGCGAAGCCGCAAAGCCACGAAGCCATGAAGCTTTCTGGTATTGGCCCAACATCCACAAAAAAAAACCCCAGTGAGGGATTAAAAGTACACTGCAGCAGCTCCCTTATTTAAAAAAAGTCAGCCTGCATATTATGCTAATAGAGCCTCAGCCTTAGTAGGTGGGCTTGTTAATGTTTTAACGGGGGGTGAAGGACCCGGTTGGTTTGGGTCAACCCCCGGTGGAGCGGTGTCGGAGGCTGCTGATGTTTCAGAGTCACGGTCGGGGAGGGGGGGGGGGTTCAAAACCTCAGTCAGATAAAGGATCAGACTGCACTTATTCAACATCTCTCTCTCTGGTACTACGGGGTCGAGAGGGGGAGTAGCAGGTTAACAATTTGGTCAATTTGCTAACAAGGTGGAGGAGGGCGAGCCCCCGCCGCCCCCCCTCCCTTGACCTCCGGTATGCTGCAGCTACTCGGTGCCAACAAGTCACCAATCTGAATATCATCGCTCTCCTTCTGAATGATTCTAGTGTTTAAAAGGTTCTCTGGACAAAATCTCAGGGAATAAAGTAGTTCTAGGTAGGAAGAGAGGGATCAAGTGTTGGAGCGGCGTACCATAGACGTAGAGGATGTAGTCGTCGAAGGACTCGCCCACCGTGTTGGAGGCCACGCAGCGGTACGTCCCGTTGTAGGACTTGTTGAGGTTTTCGATGTAAAGGTCGCCGCCAGTGATGACGGCGTGGGACGGCACGTCGTCGTCCACCTTCACCCAGCTCACCCGCTGAGGCCTGAGAGGACAAACCAGAGCACCGGTTAGAGACATTCAAAATAACAACAACATAATGGAATCAGTTAACAATATTGCAAGAAACTTTTCTTCCTCTGGGAAACATGGAGGTGTTCAGTTGGGGCAATTATCTGATTATATCACACAATATAAAGTTTGCATGCAAATTGTATCAAGAAAAGTCGATTTATCAAAATCAATAGGATTTATCCTCTAAGTGGTGTTTCTAAAATGTGTTCTTCTTTGAAAGAGAATAAAAAGATTAACTCAAAAAATACAAATAAACTCATACTAACAAGCAGAACTGTCGGCCTTAGTTTGGGATGGGACGAAAGGTCAAAGGTCGGACGCTTCACACTTTAAAAATCCCTTGAACCTCTTTGGCAATGCTTTTTCTTAAAACACTGTCATGTTGTTGATCTCAGAACAAACAGAGTCTTCAAACTTTCTTTCAATCCGTCTAAATCAATATGTTTGGCCTCAACTTTTAACAAGTTGTTTTGTCACAATCAGAAGTTGTATGAAAAAAAAACACAAATGTTACAACAAAGGATGAACAATTTGTACCGACACTGACTCAAATAGCTGGATTGACTATCTGCGACAATGGGGCCGATCAATAAAAGCTCTGTCAGCACTGTTTGCAGTTGTTAGCACTGTTAGCTGCAAACCCCCCATGTTGAAAACCATGTGGCGGCACTAGAAATGGTCATACATACACAAAAAAAACAGACTTTCCAAGCTACCGTTTAGCAGATAGAAGCCAATCAAAGAGAGGAAAAAGTAAAGGACATAAAAACATATTAAAATGACATCCGTCCCTTTGTGTTCAGCCAAAAGCAACAATAACTCTGCAGCAGCTTTGTCCTTTAAATTGCCGGCTTTCTGTGCTCGTATTGGGTGTTTTGCTGTGTTGGCGGGCACCTATCTGAATTTGTTCCCTTTTCTACCTTGACTGAGGTTTATAGCGGGGTGACAGATTCTATTTTTATGACAATGAGCCCAGAGCCACTGGGGGTGACGAGAGGAAAAAAGAAGACAAAACACCTCTATTTTGCCGTGGCAACTTCCAACGGCTGCTGCCAGTGACTGTTATTTCCCACGAGCGCGGCGGCGGCGTGTGCTGATGGTCTCTCTTGTTGCATTTTGCCGTGGCGCTTTAACTTGTTTCCCTCCATTTGAAAAAACATTTGGTGTGGAGGGAGCGAGCAAATAAGGAGACAGTGGGGGGGGAAAACAAAGATGATGTGGAAAAAAATCCAGGAAAGGAAAATAGGAGCTGGGTAGAAAGCAAACAAACCACCGCACTGTGCTGCGGTTGTGTTTGTGGCGGACGGCTTGAAAAGAGAACGCCGCGTCTCTATTACAAGTGGCTCTCAAGATGAAATGAAATGCAAATAAATAATAAATAAACAAACAAGATGGAGTGAGAGACGTGACCTAGAAAAAATGGATGGGTGGATGGAAGGTGGTGAGGAGGGGAAAGGTGGTGAGGAGGGGAAAAGTGAATGTAGAGGAGGAAGATCGAGGGAGAAAGAGGAGAGAGGAGGGGGGGGGGGCTGCAAGGAGAGCGGAAGGGCAGGCGTCTGGAATACAAATGGCCGCCTGCAGCCGAGGCCCCCTGTGCTATCTGCTGGTAATGACTGCACAACTCTCAGCAGCTCTAATGAAAATGACTTCCAATTCCCGGCTCACTGTATTGATTGTGTTTTCATCTTTATAAAATGAATACGGGTAGTTAGCTTGTCTCCATGCCAAGTATGAAAGCTGCAGGGGGGTGGGGGGGGGGAGGTCTGAAAGTACACGGCGTTTCGGTGCAATGCGTGTTCCTGCAGGCGAACTGAAAGTGAACGATTCCAACTTTGATTTAACGACGCCATAAGGTTTAAATTTGCCGTTTTGCAAACACATCATCTGCCCGAACCTGCAGAGCTTAGTACGGGGAACTGTCCCGTTAATGTTTGACCTCTGACCCCACCCATGAAGACCTAAGCTTCAGTTTGCACCTCAATATATTTTTTCAAACTATATTTTTTGTTGCATTTATAACTCAGAAAGCAGATATTATAATCATATGCTGCATAATTTGGATTTTTAGGAAACAGATAAAAGGCATCATCCGTGCAGAACGGATATTTGGTGTGAACACCATTCAGCAACACAGAGGCTTCATAGCCCCGAACCAAGACGGCAGCGTAGACCAAATCCACTCCTTTCATTCTCACCTTTCACAATAAAAGCTCTCGACGTATACACCAACTCTAACTCAAATTCCCTCGGAGCATTTCACGAAAAAGAATCTCAATAAAATAGCTTAAAGCAGATACGATTATAGAATAATTTACAGACAAGACGACCAAACGTTGCTTCTGATGCAACTGCAAGATGGTATACATAGATTTATTATGAAATATTGGCAGGTCAGTATTTCACAATTTTGTGTTATTTATTCATCCATAACGGAGTGATCTGTATTGTGCGCTCAAACCTCTAAAACACATTTAAATTACAGATTCAGAAATAACCAGTCATCATAACAATCACACCAATTTCCTCAATATTACGCCTCACAAAAAAAAAAAAAAACCTATGTTTTGAAATTCAAACACCTTTACATCCGAAGGGCTTGGAAGGTTGATTCTGAAAAGCACATCTGTCTTCAACTTCTGCATTCACATTAGTTAACTAAGTTTTAGTTTATCAAAAGTTATCACCATGTAAATTTAAATGTTTCTGTCCGTTCATAAGCTGCAGCTGTTCCACATGAAGACGAGGCTACACAATAAGCTGTTATGTCACCTTTCGTCACTACACTTGCTAACATCACTATTCATGGGTTGCCGTTAAAATCTGTTGCGGATCCAAATTTACGAAAGCTCTTTTGTTAAAAAGCGAAGTGTTTGATGCCAACAATTTTTGCCATGTCATGCCAATCGAATCGACATCTGTTGATGCCGATTCATTCTTTCCTTCTTACTTCTAAAAGGGACGGTCGTCATGACGACGACGTTGTTGTTTTACGCCGGCTCAAGTGAATCAGCGACTTTACCCAGAAGTTAGCCGGCTACAAACGCTTTAGACATTTAAAATGGCTGAAGCTCTGACGGCCACGCTGCGTTGATTTGCATATCGGCTCCTATTCTATTTCTAGGTAAAAACCTATTTTCTATAAGGTTGTCATTTACTGCCTTATTGACTTGAAAAACCCCCGCTGCAAGGCCACACCTGCAAATTGGTCCCCATCACTGTCCCTGATGTAATATTCATAGCTCCGGGGCCTCATCTGATGAGTGTTTTGGCCTGTTCAAATTTGAGCTGCCTCGTCAACAAACTAATATGATTGATACCAACAGCACCGATGGATATCAGCGGGTCTCTGAGTCTGAGGTCCCGAAGCTCTCTCACCGCCCACACCTCGTATCACAAAGAGCTGCCACCTATAGGAAGCAACACCGTGGATAACGGATGATAATGAGTGTTTTTGTGATGCTTCGGGGGCCAGAAATGTCACAGAGCTGATTAACACTGATTAAGGCCAACGCAAGTTCATTTTTCCAGAAGACGTCTTGGAGACGGATCTTTGTGAACGGCTCGGCGTACAAACAATCTTTGAATCTGAGTCACTAACCCCGACTGCATCAACATACTGTCCAAGTGTCATGCCGTCTCCTTGGATACCATGCGAAAACTAGCACTTGTCATGAAAATAACACCTTGCCTATTCAACCTTGTTTCCTTGCTGCCAGATATTACCATTCTGCTCACTGTCGTAACGACCCTTTCTGCTCCGTCCCTCGCCTTTAAAAAGAGAGGGGTAATTAAACACCTGCTCAAAATATCACAGTACTTGTGATGTGTTTCATAATTACAAGTTTTAAATGTCCTTTTTGAAATCCAACGTTTATAAATATTTATATCCAGGAAACGTCCAGCTTTCTTTGCTACACACTAATTCAACAATATATTCTTTGCCCACTACATCGTAACCCAGATCACCACCTTTGAGTTAACTTCTTTTTTAAATAAATGACTAAAAGACAAGGGTCAAATCTATTGATATAATATTCATATTCACACCATAAAACTGCAATTAATAGTCTGGGCTTTTATTTTCTTAAATCACTGAACTCAACTGGTGTATATTTGGGACGGAGGCTCTTTATAGGACAGACCTTTAACTCCTTTCTCCCAAAAAAAACCGGTGCTCAGCTATGATCAGATTGTTTATTTTCACCAGTACGCATTAAAGTCAGGCTTTATCAAACAAGGTATTAATTATGAATCTTTTAAGGTTCTTTTAAGGCTCTTTTAAGATTCTTTTATCCTCTTAAAAAGAGCTCATTTGGCATATCAAAACGGAAAACGAAACACAAAGGTAAGAAAAACAAGTGTACCAACGGTGAAGGAAGCAGCAAAAAGAAATACTGTTTATGTGGGTTAAATTGCAGCTTTGTGTTCTGAATGAAGTCAGCAGACGGTGAGCAACGGATTTCATAACACAACATTCACAACTTGGAGGAATGTTTGGTCGACCCGTATGGACTAAAAGGACTATAAATGATTGATGAATGGACACGCATTCAGAGAGTCACCGCTTTCTGAGTCTCTCTTGTTTCCTAGGAAATCAGAGTGAGACATCAGAGTGAGACAAAACAGATATTTGCACATACGGCTGCTACAAGACAAGTGGAGGTATTCAGATGAATAAATAAAGGTCTTCCTCCACCCACGATACATTTGAATGAATTTGAATGTGTGGTGTCGTGTTTGTGTGCGAGCCGTACTGAGGTTTGCCTTTGGCCTGACACGTCAGCTCCAGGTTTTCTCCTTCCCTGGTCAGACCCTGTGGAAACTCCACCACGATCTTCACCTCGGGTTTGTCTGAGAGAGGGAGAGAGAGAGGGAGAGGGAGAGTCAACAACAACTTAACACACAATGCGTCATCTATCTTCACTCTGCTTTTCTGAAACATGAAGGTAGGAATGTTTGTTTTGGGTGTTCAGCTGCAGAAAGTGGATTGGGAGGAAATACGCTAGCTACACTGCCACATTTCATATAAATATTTTTAAAATTACTCTCCTACGTTTGTCTCTACATAATTATTTTTAATGGTAGCAACGTCAAGTTCTGAAACTTTCCCCGAGTGTTCGGCTTTCACGTCGTCACATCAGGCGCCGTCGTTCAGCGCAGCGGTTGAGTGAGTCATTAGCTGATTGGCGTCGGCTAATTCTCCTCCATCAGGCTACCTGCTGACGAGCAGCATCCAATCACATTCATAGCGGCGTACGGCACATTTTTAACCTCCATTGTTACTCAACTGAAACAATCAGCAGATTACACACTACTGTGTGTTCTTCTTGGCAATCATCAGAAACTTATAATCACCTTATAATGGTGATTATATGAGTGATTATATGACTTATGGGTGAAATATTATTATACTTGACCTTTAAAGTCATAGAAAATGCTTTATAATGTGTTTTTTCATAAAGCATTATGAATGAATGAGTGATTAAAACTATTATTACACTGGTATGAACAGATAATACATTTATAATAGATTTTATGAGTGTAAGTGTAAGGGCAAATGCATTTTATGGAATTGCTGTAGGTAAGTTAATATGCAGATCATTTGACTACAATATTATATATTATATCATTTCACTACTTCCACTAAAAAAAAACAAAAAAGGAACCATGATGGATCTGAGGTAACATGATGTTTTCCTACTACACCTACTCCCCAAACCCCAACCTGCTGTGTCATTGCATCAAACCACTGCTGTGGCGTTTACCTTAAACTTTAAACTTTTTTTTAAAATCACACCAAAACACGAGCCAA
This sequence comes from Chelidonichthys spinosus, assembly GCA_029853015.1. Classification (NCBI taxonomy): domain Eukaryota; kingdom Metazoa; phylum Chordata; class Actinopteri; order Perciformes; family Triglidae; genus Chelidonichthys; species Chelidonichthys spinosus. The sequence goes on from CM056835.1 coordinate 19,195,798, forward strand.
AGCTTTGGGGAATCGTAGATGCGTTGCAGAAAAACCACACGTAGCCCCGAGTGTGCCCGAAGACGTTAACCGATAAAGCTTCTACACACAACACGGTTGAAGAGTTGAGGCGGCTGAAAGGGAAAATGTAAGAATTTTTGTTTTGACAATCAGCGGCGTGCTTTGACAGCCACCGCTGTGCTATTCTTTGCGAGCGTGTTGTTCCTATTGTTCCCCTTGAATGTTGTCGGTGTTATCAAAGCTTTTTTTCCTCATCGTGGTGCGAGAGATGATCCTTTATTCTGGACCGAAATGGAAAATGTTTTATTCAATCTGTCATCCGGTGGAGGGATTGAATTCGGTGTTGCACCTAAAATGTAAGACCGAGACGAAACAAGCACGACAAAGGCATCCCGCCACGAGCAAATGGACAACGCAGACTGGCTAATCGTAGCGTAGCATCTGCTAGCTCCGACCACTATCGGGCTCTACACCTTAAGGCGGGTCCACACCGGAATGACTGCCCGACTTGCGTCGGTAAATGAAGTCGGGCTACTTAATATGGCCGACTCGAACAACGACATGGGCGGTTCACACCTACGGAATTACAGCCGACGCCATTGCGTGAGATGTAATTTCTCCAAAACAACAGGCGGCGCTAATCTGTATTGTGGGCCAAAAAAACGGAAGTAGGCGGTCCTCTCTAGACCACCTTCTTCGATTCCACTGGTTATCTGGTATGTTTACCATCGTCACTTCCGGGCTTCACTGATTTGCTAGTCAAGCTGCTAGCCTCCACCAATCAGAATGGTAAAAGAGTGACCGACTCGAATGGCGGATTACACATTTGAATCGGCTGAAATGAACGCCGACGTGGGCCGATTCGAGCGACCACACCAAGCAGACTCATGTCACGGACGCCGACTCTGTCAAAGACGCAGATTTTCGGTCCGGTGTGGGCCCGCCGTTAGACTTAATCATTTCAGGTTTCCTTCAATTTCAGGCCAATTTTATGCATTTCAAGTACCCGGAGAGGTCGTTAGGAGATATGCATTTCTAAAATCTTACGTCACTTAAAAAACCATCTGAGCTAAAATTAGCAAGGAACGTGTGCAAATAATTATGTAGAGTTAGCACTTCTATGCTACACAAGCTACGGAAGGTATACTGTATGTGTGCTCATGCTGTTATTCCTTCATGTTATTCTCTTCCGTCTTAATAATAATTAGAATAATAATAGATTTTACTTGCAGTGCACTTTTGATTCAGTGAAGTATGTATCTTTAGCTTCTATCTTTATCCATTTTGATGATGTTTAGTTGCTGCAGAATCAGTCTGACTTCCTGGATTCATCCTTTAAACTCAAATCGTTTGTTGTTTGCTTTTCTCTGAAATTGCTCTTTTTGTTTCCCCAAATCTTATGATTTACTTACAGTGAGTGCACTTAGTGACAGTGTGGGCTCCGTGGTGGCTCTCACAGCGTGAAGGTCGGGCTTAGCCAATTGTGCATGTGTTAAGTGAATGCATTGTAAAAAAAAAAAAAAAAAAGCTATCGAAGATGACAGCATCCATAGTTTAATTAACCTGAAGACCACTTGAAGGCTTTTAGCACATTGTGCTCCATCTTCTCCATCAGATGCTCTGGATAAACAGCTGAGTCATCTCAAACCAGATTGATTGCTGAGTCAGCATGATGTAATTATAGTTTTCCTATTGTTTCTTGTGTTTTATAGCCTAAATGCAGAGTTAGGCGCTTGCATTTCTAATCAGCCTGCAGACAGAGCGAGAGAGAGCCTGAGTTATGATTTCAAAGCCCGGCCATAAAGTTTCACACCGCCGTCCGACCTTCTCGGCAACAAACAACACGTGTCTGGCCATCCATCTGTCTAAATCACACGCTGTCAGTGGCCTGGCTTTCAGTCTCCATGATGGACAGCGGACGGGCAGAAAGCCAAGTCTTCTGCTCAGTGGGCATGCATGGGTTTCGACAGCAACCCTTTGGTTTTGATTCCACTCCAGGCGCTACAAGGCATCCTGCAACTTCTTTTTTTTTCCCCCTCTTCGCCCACGACGTCATTTGACCTTGTCATCTCGGAGCCGTAAACATGAAGGACGCCAGGCATCTGTAAGTTGTTTTGATAGCCTCAAGTCGTTACGTCTGAGCTTTTCTTGTCTCTGCTTGATGGATAAAACAACCACACACACACACACACAGTGCACAGCCGGATCTGGATGCCGCCACTTCAGTGGAAATGAAATAGTGCCTACAGTATGCAAGAAGGCCGTTATCATTATGCAAACTGAATTATTTGCTTTATTGTGGTGCCTCACCTTCTAAGCACTCGAGACGGAACTATCCATCTCTCTGCAGCCGGGTTGACCTTAAGGCGGGAAAACCAACCAGGCGACGGAGCAAAAACAGCTTGCTTTGCTTATACACATAAACATTACAGGCTTATTTAATTATGCCATCCCCTGACAATGGCCTTTATGGTTTTCTCCTACTACACAATGCACTCCATTCCACTCCCAAATTGCCCATACGGGGAGTGATTGAAATGTCACAGTGTGTCATGGCAAAAGTAATGGCACATCGTTTATGGAGTGGTGGAAGGGACCGGATATGAAACTGGAGTCTTACAGGTTTGGAGAAAGGATCGCGTTATATCTGTACTAATTATGGGACAAATGGAAACCGTGGATCATTCAGCTTCTGGGACCATTTAGAACATGACGTTCCCTTTTGTACGAGATATGAACCTTTTCAATTGAGAACCTCACTAAAGAGTGTTGTGGCCTGTTAGCTAAACTTTGCTTTAAGTCCTGTATGTATAACTTCTATCTGATGCACTCAAATTGAAAAACCAGATGCGATGTGAAATACCGTTTAGTGAACCAAAATAAAAAAAAAAAAGTCAGTAAATGTTGCACTTTAGATTACATATGTTTTTGTAGTAATGATGGAGCCTTACGGAAATAATAAATGTATGTTTGTGTGTAAATTTTGTCTCTTCTTCTCCTGAAAATAACGGAACCCTGATCCCAAAACTGTTAAAGTCCCAGTCGGCAACATTTTTTTGATCATATGCACTGAAGCCGAAACTTTGCTCCGATAGAACAACATAAATCATCCGGTTTTAGAAAAAAAAAAGCATGCCTCTACGTGCAGGTAGAGCCTGTTGTTTGTTTGTTTGAAAAATCGACAGAGCCCGGATCATCCTGTCCAATCAGGGCTCTGTTCGTACACACACAGAGCCCCTCCCCCCTCGGGTCGTTCCACTATCACAGGGGGGAGGTGGAGGGAAGTAGCAACAAGCTTCCAATTCCTGTTAAAAACCGAAACGAGGAGGTCCAAAACAACCAAGGAAAAGAAAACACCGGTGGAAAAGAAGGAAAAAAAGGAAGATTGCGACGGTGCCCGTGATAAAACCAGAGTCAACATCGGACCCGCATTTCAAAGGTGGCGTGATCTAAGGGATTTCAAAGGGCACGGATTAGAGGGGAAGGAGCTCTGTGGTCGTGGGGGAGGAGCCTGAGAGTTGTAAACATTCAAAATCTGACAGAGTGACTTGCCGACTGGGACTTTAATATTGTATACTATTACCTCCCTAGTGTTCAATAAGTACACTTTGATCAAAATAAATTACAACGAATTACTCTATTTTTAGTCAGTGCCTATAGAAAGGAAGTTCCTTTGGACAACTAAATAAATCTTACTTGCAAATGAAATTACAGATTCATAAAATAAAGAGCGCCCCAAAGAGAGGTCAAAGAACAGCAATGTATAAATAATCTCCTGTCATTCTCTGCTGATGTTGAACACAGACCGTATATTCTCCAGTCCACATGCTCCAAATGTAATATTAAACGGAAAGAGAAGCAGCCGCGCTGGTCTGCCCGTTCCAGTATGCACGGAGCAAGACAGCAGCCGGGGTGGTGCATGTCAGCTCCCCGTTATCAGAGGCAAACAAAATGCCATGCTGCCTTCAGATGAGCTGATCTCCTCCTCCCGCTCTCCCAGGGAAAGGTCAGATAGCTACAGAGGAGCTTTTTTTTTATTTATTTGTCTTTTAAATAGAATGCTAGGACATGCCAGAGGCCAAAAGACATAAGGTTACAGAGGCATACAAATACATAAATTCTATCATTTCAAATCAATGAAAAGATCTAAAACTGGACATTACAAAGGCTTGGTCGGAGCAGTCGGTTCGGTTTCATTCCTCGATGTTATGGTAAGGATGGATCTGATACTGTTTCGTACGACCACTTAAAATGGTGTGTCGGATACTCATCTGCGGTGGCTCATAAATGTGCTCTATTGCCAAATAAAGCAGTTATAGCCATAAAAAACACCTGACCTCCATTAACCTGTTCCACTCCTTGAAGAGGCCAGAGTCCTCGGCAGCCTTTACTGACTTCCAGAGGCTTTAGTAGTAGGCGGAAAAGTGCAGGTATCATATAAAAACTGCAAGGAATCCACTGATACCAACCAGGTCAAGCGACACAAGAAGGATTTAAACCTTTAACTCAAACAAACATATTCATGGACCCAAATGAGAGACAATACTGTGATGATTAGATGAAATAAGAACATCTTGTCTGAATTTAACTGCAACAGCAACAGAATGATTAGTTCTATTTTATCGACAGAAGTCTAACAGAAACACGACGCCTTACGTCAACGTATTTCTCTAGATGATGTTCATAAATGTGCGTTTTTACCGCCTTGCACTCTTTATTCCTCGGGCACTGAGATCGTTTCCCTCCAACGACATCGCTGAAGTTTCGGTGGGTGAAAAATATGTGAAATTGATGTCATTTAATTAGTGGAGATGGAACTGTCTACTCTATTGCAGTTCCCTTTTTTTTTTATTATTCATAATAACCTGTGCACGGAGATCATTTCCCTTCACTGGCACTGTCAAACAGCAAGGTTTAGTTACGGGGGGGAGAAGTAGTAAATTCATGCCATTTAATTAACGGGATGGAATAGCCTTCTCTATATATCTAGTTCAATTTCCAACTGATTGGACACTTGAAAATAATTTTAAAAAATAATTGCATTATGCAGCTTAAATAGCCAATTCCAAATGTGTATTTCTTTACTGAGCAGAAATACTTACACTGCACCTCCAGGTACTTCTGCGCCTGGAAGTCCTTGACTGCAGGATGGTCGACGATGCACGCCACGGGAACGCCGTCGTCCTCCTTACTGACGGTGAACGTCAGCCGGCTGGTCACCGTGTACATCTTGTCGTAGGTCAGCTCTACTTTGGGTTTGCCTACGAAGGAAAAAGTACAAGCAGACTTTAACTCTGGAACGGCCTTCTGATTAGTTTTCGTGAGTGAATTGTTGTGTTTTGTAAAGTTTCCAACACGTAGACGCCACACAAATGGTCCTTAAAAAGTTCACGTAATAATACACCTTCCAACGAGATGGCGTTGAATCGGAGGAATGAAGGTTGAAAAACACGGAGGCTGTTCTAGAAACATTACAGGCATCTCCATCCATCCATAGACACTTATCCTTTTGCAAGGTTGCCGGGGTGTTGGCGTCTGTCCGAGCCCACAAAGGGGAACACGGGGAACGTCCTGGACCCGTTTTGTCGGGCTGAGCGCAGGTTAAACACAAACACACAAGACATCGTTCTTCCCTTTTTCTTTGGAGGCGCTGAATTCTGATCCATAAACTCTAATTTAATCACAGCACCACTTGTGGACTCGTCGTAGTTTGCCGGTTGGTCTGCTTCCTCCTTCAGGGCTCCATTGATTTGGTTTGTTTTCTGCACTAAAAGTCCTACGATGAAAACCCGAGCTCCAGAGGTCTACGCTATTGAAGGGAATAGGAATCCGCATGCATTGTTCGCAACATATTTTTTAAAATATAGCCAAAAGTTCATATTTTAGATTTGTTCAAAACTTTTCTTTTTGTGCACCGCTGGGAGTACTTTCCGAACAACTTTTTCTTTTTTTTTGTTGAAGGGTCAGTCCACTAAGTTTTCCTTGAAAAAATAACAAAGCCGAAACCTTTTGGTGTCACGGCTGCCAGGGAGGGAAAAATATAAAATAAAAAAAATGTGATAAAGACAGCCATTGTTTGGCTGCGAGCAGAATGTCTTTCTTCCGCTGACCTTCCAAAATATGTAAAGTGGAAGTGAGGAGGGTGTCCTTGAGAATGGTCAGAGAAGGTGAGTCGGCTAACAATCGCCTGCTGTCAGAGGCTGCCGTGTGACTGTGAATCACTCATTAGGTTTTGTGAAGCCAGATTTATTGTGTGGCCACATCTTGCCAGATCCGAGGCCGTCGAAAGTAACCCTCCTCTGATTAGTCCCTGCTTTGTCATATCACACACACAATATGTTCTCAGAAGCAATTAAGAAGACACCTCATCACAGTCATACGAAATAAGAGGGATGGCTGCGGACGCCCCCCGTCACAAAGACAGATTTATCTCTTCTTCTTTCTTTTTCATCCCTTCTGTCCTTCTCACTAAGTATGTTACACGTGTGTGTTTGTGTCCAACACAACGGGCCAAAAAAAAAAAAGCCAAAGAGAAATGTAAGAATCGGTCCTAATGTGAGCGGTTGCATCCATCAGCGGTTGCTGTTGTCGCCGTGGTGACGGGAAAGCCCAGCTGTGTGATGTGCCTGGTGTGAAAGGAACAGGTTGCGATGAATAAACACCACTGGAGGCTTCCGATTCATGAAAGCACACGTAAAGCTGGAACCTGAAGGGGTCCGCTCCAATCAAAATTCAAGTCCCACGTCTATGGATTCCATGATGAATCACAATACGCATCTACAGAAGCTGCACAAAGGTATTCAGGAAGACATGTTTATTCCCGCCCCCCTTTTCCAACCAATTTCCATTACTAAGTATTTAAAAAAAAAAAAATTGGCACCGAGAAAGCGTGCTTCTGCTGAGAAACCGTGGATCTATAAAGGACACAAAGAACGGGAACCACAGTGGGACGGTGAATTCGGGTCTCCTTTTTATCTCCTCGCCCGGATTGAGGTTTGGTCACATGACCACATGAGCAGCCTCTTGCTCACTATTCCTTTTAAGGAAGCCAGAGGAGACGGAGCTGTCTCGTAAGAGGGACATCTGACAGAACTCTGAATATGAATGCGTTTAAAACAATGACGCTCTTGAGGGAAACATGAAACAAAGATGCATCAAAAACACTTGTTTTTTTTCAAGCCCACTCTCCGGAGGCGTCGCACCGGGTTCATGAACATCGCAGCACGAGGAAACGCCCACGGGGTCGTGAACTGTTCATCCTAACTTTTGATTTTTTGTACTTCTGAACAAATATAATTGATGACACGTTGCAATAAAAGTCTCCTTTTGATTTACAAAATGTGATTTTGAGAGGGTCAACGGTCCCAGAACAATTACACGTTCAGAAGAAGGAACTATGGGTGAAATAATATTTATAATTTATTCATGGAAATTCAGAATGTAATAGTGATTGCTGATAGCTCTTTAGGTTTACAAAATGTGATTTTTTTTATGTTCAGAAGAAGGCAACTATAGGTGAAATAATACAAATTATTATTTATAGCAGGTTTTTGTCGTTATTTAAAGCCTAATCATAAAGTTCATAATTTATGTCAAATTGCATAGTCTAAAGTAAAAAACTTGTAAAAAAAACAACATTTCCTAATATTTGTATTCACAGTAGAAATTCAGAATGTAATATTTATTATAATTATTATAATAATAATAATTATTATAAATACACAGCTTTCTTTCTCTCTTTTTTTGTTTTTGTTGTTTATTCCTTCACATAAATACACTGCTTGCCGATCATTCTGGTGCCCTGGTTTTGATGATGAAGTACTATATTTCTGTAGAACTATCAAGTAGGTGGCAGCTGTGTGACGTCCGCTGAGCAGACCCCTTCCACGTGAAGTGTGTATTGATGTCGTTCTGTGTCAAGAACACTCTGAGAGACGGAGTCTGCGGCGAGGCCGGCCGAGGTGAGCGGCTCTGAAAGGCAGCGGAAGGTCGAGTGGAAATAAGTCGGCTCAAAGTGTTGTGTAGTTCCAAACATACACACTCTGTCGGCCATCTTTCCCTCCACGTAATCATTAAACTGCATTCTTACAAGGCGGGAAGGACAGTTAAATAAATATATATGTTGCTTTACTTTGCCTAAAGAATGTTCTATTATCCACCCGTATCACACCAAGCTTGTCTCATAAGACTCGAGGCCAATGGCTGTTCTGGTCCCTGTCAGTCAATGAATGCCATCCCTGCTTGCTTTCCTTTTCCTTTTTTCCTTTCTTTCATCTTAAAACTTGCAGAACAGCATCACCTAGAAAGTTACATTTCCCTCTTAAGTTTAAGATCTGAGGGAATGTCAACCTGATAGATCATAGATAGATCATAGAAATATGTGAATTGACCACTACCTTTATTTTACTACCTATTTAACAATATACCAAAAAAATGACAAAAACAATCATATAAAGCAAAAGTATTGTATTTTTTTTATGTCGAAAGACACTATTTTTGTCTTCCTGGAAAATATAAAATCAGCTAGTACCAACCAACGCTTGATTAAATCAAATGTCTGTTGCCTCAACTTAAAAATCTAACAGCAGCATAATAGGCAATAATAGTAAAAGAAAAGAGAAGGTGAGAATGGTGAAATAATGGGTCTGTGAATATAAGGAGAGCTGGTTGGATTTATATCAGCAAGCATGACAATTGCAACCTTTAAATGATATTTAAGAGAGCCCGATTATCCCTGCAGGTAATTAAGTTAAATTCCGGGGACGTTTTAATTAGAAACAAGTCGAAGTCACGGCCGGAGGTAATTTAGGTATTTCGGTCCTAACTCAGCCATTTCCCTTTTCTTTCCATCTTAATTTTCTTGCACTTCTTTTGTCTTTCACATTTTTTTTCCAGCAGCATCAGGTGTTTGATGCGGCGTAAATGTATTTGCGAAGAGCTAGCGTTAACAGTATTTGCACAAGGCCGAGGGAGTGTTACGGCCAACAAATTGCATCTGTCAGAACAACAAAGAGTGCCGAGCCTTTTTCTGTAAATGGCAATCCATCTGTCAGAAAACAGCTCGGGCGTCGGGGGTCGAGGGGCTTTATACTACACCGTTTTCCTGCCGTTTAATACAAAAAAGGAGTAAAGGAGGATTGTTTGGAAGCACGGCTAAAGAGCTGGTATAAAGAGCAGGAATGTTACAAAAGCATATTAAGTCACTGAGTGATAAAAACACGGTTTCTGTGCGACGCAGTGCCGAGACCCAGTTTTAAAGAAGAAAGAAGCGGTGAATCAGGATTTAACCAGCTCCCACTGTTTACTGTGCTACTGTTCGCTTTCAAGGCTGCCTAAACACTGTTGAGGAAGCCATTCATTATAAGGGTTTATAGCTATGTTTCTGTTGGGATTTAATGGCCATATATTCAGTTACTGGGTGTCGGGACATTTTCACTGAACAGAATTATAGGGGACGTTACAAATCTTGATCCTGGTGTTCAAAATATTTAAATACAAAATGACTGAATCCCTTCATAACTGAATACAGTCAGCCATACTTTAGATAGCTCCCCATCATTAAGGCATTTATTGCCAAGTACATTTTCACATACAAGGAATTTGCCTTGGTGTTGAGTGAGCACAATAATTACAAAGAAGAAACAATCAACCTGAAGTTTTGAGAAGAGAGAAACATTAACAGAACAAGGTTAATCTCTCAGACCACACATGGGAGCGTCCCAGAGTCGAGCAGATCACCGTGGGTTTAAAGAGGCGAAGCTGCTCGGGACCTTCCACACAACTTCTGATTAGCACCTTTGTTTCAAAGCCTTTACAAAAGTGTGCTGTTTGGGCTCCGAGGTCGAGCCGCCTGGCAGGAGGCCTGTTCACCCCCCCCCGAGCTCTGCTCACACTTCTGAAGCTCCGCCACCTTTGATGAAGGCATGAAAGTTGTCGTGGTGCCAACAGACTCCGGCCACCACTGCACATCCATGTTGCTTTAATGGAAAACTAGTCAAAGTCACAGCGGAGCTCCATTTAAAAAAAAAAAAAACAGCATTGATGCGAGCACTAAATAGGGAATGCCAGCATGGAGGAAGCTGTTCCCTCATTATATACATGGCATGAGGGCTTAAAAGATGCACGCATGCAGAAACATGTGTGCAAACAAAAGGAATTGCAACACCAGTCGCAACGTTAGGAAAATAAAAGAGCTTTTTCCCCAACAGATGATTTTCATTTCCCATGGCAAAAAAAAAGGCTATACAGTGATTTACGATGACCTTTCATCGTTCAAACAATTGCCTTTTCTGTTGGTTTGTTCAACAAACCGCGGACGAGATGACAGGCAGCCTATGAAGTGTGTCATTTGGTGCATACGAAAAAATTGCTTTCACCTATGTAGCAGATTTATTCATTTCCAGGTTTCTTCCCTCTGTGGAGAAACGTGAGGCAGACGGCGCTATAAAGGCGGATGTTCAGAAAGGGCATGGGGACTCTTGATGCCCATCGGTGGGGCCTTTTGCTTTGCTAGTGTGTAAACACACAATTTGGTTCTGAAATGGTTCGGCCCTTTGAGCCGGCCCTCTCCACATTTGTGTCTTATTGGTTTAGCTACTAGATATTAGGTTAGGTTCCACCTGGTCCTCCTTAAAGGTGAGGGAAGCGGTATATTTTAGGCATCACTGGGTAAAAACTCCAAGTGGTCTACTAAAATCTGAAATTCTGCACCTCATGTTGGCTCCATTTCCAGGCTTTATGACATAGTTGGATCTTTGGCTAATCGGATGGTGAATGCACAATGGCAGACAAAGTTGCTATTCTGGCACTGGCAACAACTAACTGCATCGCAACCCAAAAAAGGAAGGTATGGGTTGAAACTCTTGATGGTCTAAGTCTTTATTCCAGACAATGTGATCCAGGTCAGAATCCACCTCATTGGTTTTATTCAAGAAGTGGGTTTTTGGTCAACTTCATGTAAAACATGCCGATTAATTTGCTTATCATCACTCACAACGGTTGAGTTAACAGGTGAAACTACAGGAGGATGGAGGAACAATCAGAAGATTTTCAAAGCAGACAGTACTGTATTGTCTGTACATGAGTGCATTTTATTTTGAAAGGACCTTAAACCGCGATACCGTGTAACGGGAGGAAACATCTCGATTGGCGATCGCGATTACGTCTTTCCGTGCGCGGCACTGAACCCACCTGGAAGCTCTTTGTCTCCCTTCATCCACCGGATGGCGGCGGCGGGCTTGCTGCTCATGGCGGTGCAGGTCATCTCCGTCTCGTTGCCCTCGCTCAGGACCTCATCTCGGGCCTCGATGATGGGGTTACCTGGAGGAACTGTGACAGGACACAAACACGGCTCTGTAAACACGGGGAGGCCATTTAGTCCGTCTACAGCCGGAGCTTTACATGATGAGGAAACAGTCGAGCCTGCTTTTAAAAAAAAGAAATATATCCTTATTTTTTTTATCGAGTAGACATTTTAGTGAATCATATTTGAAGCCTACATATTCATTAATATCTTGATATTCAGGCATCACTACTGCTCACTACTAAAACCATATAAAATCATACATATTACATAAATAATACATTACATAACCGTAAATCTATGCACACACTTGCAGTTTATTCCACATTTGAGGGTCTGTTTTATTATTCAAGTTCAAAACGGCTTCGGATTCTACACAACCCTACAGCAGAGCAGAGATCCTCAACAGGGGGTCCAGGACCCCTAGGGGGTCACAGCAAAATTATTTTTTTCTCCCAAAATGTCAAAAATGTCCAAAAATACACCATCTAATAAGCAAATTTTAATGTTAATTGTTGTGTTAACGTGAAATTGTGATGTAGAAATGCCAATATAGAATTACAATATGTTCTCTATAAGACTTGGGGGTCCTTGGTCTGAAAAACAAGACCTGCTCTACAGCATTAAGACAAGAATAATCAAGCACATGAAATCATGACTTTCTGTCGGAGTCTCTTTGCAGCTTTCTGTCAGCCGTGTTGCTCAGCTTGAGAATATGTGCCGTCTCCCCCCACCCCAACGTTTACGGACTGCCTCCTACCTTCCCCCTAAACTAATAACACTAAGTGTTTGTGTGCATCTTTGTGTGTGTGTGTTTTGCTGTCGTACTTAGCACGGTGATGTCGGCGTAGGCTTCCTGCGGGGGATCCGTGTAGAGCTGGCAAACATATCGACCCTCGTCTGACAGCGAGACGTTAGACAGCGACACCCGCAGCTCGTTGTCGGAGAAGTTCACCAGCTGAAAGCGAGCGTCTTTCAGTGCTGAGGGAGGAAACAAACACACATATTTAACACATCACGCGTGTGTAATCACATGCAACGTTGACTGGAACATCACATCTGGATTGGATCAGTAAAACATGCACTCTCAGAGGTAATCCATGCAATCTCTTTATGTATTTGGACACTCTTTCTTCTCTTGCATCATGATGAGTCGTGAAGGATTTTGGGCCGAAATATAAATGGACCGACTGAACTTCATCAGAAGTCGATACTCGCCGTGATTGACTGTTTGAGGTCTTCGACCCGTGACATCAGATGACCCGGCTGTGCCGTACTTACTTCTACTGGTTTCTTTTTTATTATTATTATTTTTTCTCAGTGTATCGAGGTCAGAACAGCTCACTTTTAACATTGACTTTCTTCCGTCACCTTTCCTCGCAACCGAAATTCGCCATTTCGTCACACTTTCGTCCGATCCATTTCTATCTGTTCTGGGGGGGTTGTCTTTTGTCTCGCCTAGGCGTCATCAGCATCATTTTCAGTTGAAACAGAAATACATACGTTATATATACGTTTTTTAGAAGTTGTCAAATTTCTGTGACGTGCATTGCAACTTTGAGCATCACAGAAGCTTCCGGAGGGGAAAAACAAACTACTTCAATCATTGGTCGGCAGCCAATCAGGGACACAGTATGCAGCGATGGAACAGAAGCATGAGACACAACAAGTTAATAACTCCCTTCCGTTTGATTCTGCAGAAATACGGTACATCTTAACAACATGCCGGTCGATCTAACAGTGGAATCGAGAACAAATCCATAAACCCCGTCTCGTCCTCCTCCGTAGCCTCTTCCATCTCCCCCTTACCTTGTTTGCCCATCTACCTAACACTCTCCGTCAGCCGTAATGTAGGATGACAACATGTGGCCAAGTTGAAAGCCGACCCGTCTCCAATCCCCCCCTTTGATATGCTGATCAATTTGGCTCTGATTGACGGTAACTCCGGGCTCTTTGCACTCTGCACTCTCCTCGTGGATCCGTGCACTCATCTTCTGATTTCTTTCTTCTTTTTTTTTACTCAAAGCTTAAAGCCTTAAACAGGGAAACGTCTGACACAGAAAACCTCATAACCATCACAAATAGATTTTGATATGTTTTTTCTTTAAAGGCACTAGGCTACATTATGTTTTCACAGATGATGAACAGAAGGACGATATGCTGCTGTATGGCAGAGCAGTGTTTTTGCATTTAATGTAAAGGGAGAGACACGGAAAGAGGAGAGAGAAACCGGGGAGAGGGAGAAACTAGAAAACTCATCATCAAAATTGATTCCGTGCATCATTAAACATGAGCATCAGGCACATTATAAGTGATACCATAAGGCCGACTGGAGATGAGACTATTGTGTCACCAAATTAAGGAAAGAGATGTGGAAAGAAATCACTTTCTTTGGCTCCCGTCTCTAAAATACATTATGTAGCGGAAGGGTGGGGGTGATATTAGACCGGGTTCCTATACCTTTTCCAAAGTCAAATTCTTTATCCAGCATTTCAAGGTGCATTTCCATGCTTATCCAGTACCTTCCAGCTGTGATAAACTACATATTCGTATCAATACAATGCAGTATTCAGTCTATTATAATATTATTGCACTTGTTCATCACATTAAATGAGATGTCATTGTCCTGTACAACCAACATGATGTTTGGAGACAGCTTTTTACAGAAGGACCACAAATGAACAGATCCACAGAAATATAATCATCAACTATTTCCATCATCAAAAGTCATTTTGCTGTCCCTCAAATATGGAGATCTTCTTTTCTCTCCCAAACCTTGAAAACGCCACACTAAAATGCAAGTGTTTTCAAGGATTTCTAGAAACCGTGTGAGTGAGTGAGTGAGTGAGTGAGTGTGTCTGTGTGTCTGTCCATGGCTAATCTTGCATTCTTTAGTAGCAACCTGCATAATATTTCTGGTGAGCAGTTATAGCTGCATGCTCCAGGAGCCTCTCGTGTTTGTGGTGACTCAACTGTTTCCAAAACACCTTTTTTTTTTGCCTTTTATTTCTATACCGTCATCGACTCACCTGCCGACTCACTCATTTCTAGGGGCCGCTGGCGAAAACCAAGCTGAGTGCATCTCCCATCCTTAATCACTAATCTGCAGCCAGAGACTCAGTCAGGGGAAAAGCGTTGACTAAATGTCTACGGGGTTCAATAGTTTGCCCAATTTCTTATTATTTTGGACACGTTTGGCTATCGGCTAACAGCTAACGGAACGAAACACACTGCCAGAGACGTTAGAGACGTAAGAGAAGTTATTCTCTGCCTTTCTATCGGGCACCGACCTCATGTCTGCTATTGTTGAAAAATGGACTTCAAGTCACGGTTACACCTGTGAGACAGAGCTGAGAATTAAAACGAGAGCGAACCTGAACAGCGAGGCATGCGAGTCAAAAACGTGGGTTTAAGCTGATCGTAGGTTGTATTTATTCAATCAAACATGAAAGCAGTATTCGACGTGGACACACCTGTAGGAGCTCTTCACCCTTCTGAGCAGCTTTCTAGTTTAACTCTATAATTATTACTACAATCATGGCTACTACAATTATATTTAAAAGGCCCTTCCAGGCCGAGCAATGGAAATAAGTGGTGTTGGATTTGTCATTTGTGATAAATCATATGATTTAATAATTGCTGCTCACTCACTGACACTTTTTTTGTATTATTACCCCAAAGTTATAATGCATAACGATCACTGTAATGCATTATAATGTGATTAAAGTGGTTATTGTTTGACACCGTTACATTATAATTTCAAAGTCTTATGAAAAAGATTAGAAATACACTAAGATCTGAGCAAAAAATGTTAAAACGTAAGTAGTATTACGATTCTGGTGCTTATATGTAACAGTTATTGCATTGTGAAAACTCAAACAATAATATAAGTGGAAGTACAAACATGGCGGGAAAAACTGAAATCTGAAAAATGCAGCATACCAGTTGGTTATTTATCATGCAAACGTTTAATCTTTTCTACACACGTCGTTCCTCGCATTAGCCCCCCCCCCCCTTAAAAAACTTAAATGGTTGGTTTCCATTAGAGGGGCTATTAGATTCTTTTATCCGAGCACAATGAAGCCCTTATTGTAGCACATGAATAATACACCCCTAATTATTGTAGCTCATTCAAAAGCCTTGTTAGCCTTCATTAAAAAGAGAGGTCAGACTCTAATCCTAATGATTTAATTGAATTATGAAAATGCTGCCAGATTAAAGCATACTGATGCTGCGGTATACAGATGCGTTGAACCCATTTTCAGAAGCTTCTTTGGCGGTAAAACTTCTGATGCTACCGCTTCAAAAGCTCCATGGTAACGGGAACCTGCAGCAGCGTAAGCATCTTACTGTCGGTAGTTCTGTTATTCAAGGAGAAACAGTGGAATGGAAGGAGGTTTCTTTTCCAAGGTGTGTATGGAGTCTAGAACAAGCTTTAAAGGAGACGTATCAAGCTAAATGTCAGGTTCACAAACATGTGTTTACATGCTTTTAATATTCAACAAAATTATTTATACTGTTCATCCGATATTTGTCTGAAACGCTCCAATTAAGCACCTTTCTCTTAAAGCCTCCTGAAAAAGTCTGAATGGCACATCTGGAAGGCTTGTTGGATCTAATACTCTGAAAACAAAACATCAGAACCAAGACCAGACCAAATCGGAGACCTCCGTGGTGATTCTGAGCTCTTGAGCCAGAATATTTGAAAAAATGTTATGCAATGTTACAAACCCCCTGCCCCCCAAAAAAACAGTCCTTGGTCTGCAACTGGATTCAGAGCAGCAGGAAGAACTCGTCACTTGTTCCTTCGCCGATGGCCTACCCTTCCATCAACTTGACAAAAGTCCTTGACAGTCAGACATAATCCATTCCACAAAAACCTTTCTCAGGGATCTCCTAATCCTCTTATGCATCACTTCTAAATAAGGCGTTGTGGTATATGAGCATGAGCCGAATGAATAAATTCCTTCTAATAAACACTGAAGAAGAAACGCTGAGCCACTGTGGCAAGGACACACACACATACACACACACACACACACACACACTGTAGTCTCAAAGAGAGATACAAGGACGGCGACGGAGAACAGCCTGGTTCACACAGCAGGACTCAACACAGTGTAGAACTACAGGAACACAAAAATGTCCGTCCTGGCAGAGAGAAGGTGAACTATATATATATATTTATATATTTCCCTCCTCTCCGTGTGCTTTGGACAAAAAGACGGTGACCTTTCGCTTCATGCCGTCTTTTGCCCTCTTCTTCTTCTTTTGTTCTATCGTATCTGATAGCAGGACAAGGACATCACAGATGTCTGACAAAAGGAAGCCGATAGTCTTGGATTTGGAAGAGAAGTCCGTCCGAACTCTGAAAGGCTGCACGTTATCTGATGTGTGGAGTTATAGCGATGGAGCTCATTTAAAAGCAGCGATAAGACGTTACAGTAGGAGACATTGGGAGGCAGGTGACGGACTTGACGTCTCCCTATTTGAGTCACCGAAACGCCGTGTCACTCAGTCAGGCAGATTACTGCTGATGAAGCGCATCATGATGAACCCTCTGTGCAAATATCAATTCGTCCCACATTTTTTACAGTGTAGGCGGAAGAGGAAAAAGACCGATATCTCTTTCCACGTACACTTAGCGTGTGTATTGTATTATAACGGACTAAAAAAAGTCTCAGATGACACTTAGATGTTTGCATTAGAGCCGGCGGTCGTTTCATGTTACCAGCCGGCACTCAGAGGTAAAAAAAAAACACTAAATGGGCACTCCTCAACCTGAGAAGGACAAAGTGCTTTCTAAAGCCTCTCATTCACCCACACACACACACTCTGATGGCAGTGGAAGATGAGTGTCTTCATAATCATCATCTCGTGTTCATAATTGAGGCGACAAAAAGAGGCAACTTTTCAGGAAAACAGGCGTTCTTTAAGAGTTTGACCTGGATGACCAGCGCTGTTGAGACTTTTTTAGTGACTCTCCTTTCAGCCCCGATCGCTCCCCGTGTTCAGCATTTCAGAGGGTTCTCTGCAGATGAAACCTCTCATCGCCCATTGATTGATTATTAACCTGAAATCATAGAATGAATATTCTGTGGCTATAATAAAAAAAATATGTGTTTTCACAACAAGACGATGTTTTGCACATGTTTAATCTCCCAGAAAACAAACATTAATACAAAACTTAAGAGAGTTGGGATCAATACATCCTCTAATGCCCCCCCCCCCCCCCCCCCCGACCTCGTCTATATCTTGTGCTGAATGCATGATTGCATATTCATCTTGCTTGTTCCGTCGCAACTCTTGATTCATTTTCGTTCTTTCTGCATTTCATTTTTTTCCGAGGATGACCCCCAGAGAGAGAGAGAGAGAGAGAGAGAGAGAGAGAGAGAGAGAGAGAGTAAAGGGGATGATGAGTGTGCCTCGCCTAAGTGTCGGCAATCAATTGTGATTAGTGGCTGCTGCTACTTTTTGAGCACCAAAGTTTCTTTTTGTTGTTGGGTGTCAGAATAGGTGACACTGGGTGGGGCGGGGTTAATTGTATTCTTACAAAAAAAAAACGTCCTCCTCCACCCTCGGTAAAGTCTAGACATCCAAATCCCTGCGTCGTCACCGAAACCCAAATTATTGGGCCATTTTTCAGATTGCTGATCGTAATCAAAGTCTTTTTTCATGCTCCTGATTTTTGGCACTATAACAGTTCTCTTCTTGATTTTTGTTCATTCTTCTCTGCACAATTTCTTCATTAAATAATCTCTCAACACTCTATTTTTTCGCTCTTACTTTATCGGCAATGATATATATGTGGTTCTTTCTTTTGACAAATGTACTTATTGTAAGTCTCTTTGCTAAATGCCCTAAATGTAAATGTATTGTGTTATAATAAGTGTATATTGTAATTGTTTACTTTATTCTTATCCCTTTCCTATTTGTTCGAGACGCATCATATTGCAGCATTTCCTCAATTATTTCCACACCAATACATTTAGTTAGTTGTTTTCATTCAACCGCCAAGCAAAGTTTTTCTAAAGTCACACTTCAAACGCAGCTCATGAACTGCTAAGAAAACACATTTCCTGCTTCGCACTCAGATTTGGACACCTGATCCTGCATCACGTGACGCGACATCCCTGAACAAAAACATCTCATGTTCAAAATCCTCTCCGAATCCTCACATCGTTCAATTAGCAAATCGGAGCTCCGGCAGATAAAAAAGCGCCGTGGGCGAGCGAGCTCTTCTGCTTTGGACGCCAACACATAGAGAGAGAGAGCGGCGAAGTGAGAGTGAGGGAGGAGGAGGAGGAGGAGGAGCAAGGCCAAGGACAACTCTGATGAAATTGATCTAATGAGACACGAGCAACATACATTTAAGCCACCTTTAAGAAAGGTCCACCTATGAATAATCAATATCAGTCTACACTATATTTAGAATATTTCCTGCACTTTGCCGTGAGACAGCTGTGTCCTTATATGCTGTCTACATGTATGTAATATGAGCTCTCAGAACAGGGATGTTGCTGAAGAACCATCTTCATCTGAAACCTCCTCTTTAAACTCAGCTGGGAGTCATCCAACCAAATTCTTCTCATATTCAAAGACGGACGCACAAGAAGAAGAAGAAGAGCCACTCCAGAGTTCAAAGGCTCGTCTATCTCGGCCATCTTCATTCCAGCCCCCCCCCCCCCCTCCTTCCACTTGACATTAACATGCCGGACCGCCTTTGAAGCACGCAGACGATCTGACACTGGAAGATCGTGCAGCCGCCGACTCAGAAAGAGCCAAACAACACGCTATTAACCATCGGTTCGGGGGATGACACGCCACCGAGGCCAGTGTGTGTCTCCCTCGCTTCTTTTTGTTTTTTTTGTTTTTTTTGATCGTCCAAAGTAACACTGCCGCCTATTCATGACTCAACATTTATCATGATTGTGCAACAAAGCCACTGTGACACTTCAATCGCTCTCACATCAGGATTTATTTTTGAGTTGGGCCGCCTTTGTACCCATACACTTGGAAAAACATTTTATTTATATACGTATAAGTGATTTCAGTGATCCCAGTTAGCTCATTCTCTTCCTTAAATTAATAATCAGTCTCACTTGGACTCTTTGCTTCTGCGGGTCAAATAGTGTCCTCCGTGTGGGGATATTTTTATATAACGTATTATTATTATATTCCTCTCTGAGCTGCCTCATTAAGCTGTTTTCACAGAAACCCTTTGAGTGTAACCTTGCTGGCCTTCTGTGGACGGATCACCCACTGATCCAGGAGCTGCTCCTCCCTCCTCCACAGGAGAACGAGGGCAGGGTGGTGTGCGTCTGCTCAACCCTTCTGTTCCTCCCTTCATAAGTCGCCGTGGTGTGGCTTTTATTGAAGATACTTTTCGATAGAGGCTGCTAAACGGGAATGAGATCCGTTTGTATTAGTATATTAGTATAGATATATCTTTGTTCATACAGCATCTAGCAGAAAACAGTTTGCTATGTAAAGATGTGGTGGAGTGATGTCATCATGACCACTCGTCGTGTGGTGTAATCGAGCAGTAAATCACTGATGCTGAGAAATGAACCCAATGCTGCAGTTCCACAAATGGCCACTTGAGGCTTGCTCAATCGAGAGAGAGACCCCATGATAAAAAATAGAGAAAGAAAAAACATTACAGCTGAAATAAACTGACACTTACAAAAAACAAAACATGGATTTGGTCGAGCAAATATTAAAAAATAGATCTTTATTTAAATTTCTGGTTTAAATTATATTCGGGTTTACAATTAGGCATAAATCAGATTAAGATATTATAGATACATTGAATTTAGCACATTTAAAGATGCCATGAAGATATGGATGGTCCAAAATGTAATACATCCATCTTCTTAATCTCATCGACACTTAAACGTTGATTAAATAAAGTAAATGCATCGCATAATGCATGGGAACTACTTTGTGCAGACGTGAAGTGCAACGGCGTTGCGACCGGCAGTGGAGTTTAGCCTGCGTGTGGAACTGCAGCCATTTTCAAAGCTCTCTTCCTCCCCTCTATCTCTTCACCCTCTCACTCACACACACATAATCCACCGCTGTGGTTGCAGACGGAGATGGCAGATGTGATATTTTGAAGGGGGAGCGATGTTGTATGGAGGCTGCCTGGTGGATGCCATGTCGTAATGAAGCAGTGCAGCTGCGGCAGAGATGCCTGGGAGGGATCACAGGAGATCAAGGAGCCCCCCCCCCCCCCCCCATTCAAAGAAAAAAAACACCTTGCCCTTGACAGCCAGCTTGTGGGAGTCGGCTGACTGCGGATCGGCACAACGGCAGATAAATACCAAGCTTGGTTTAGCATAAGCACTGGAGGCTTCCTGCGAGTGTGCCCTTGTATAGTATGTAGAGGGTGTGTTCGCGAGGCGGAGAACATGACTAAGGAGGGCTGGGGAGCGTGGAGGAGGGCCTGACACCCATCTCACCGGGTAGGGTGGGGGGGGTCTCTTGTGGATCAGAAGGTGGAAAGAACTAAGTCACGAGTGCCTGAAGTCAAAACAAGTCAAAACATACGAAAAAGAATGTTCTCTGCTGCAGACGGCGACGGTCGGGTGAGATGCAGTTTATGAACATTAATGTACAAAAAAATGTACAGTTGTATCAAAAGATAGAAAAATATATATTTTAATGTGGGAATTGCAATTCGAATTGAATTTATAGTGTTTTGATGAGGTCAATAATATGTTTTATATAATTTTGTTCAGTTTGTATCCATCAGTGAACTCAAAACGTTTGGAACAAAGCGATAGTCCTCATATCCCTTCAGCTGATCGACTCATGGATTATATGTAAACTGCATACTTCAGACATGGAACCACATCAGCATTGTTTTAAACTTGTGTTAACTTGTGTACTATCAACACTGCATTTTAGCTCTGATTTTGGTCTCAACCTGAGTTTTAGTTGGTTTTATGTGGAAATCAAAAGGGCGGCCGGGCTCAAAGATGGGTGTGGTGCGTTCAAGAGCCATAGGAGGGGGCCCCCTCCCCACGTTATACCCCTGGCCCTGGTTGTGTCGCGGCCCTGTGATGCCTATTTTACAGAATTTCTGGAAGTTTTGGACTTAATGCATCACACTGCTGTTTCACTACCAGTAGACACTTATTTGACTTTTTTATTTTTAGGTGTTTAGAATCAGATTAATATGATATTCTCCGGCAATGAAATTGGAATGTGAAAATTGCTTAAAAATTCTAAATAAAAACAGCCTTTTACCCCCCTACTCTCATCATCTTTGCTCAGTCGTGCCAATGTGTGGGAGCACAAAGACACACACACACACACACACACACACACACACACACACACCGGATTTCCCTGCTCCTGCAAGGCACGTTTGATTTGCCGAATACATTTTGGAGGAAAAAATGTGATTATGTCGACAGACGTCATTTGTTTACGAATCGAGGACTTTGTACTGAAGTCAAAAGAAGGATCTCTGGGGGGGTCGTGGTTTTGGCGTAGACAAGCACATGACTTGAGTGAGTCATGAGTCAGTGGTTCACGTCCTGTTTGGTCTTGGAGTCCCTGGTCTGAAATGGACACTACAAACTCCAGAGGTTTTCCAGATGTTAGTCTTCTCACTATATTCAGGATCATCCACAGCTCTCTGTTTCTAATCCGGATCCTTTTCTGGCGACAATATGATGACTCACCGCTCCGCTCCATAAAACATTTTTTGGGAAACAGACATTGTTTAACTGAAGTTTTTTCCTACTCAAGCAAGCCGACATAACAGAAAGCGCTCGCAGCCTATATTTAGAGGCGACGGGAACTCTGCTAAAGCCGACAGAATAGCAGCGGCCCGGGAGTGGTGCCGGCGGCCACGAACCCGGTGCATTCTGGGTGTTTTCCACAGCACTTTTGACATTTTATTTTCTTCGTCATGAAGCACCGATTTCAACAACATTGTACTGTAAAGACAGCCTAGTCTCATATTAATAGAGCAGGTGAAATACTTCTTTAAGGGTCGTGAATTATTGCGTTTTTTTTTTTTTTTTTTAAGATGGAGTTGGGGTTAGCTAGTATGCTAACCTTTAAAGCCTTTATAAAAACTCCTCCACTAATACAAACTTCAAGTTAATATTAGAAAATATAATTTTCTTCAAAACCACTTAGTCTTATTATTTGTATATGAACATATTTTGGGGAGGCAGCGATGCTTAAAGCTCTGTAAATGATTGATAAAGGGCTTCATGAATAATAGATTTTGAACTTAATGCTACTGTTATGTGGTCATAGTGGTATTAGTAGTAGTAGTAGTAATACTACAAAGGTCAACAGTATTTATACTCAACATTTCACCCTTATGGGCTTCAAACATAATTAGAGAAAGCCAAACCTGGCCAGACAGTGAACATAACATAACAATTAGCGGCGTGACACGATAATTGGACAGGATAAGAATAAACACAACAGGTCATTAAACGTTTAGGGGATACGAGCTGCTTTTATTAAAGCAGACGTGCTGAAAGCGAGCGGCGTTCGGTTGATTGTGTTAACCTCGTCCCGTATTAATCCTGCTGCAGACATGTGGGTCAAACTTAATGCAGCTCCCTTGAAGAAGTGCAAGTAATGCGAGAGAATATTAATCAATGTTGTGCAGCCGTTCACACATGATTTGTTTTTTAAAACTACACGTTTTTTTTTGTTGTTTTTTTTAGTTTATCATATTTGTCTTCATTTATCAGCTTTGTCATCGAACCGCGGCCACGACCGTTTTTTTCCCCCCCCACCAAAAGTAAATGGTATGCCAAACGTCTGTCTAATTCTATGACTGCCTGCAAAATGAACCAGTGAAGCCGACATAAATAAATGCCTCACTGGGATTGATTTCCATGTCATCCGATCGCATCAAACCGCCGCAGACTATAATTAAACACATTCCATATCAATCACATAAAGACACGACGGAGCTGAATTCCTCTCTCACAGCCGACAGAGTCGACTACCATCTACTTTATCCTCCGACAGCCTCATAATAACCCCTGAGATGAGCTATGATGTGGGTTTTTTCTTAAACTGTACTGTATATCAATCGCAGGAAGGTAATCTTCAACGCTTAATGAAATTACAACCGAGGCATGTCAAAATGTTAAGTTGTCTTTTCTTTTATCGGTTCAAAATGAATGCTTTTGGGCTTTTATTGTGAAGGTTTCTTACTTCTAAATGGTGCATTCATGCCATGTCGGCAAAATGGCCGAAAGAAGACAGGCTTTCAGCATTCAGACATTATTTCAAGATGATTAACTACCCCTGCAGTCACGCCAGATAGCTATTTAAGCCTTAACTGCATCCATTTTTTTAAATTTTGAACCCTGACCCTCATGTTCTGAACAAACAAAACTGACTACAAATCTACTTCTGGTGGGGAACGAGGCCAAACAAAAGCTGAAATCGGTCGCCTCAGTGACCGCTTTGAATAAAACAGGCGTTTAAATGACTTTGGCTTGGATTTAAAAGAGATTATTTGGCACTCACGTCTCATGTCTCTGAAGTAAATGGTCTGTCTGTTGGGGTTGAGCAGCTGGATGACGGAGTCGTCGTTGTTCTTCACCCGACAGCTGATGATTGCCATCTCGCCCTCCACCACCGACACATTGTCCGTCACCAGGTTCTGACTCACCACTGGATCAAGGACAAAGACAAGGGGGACACATGTGTTACCACGAGGCCCTTAAAACTTGACACCTTCTGAGAGAAGAGAAGATATTCCCACATAGAACATCATTATAAGGACTTAGAAATGAGCACACATTGGATTAGAAGAAAGAAAGATGAAAAGGTGTTTTTTTACTTTTCACAGTAGGAAAAAAAGCACAGACGCCAATAATAAAATTGGCAAATTGGAATGGAGCTGCTTTCATTTCAGGTTTCTGGTATCTGCATGCTGGTTCGCCATCACACTTTCATTGGAACACCTGAACAGAACGGTGTTATTATTAACACCTGTGCTTTCCCCCCCCCGAAAAAAAAAAAAAAATGTGTGCTGTGAGAAAAAATGTTGGGTGGGTTAATAATCTGCTTCAAAAGCATTTTTGTTATACAGTATGTTTTGACATTTGTATTACATTCCAACAATCAATCAATGATGTAATGATAATGTGGAGGGAGGCCTGACGTGATGGGTCGTCACGGTTGCTGACTTGGAGGGTTAGGAAAGCAGAAACACTGTGCTGTTCATAAAGCCATTCATTCTGGTGTTGATCTGTTTTTTACTTTTTATTGTTAATGATTCAAATATAAACGGGGGAACAACAGATCACAACCCTGCAGGCGATGCTGCGGGACAGAAGGACTCGGTGACCAGAGATAAACCCAACGAGCAGACAAATCGGTCACGGCTGTCATTGCTCATCGGCTGCAACTCGGATTGCTACACTTCCTTGTTCCCACAAACCACAACGTCTCTCTCTGCCTCGCGGAAAATGAAAAATGGATTCTCTCCGGCTCCGCGCTACTTTGATTTGAGAAACTACAGTAATAACATCTCGGACTTTTGCTTTGGGGTTGCAGCCGCTGTTGTGGTTGATGGTAAGCCTTGAGTGGCTTTGGTTTATTTTTAATGATCGCTACAAAACCAACACCTGGCAGCTCGCCAGTGGTGGCTGTTAGTTATCGGTCCCGGCGCAATATATCACCGGCGGGAAAACAGCACACACAAACACACACACACACACACACACACTCTAACACACATGCTCGAGGCTACGTGGAGCCATGAACAAACACAAACAGCCAGTCAAAGTGAAAGGTCAATTCTATAATTGTGGATATCAACTAACTACATTTGAAATGTTTATGCTACTCGCTAACGAGGCAAAATACTGCACGATGCCTTGTACCGCTATACAGGAAGAAGCTGCTGTTCAGGTCTACATCTTATTAACATTAAAAAACAGTTTCAGTACATCCGAGGGAAACAGCAGGATGCTGAATCACTCTTAACAAGCCTTTTGTAGTACAAAATACAAACTGTCAAACTACAAACTGCCCCCAAAGATCAGGCTAAATAAAGCGCCAAAATTTGTCCCGGATACCCAACAAATGCTAAGCTGATGATTTGTTCCAAAGAATCTGAGAAGTCGTCATTGGAAACTGTTTGGAAAAGGGCAGAAATTGGTTGAGAAATCTTCATTGAGAAAAGCCTTCAGCAGCGTTCTCTTGGGATTGTTGGGATACAACTGATGCTATTGAAGAATCTATGCTATTCTCTTAAGGAGCCACCATTGTTGTTTAGAATAAACGGCCGTCTCTCCGTCCCGTCCATTACCCAGAGATGGGTTTTGCCAGGTCGGACAATTTCCAGTCTGATACGGTGCATTCTTGAAAATCCAATCTTTCATAATCAGGTGGTTCTATATGAAGTTACAACGTATACTTGGGAGTTCTAGTAAATCACTTTTAAACGTGTTAAATTGACTCTTTATTGAGAGATGCAGGGTTACATAAAACGCGTGGACTGCTAATGATACACCAGATCATGCAAACTATTTCGCCAAGCCTGCAATTGAGGTTGAGAGAAGAAGGGGGGAAAAAAAACTTATGGGTACAGTCTTTGTAATTCCCTCCTTACGCTCTCCTCCTACATCGTTACAAAAATAGCATCACAAATAACATCTTCTCAGAGAGGCTAAAAGGGCCGACTGAGGGGCGGAAAAGGGAAAGAAAAAATAGAAACTAAGAGAATGCAGGAAACATCAACTGCTAATTTGCATGCCTCAGTTGTCAAGCACCTCTAAATATCCCTGCCATTTAGGAGACAAGGAGGATGAGGTGGGAAGAGAGAAATTGCATCCTCTGATGCTGACAGATAAGGATAGACAGCTTAACAAACGAGATTCAAATGAGCATCCCTCGGTGGCCCGAACACAGCCCTAAATAAATGAACCTCGCCGTCTTTAATATTCAAGACGGAACCTCATTTTTCAAACATATGCAGAGGTGGGCGGCGAGGTGGGCATCTGGTTATGATAATCGGCTAACACGCTACAAAATGCATTTCAAGGCATCCACTGAAGGTTACAAGGCGGCAGCGGGGCGCCCGCGAGGTTGTCTGCTGGGTCTGGGTTTAAGGCCGGCGGAGGGAAGCGCGGCGGACTTCCGACGCCGCTGCGTTGTCAGCTGCTTAATTGTTCCCGTTGTGCTTAATAAACAAACTCTGACACTTCGGTAGACGGTGCCGGGCTTTACACTAATTAATAGCCAACAACAACAACCGTGGGCTGCCGTGGCAACCTTGGCTCCTGTCAAAGGTGGAAAGAAAAAGCACTTCCTGGCGAAAGCTGTTTAAAGCTTCAACAGGGAGCTTTTTTTTCATTAACACTTCAGTGTATTGGCTTTTTGACATGAAATCTTGAGCTATGTGTGTCGGCACTTTGAAAAACAAAGGAAACTGTTTCTAATTGGACGAACCCCTTTTGTCTATTGAAGATGTGACCAACCTACTACAACCGTTTTAAGTATATAAATAATTGCTAAGTAATTAAATATTTAACAATATAAATGTTATTCGTATCGAAAATGAGCAAAGATTTTCCTGCCAAAAGTGTGTGGATGATTTAATGACAGCAGCCATTTTTGAACACTGCCTGCAGTGGAATGATAATCCACTAGAGGGCAGAATACATGTATATAACAGGGTTTTAAGGAAAGTATTGATCATGTTGATAAGATAGAGGTCGCAGAAACTCGGGTACATATGATACAAATGGTTTTATAACGTTGGGAAGACGTTGGTTTGTTACTTTAACACAATATGGGTGTTGCTAATTCATTGGTTATTATATTTTTTTCATAAAATGCTTCTTTAAACTGACAATTATAAGGGTAATTTAACTGGTGGTA
Source organism: Chelidonichthys spinosus (assembly GCA_029853015.1). Taxonomy (NCBI): domain Eukaryota; kingdom Metazoa; phylum Chordata; class Actinopteri; order Perciformes; family Triglidae; genus Chelidonichthys; species Chelidonichthys spinosus. The sequence goes on from CM056835.1 coordinate 19,222,985, forward strand.
ATTAGTTTACTTGCCTTGGCCGCATTAATACTTTTTTTCCATGCACAAAAATATCAAAAGCCATCCATTTGTGCCAAACGCAGCAATTTTGTATGGGACCATGCTATATGGATGATGACCTGCCGTTAAAGAGAAACGGAGAAAAACTAACAACAGGCAACTACACTCATTTAAAAGTTGCCTGTTGAGTTTTTGACCTCTAATGGCACCATGGAGGGAAAACACCGGGTACCTCCAATGTTACAACCATGATCATATTTTAAATCGTATGAGCGTTTTGGTGAGGAGGCGGCTCACGGGGACACGTGACAAGCGTCGGAGCTTCAAGTTTACAAACAAACACGCTCACGTCGCAGCTTTCAGTGAGACGGAAAGATAAACTCACATAACTGAAATGGACATTATGATAATGACAGATCAGAGATGGTGGGAGTAAAATATAATTGGCAGTCTGAGCTGCACTTAATGCATTTCCCTCCAAATGCTCAATTTGCCTTTTTTTTTTTTATATCTCGTCATTAGAAATGAGCTGGGGCCTTGACACACGGGTACTAAAGGCACTCGAGGGTGGAAACATGACCACGCTCTGCACCAGGTGACTCCGACACTCTCCTCTGCCGTATGGTTGAGAAAAAGAAAACACCGACGCTTCGCCCGGCTTCCTGTTCACGCAGGCAACCCGAGAGCAGCTGCTGGATGGTATTTGATTATAGGATAGTCGAGTCACTGGACAGTTCTGATTCACTGACGATGACAAAATAATTGCTTCGCAAGGACTTTTTGAAAAACAGTTGAAATACACTGTAAGTGCTTTCGTGGATTCAAACTAAATTTGCAGTTTTGACAGCTTAACAATAAATTTACCGTATCCATGTTCTTTTACTCTTTGTTTACTGGATCGGCACATTTGTACAGCAACAGTTTCAGAGTCCGTATCGAATGGTAGGTATGGATATCATAACTGTTCAAAACCACCAATCAGTGATATACAACAAGTCTATGGTAATTTCATTATAACAACGTACTGAAATGAATAAAATCACCATCTGAAAGGTAACAAAAATACCATTATCTTCCCTTACAAAGGGTGGATGTACCAAAACCGCCCGTTCAGCTCTTTATGGTATAATATATTTATATATACAGTTTTGTTTCTTACTGGGTTTGTGGTTATTATTAATATTATTATTATTGTGACCTTGTCATTTGCAAGTGCCTTCATCATTTGTAAAGTGTTAATTGTAAAAAAAAATATATATATATTCTGTCTGTGCTTTTCCAATGGTAAATATTGTGCAGTTCAACCCTTAAGGCCTTTAAAAGGCATGTCATGCTTTGGCATTTACAAACACATATGGTTAAAACATTTGTCAAAGGGTAACATTTTAAGTTTTAGTGCCATCCACCCTTTTCCAACTTTATCCGATGGCCATAACATATTCAGCCCATGGCACTGACAGTAAGGGGGGGGGGGGATGGATTTCCGCCTTTGGCTATCCGTGTCAAGAAGTCGAAGCAGCCAATCGGAGATTAAAGTTGTCAGACAATGACACTCGGCAGCGCGGCGTACAAAGCTAGCCCGAGGCCCGAACTTCACTTAGGCTCGCAACAGGAAAGGAAGAACCACCGTGTCCCATTTGACGGAGCTAACAGCTGCATGTTTCCATTTGATTCAGAAAAAAAAAAGGATGAATAATCAGTCGGGTCACACAGATGGCCACCGTGACACTGAGGAAGATTTTCAGCAGGAAAATCAAAACCCGCTGTCAAAGTGACATCAGTTTGATTTTGTTAATAAAACATTTTTTTTTTTTGCTCAGGATTGAAGGATAAAAGAGTTGCGAAAGAATATTAAATATCAATCGGGGCACCAGTCTGTCAACGCGTCTCCCCGTGGTGTTATTAGTCGTAATAGCATTAGTGTTGCATTTTTCATAAGTTCTACTCTTCGACATACATTTATTCATACGCCGCCTCAATCACAAACATGATGCAACGCACAGAAATCTTACACTCTATCCTACATGTTCTTAATTGACGCACTTATCATCTGCGTGTCATGCGCTGCTTGTGATCACCAGAGATATTAATTTTCCTTTTTGACAATTCCAGGAACGCGTGTGAGTTCATGCTTCTTGAACAGCAGACAATCATTTTCTTGTTGGTGCGGCTCCCCGCTGATAAATTGTCAAATCTTTGTGTGCTGAGTGTTTGTGTGTGTCTGCTAGTGTGTGTGTGTGTGTGTGTGTGTGTGTGTCTGCTAGTGTGTGTGTGTGTGTGTGTGTGTGAGAGAGAGAGAGACAGAAAGCGAGAGTGACTGGTTGTGTTTCGCCAATGTCTGATTGCAGTCGGTGCTGTCTGATTGAATGCTTGCACACACAGTGTGTGTGTGTGTGTGTGTGTGTGTGTGTGTGTGGACTGCGAGCACGTTGATTTCGGAGTCATCTTTCTGGACAAGTGTACAGCATCGTTACGTATCACGGGAGAATTGTTTGCCATAATAACAGCTACAGACCGAGTAACGATGCGGTTTATGTAGAAGAATGCGCACACAAGAAAACAATGATATTAAATATGAATTAAGTTAGCAGTCAAACTATCCATTATAAACAATTTTTACACGCCCAACTCATCATATACGGACACTTCAAGCTTCTAACTATGGTGGTCCAGGTAACACTCTAGGGGCGGTTTTAGGCGACTCAAGGACGGTGCATCAGTGCATACATATTTTCAAAATAAACTTCCATCTTAAGAGGAAGTTAAATGGATGAACCAGCTTTTGGACTTCTCGTGAGTCACGTGACGACTAGCGTTCTAAATGTTTACACGTGGAATGCAAACAGCCATCACCTGGGTGAAAGTCCTGTTTGTTTACAGAACGGATAGCCAGACCTACAGCAAGACCCAAGTCCAGTTATTCTTTTCTATGTATTAGAATGCCAACATGGAAATCTATGATTTTACTTTTAAAAATGATATTTGATGCTTGAGATGACTGATGCCGATGCTCACGTTGTTAAAAATAAGATGGAACAGGAAACTCGAGCGGTCAGAGGAAAGAATTATTTAAAAAAAAAAAACAGCAGGTTGGTCAAACTTGTTTGCAGGACAAGAAAATGCAAACTCATCATATACGAAGCTTTAACCTTCAAACTATTGTGGTCCAGGTCACACTCTCTAGGGGTTGTTTTTGGCGACTTGTTACATGCATTTTCAAAATAAAGTTCCATCTTAAGAGGATGTTAAATGGATAGACCAACGTTGCTAGGGTGCTTTTCTAGTCTTACCAACCATTCAGAAGGATTTACGCTACATGTGTACATCCACCACATTCCACACCGATAGAAATCTTGTGTTCAAGGTCTTGCTCAAAGACCCTTCGACAAGTGGACTGCTTGAGCCAGCACTTTGACCAACCGTGCTTGCCGTAGTTGTGCCTTCACATTGTCAGGTGTCAGCATTTTTCCATTACAGCTGACAGAACAGATAGCCAGACCTAAGACAACAAGAACCAAGTCGTATGATTCTTTAATGCATTCGAAACACTTGATGACAACACGGACATCTAGGATTTTACTGTTTAAAACCATATTTGATGCATGAGATGACCGGAGCCTTCAACCTGATATCTCTTCCGAGAACAGAAAAACCCTTCAACCGATCTGCAAATGCTGCGACGGCGAGATGGAGCCGGGAGAGAAAAAAGGTCAAGATCCTTGTGTTGTCGGATCACTTCAAAGTAGAATCCCTCTTACTGAGGATTCGAAGGAGATGGATCAGTTGGGCTGTGTGTGGACTGTTCATAGAAACATAACATAGAAAGATAGCAACCTAGCTGTGCCAACGGTGTTATCCAAAATGAGATTATAACCAGATAAATGTTACATATATTTAATGTGTTGCTATAAAAATAGAAAGCGAATCCAGTCGGAGTATTAAGACGTGGCAGCCTCCAGCACCTTTGAGCTGCACACAACACTCACAACTGAAGAAGTCAACACAGCATTTTATCTGTTTTCCAACATGTTTTTTTTACCTGTTAAAGATTTATGCGTTTTGTTGAGTAACCACGGTGATGTATTGTTCCATCATTGATGTTTTGTGTACCTTATAATATGTATTTAGGGGTTTTATTGAGCAGTGAACGATTTTTTTTTACGGAGCCCTGGTGGGTGGCACATTACAATGCATCATCCAACGACTGTTTAGCATTTTTGTCATTAACTGAAAACAAACAGCTGCAGTTTTTCAAATTCATAATCCTGAGTGCAGTGAATTAATCCTAACAACAATGGAGCCATTACAGAGGTGATTGAACATATTCACATTGCTGTGGCCTTGAAGTTTTAAAGGGTTTGTTGTCCAGTGATACATTGTGTTTTGAATTAATTTTCCCAGTTAGAGATATACAAATTAACCATGGTAGCATACAAGTACGTCTTAGGACAAGAAAAATCTCTTTATTAAGAGTTTTGTTAATAAATATGAACACATTTTTAACTTTTGAATATGTTTTATTACGTACGATTACAAGCACATCTTTTCTCTCGTTGGCAGCGACGTGTTTCTGTCATCCTCCGACATGGAGGAATTTAAATAACAAATGTTTCCACCCTGACTAATAAAACATGTGAAGTACCAGCAGACAGGATTAAGATACGCCGTCCATCAACCGTTAGAAGGCGCGCTCTAACATCTGCCAATGTTGGTCGCCGTAAAAGTTGTAATGAAGACGCTTTTTCAGTGTCAATATCCTCTTTTCAAGTGCAACGCTGCATTATTCAACCGTGTAATCCATAATAGACCAAAGCTCAAGCTGAAACCCCCTTTGAGATCCGCCTTGAATGTAAGATAATGCATCAGACCGAATTGCTTATAAACTGCTTTGCTTTAAAGTGTCGCGGATCCTAGAGATGCCGACGGGTCACCCTCATGACAGTTATAAATATAAAGCTCTAGAAATATACTTACTTCCACAAATACACGTAATAACCTCAAATATGACAACGTCAGATTTCTGAGCAGGCAGCATTGAGGTCAATATTGGGGAAACATGCGTTGGCGCTGGATGGGAATTCATGGGATCATCCTACGGGGAGCATGAATGTTTGTGTACAATTTAACGGCAGTCCATCTAATGCCTCATCTCCCACCGCACGGCTCACTTTATGGCACCGGATCCTTTGCTCTGTTTAGTCTTCCACTGCGGATAGATAGTAAAACGCCCTCAGGGATCGCCATAGCGACGCCGCATGACTTGCTGAATCATAGTCTTGGAGATTATTACAGTCTGGACCAAAGTGGCGGGGATTAATAACTTATAGTCAGCACTCACTGGCTTTGAATAAAATAACTTTGCATTATTGTAGGAGACATTAATTAAAGCATCAGCAATGATAGCAAAGCTATATTCCAATAACCCCAACCACACACTACACACACACACACACAGCACCTCTCCCACTGCTGCTCAGCGGATTTGTGCCACCTTATGTAAGAACGGGGTGTGAAAAGCTTTATAGGGTGTTACATGTTCGCACTGAGCATGTAAGTGGCTTTTGTGCTACCGCTGCTGATGTACGCTGCACAAAAAAAAGCCTTTATCTCTCGCCGGGCCTAATGAGTGCAAAAGCAAATTTCAACAATGCCAGTAAATACAACAAAAAAAGGGATTTTTTTTTTACGGCTTTAAGTGGGCTGCATTATTGTGGTTTGTTTCTAAATGGCATGAAATAAAAATGCCAGCACTCCCCCAATCATCTATTCATTTGCATTATTTTACAACCTACGTCCGACCACTTTCTCCAGTTTATTTATTTCGTGTTTGTTTTTTTTTCTACATTTCTGCAGCGATTTTCAAGCAGATTCCTGCGAGTTGTACAAACATACATTTCAAGCGTTGCAGCTTGATGCAAATAATCTCATTAGATAAGGGAAGCTGGAACGCCTGGAGTCAAAAATATGCACGTCAGTTAAGTCCAATGTTGCTAAAATGTAAATGAGTCTTTGGAAAATTAGGCAATTATAGAGCAATTATTGATAAATATGCAACAGCTGTCCCAGAATTTTTTATTTATTTATTTATTTTTTTAGAGGGTTGTTGCACAACATAACGGCTGCTCTGAGGAATCGATTGGCTTCCAGAAGAAGCTAGTTAGAATGCCTCGCTCGCGCCCCCTAGAGGCTGCAATGTTTACCATGAGGGGTCACACTAAGGACAGGCTATAAGCAACGATAAAATCAATAGAGTTCACACTGACACCATTCCACTGCATCCATTCAGCCTCAGGTAGTTTCTGCATGGGAGGGAGTTCCTCTTGTTTCCTGGTTCATATTCATATTCACTCCTATAGAAGCTCTGATAGCAGCAGTTAGCTGCGAAGCTGCATCAGTTGTGCCATTTTTCTGGTTCTGATTTGAGGAAATGTCCTCGTCCTTCATCGTGCATCTTAAAGACTTGTTACCATCAAAGTGAAGCTTTGACCAGAGTCAGTCAAAGAGGCTCCAAAAACCAAAAGGCCATCCTCTGAAGACAATTAATGTCCAAACCAAATTCCATGGCAAAAAGTCAGAATTTGTTTAGATATCTTGATCTAAAATGTTAGATTAATTACAGGAACCTCATTTTTAGCACATTTCACCCTTAAAATCAAAAGAAAAACTAATTATATAGCGTTTAATGCCTCTAATTCCAAAATACTAAGTAATAAAAAGTGATTGTGATGATGTTAGTTCTCATTTACAGCTACAATAAACCCATGTTATATATTTTTGGTGAAATCTAAGCCGACGCTGCTTTGGCTCCAGATCGGTTTACATGCTCTCCGGCTCACCAACGAGCCACTTAACATCGAGAGTGCATGCTGTTGGAAACACAAAAAGCATATTTACAGCTCAGAAAGCTTTGCAAAGGAAAAGTCCCCCGTTACGCTGGAGGAAAATGTCATGTTCATACCACTGGTGACTCGTTACAAGAATTAGCTGCACTTTAAAAGGCCCGGCGTGTCGGATTCCAGGCTTTGTCACTGTGTTTCGTTCGTGTATAATCACCTGGAAACTAAGAGCGCTTGTGTTGCCCTTTGTATCTGGTAAACATGGATGTTTCTACAGTGGCCCTTAAGGACAAACCAAAAAGTCAAGATGCTAACCGAGCTAGGACCTATAAGGCCTCTCCGCTACCAAGCATGCTCCTGGCTTTCTGACGTCTGGTCACGGGTAAGCATGGTGGATAGCATGGTGGCACCCAGCACCGGGAGACTGCTGTGCCTCGCATTGTATACGGAGACCTGGATCTGTTCTGGAATCCCGGATCAAGCCGGGATCAAGCTGCAACTCGGCGGGGGGACCAGAGGACCGAGCGCTGGGGCGACTTGGTGGGTTTATACAACGATGACTAAAACAACGTTTCCCCGATGTCAAACGTTTAACGTTCCATTCTTGTTACCTGCCCCTCGACTCCAGATGCAAATTTAAAGGAACTGTTGCATAATGATGAGAAAATGCTCCTCGAAAATCCTCCTTGTGGAGCTACGCTTCACCGTGGTGGTGGGGGGGGGGGGGGTACGCAACATCCTCCGCTCGTCTCCTTCAGGGCCGTTACGTAAACCAGGTGAAACCACTTTACATACCATTTTCCTGCAAATTAACATCTAAAGCAGGCGTTCCTTGCTTTCTCTCCCCCCCCCCCATCTTCACCTCCCTTTAGGCTCCCCCTCTCTCTGCGGAGAGGGGGGGGATGGGGGGGGGGGGCACTGTGCAGGATTCGAATGAAGAAATCAAGAAGTAAACAGAGGAGCGGCGAGGGAGGGAGGCAGGGAGGGGGGGGATGGAATGCGGATGCTGCTTGGTGTCACTAATGATGAGGAAAATGGAGGGTAATGCGGGAGCCGTGTCTGGATGGAGAGAGAGAGAGAGGGAGCTGGCGTACTCGAGTCAAGATCACTTCAGGGGAGGGCGGGTGCTTTGTGTACATGTGTGTGTGTGTGTGTGTGTCATCCTGCCGTTCTCCCTCTCTACCTGTTCGAGTCGTGTGCGCTGACATGTGCTTACATTACACGGCGGCGGTACATGCCTTTACTTGTGTGAAGTCAAAGCAGGTTATCCATGAGTGAGCATGTGTGTGTGTGTGTGTGTGTGTGTAGGAGTGGAGGGGGCGGCAGCCAAGTGATTAATGCGTCAGAGAGGCAGCTGTGGTCTGGGCTCACTCATTTGGAAATATGTTTCAGGGAAGAAAGACAGAGGGGAGAGTGGTGAGGGGGTTGGGGGGTGGGGGGGGGGGGATGCTTCTACATCCTTTGCCAGATAAACAAAAGTGAGCCGAGAGCCTTCGCCGGGGTCGAACGGGGCATCGCAGGAGAGAGAGAGAGAGAGAGAGAGGGAGGGAATGAGAGAGAGGAGGCGGCGAGGTAGAGGGCACTGCAGCATCTTCTTCTACCCGTCAACGTTCATCAGCGTCTCTGTGAACGTCAGAGCTTCAACCACGCAGACAGACCATCCGGTCCATCGACTTAAACAATACTACTATCAACCATCTTCACTCATTATGAGGAACGCAAAGTTAGTCTGTGTTTGTGGCAAACATTGCAATTTACGTATATTACATATAATATAATATAAATATAATGCATATAATAATCAAATATTATAACTTTAGCAACAACGAACTGTTTAAATAACATTGCATAACTGATAATAAGAAAACATTAATTATTATTTTGTTTGTTTAGAATATAAGCTATTAACTGAAGGTTAACTAACCTTTAAGCTTTTGATTAACACATATTGTCAATAACAAATACTAACAAGTCTTAATAGTTTTTCTCATTTTTTTATCTGATTAGCATATTTTAATGTATTTGTTTTAGTTGAGTAACGACGTGTGTTGTATAGTAGGACTGCCCCTTCCCTAAGCCCCGCCCCCTGACACGACTCCATCACGCCGTCACTAAATTGCATTGCCTGAAGAAATCTTTTCAGATTTCGAAAAATGGAAAAGGCAGTTTTGAGGGAGAACCGGCCAGCAGGGTCCGGGATGTCAGACCGACTCAGCCACAACAACAACAGGTTCAAGGATGGAGACAGAAACCGATCCAGATCTCCAGAACCTGGCGAGACCAATTACAAGCAATCCAGTCCGACTGATTGAATTAGTCAAGTCTTCGGTAAGACCGAAAATGTCGGCGAGATCATTCAGTTTAACTGCCAGTTATGTTCCTGGCAGATTATGAGCTTTGAAATGAGTCCGAACACTTTAATTCTTGATTAAAATGAGGCTCGTATCGCCGTTGGCAACCGAAGGAGGTGCTCGAGTCCAACTTAGTGAAACTGGAATAAAGTCGAGCAGCAGAGACGTTTTTTCTTCTTCTCTGGTTAGTGAACACCAAAGATGCTCATCAGATGACACAGGTGGAGAAACATCTGGTATGGGCTACTTTGCATCCCGACTCAGCGTTTTTTAAAAATGTGAGCGGCGAGTCGTGTTGATATTGTGCTGAGTCATGCAGCTGCCGAGCCGTGAGCGAGAGAGTGGAATATATCTCACCACGGAGGTCATCTCGGAGGTCCGTCTGACAAACATCATGACTAACAGGCTGTGTGATTACTTGAAAGAGCGATTGAATATGTAAATGAGTCACGCAGGGAGTTTAATAATTCAGACGGATTCAAAAAGGAAAGAAGTAAGCAGGCGTCGAGTTAGTTTGCTGTTTGTTTGTGTTGCATTAGCACTCTGCTGGCCGTTTGAAGGAAGCTCTCTGTGAAATAATTGGACATTTTTGACTCGTATTTTGATATATTTCATATTTCACACCAGACCGGAGACGTCAGCAGCCTTTCAGCACACGGAGCGCTGTAGCAGTCCGCTGTAGTGAACATATTTGAGTCTGTTTCTACAGCAGGTGGATTTATTGGAGTACTTTCCACAAGCAAGTTTTAATTTCCCAAATGTTTTCCCTTTTTATTTCTTCACTTCAGTCGTATTGCAGTGCCGCACACCGATTGGCTGCCAAAAAAAGGTGAGGGCTGCTCACAGTCGTTTATTATTATGACAATTTAATTAGTACAAATAATTAAATCATTACAAAAATGACTGCGTGTGACCCTCTTTTGACAAATTACATATTATTAAGTTTGCTAATCAACGAATGAATAATTTAATACGACCCCATACTGTAAATACCAGGCTGAGGTTGAATAATCCAAACCTATGATTAAACAGCTCCTATAACCTGATTTCATTTAAGCAGAATTAATCATCGTCACAAGCGAAGCCTGAGACGGTTGAGGAGGGGGGAAAAAAAGACACTTTCTCTGATTTCCTCTCGTCAGAAAGCACTTTGCTGCTCAGAACAGGCTGAAAGCTCGGCCGGCGGTCTGAACCACTCGTAGAAACTTTACACTCGACCTCGGGTCCCGGCGATGCGCCTGCCATGACGGCTGCATCACGTACCCGAGTCTCGGTGGACGCCGGTGAAATACACTCTGGTTGAGGTGAATAAAACCACAAGGGGGCAGACTTCACCAGGAGGCGAGGACGGAAATATATGAAGGAAAATAGTTTTAGTATAAATATATAACACAGCATTCCTGTGGATTTGCAAATTCTACTTGAGTGCATCTTGTGTCCACTACCTCTCTGTTATCATTCATGAGGTCACGTTATGTTCAATTTAAGTTTAAAGGTGCAAATGGCCTCGTTTTGATTGTCTCTCAATGGCTCTCAACATGGCGATGTCTGAGCCGGCAACTGAGCTAACTATAGCTACAACAGAGCTAACGGTCAAAACATCTTTGTCAGCCGAAAATCACCCAATGAGCTAGCAAACAAGGAACATGCTTGCTCACATGCACTAAAAGTAAGCAAGGAGGAGCTCAGATAACAACACACACAGCGGGACAGCGAGGTAGACGTTGTTCCACTATACCTTTATATAGTTGTTTGCTGCTATTAATTCTCTTATATCTAAAGTATCGCTCGTTCAATCAGTTGCTCTCTCCAGGCGGTGACGGCGAGCGCCATCGCAAATGTTTACGTATCGTTAACTGCCGAAAGATAATTACTAAATAATTACTAAACTGTGATTACACCTCGTCTGCTTCATGGAGACGCAAAGATTCGAGGGATGCATTAACACTGTTGGCTTTGGTCTTTTTATGGAATTTGTTGACAATAATTAAATGATTGTCAAAACAATAAAAATAAATACACACAAAAAAATGTAAATAATTAAATGATTGTCAGCCCAATCTTTTATCGTGTCAATAATTTAATAATAAAATCTTACAAAGGAGAATGTCCTCTAATGAATTCTCTGTGGTGGACTCGTAGTGGACTCGGAGCAGACCCACATCACAGTGTGTACTCTCATTACTGATGAGCGCAGCCCTGCAAAGTGTCATTTCACTAGTTATGTTTTAGGGAATGCAAGTTTCATCATCTTCTACATATTTTTTATGAAACGCCTGAGCTCCCTTCCGTTTCGTTTTGATCGGCCACACTTTTGCTTTGTTAAACCCAAAAACCAAACTGTAAAACGTTGACCTTGACGAGTTTTAGGAGTCTAAAAAAAACCCCAAATGTCATTAATTATTTATCCATTTCACTACTTGAGAGCTTGACTGACATTAAAAAACAAAAATCCCTCCTGACGCGGCGGCGGTCAAAACCAGGTCTGTCTTAATGAACGAGCTGCATCCTCGCCTCTCGGTGACGCTCTCAGCAGCAGCACGTATTGACAAATGCAGATTGTAATGCATTGGACTGGGGGACTATTGACATTGCAATAGCAGAGACACATCCTGCGGTCGGGAAATGTTCTTGGTGCAAAGAGAGAGATGACCTTGCTGAATACATATTCGGAGGACGGGCTGATAGAGCTTCAGTAGCCTGGGAAATTGAACCTGTGTTATAAAAAGGGAAAAGCATACAGGATGACAAGCAAACACTGTATGTGTGTGATTGATTTAGTCATTAATCTGAGCCGTGTGTGTGTGTGTGTTTATAGAGCTTCTCTCTGTGCACACACGGATAAGACTCCTTGTGTTTAACGGCTGCATCTCTCAGCCAACCTCCATCCTCTCATGTCTTCCATTCTATTGATTGGCATGCAGGAGGACAGCGAGGCTTGTTGCTGGTGGCGGGTCAACTAAGGAAGCACCGGAACCTCCGACTGGAAAAACACATTTTTATGCTTGCTGAATATTTCTTTTTCTTTTTGTTAGTACGGACCGTTTTTAGGACCGGTTTACACAGTCATGTTAAGGACATAAACTAGTTCTAACTTGAAAATGTACTACTACTGTACCATCACCACTACTACTACTACTACTACTACTACTGTACCACCACCACTACTACTACTACTGTTAGTACCACTACTACTACTACTACTGTTAGTACAACCACCACTACTACTACTACTGTGAGTACCACTACTACTACTACTACTACTGTACCACCACCACTACTACTACTACTACTACTACTACTACTACTACTACTGTACCATCACCACTACTACTACTACTACTACTGTACCACCACCACTACTACTACTACTACTGTTAGTACCATCACCACTACTACTACTACTATTAGTACCACTACTACTACTACTACTACTACTACTGTTAGTACCACCACCACTACTACTACTACTACTGTGAGTACCACTACTACTACTACTACTACTGTTAGTACCACTACTACTGTGAGTACCACCACTACTACTGTTAGTACCACTACTACTGTGAGTACCACTACTACTACTACTACTACTACTGTTAGAACCACTACTACTGTGAGTACCACTACTACTACTGTTAGTACCACTACTACTACTACTACTACTACTACTACTGTTAGTACCACCACTACTACTACTACTGTTAGTACCACTACTACTGTGAGTACCACCACTACTACTACTACTACTACTACTACTACTACTGTTAGTACCACCACTACTACTACTACTGTTAGTACCAATACTACTGTGAGTACCACCACTACTACTGTTAGTACCACTACTACTGTGAGTACTACTACTACTACTACTGTTAGTACCACTACTACTGTGAGTACCACTACTACTACTACTACTACTATTACTGTTAGTACCACCACTACTACTACTACTACTACTGTTAGTACCACTACTACTACTACTACTACTACTACTGTTAGTACCACCACTACTACTACTACTACTACTGTTAGTACCACTACTACTACACTACTACTACTACTACTACTACTACTACACCACTACTACTACTACTACTACCACTACTACTGTTAGTACCACTACTACTGTGAGTACCACTACTACTACTGTCTCTTTAACAGTCTTGGACTTCGACTGTTTCTAGAGAACGATCAGCTGATTGGTCTGGTTTCCTTCTCACCGTGTGTAAAATGACACTAAATCACACACAAACGATGGATCTGAATAAATGAGCAGGGTGAGACGGCGAAGGTAGACACTTCCGCACAGAGTACCAAGAATGATGAGAGTAATAATTTTGAAAATAACCATTATTCTGCTTCATTATTAGTTTTCTGGGCCATAGATCCCAAACTCGATTGAGATGCAAGGCTGATTTTGGCTGCACTTTCATAAAGCATATCCATTGGAAATATTGCATTTTTTGTTGTTGATTATATCTTGTTGCTTTTATTAGTTTCTATTTCAGCTTTATTTACTCACTACATTTATTTACTTACTACATTTAGAAAACACACAGGGAGGCCTCTCATTGGAAAGTGAGAATAAACGAAGATTAATCAAAAGCCAATGCAGTCCGAGGTTGGTTTCTATTTAAGAAGCTGTCTGAAACTTTTAATGCCTTTTTAAATTGCCCCCTAATTAAGTTTAAGTGCAGAATTGTGCCAGTGAATTTGCAGACAAACAACTGTAAATGTTGTAAATCTGTGTGACTGGACTAAAAAACGGCCATCATTAATCAACCCATCTTCATCCGTCCGTCAACTTTTCCAATGTTAATTTCAAACATATTGGATTTAAAACCTTTAAAAACGGGCTTCACTGCCAATATTGCAACATTTCTAACCCTCTGAAGTGCTGAAATCATTGGCAAATAGTTCAAAAGGGCTAAGAGAGCAATATTTGGCAGCCTACGCTCATTTGGCACATCCACCGTTTCAGTCCAACGCAACGGAGAGACGGATCTAAGACGAACCTGAGCACCGAGAAGACAGCTTATTAGAGCATCCCAGTTTGAACTAGTCAAATATTTCTTTAGTCTTCGCCGTTTTGGAAAAAAAGATAATACGGGGAGGACACAACAATATTTTCTAAATCTTTCACAGCTGAGGATGAAACGTGAGCACTGATCTGGTTCAGGTCTGTGGCTGAGATCCGGCCTGTGAAGGACTGGGCTCCGTCCAATCGGTCCCCCGAGGGAAGATCTCTTACTGTTCAATTCTAATTCATGTTCTTATAAATATCTGTCACTGGCAGGGCTAATTGGATTAAAAGGCTCGGTGGAAGAGGGACATGGCGAACGAAGGAAGCTAGAGAGGCAGACTTGATTTACAGCACACAATTATTGTTCCCGTAAGGGCAGCAATGGAAGCAAATTATGACCGGATAAATAATGTTTGTTTGTTTTAATTCAATTGTAATCTTTATCAATCAAAACCTTTTTATAGACCATAAATTCTCAAAATGCAACCGTTGTTTTATTCACTTCAACTAGAGATGTGAAACAGGCTTAATCTTCATGACTCATTTTTAACTGATTTTACATTAATTTGATTATATTTTAGTAAATCTCCTGATCTCAAATTTAATGTGTTCTCTGTCATAACCCCGCCTCCTGCAAAATCCCATGCAGCTAAACTGCAAACACGTGCTTGAGACTTGGTTAAGTTAAGAAAAGAACATTTTAAAACATTAGGTTTTGGTTTAAATTCAAATTCATTACATTATACGGACGTTTGTTAGAATATGTGAATATTGATTTTGGGTCTCACACCAGACACTTACAGTGGTCTCCTGAGTGCAAGTCCTGTTAATATGATCTAAACCCACACGGGATGCGAAACATCAAACACAAATATAATCTCTCGAAACATAAAATAATCTTTATAAGGAAGCAGTTTCATTTCTAGAACTTCCACTTCAGAATGTTTGACACGCGTCTATTCCTCTCAGTCAGCCCAAGAGTGACTTCCACAAATGGATTTAAACAAATGGACATCGTGGTCACTACAGTTACACTACTTTTAATTATACTCAATCCCAGCAGCATTTTCATTTTAAACGTATGCAGAAGTTTCCAGTTTAACTGACAGTAGCTTAACAGCCGAGGAGACGCTGCTGGAATTAATTAGCGGGAGAAAACAACATTTATCTCACAATTACAGATTTGAAACCGGCCATCGTCTATTTGCTGATGTGTGTTTGTGCATGATGGACTAAACGGAGCTGAGAAGACCATAAGGATGCGTTCAAGCTCCCACTGTTTTTAGACCGTTTAGCAATTTCAACGGGACCACGTCAGCATTTCTAGAAGTGAGCAACACAATGAACAGACTGCTGGAAATCCAAGGAGCTCCGCTTTCACTGGTTGTCAACAGGAGAAACACTTCCTGTACGACTTTGTTTCTCCTCCGAAAGCTCGTAGTGTTCGAAATGAACAAGGGTGTTACAAACATAGAAGCTAATTAAAATGACGGAGCAATGAAAATCAACCACTAAGCAGTGAAAGACACACATACTGCAAATTAGACAACATCAACATTTAAAACTAGCAATTTAGACCATACAAATGTTTGTTAAGTCAAGTGAGCAGGTCCAGCTTCTCATTACAATCTGACTCCTTCCTGCTTCGCCTGCCGGGTTGCCGTCCGCTAAAAACATAATAAACAGTGTTTAAACCGGAAACTCCATTCCAGCAGTGTCATTCAACGTTTTGCCATTTTGACAAAATGCTGTTTTGTTGTGGAATCAAACTCTTCGGATCATTGACTTCCAACAGTCGTGGTTTAACTGCAGTGCACACTGGGATGCTACAGCCAGTGCCGTTTACAACATGGGCAAGAACCAGTCAGCAGCAATAGGAGCAACGTGAGACATGGAATAAATTATCTGTGGAGAATGAGAGAGAGCCTGATAGAAATCTAAAGAGAGTATGACACTAGATGCAGAGAGGAAACATGATCTGGAAAGCTGGAAGAAGGTGAGGAGAAGGACAGGAGGCGTAGAAGCTGCTTACCTGGTTCTTGTGCAGCTCCTGGGTTGTAGAGGGAGGGCGGGTGTGGAAGGGATAGAAGGGAGGGGGGAAAACAGAAAGGAAAGTTAGCATTCAAAGCCCCATAGGAATCAAATCATCCCATTTGCCAGTGCAAAGAGGCGCATGCATGTAAAGTACAGGAAGAAGGGAGGCAAGAATGCAAAGTCATTCATGCGGTTTTCCCTCTGCAAGAACAAAATCATAAAAGACAACAGGTGAGCTGAGAAACAGACAGTTTAGGGGAATGTTTTAACTCCAAAGGCACGTTAATTTATAAATGGACTTTGATATACATGTTTCTTTTTCAAGGTTACACAGAAACATTGTTGGTATTGATCTTTTTTCATCTGTTTTAGGCTCCATGCCACACGTCTACCGAATCACAAACATCCTCGGTATGACGATACAGCCAGACTCTTAACCATAGCACACACCACAACAACAACGCTGCCGCCTTTCATACATCGGTGGAATGAAGCAGGAAAAGTCAGCTCACGTTAATAAGTGCGTGGGAGGTGATACCCAAGCAACGGCAGCGACCACACAAACAGCAGAAAGCCTCTGAGCCAAGAGACAGTCGAGGACACGAACCCCCCATATACGACCACAGCATGCTTTCATATATAAAAAGTAGATACAACAAGTCGAAGTGAGCTTTTGAGGTGCTTGTTCTTCAGGTGGATTTCTGAAGACCGGCTAAAACAGACTCTGCATGTGCATCAAATCCAGCATCGCAGCGAGGGAGCAGCGGTGACCCTCGGTACACAATCTGGCATCCGTTTGAGGCCCCCGCTGTTGAAGAACATCTTTTTTTCCAGCCAAGAGAGCATCAGGATTCCAGCTACGCAGCAGCTTTTGATTAGAAAACCTATTTCCTCTTCAACTTTTGCCAAAATTCAATCACGGTGATGTTCTAATTACCATTATCCAGAGCAAGACGGAGAGGCAGAGATTGAGTGGGTGTGTGTAAGTGGGGGGGGAAGGGAAGGCAGACTCTGCATGTAAGCCGGGAGAAAATCGGAGGGAAATGCGGCGTGATACAAAGAGTGAAACAAAGAGTAGAATCCCAGCTTTAACATCGTCGTCGTGTAAAAAACATCGGAGGATCGAGCAAGATTTTTAAAATTAGCAAAAAAACAAACAAAAAACCCCCGCAATGTTGCCATCTCTTTTCCAAAGAAAGTAGCATCATTAGCACCGAATAGCAGGTATCTAACAAGAAATGTGCAGAGTTGGCAAAACTGCAGTGCATCCCATCCCAAATGTATCATTATGAACGTAAACATGTCATAGACGCAGGTATTGTTTGATTTTTTCCCCCTTATTTGTAGTAATATTGCTGTAGGAGAATGCAAAGAGAATTTCCACAAAATCAAAAATACATCATCCAGTCAAGCTCAGCTTGCTCCAACCACTCCACATAGAAGTCATCTTCATTTACAAGCTCCCGCATGAACGACCGTTCGGCCAATTCTAACACATGCAATTTGAAAACATTCTGAGCAAATCTCTCTCTCTCTCTCTCTGTCTCCCCCCCGAAATATTAAGGTTGATGGAGTTTGGCAGCCTTCGATTTCACCTGAAAAGCTTTTTACCAAGGCTATAAAAAGTGGAGTGCTCACCTGAAGACTAAAGAGTGAGTCGTAAAGTCTCCCGGTGGCGGTTGTCTCCCGCTTTAGCATTCAGCCTCAGACACCCGAGGAAGCAGCAGAGTAACAAAAGTGCTTCGGAGAGCCACACAGAGTCATCCCGGGCCACCTTCAGAGTTCAGGTTCGGGTTCACGTGGTGTGATGTGGGGAGACGGGGGGGGAGGGTTTGCTTTGGGGAGATTACACAGCAATAGATGGGCACCGTGGAGCCGCCCCCCCATGTTAAGTAAATGGCGAGCGGGTGAAGAATAACTGCATGGTCGCTTTGGCTCCTTATGGGTCTTGTGGGAGCCGTCGATATTCCTCCTACCGCGACCTACAACCTCCAGAGGTGAGGTTAAACGACGAGCACTGCACATATGCATTAAACATGAGCCGTTTTTTGGACGTCGGACCACTCCAGAGATGATAGGGACATTAACCAAGGTTTCACCGGGGCCTGAGCTGCATTTAATGAAGGCCTCTACTACCTCCCAACGTCTCTCCTACATTTGACTCGCAGCCAGGAGAAGAGTCTGAGATAACCCGGCTCCTGTCGCCCGAATGTCTGCCTCTTTCTCCTCATGGTCATTCTCCATCTCCACTTGTTACAGTCAGCCAAATCAAACTAGCAGAGACAGATTTCCACTTTGTTCAATAGAATGATAGGAATACAATATTTATACGCATCACAAGCCCAAAATCAAGTGATGCTTAATGTATAGCAACCGGTAAAATATGATGTAAACTTGGCAACAATGCTGAAAAGAAGAACCAGCTGGATCCAGAAACTCCCCTCCTTGGATTCCCTGTTAAATACAATACTAATGCATATCACAGTAAATTGTTTAAACATCTTGACATGCTGTGCTGGGAAAAAAAAATATTACTTCAATTCAATTTGCTGTTAGGCTCCCACCATCTCCGCTTGGCATGAGAATAATGGAGCATATCCTGCCCGACCTCCCGACTTGTCAAACGCACTCCCAGAACAGCTAACTTCCAACAAAATGTGGAAAACCCCTTTCGTGAATATTTGAGCGTCCGTTTGCCGTTAAATATAGGGCTTTAAATCAAGTCTATGAGGCCTGATTTGGTCGGAGGAACACAGTTAGATGAGGCAAAGATGGAAAGCTATAAGATGCAGCAGGCAAAGCTCCGGGTTAACCAGAGAAAAAGGCGAAAGAGTGAATGACTACTCATCCGTCTACAGTCCAACACATTCAAGCCTTATTAAACAGAACACAGTAAAGGCCAACACTGCTGATATAAAAGCTAATAGTTGGTTACTGCTGAAACTGTATTCCCCATTGATTTCAGTCTAAAAGGGACCCAGAAGTGCAAAACAAAAAAACGCTGATTCATTTCTGGGTTTCCGGACTCATTCCTGGAGACTAAAGATATTGATATGCTGCAGTGGAACAAGGCCTTTACCTCCTATAAATATCAACATGTTTAATTAAAAAAAAAACACACACATTTTGCATTCATATAATAATATCCATCCATCCATCCATCCATCCATTGTCTATAGTTTATCCTGTATTCAGGGTCGTGTGGGCGGTGGAGCCGATCCCAGCTGACACTGGGCAAAGGTGGGGTTCACCTGGACAGGTAACCAGTCTATCCCAGGGCTGACATGTAGAGACAGACAGGTAACCAGTCTATCACAGGGCTGAAATGTAGAGACAGACAGGTAACCAGTCTATCCCAGGGCTGACATGTAGAGACAGACAGGTAACCAGTCTATCACAGGGCTGAAATGTAGAGACAGACAGGTAACCAGTCTATCCCAGGGCTGACATGTAGAGACAGACAGGTAACCAGTCTATCACAGGGCTGACATGTAGAGACAGACAGGTAACCAGTCTATCACAGGGCCGATATGAGGAGACAGACAACTTTTCACACCTACGGGCAATTTAGAGTCGAGAGCAGCTTTCATCTGTATTCATCAGGTGAGGGGGAAGGGGGGCCACTCGCCCTCTCCGCTACAGAGAAACACAACAACAACAACAATGGCTTCCTTCGGCGTTCCACCGCAACACAGCACGCTTCCACGCGCGTCATCTTGAAAACCGCGGCTGCTGGTTAATGGCCCGGAACGGCCCATTGAATGTCTATCAAAGAAGGACGTCGCCGGGATGGATGCACATGCTGACAACCTCCCTCGCTCGCTGTGCGATCACACAAACACACGCTAACACTCTGTCGCCTTTGTACACTCCTACACACACACACACACACACACACACACGCACACACACACACACCCTGCCTCCAGTCAGTTTAAGTATAGCAAGCAATAACGTGTTGATTAAATCTGTGATCAGCTGCCTAAGGGGCATGAAATTGGACATGATGAGTGTGGCACATTAAAAACTAATTATCAATAGCACCAATCCTATTGTCTTTTTCTTTTTAAACCAGTCACAGCGGTAAATCAAGTGTGGAGAATGGAACGCCGTGTGCTCTATCACAAAGAGCTCTGGGGTTACAACTGTACCTGGATTCTAGATTTTTTTTTTTTGTATAAAATCTGAATCTATTATTCACTGCCTGTAGCACTTTCTTATTGTATTACAGACATTTTACAAAGTATTCTGCCAGCAGGGAGTCATGCCTTTTCACCTGTAATGCTTGACAATTTTAAAGTGAACTAGAAATTTAAAAAAATAAAAAAATGTAAAAAGAAAAACCCGAATTTTCTTTTTGCATTCTCCAATACTCTGCCGTCCCTCTGTCGTGGGTCTGTGATTCAAAGTGCTTCAATTTTTCTTTGGATGAATATGACTTTTTAAACTCGCCTACTCAATCCACTTCATCATTTGGCCTCCGACTAACTTTCTGGATTTGAGAGCTTCAATTCCACTTTGGAAACGAAGGACGAATTTCGGAAATGTTGAGAGAACCAAAGCCTGTATGAGAGGAGGACGACGTCAATGAACTGACCCACCTCTATTTCCTTTTAGCTCTCTTTAGTACGTAGCCTCTTGTTAAGGATGCTCAAGACGGCACCTGATGCGGTTGCTAAGAAACGTGTAATGCAACTGCAAACACTACATTTGACTAACAACGTGCCGTGGGAATCCTTGCCAGAAGGATTCTGTCATTTGATGAAACCTATGAGGTATAAACCTCGCCTATTCTCCTTCTCTACTTCCTTCCTCCTCATTTTTTTTCTCTCTCCTTGGATGTTGCTCACCCATCCACGCTCCCTTTACCTCCGGCTGTCTCTGGGACCCGCCGATTAGAGCGCTGGGTGCCGTCCTGCTGATAAGGCTGAGAACCCTCCCTCCCTCCACCAATGGCTGTGTCCTTAGGGTGCAGGGGAAGAAAGAAAAAAAAAAAGGGAGTAATGTCCCTGAAAGCCTCAGTCCTCACCATTCACCGAGTCATGGGTGGTGGCGTCGTGCAACTCATGACTGAGCGGAGACAAGCCAGCGATTTCTACGGCGGAGAGGAATGAGCAAACGTAAACCGGCCCATCATATGCATCCATTTATGAGTGAAACTCTACATTGTGGAGTGTGTGTTTACAGCACCATCTGGTCGACGCTGTACACACTTAGCATGGAGAATGTAGGACAAATGCCGCTGCTCAAATGTGGATTAGCTTAATTTCACGAGAGCCTCATTGTCTCAATTTCTATCCAGCTGCCATAAAAGAGGGGAAAACACAAACATAGCACAGGTTCTTCACACTGAGGGTAATTTGATATCATTTAACACCTTTGAAGAACTGTAGCTTTCCATTGTTAACTCTCACTTCACTGTGGCGGATTTCAAGGATAACGCTGCAGCTTTTCTGTATTTTTGTTATTTCCAACAAACAAAGCGGACTGGAAAAAGCTTCGGCTCGGGCTGAGTGCCGAAGACTGCAGGGACGTTGGGACCAGTGTTTGGTATTTTAATGGGATTTGTTGAGGAAATTTAAATATTGAACGTTGTCCTTAAACAACCATCACTAGACAGTCACTTAATTGCTCTGAATAGGAGAAAGATTTTTCCAATAAAGTAAGAAATAGAAATATCTAGTGACCACCCAAATATTACCATACACTCAATGATAGAATTGATAAGGAGATGGACACTGAATCCCTGTGGTGTTCTAGACGAGGAAAAAAATAATGTAAAAAAAAAAAAAGAAGACTTGGCCAGGCTTACCACTGGGGTCAGGGAAGGTCCACAGCCATTAATTTTAAATGAGCGAAATGGATTTGTGGTAATAGAAACCCAATGGCTCCAGACACGATTGGGATTTGGTGGCACGAAGACACCAAAACGACGGTGTGATAACGCGAGCGCTCGACTGTATGAAGCGGAAGGAGTCGAGAAAAAACAGATTTAGGTTTTTTTCTTTTTTTTTCTGCCCTCCACGCACATCTGAAAGCCTTAGGCAGTAAATGCATTAAATCTATTGGGAGGCGTTCGAGTGTAATGGAGCTGAAGATGTCAGGTAAACGCTCTCTTTTTTCTTTTCTTTTTTTTGTTGGGTCAAAATCGCCCGTCTAATTTATTTATTTATTTTTTGCTTTGGCTCACCTTTCATCGCCGTGGCAACGGTTCGCATCTGCAAAACAAGAGACCTCGTCCAGGTGGGAAAAAAGGAATTGCAGTTTTGGCAGTTATTAACGTAAAACTGTAAAGTTCAGGGCGTTTTTGGAAAATGGAGAAGATCTGGGAACGGTGTGGATCGGGAGGAAAGCCAATCTCTGGTGTTAAACTGCTCACGTCTCTGCGCTTCGACAAGGTGTGAGAAAGTAGTCCTCCCCCCCCTCCGAAAAACATAATGTTGTTGTTGGAGTGTTGAGTTTAGACATGCTACTATGTCACTTTCCACTAAAAAAAGTTTTGCTCTCCATTATTCCGTGAACTTACGATGCTACGACGCAACAGTAACACATTTAACGCGTTCACACCCTGCAAACTGTGAACGTCGGGGAAAAAAAAAATATGTTTCACAGCGACACATATTTCCCATATGCCACCGTAAGGCAGCCTTTAATCTGATAACATGTTGAGACATTGTTTTGATATCCGACCTACACTTTGTGGTTTAACGTTAGCGTTCGGGGGGGAAAGAGACAAACAGCCGTTTCAAAATGAATATGACTAACTTTTTTTATAGAAAATGGTATGAAGAGAAGACGCTGGTTTGATCCTGAAATGGTTTGTTGGTACATTTTTTGTTTCATGTTATTTTTGGAATCCTTTCCAATAAAACCGGTGATTGAATTCCGACTGCAAACGTCCTAACACGGCTATTGCGTATCCATGGCAACACTGAGTGACATGAGCAGCACATTTTGCTTCCGTTTTAAAGTCCCAGGTGAAATGGAAGTGAGAGCATTTTTAGCTACTGTTTTTTGACGTTCGATGACTCGTCCTGCACTTTGGGTGTCAGGATAGTAAACGTGGCAGCAGGGGGAGAATGTGGAGGTTGAATACGTCCAATCGAAAACCTCGCTGACCTTTATCTGGCCGTGACGCCGCGGCGAGGGGAGGCCTCCCACCCAAAATAATCAGTAAATTCTCCCTAACATCTCGTCTTCCTCCTGATCTAACAACATGTGAGAGTTATGTGTTTGTGTGGGTGTGTGTGTGTTTGTGTGTGTGTGTGTGTGCGTCTATGTATCTGTTGCAAAGGCTCTGACTTGCATCCCTCTCGTAACCGCACACGCTCAACTATTCTGTTTCCCTGTGAAACACATCACACAGCACTCCCATTCATCCATCCATCCATTATCTATTCCTGCCTTTCTTTTCAACCCCACGTTCCACATCACAAGGGGATGGAGGCAGTCCCAGCATGCATTGCATGAAAGACGGGACGGTCGTGGGCCTATTTTGTTGTTGTTATCCACAACAACGCCGAGTGACCGAGATCTGCACTGAGGCAGAAATTGCATGCTGACCCTTTAAAGTCGTTGGTAATGATTGTGTAATATATGTTTGTGTGTGTGTGTGTGTGTGTGTGTGTGCTGTTATTGCAGTAGTTTTCAAGATTAAAAAGCCCCACTCCGAGCTCAGAGGCTATTACACCAGGCCACTCATTCCCTCCCACCTTGCTTTTGACTTAATTGAATCAGCCGTTCCCCCCCCATATCAGATATTCCTTAACGGAATACTGAAACCTATCCACCCTTTTCCTAATACCATTAGGGGGACGCGGGAGAGGAAGATGGATGCTTTAATCCTGCCGGTTCAGAGCACACAAAAGGAGAGCGTGCCCTGCAGTGAGACATTAGCCACAACATTCGCCGCTAAGCCACAATATTCCTCCTCCGAAGCAGCAGCAGCAGAAGAAGAAGAAGAAGCCGGCGTGCCCTCTCGCTGCCTGACTGAAAGCCACAATAACCAGAGCTCATGTCCCCGTACACGCAACGTAAAAGCAACAGCGACTCATTGCCCTGCTTGTTATATTAATGATGCAAAGACACACTGCAGCATGTTGCGGTCCCACGACTGCACTACAGTATTCTAACCACACGGGTCCGCCTGTGGGTGAAGCTGGCTCTACGCAGGACGTATGCATCTGACACAACGGCGATGCAGATGAACGAGGGCCGGGGCGGACCACCTGCCGCTGATGAATTGTGAATTTCCCCTATCTATTTTTCCTGCTGTGTCAAACTTGAGCCCGAGAGTGAGGTGAGGTCCATTATTCCTGGCCAGCTCAGGCACAAACTAATCCTCTTATTTGGGAGGTCAGCACCGATCATTATACAGAGGGGTGCCATTACAGCGTACACTCCAGTGAGCAGATTTCCCTCTTACATAAATATATGACTCAGGGGACTGCTCTTACTCTCTCTAATTTATCCCTCCTGCTTCCACTTCTTAGCTCTCATCTCCCTTTTTCTTCCCTTACCTCCCTCAAATCCCCCCTCGCTTATCGGCGACCCCCCTTTTCAGCTTCATACCTTTTCACTTCCCGCTCATCCCTCTTTTTCCCACCCTCATTTTTGTTTTCTTTCAGGATGTCCAGAGTGGCGTATGATCGAATCGGCAGGGAACGCATGAGCAGGAACAATTAGCTCAGTCATTCAGCATGTGGATGTAGACGTACAGTAGAATAAACACGATAATAATAATAATAAAGCTGAACTGTACGAGCGCCGGAACAAAGTACACAGGATTTTGTTCCCATCGGCCTCTGGACAAAGACGAGATGCTCTCGCTATGCTCGCCAAAAAAACAAACTCACGACGGCGTCCACGTTCATGATCTCATGTGAGGATTCTATTGTCGGAAACTAATGCCTGTCACACACACAAAGATAATCGGGCTGATTTTGCCCCGATTTTCCCCCTTCCGACCACGGACAGACATCGCCCGATTATCTTAAGCTCTTAAGATTATTTTAAAAGATTCTCTTGTAGTGTGTGGTGTGTTAAGAGTGAAATTCGGCCGACAATCGGCTCCGAAATCAGTCGGCGCCGATAATCGTAAATATTAAATATGTTCAATATTTACGATTATCGGCGGAGAACGTTGTTCAAAACCACCATCATGCAGTCGGTATCCAGCTGGTCCTCCATTAGTTTACACCGGTTTACACTCGCTCTTCTTCACTTCTTCTTGTAGTTAGTTCAATGACTATTTTTGGTGTGACTGCCCCCACAGGTCAGTCAGAGTACTACGTCAGATCACGTTTGATCACGTTTGTTCACGCGAGATTTCTTGCTTGAGGGACAAGATTCTAGTGCGTCAGAAGACTAATCTTTATGTGTGTGGTGTGCTGTGTTTGGAATATCGCAGGACACCACACACAATACGATCAAAACTGTTAAATCACAGATGTTTTATCTTCATGTGTGGGGTCTCTCACAGATAAAAAATCGGTTGAGATTTATAAAATCTTTATGTGTGTGGCAGGCATAAGTCACATCTAAGAGGATGACGTAAAAGTAGAATTAAATGGAAGTTGTTGAGATGATCTAATTCATTTGGTTGCGTCCCAAGAATTAATGAATTATTTTGCAACCTATCAACTATTTTGAGATATTTCTCTGAACAATGCTTAATAAATGACCTGCTGGCAAAGCTAAATGAAACATAAGTGGATGAACAAAGCTTTTAGGAAGCTGGCAATCCACCCAGCAGTTAACTTAAAAGTAAAAACAAGACACAAAGTCACCAACGTCATGAAGATTCATCCACTGGTTCATAGAAAGTGAGGAAGAAAGCCGATGGATGGACTCGCCACTGCTTTAAAAAAAAAAAAAGGCTCCACAGATAAGGAGCCTTGCTGATGCATCCATTAGCAATAAGTAATTTATTGTTATTGTTTATACGCTTTATGTGCACAATCAAAATGTCTTTGTGAGCGGAGGCGGTGTCTGCATCCCTCAAGTCGCTGCCACAGATGGGACAGCAGCCTGGTGTGAAACAATACATTAATAACAGCGCCTTGGACCTGCTCAGGCTGTTATATAAGTGCAACAAAGCATGACTCCGCTGCATTTATGAATATGTATTGGGCAAAACAAAAAGCAACACTGTTCTTCCAGGGTAAGGAGGACAAGGGTTTTCTTCTGTCCAATATATAAAGTGTAATATATATATATATATATATATGTGTATGTGTGGAGGAGCTGACACTGGCAAAGAAGGACCATAAATACTTTATAAATACCAATTACCTCCAGAAGTAGGCATGAAGAGAAGAGCAGCTATTTCAGCCAATTATGAGGCTCCTCTCTCAAAGGGTGGAGGGAGATGACTCCTTCCTTTCAAGCTTCCTCACTGAAAGGAGAAACCTCCTAAATAATGTTTCCCTCCACCTTCATGTCAGGGATGAAAGGCCCCAAATGTCCCTTGAGTGAAACCCCCCAGAGGACTTAACATGCATCAATAACATTTCCATCCTTGAAGATGTTGGGGAGGGTGCGGCTACATGTTATCTTCCTCGCCGACTTTTGAGGCTCCGCACTTTTATTTACCGCCCATCTTAAAGGTCCGGAGATGGAGATAGATGCAGAACAAAAGAAAACAGAAGGAGGGGGAATAAAGGCACATTGTGGTCGGTGTGTCGCCTGCTTAAAAATAGGACAGCTGCCTCTTGAAGGAGCCATCAGTCTTCATAGGGGCAGCCTGTCTTCGTTTCCACCCTCGGCAAAGCACACGGGGCTTAACACACTTACGTCGGAGGATTTGCCGAACTTCAAGGTGGCAGCAATTCCCTCGGCTGCAGGGGAGGGGGGCAGCGTGAAACCACCCCGAACAAAAGCCGACTCCTCCGTCTGCCGGAGCAAACTTTTAGCCCCAGCAAGCTTTTCGGCAGCACTGTCTAAGTTTTGATGTATTTATTCTGA
Organism: Chelidonichthys spinosus; assembly: GCA_029853015.1. Lineage (NCBI taxonomy): Eukaryota > Metazoa > Chordata > Actinopteri > Perciformes > Triglidae > Chelidonichthys > Chelidonichthys spinosus. The sequence goes on from CM056835.1 coordinate 19,250,194, forward strand.
AAAAAAAAAAAGTGAGGAACCAACACTTTTTACCCGTTTGTAAGATGAGCCATCATAAATGTTTTAAATTACAGTAAGAGTCTGGACGAAGAACTGCTGAACAAGGAAGACTTTGTGGTGCGTTCCCAGTAGAACAAAGTGATGGTACAGTCGAAACCAGCACACATTTAGGGAACTGCTGGGAAACAGTCTAAATAAATGATGATTTTTTTTTTTTTTTTGCATCTGCTTCTGAACAGTAGGACACATTCACGCTAGACGCAACACACTCGTACGCAGCAATCACTAACACACACATACACACGGTGTTAAAAGTAATAGCCACCTTGTCTCCGTTGCAATTTTACTAATAAACATTTCTGCTGGAGCCAGCTGTCAATATCTCACTTTGTTTTTCCACTCGGCGAGGACATCTCTCCCATATACAGATATGGTTCACCATTGATCCATGAAATATTCACCCAGAGTCCCGACCCTCGTTCCAACTCTACCAGAGACATTGTGTCTCGAAGGATGAGGGGAGTTGGAGCGTCTCCAAAGTTAAATCTTTATTAGCCAGCTTTTGCTTCCCCCTCCATGTTCAAATTAAACTTGTGGCATTCGGCTACGCGGCAGCGATTATGGAGAAAAGGTTAGCAGATATTGCGCCGAAGTGACACTGTGACTCATCTGCAGCCGGACGGCGTTTTTGGCACCAGCTAATTAAAGATATTGACCGCGGGACGAGACGTGTTGCCACAGAAGGCGGGCGGAGGGGGGGGGGTTTAAAATGCCACTCACATGTTGCAACGGTATAATTTCCATCAGGTCGCCCACGCAAACGGGCACCTGGCGCCCACTTCTCCACTGAGAAGTGGAAACTTGGGATATTGAACCCAGAAATCCAGAAACGCTTTCAAATTGAAGGGATGGCGGTCACTGTGATATCTCTTCAAACCAGACTGATAGAATGACCTAAAAAAGGAGGGGAGTTAAATAGCCGGGTCTTCAGAAGTCAATGGCTCTTTGAAGCGGAGGATATCAGTACGCCTACTATGAGGAAGGGCTAATTAGATCATTGACATTTTGCCTTGTGGCACCTGCTGGCATTAAGTGCACAAAGTATATAGCTATAAAGCATTACTTTAAAAAAAAAGCCCCCAAAAAACACTTTCCAGTTCCACTTTCAGCTACACTTAGTGCCTCTTTGGTTGTAGCACCAGAGCAGATTAAGGGGGAAAAAATAAAATGTTTACATTCTGGCAACGTGACTGACTTTCCTAACATTTTCACAACCACACGACAAAAGAGAATAATACTAATCATAATAATAAGACGGTCCTAACCAACCCCCTTGAACACCATATTGGAAGGCAAATTACTGTTGAGAAGACTGAACCGCCAGATGTGCCTCTCACACTGCAGAAGCACAAAGAAGAGGAAGGAAAAAAACGCCAGCATATGCTCCACGCCGAGGAGAACTTAACTGGTACAGACCTCTGGTAAGTGGATTGAGAGAACTCCCCAGACACACACACACACACACGGCCTACTTGGTACAATATGGCGAGCGTATGTTTGGACCGCGATGATGAGCCGACACGACGGTCTGTGATAAATTAGTTGGGCATCGATGGTGCAATAGATTTGAGCAGATCAAGGGAGCGGACAGGGAGTACGAGCAGATAGGACACGCTCCATGTTTCAACCATCCTTCCCAACGATGTTACAAGGATCGGATTTGTCTTGGGCAATAATATTTTAAAGCGAAGGTTGTTTTTTGGGCTTGTTTTTACAGACTGAGATCACAAGAAACTGTTCTGGGGTGAGAAATTCAAGACCTGCAACCAGACGCTTGAGTGCACATTTCTGTGGAAAAGGACAAAACATGGTACAAAGGCAACTGTAACCTTTTTCAGCTGGGATCCTAAACACACTCTCCTTTACTGGCGGATCCATCTATGACTTTTCTACCCTCAGTTGTGGAATTAATGGACTCCTTTTTTTTTTTTGTGAAATTCACAAATTCAGTTTCACCCGTTTTGATCACAACAGAAGTATTTGTGAAGATACAGGACACCTGCTGAAGTCAGGGAATCACAGGTCGACTATCAAAAATGAACCCGAACCAACAAACGAAACATTCAGCCGAGTGACTCGTTTGAAAAACAAAAAAGAGAATCTCGCAGATGGCCGATCCAAAGGAAATTTTCTTTAACACGTCCTGCGGTTGATTCAGCCTTTACCACGCACATCTGTCTTTCTGGCACATTGTTTCTCACTTTCCCTTTTCATCCAAAAGTAGAGAGCGGCAGCATCACTAGACACGGTGCCAGCCCAAATACACATTGCCGTAACAGATGTTGCCGCTGACACCGGCCTCGTTGACGGATCTCTGTTCTCGATGCGCTTTAGGTGATGCGGAAATCTTTTTTTAAATCTATGCAGATGTTTTTGATATAACTCATTTTTTGTTCTTGGATATTGGTTGAGAGAAAATTCATGTTGGGTTTGAGAAAAGGGGGTGGACGAATGGTCTTATGGGCCAGATACGTCACATTCAGGGTTTTTCAGAGGTTTCAATGGGGTTGGAAGAGGTTTCAACATGTTCCAGGGGGGAACTGGAGCACATAAGTGAGTGAGAGCGAATGTGCTTGCCGTTCTTATCGTGTTGTGTCGGCCTGTCATTCAGTCGGGGTTTGAGTTCTCAGCATGACAAGTGAGAGTTGTTATTTCTGTACATCGACTTGCAACGAGCCTGTACAGCCGTGTCGATCTCATCCGTGCTCGCAGACATTTTTAGCACATTTGTTCTCACGTGGTTGTGGAACTCTCAGGAAGGTGACTACACTATTCTTAATACCGCCTAGAAAGCACTGGTTGTTATTTCAACTGCGGTCAGTGAACACAACACCAAGCCTATTTGAATCCCTAGCTGCATCCTTCAGAGGACCTGTCCTCCTTCTACGTCGGTCGGGTCCTCTGAAGACCAGTAAGGCCAAACTGATCTCCAAAAGAGACGGTCTGGTCTACAGAGGACTTCCTGTTTGCCTCGCCTTTGCCGCTCCCATCGCCTAGCAACGAGCTGCGGTTGATTAGAAAGAGCATAGAAGAGGTACCTAACTTCTTTTTATTTGATATCATGATGGAGGAAATGCTTCACTGCCATCAGCAAATTGGTATATTTCAGGTGTCAAGAGTGCATTTTCTCTAGATCCCCCGCTGCCGATCCGCTAGCTTGATTAAAATCCAATCGTCACTCGCACGCAATGAATCTTGGGATAAGCATTCGCCGGCCGCATTTGAACGAGTCTTCGGCATGGGACAGCCTTGCCGCAGGGTGTTCAAATGCATTGGCTTGGTACACAGCTACTGAACATATCTGAAAGTGTCAAGTGAACATTACAGCAATTCAGTGCCATTGAGTCCTATCGGTCGAGACGCGCTGTACCTGGTGTTTTTCCTTTTATATGAAATGAATGGACTTTGCTGTGATTTTTTTTTTCTTTTGAAGTCCATTAACTAAAGTGTGTATCTGGCTCACTTAAATCCGGCGTTCCAGTAATTTATTTTTTTGGTCATGCTGATGCACGCCGGTCAAAGAGATGTTGACTGGAGGCACTTAGTGTCGGAGCCGCAGCCAGAACGAGCAACGCTGGCTGTCACGGATGCTGCCAATCTCCAGGCTGTCCGCGCTGCTGTACACCTGCCATTCTGGCATATTCTGCATCGTGCTCTAATTCAATTTACCACTCAAACCCATTTCAGAGCCTGTCACACAGTCTCCCCCGGACACCAGGCAGTTGCATCTAGAAGGCCTGAAGGGCCGTCGGTAGATACTGGAAGCTATGAGGCGTGTGTGTGTGTGTGTGTGTTGCTGGGAGTTCAGGTGAATCTATTGAAAGAGGCCTTGGTTTCATTAGAAAACAGATTAAGAAGGATGGAGGGGGGGGGGGGGGCAATATCCAACAGCTTTGGATTTACAGCCCTACTTACAAAAGGCATTAAGATTACAGGAAGTGATAAAAACCATACGATTCCGGCTTCTTTTGTTTCAGCAGAAAAAGAAGAGTTGACTACCGTAATTAGACGGGACCTCTGTGGGATTTTGTGGGTGGCGGTGGGGGGGGGGGGTCTTTGCTGGCGGGTTTGATTGAAGTTGTTTATGTGTTTTCTTTGTGCTTGTGCCCGTTGTCCTTATTGAGCGATTTGCTTTTATTCTGCAAATCTAATAAAACTTATGTACAAGATGCCTCGGGGTTTTGCACACACATTTAAAACAGATTATCGCAAATAAAAAGCACTGTGGTGCCTGAGGGCGTATTCTCATTGTGGTCCTCTGTGATAAGGGGGGCACAGGAGGGGGGGAGCCGGAGGATGGGAGGGGGGGTAGACAGGCAGACAAAAGGGAAGAAAAACAGCCACTCAAAACCACTAGAAAACATACCAACATTATCTTCTCCTACCTCGCGCCAAACAACTCCAAGTCAAATATATAATCACATAGGTGTGACGGGACAGGCTATGTATCATTGTAAAGGTCAGCAGCAGCTTAATCTAACCCTCTTGAAGCAATATTCATCAAAATATAACAGCCATATAGAGTGTATGTGTCTCCACTTACTCCCACCGTACAGCAATCAAAACACAGATGGAGGCGCTACCACCTTAATACGTCATTCAGAGTGTGTACAGTAGTGATGGGGGAGGAGAGCCGCGGTTCCTCCCAAACACCCGCCGAAGCAGATCCCCAGTCGATCACATCCACGGCGTGTTGGCCTGAAGAGCACTTACCTGCCGCAGGCCAGACAGCCTGCTTGCATGACAGACTGCAGCCATATAAGATGTTTGAGACCGACGATCACGGTTATGGGAACTTAAAGATGAAGCTACATCCCTCGGCAATCCTACTTTACATATAATTCCCCAACTATTTCACTAAGTGTCAATCACAGCTGTCGATCATGACGCACAGCCCCTTCTTCTAAACCACTTTACCATCTTGACTAACGTGACATGTACTGCAAACAGCCACCAGGGGGCGATTGAGGTGTTTTTAGCTTTACTTTATTTTTATACATTTTTACTGCTTAATTATTGCATTATAAAAGGAAGCTATTTGAAGTTAATTTACTTGAAAGTGACAGTTCATCCCCCAATGAAAAGTGCATACTTTCCCTCTCACCTGTAGCGCTATTTAGGACTCCATTTTATCAATATCTGCAGCCAGGTCTGGGGATTAGTAACCGGGTCATGATTTATGGAAAGTGATATTGCTGTTGATTCTTTTCCAGGTGTGATTTTTCCAGGTAAAAGGAAAACAAATTTTGATTTTCTGTGCCTTTAAGCAAGAAAAATAAGATCTGAATGGTATTTTTTTCCCCACCTGTAGCAGCTTGGTTTAAACTAAGTTTGTTTCGATAATAATACATTATTATTAGTATTTAAGTATTTCTGCTGATGTGGATTTCATTGCTTTCCGTCTGTTTTTATTCTCTATGCAGTTGTAAATGTATTTGGCAGTAAGTAAGAATCATAAGGGGGAGCTTTGAGTTCTCCTGCAGCAGGGGGAAGGAAGCCCCCTTTTCTTGTGGGATTGCTGCAGCCCCAAGTTAAGCCAAATAAGTCTGGTGGATGTTACCTTGAAGATGTCCTGAAGCTTCATAGCTCACTCATCTGTCACACTCCAAATCACTGGATGCCAGAGAGCCAGACGAGTCGATAGATTGAACCGAGTGTGATGGAACATCAACCTCATCCCCGACACGGCGCATTCGGAGAAGACGCAAACTCAGATTGACAGTACGCTCCGGGGTGACGCGAACCCAAGCGGTCCCAAGTGGATTTCACAGCATTCAGAGAGACATAATTCATGTATGCGTTTCTATGCAGAGTTCTATACAATCCCAACAAACACACATCAAGCCAATATCAATCATACGCACTTTACTGCGTTGCGTGAAAAGTATCGACATGACAACTTGCTTCATTCAGACGATCCAAAAGGAGCAAACACATGACATGTGGGTTGAATTACCTGTGATTGATTCATTATATCATCATGCATGTCACACGGCATCGTGGGTACTAAATCAGAAGTGCAAAGCCGGATTAAAAAAAAACAACAACAACATCATCAAAGCAATTTCTGCACGCTGATGTTGGAGGCACAACATGCTTATTAAAAGCTGATTTTTTCGAGATTCGGCACACTGAACCAGCCGACTGACTAACCGGAGTGTTCAGATGCACAGTGTGACTAATCCATATTAATCCAACATGACAGCGGGAAACTCTCCAAAATCAATATCTCTGATTGATTGCTGTCCAACGGTGTAGTGCCAGTGCTCTCGCGCACTCAGAGAAAAAAAATGACAGCCGACAAATTCAAAATAATTTCGCCGTATGGCGTGAAAGAGCCTCGGCACAAATAATCCTGTTAGACGGTGTAAAGGTAGACGTTATTTTTATAGAAAGGCGATAATGAACAACCATCACGGGCCTTTGAGTGCAACCCCCGCTGGATAATGAAGGTCGGTTTAACATCACACGTGTGCTTTGAACTAAGAGAATGGGAGCTTTCTGCTCAACACTATTTCATTTTCATGTGAACCTGGCAACCTGATCACATGATAGCCTTCCAAGGGTTCAATCCTTCCGGTGAAACGCATAATGAAGAAGCTTCGCCATTAGGACGGCTGTGATTTCCTTTCTCGCTGAACCAAACGATGCAGTAGTTCAAGTGAAAGAGGCGTGACGTGTCTAGTGATACCTTTATCTGTATAATAGGCTACAGAATCGCACTGCAAACGTCACCACGGAGGTAAAATACAGAGAATATACGAGTTCATTAAAGTAGATTCAAAGATTAAATGGAAGGGTAGAGAAATAAAAGTAGTAAAAATGGTAGTAGAATAGATATTTTGTATTTTTTAAGTGTGAGAAGTGCGTTCTATGACACTCATGTCTAAAATGCTTTCTTAACATAGTTATAACGCATTATAATCTGCTCATAGCGATGTATAGTACATCAAAAATATCAATAACAATAATTAAAACAAATAACGCATTTTATAATGGCTTTATATGTATGTATATATATATATATATATATATATATATATATCGCTTTTAACTATAGCTATAGAGTTCCTATATATTTAGAAGATAATGCTTTATAAATATGTTTATAATGGAGAAATAGGCATCATATAAAGCAAAGTGACACAAAAGTGGCCTTTTGCGTCTCTCTCTCTCACTCACACACACTCACACACACACACACACACACACACACACACAATGACCTCCTCTAATTTCCCTGTCCTTTCAACGTCTTCCTCGAGGTCTCAATCCGCCACCTGTCATATCGGTGTTCTGGCCTCTCTTGTGTGGTGATAAGAACCAGGCATCACAATTGTCATTTCACATTTTCACCAACTATTTTTAGCCCTTTCAATGTCCAACGCCGACGCATCTCTTGGTAAGGAGAGAGAGAGAAAAAAAAAGAGAAGTGTCTGCTCACACCCGTGAAAAAAAAGAAAAAAAAAAAAATCTGGCTTTTGCAGTTATCAGAGCTGTCAAATCAGCCCCGGCCCGAGGCTATGGAGAGCTGTTCTGATGGATATGTTTGCCACATACCCGGTGCAGTTTGTTTGGCAGCTTTGGAAAGTGAGTTTGGTGTGCAAACACATTGTACCAATCATTCCCATTTAACTGGCAAAGCATGAAATAAGAGGCGAGGCCGTTCGGGAAGCCTTTTTCTGTTTGCAGGCGCAGCGAGGCTCCGCCACGCACAAGAGGATGTCGGTGGAGATTTCATCAGCGATAAGGAGCCACTCCATTTGTCCTTTTAGATGTTTTCCTATTTTTTTTTTTTTTTTTTTTATCCGTGGTGAGCTGATAGGTGTCTTGGTGTGTATTATGGCAAGTCTACTGAACACTTACACACTTCTAATGGGCTAAAAGTCACAGTAGATAGTCGTTGTGCCCGCGCACTGTATCACACATCTGTTCAGCCAATGAAATGGCTCCTACCAGACCAGAGCAGGAAGCAAACATGCTGTGTTCAGCAAAAAAATGATCAATGCTGGTTTAACTGAACCAAAGCACAATTGTATCTTTTAAGGCAGAGATCTTGCAGAGACCATTTGACCCATGAGTAAAGTGGTTAATAATATTTGATTATAGTTCATCTTATCAAATCACGCAATGCACAAGAGCCTGAGATAAAAAAAACAACAATTACACATGATGTCTACCTCTTGATATGAATGCATTTTTTATGATTCAAATTTTTATTTTCATGCAATTTTCTTTCGATTACTTTTACACAATTAGTTGAGTTCAGTCGCCTTTTCTATTCTGCTCTGTTTTGTTGTGAACGTGACGTGAGAGAAAAACATGAAAACATTAAACTGGATTATTGGATCGGTTTGGCCAATTCGTAGCATCATAAGCATTAAGAAAAAAAGGCAAACAAGTGATAATGCACTTTTTACACTGGCTTTGAAGAAAGAGTCTTACCATTTTAAGGTAAATTGGTTAGTTGAACACAATGTCAGCCAATTCATGTCTCAGTCTCTTTTATTTCTTGGCTGCTTTTTTTCCCCCTCTGCAGGAACACCTTTGCTCCCGCCATTCTGCCTCGCCCATATAAGGAGATTTAGCAAATCATATCTACTCATATTAAACCACACATCACCGTTGGTGTATGCAGGCAAAGATCATGGCTCAGGTGAAAACTAGGACGTTTGAGATGTTAAATAAGTTACGTATGCAAGTTAAGTAGCCAACGGACAAAGAGGACACGGACAGCTGTTTGCTGGGTGAAAGTCGTGCGTTTGTTGACCCAGCCGTCCTCCACGTCATCCTCGCTATGCAGCCTTTCTCAGTCTTTATATCACATCACCTGATGTCCAGATTACTTGAAATAGCACACGAGAAGCAACACTTGCAAAGCAACAACACGCAATAGCCGCATTCTGACTTCCCAATCGACATCAGATTTACCAAATCAAGGAAGCATTCCAGCCATTTCCTCTGCCTGTTGCCTGTTATGACCTCCACCTGTGTTTTGGACATTGGGCTCTCCACCATAATCACATATTTGATACCTTTGCCTCATGTTTCCTCCCTGTCTTTGGTCTGTTTTCAACCTTGAAAAAACCTGTTTCATTTCACCGGCCTCGTGTCAGAGTCGGCCTCTCGGGTTCAAACCTGTTTTTAGTGCTCGCCGACAAATAGAGATGAAAGTGAGGAAGTGTTAAATGACAATTAAGTGTGATTTCTGGCCCGTGTGGAGTCCACGGTCAACCGACACAGTTTACCCTCTGCTCCCTCCAAACCAACTAAAGCCTTCAAAGTTTTCAAATCACGCCGTCCTCCTCGGCCTCGCTGTGCTCCCACATCCAACATGTGGAGGAGGATCGGGAGCTGCTGCTATAACACATATGCAGTAAATGTCCACGCTGCAAATGAGTGCAAGCCTCGTACAGCACGCAGCGCATTACACACTGATGTGACTTTTATTACGTGTACTTTAAAGTGGCAGTAAAAAGTCACGGAATTATAAAAATAAATCTGTCCTATCAGTCTCAAAAAACAAAGAGTGGTAACAAACAGATAAGTGTAAGCCCCTCCCCCCTCAGGTGTGATGCTATTGATTTGACCCACCATCTAAATGAAACACTGATGATGATATCATCGCTGCTGCGGGGTCCGACTCAGCCTTTCTGGGATCCGATGGAGCCGTTCTGGGGCCCCTGAGGTTTGAGAGACATTGAGATTTGGATCCAAATCTGGCTACTACATTTTAATTCTGGCTGTTTTTAAAGAGGGTTCAGGCAGAGGTCATCATGAATGATCTGATGTTTCATGATTGTATTTTCTATTTCTCTGCATTTCCCTGTCGAGCTCTCAGTTTTGTACATATTTTTTGTTGAGTATTATGCATTTTAAAGGCTCATCTACGGTAAATTAGCTATGACTTCTTCACTTTATGCTCCGAACTTGTCCCCATAATAATAAACTTTAAGTAAAGTAATAACATCTCCTAAACTATTACATTCCCATATAAGTAAACTGCTGTTTTCTGGCCGGATTATGGCCACAGATTTAAACGGTTTCAAACACAGATCGACGTTGTGAGCTCAACCAAAACACACAAATATAAGTGCTACAAAATTACTTTGTTAGGTTATAAACTATAAACAGCAGCATCCTGGGAGCAAGCCCCATTTTTATTTTGTGTCCAATCTATTTCATGGGAAGAGAGAAATAAGAGAGAAAGAAAACTGCTTGAGCTGTAACCGCTGAGTAAATATGAGAAAGGGTTTGTGAGAGAGAGGAAGAGGAGAGCGAAGCCGCCCCCTGGCCAGAGTCAATAGTGATCTTAGTAAACATAAATAGGCTTGGATCAGTTACATCCACACACGGACACTCGACAAGGAGACTATTGATCAAAAACCCACCAAAGGGAGAACTACAGGACGGAGAGGAGCGAGATTACAAACCAAACTTTTGGATTGTTACATTGTGAAAAGAAACAAAGAAAATAAAAAAGAATGTCTATTCTCAAAGTTTAACCAGTGGAATGCATAACGGCGTCCAACATAACGAGAGATGAGAATCCGAGGTTGTGTTTCCTTCGCGATCTGAAAACCGTTGGAAATGTTTTCACCCAAACTTTGTTTTTCTGGGTTCCCTGAGAAATACCAAACGACTGCAACAGATCGAGTTTCACATGAGGCTTTGGCTAATTATAAAACAGGATGAAAGACGGAAAAACAGAAACACCTGTGCGAGGAAGTAAACAAAACAAAAACCGAACAAACAGAATTGAGAACTAAGAAAAATATGTAGTTACACGCCAACTGCAAAAGTCAACATCGGATTGCGTGTAAAGTAGACGACCCTTCGATTGTTTTCCACATTAACTAACTCATTAAATGTGACCTCCTAACTGGTCTTCAGGTCTGAGCTGAACCTCCTCATGACCTTATCAGACCCTTCAAAAGGAGCCCCCCCCCACCTGAAGGTGGCGACGTGACGCAGGGTGATGAAATCGGTAAATTACAGCGAAAAAAGGGCGTTTGGATTTTTACATTCACGACCGCTTCCCTCGAAAACCTGGTGGCTCACAACTTGCAATCAAATGCAATCAGATGCAGGAAAGCCGCCTCACACAGGTCTTCCGTGTAGTGTGGTCTAATTAAAGCTTCGACCCGCGAGGTATCCTCTCCCACTTCTGCTGTGGAGGACTGCTGAGGGGGGGGAGCGAGCCCCCGCTAGTGCAAAGACAAACAGACTTATTAAGTCAAACAGACCTATGGTGCTGCTTGATAAATGACAAGAGAGACATGGGGAAAAGGAGGAGGAGGAGGAGGAGGCTTTTTGATGGTGGAACAGAGGGGGAGAGGGAAAGTTCTCCACCAGGCAAAACCACTCTGGGTTTATAAAACTGGCTTATTAATGCTCAAAACGCAACGCCTGTATCTCCATTCAGATGCTCTCCCTAATGGAGGAGGGGAGGAAAGAGAAACACTGGCTCTCAGGGCAACACTCTGGAGAGGAGAATTCTCCGTCTAAGCCTCCTCGGCTGGCACGGAACCAACGCTGCAATTTGAGACTAAATCACAGAAAAAAAGGGAGGCAGAAGAGTGCATGCAAAATGTGCAATTTATTCTGTCGCGGTTGCTCCGCAGTCTCTCTGCAAAATAAAATTATTCCTCGGTGCCGAGGAAAATAGGCACGCCGCCAGACATTTGTCTGCAGAATAAGAAGTCAGTGAACACAGAGCTTACTGCGCGCTGCGCTCCCCTGTTAGCCGTAATACTTTCGCCCTGCCGTCGCCCTGATTTGCCCCGGCCCGACACCGCCGTGAGTCTTTCAAAAAGTTCAATCAGTCATCCCAACTGCTTGCTGGTGACGGGCCAAAGAGAACAACATGGCCACAAATCAAAGGTGAGCCTGAGAGCCACTCTTACAGGAGCCGGGCCGGGGAGATGTATTGCTGGAGGCTTTGAAATGCAAAGGAGGAGAGGGATGTGTTTACATGATGACATTGTGTTTATCCATCAAGAGCAGATTGTGGAGAGAGGCGGCGTTGTTGCACTATTTGGAGATGGCGGATGACTGAGCACCGGAGAGAGGCCGGGTGGCACGGCAATCTCACAGCCGGGTCCCGCCGGTGATGGAGGGCAACAGTCGGATTTGGTGCCACGTCTTTCTCCGGCTCCGCGGCCGCTTTCCCTCATTTCCCACCGCCGAACAAAACAATATTCAGAGGCAGGGCTCCCTTTCTGATTTCTGTGCTGCTGTATAATCACACCCAGAACGGTTTCCCACATATTTTTGCTATAGTATTGGAGGGAACACTAAAAAGAAAAAAAGTGTATCCTTGGGGAAAAACTGCAGATGAGGGGAGAATTTCCCTCCAGTTTTCAATATAATTCCACAATGTCTGCGTTGTGGACAGAGTGAAGTATCTTTTTCGTTGTTGTTGTTTCCTTAATATACATATATAATTCATATATAACAGAAATATCAGAGGCTTCCCTCCCTGATGACAAACATCAGCATGCAGAGATAGACACCAGGTGGTGGGAAGTATTCAAACATGAGACACATGCTTTACAGCTGGACTCCTCGCTCTTATTAGACAGAACACGCCGCCTTATTATACCAAAGCCAGGATGATAAAACACTGAGTTATGACAATGATCTCAACACAAATGTGAGTGACATTATGAGTGAGAGCATAACGTCACATATGATGGTGAAAATGGCGTCGATTATTTCACAGATAAGGTCGCTAGATAAGCTACGCCCTCTTGTCAGGTGTCAGTGCTGTTCACATATTCGCTGGGGTTTAGTATCCGGGCAGACTATCAGTTTATCTGCTCTGGAGTTTGACAACAAACAAATAGAGATCAACCGATAAAAGATGTAAAAATCCACGGAAGTGAACAGACAGGCTGCAGTCGCCTTACAGGAAATGTAAACGGCCTTCATGTGATAGAGTACACATGTTGGATTTCCAATACGTGAACGGCAACAGGTGATAATTTCAAATGTGACACATTCGATTCCAACGTGTGAAAAATATACACATAAGCGTAAGCATGTGTTGTTTTAGGACTTCTTCACGTTGGTTTTTACACCTGTGAACGGCAGCACATGTGATTATTTTATGTGTGACACAAATATTTTGTCACATTGTACACCTATTTAACAATATATACACGTTTTTCTTCATAGTCTCTACATCTAATAGAGTGTACTTCCTGGAAAACAGAATATGATGCGTGATTAACTCATCTATAACTAACCGATAAAATTGTCACATCCATTAATCAATCTACAACTTGGGCCCTGCACAGAGCTAGAGGAGGTTGTGAGCTTATCAACAATCGATTCAACGTTATGAACCGCCTGCCGATCCGGTTTCACTAGGAAATGTGTTGCCTTACGGAAGGTATGTGACATTAAAAGGTGTTAAATTTGATGTTCAGCACATTAAAATAGGAGCAAACAACTCTATGTTCACTGTGGAAAGATACAGTGAAGTAATGTCTACCTGAGCGGGGAAGGAAGTCACTTTCCCTCTGTGTGTGTTGTTATCTGCTTTGTTGACATAGCCGGGTTCTCTCTTCAATGCCGATAACGCCGACCCGACAGAAAGCGTTGATGCGTTAGCGTAGCGCTCACCTTGCGGTTCCCCCGCAGTCAACCACCGTTAGCTCTGATACCACTCGTGCTGTTGCTCGCACCGTTAGCTCTACAAGCTGCAAGCTGCACGTGTTGAGAGCCACCGAGAGGAGAGATGAACGCTTGCAATCCTGTATTCAGCACTTTTAAATCCCCACTTTTGAGGAAGACACAGGTGAACTGCAGGCGAGTGATTATTTTCCGTGCGAACGCGGTCACTGTTCTGAAACCGCGGAGAGGTCTGCGGTCGCCCGCTGAACAAGTTGCATTAGCGGGAAGAACAGATGGGCAAACTTGTCATGCAGCATTGGGTTAACTGACAAGCTACGCCAAAGTCTTCTCGGGGTGCATCGCTTTCCTTTTTCCACGGCGTGCTGTGTAATGGCCTCATAGACGAGGCTGCTCTGCACAGACGCTGCTGACCTGATCACTCGTCAAGGAGGAAATTAGCTTTCTGGCGGAGAGAGCACATTATGGGAAGAAAGTGGGACGATTAACAGGTTTACACCTCGGAACTCGGCAGTGTAAATATATGAAAGAGCTCAGCGAGAGATCACGGCCTAGACAAAGAGAAGTTTTCTAGCAAAAGCTTGGGGAAAATATCTTCCATTTTGTTACCTTTTGACACCTTTTATGCTTTCAGAATATCAGTGTAAAGTTGAAGATAAGCCGTCGTGGTGTTGAGGTGGGATTGGGGGAAAAACACGATTAGCTTCAGAAAATGTTGTGGACCAAGATAAGGACAAATAGAAGAGGGTTTAGATGACACCCCGTCTTGGAGTCTCGTACACAGCGTGGTGACGGAGGCGGTGGCAGTTTGCCGATCTCCCTGAAGGCGGGTCCCACTGAGAGAATGTTCTAGATGGGACTTTAATGTGGGAAGTAGCACAATGCAACACATTGTCCCAAAATTTAAATTTGGCCAAAAGATGATTGGCCAAATAAAAATGAAAAAATGTGTTTGTTACCTAGCTACTTATGATCAAAGAGGCAAACTCTCAAGACTGTAGACAGGTATTCTAGGACACACATGAACTTCATATAATCAAAAGGAGAAGAGAAGCAAATTGCCTGTCGTTATTAAGTTACTCCTGGCAAACACTCTTTATATTTAACAGCTTTAAAAGAGTGCATCTGTAGTTTTGGAGTCTCTCAGCTCTCATTTGCAGCGATCACAGAGGATCCGAGCGAGAAACTTGAGAGTGTGAAACATAGTCGGCCACCTCTCGCTGCCATCTGGGCCCCTCCGCCGCGCCGGAGAGCCCTGGGGCAGCTGGGAAGCCGCCATCCTCCGCTCGCGTGTTTTTTTTTTTTTTTTTTTGTCGAGATGCTTCGTAAATTATACGACCACACAATGCACGGCTTTGTCACACGAGTCTGGGACTTGTGTGACAATTCTTCATACGAGAAGTGTGATCGACTGTAAATGAATGGGACATTCGTGCAAACTTGGAACACACAACATGCTTTTTACATACAGATAACTAGCTTATACATGCTGCCACGCTTGTAGAGGGAAATGTCCCTGGAGGCTTATGTGAGAGCATGTAAACGCATCAACATCCTTCCAGCTGGGAGAGAGAAAGAGTACGCCAGAGATTAGAGCTGCCATTCAAAGATAATTCCACATATTCCAGCCAGACGAGTTAATTATCGGAGGCCACGTCCATATTTGCCCACAGCGATAGGTAGAACACAGGAGAGACACAACTACGCCGCGCCGTTGTTCACTTGACGACAGCGTTCGGCCTTCAAACAAAGGTCTCATTTTTGTATCCCGGAATATGTAATTACGTTGTGTTTGCTCTACAGGAACACACAATGGGTTTTATACGTGTGATGAATTGACAGAATTGTTTGTTTTTTTTAAACCCGTCAAACAGTAGCCGAGGTAGTCACTAATCACGCAGGAGCATTATTTATTTTGTGTAGGTGCCATTTTGTCGACAACCCTGAAACCTCCCCAACACTAATTACATATTAAGTCGATGCGTCTGAGCGAAGGTATTCAACCCGCTCCTCTGAGGGCTAATGTAGTTTGTTGGCTTTGATACCCCCCCCCCCCCCCCCCCCATCAGGCTGACACAGTTATTTGACTTTGCCGAAAGCAAAAATCATACGGCACAACATCGGCCGGCTCATAAATATGCGTGAAAGATGTGGAAGAGACGGGAATCCTAATCATCCGTCTTAACTCCGTCCTCCACATCTTGAAGCTGGATGTTCGATCGGGTTGATGCCCAGATGAAGTCGTGGCTAGCTCACCCCAATTTAAAGCAACGGGCCGCATTCTCCAGCAAGCAATGAGGTAGGAAGAGAATACCTGATAGGTTGAGACAGGTTTAAAATCTTTGGTGATTGTTGCATAAAAAAGGGAGAGGAACAGTTTTTTTCTAGTTCCAAATCCAATGTTCATATTCAGAAAGTACGTTTCTCCAGGATAAAGTGACTTTTAACAAAGGTTAAGTGTGTATGTAAATGTTAAGTGGACCATTATTGAAAATTGCCAGGATACTATATTTTTGAAAAAGAAAAGGAAAATGTTGAGCAAATTTTTCAAATACAGATAAGTCACATTTTCATCAACTGCTTTGGAGAGAATTAACTCTATGTATGATGTATCACCAATTGATGTAGACTACAGTTCAAGCATTGCTGTGATCCGCCAGCAAACAGAGCAGAAGAAGTACTGGTTGCAAACTTGCAAAAACATATAATAAAAAGCCACCTTGGCTGATTTAGGCGAGATACAATATACATCCACAAAGTTGTTCCCATAAGCTATTTAGAGCATGAAGGCGTTTCAACAAAGTCAAAAAACACCTCAACATATGGTGTAATATTATAGTGTGAGCCTGCTACCTTAAAGAGTGTAGTATAGAGAGTTAACATCACCTCTTTGCGTTAATCTACCTCAGTTGAACACATTAGGCTCAATTTAACCCATCCAGGAATTTCTGCTGAGTCATGCAATGGATTTCATTATTTAAATGATGAGTAGTTATGAGCGAGCAGCATCACTTTGAGATCCTCATCTGCAAGTAATTGCCCTGCATTCACACTAAAGTGGGTCTTTTGCATATATTAAAAAGTTGTTTCACATTGTTCCACATTCACGCAGGAAGCACAACTTTCCTGGATCGTGAGATCATCAAACTCTTCCTCGGAGGCTCCATTATTAAGTAGACCCTTGATCTCACCACTTAGTGGATGACTGAGTCAGCATGCGATGTGACCTCCATGATGCCCAGATGACTATCTGAAACTCTGCTGAATATCAAAGCGGCGGGGCGCAGCATGCTGCTCTTTGATGAGGGAAGGTGTGAACAGAGTGCATGAGTATGCATTTCCTTATTGCCAAGCTAATGCGGATGCACGGCTGCTTGACCATGCTGACGACATGTGACAGGAGGCAGTGTGCGGTAACCAGTCACATGGCTGACATGTGGAGACAGACAGGTAACCAGTCTATCACGGGGCTGACATGTGGAGACAGACAGGTAACCAGTCTATCACAGGGCTGACATGTAGAGACAGACAGGTAACCAGTCTATCACAGGGCTGACATGTGGAGACAGACAGGTAACCAGTCTATCACACGGAGACATAGAGACAGACAGGTAACCAGTCTATCACAGGGCTGACATGTAGAGACAGACAGGTAACCAGTCTATCACAGGGAGACATGTAGAGACAGACAGGTAACCAGTCTATCACAGGGCTGACATGTAGAGACAGACAGGTAACCAGTCTATCACAGGGCTGACATGTAGAGACAGACAGGTAACCAGTCTATCACAGGGAGACATGTAGAGACAGACAGGTAACCAGTCTATCACAGGGCTGACATGTAGAGACAGACAGGTAACCAGTCTATCACAGGGCTGATATGTAGAGAAAGACAGGTAACCAGTCTATCACAGGGCCGACATGTAGAGAAAGACAGGTAACCAGTCTATCACATGGAGACATGTAGAGACAGACAGGTAACCAGTCTATCACAGGGCTGACATGTAGAGACAGACAGGTAACCAGTCTATCACAGGGCCAACATGTAGAGACAGACAGGTAACCAGTCTATCACAGGGCCGACATGTAGAGACAGACAGGTAACCAGTCTATCACAGGGCTGACATGTAGAGACAGACAGGTAACCAGTCTATCACAGGGCTGATATGTAGAGAAAGACAGGTAACCAGTCTATCACATGGAGACATGTAGAGACAGACAGGTAACCAGTCTATCACAGGGCTGACATGTAGAGACAGACAGGTAACCAGTCTATCACAGGGCCGACATGTAGAGACAGACAGGTAACCAGTCTATCACAGGGCTGACATGTAGAGACAGACAGGTAACCAGTCTATCACAGGGAGACATGTAGAGACAGACAGGTAACCAGTCTATCACGGGGGTGACATGTAGAGACAGACAGGTAACCAGTCTATCACAGGGCTGATATGTAGAGAAAGACAGGTAACCAGTCTATCACAGGGCCGACATGTAGAGAAAGACAGGTAACCAGTCTATCACATGGAGACATGTAGAGACAGACAGGTAACCAGTCTATCACAGGGAGACATGTAGAGACAGACAGGTAACCAGTCTATCACAGGGCCAA
Source organism: Chelidonichthys spinosus (assembly GCA_029853015.1). Lineage (NCBI taxonomy): Eukaryota > Metazoa > Chordata > Actinopteri > Perciformes > Triglidae > Chelidonichthys > Chelidonichthys spinosus. The sequence goes on from CM056835.1 coordinate 19,268,504, forward strand.
CATGTAGAGACAGACAGGTAACCAGTCTATCACAGGGCCGACATGTAGAGACAGACAGGTAACCAGTCTATCACAGGGCTGACATGTAGAGACAGACAGGTAACCAGTCTATCACAGGGCTGACATGTAGAGACAGACAGGTAACCAGTCTATCACAGGGCTGACATGTAGAGACAGACAGGTAACCAGTATATCACATGGAGACATGTAGAGACAGACAGGTAACCAGTCTATCACAGGGCTGTAGAGACAGACAGGTAACCAGTCTATCACAGGGAGACACGTAGAGACAGACAGGTAACCAGTCTATCACAGGGCCGACATGTAGAGACAGACAGGTAACCAGTCACAGGGCTGACATGTAGAGACAGACAGGTAACCAGTCACAGGGCTGACATGTAGAGGCAGACAGGTAACCAGTATATCACATGGAGACGTGTAGAGACAGACAGGTAACCAGTCTATCACAGGGAGACACGTAGAGACAGACAGGTAACCAGTCTATCACAGGGCAGATCTGCATGGGAGTTATTGTGAATATCTGTGGTCCCCAGATGATGATCCCTTCCTAATATGGACAATCCATGAGTTTTTTTCCCTCGAGAACATCCTTAAATGTCAAATGCACAAACAAAATACAGTAACTCATAATCCAAAAGGCAGATTGACATGAATAATGGCATCAGACATAAGACAGACTGGTGCCCTGCATCAACATGGACGCCCCTTCATATCCTTTCATATACACTACATACAACACAGGGCTGACTTAACAGACATGATCCAATCAAGTAATATAAACCAAAATGGTATCAAAACTCATACGAAATTACTGGGAAAAGGAGCTCCATGAATGTGGCGTTCATCAGACACACACACACACCTCTATAGTGAGCACACCATCTGGGTAATCAGCAGTCAGCATGACCTTCCCACTCCCACACATCTGACCATCATCACCCAATGCCGATCTGCCAGAACACCCGCCTTTACAACCACAAGCCTTTTGCTGCCGTCGTCATGTGGGCGGCCCTTCCAGTTCACTGAGTTACCCAGACAATAACCCTAAATATAATGCTGATATGAACATTTGTAACCAGATGCAACATCCTCGAATAAAATGCATTAGCACACATGGATGTCATCACAGCGTTCATTAGTGACTCTCCCGTTTCCAGTCACACTTGACAAAAGGCGAGCTACCGCGGCTCGGCAACGAGAAGGAAAAAGCCAGCGGGGATGATGAAGGATGTCGGCCGCAGGTGTGGATGAATACCCGGCGCCGTTGGTTGGCGGCTGCAAACACGTGGGTGAGGTGCTGACACAGCATGAGCAGCGCGTTTGCGGGCCAATCTTAGGTGTGGAATGCCACGATTTCTAACAATGGAATGCACACAAGATATTTCTGGGGAAAGAAAGAGAGCTCTCTCTCCGCCGTTGGTGATACGAACGTGACTAGGAAGCAGAGATTGGGAAAACAGCAACGTGAGGTTGCATTGGGTTTTAAAGGCTGATCAGAACTCCCAGAATCATCAGTTAGAAGGTTTTCACGCGTCCCATATTATTTACAATCTTTCTTCGTGTCTCTAGGTAGAAAAAAATCTGTGTTTTCCTTCGATATCAAGGCAGTGAGTTAATTTTCTCTTTTGTTTTCATTTTATTGATCCGTTTAGGCTATGCAGCTGCAGAACATGCTCAACTGTCTGCTACTAAGAAAACACGGCAGAAAAAGTCAATGTTATTGTATCGAAAGAGCAATTCTTTTAATTAGCCCGTTGCTCTTTCATATTGGAATTTATATATATTGGATTACACCTCATGTAACCTGTGTCGGCATTCATTTTATCAGCTATGATCACTAAATGGATCATATTCTTCATCTGTGTCATTTATATCCTCACTATAATTATGCTAAAACACAATGTAACATTACCACATTCATACATAGAAGAGAAAAAGCAAGATGGCCATTGCCACCTTTTTTAGAGAACAGCCTGAAAGATCTATTGTGCGCAATTATGGTGTTTTTATTTTATATGTAAATTCTTACCAGTCAGTTGAACAGGAAATCTCAAGAAGAATCTCAAGAAAGTAGGGCCACTTTCTCATTCCTGTGGCGGTAACAAGCTCACGGTGGTAGCAAGGTGAGTGGGATCGCAGTATTCCACACAGGTTGAATTAAACTGCATTGATTATAATAATTCACACCAAAAAAAAAAGAAGAAGAAGTCACACCGAATTAAAAGAATTGGTGTGAGAAACAGTGATGGCTGAGGATGAGATATCGGGGCGTTTGCTCCTATCTGGCTTCGACAGCCAGCCAACAGCAGATACAATAGTGCAGGATTTTATAGACAGCGAGGCCTCAAAGGAGGGAGGCCAAATACCATTGATTTGTGAATGAAAGAGCAACTCAATTTGGCAACCAAAACGGCCAGAGGATCCTTTTAGTCGCACGGAAACAAAACCGATGTCCTTCTTCATTCAGGCCTTCTGGAGATTTTGGATTCAACTATAATGTGATGATTCGCCAACCCCCAAGAATAAAATCTGCATGTTATCTGAAGAATTCCCTGAGATCCAACAAATCGCACAATGGGTGCAGGCGGAAGAACGCCAGGCCAGCGATTTCTTTCAAACAGGTCAATTCTTTGTGAGAGTTCCTGGAGCGTTGAAACCTGAAAATTATCTAGCACCGACACAGTCTTAAGATGTGTGCTATGGTCGAGAGGTCATCAATGTTTTTCTTTGTAAGCTTTGAAAGATATGCGAGACAACGAATCAGAAGATGGCTCCGAGATAAGGCAGAAGTCCCTTCGGCTGCAGAAAGACAATAGATAACATTGTTTTTCCACCTTTGGTCATAATCCAGCAGTGTTGGCTACTCTCATGAGATCCCTGCCATGCATTCGAGATATAGCGCTGCTGAAAGAGGACAAAAAGTGCTTGGTTGCATGCTGCTCATAAAAAGACACAAAAAGATGGAAAATAATGTTTATGTAACTCCTTACTTTCTTGCCAAACCACTGTAGCAACGGCTGCTGTAAGATGTATTTCAGCAAAAAGCTGTCTAACCGTGTGGATTCAGACAAAACATACTGTGGTAATGCCATTTCTGGCAGGATAAGGTCAACATAATTATGAACTCATTTATGTAGAGCTTTCAAACTCCCAATTGCCTCAAAGTTACGAAACATGCAATCTTTTATTGAGAAAAAAAACGTAGGCTTGTTGCAACTGAAGTCAATGAACTAGACTAAATGTTTATTGTGTTCGTACAATTCAAATGGAAATTGGTGAATGCAGGTTCTCTGTAGCTAAAGTACATTGGTTGGTGATGTTAAATTACTTTTCCATGTTCAGAAACACTTAAATGTTTTATTTAACCCCATGTTATGACTCATTTTTATTCCGCCGCATCGATTAATATCACAAAAAAGAAAAAAAAAAAGAAAGAAAAACAGCGCTGTGATCGATACGAGTTCTCAAAGAAACCTGTACGATTCAGGATGCTCTTGAGGGTATTGATTAACCTGGAGTTGCTGCACTGCTTATCACACCTGACAACCGCCTGTTACATCCTAATCCACACATTTAATAGCAAATAACAGCCCCGTTCAATGCCATGGATTCTCTCGCAAGATAGTCCATCACCTCCAACGCTGACGCTTCCACACTAAATGTGAAAAGGGTTTTCAGACAAAAAGACCCCTCAGAGCAACCTCCACCAAGCCGAGCCCCGTCTTTCATCTAGCGACTGTAATACATCCCTGTGCATCAGCGGCTTCTTCCACTGGACACTCAGCCCTGGACGGAGGTATAATGAACAATGCCCGCTGCTAAGTAACACTAAATGGGTGGAACTGAATATTATTTTCCTTCTCCCAAACCACTTATCCGTGACCTCCGATGACAAGGCTTTAAGAGAGCATGCAAAGGTGGATTCACAAGGAAGTGAAGAGAAGGGTATGGTGCTGAGATAATCCCATCTGAACAGATATATGCTCTTTCCATCAGCATTTTTATTCAACAAAATATCACACAAAAGAGACGCTGTTCTTTCTCAGCACTGAGTTCACACATATCGACCATTCTGCGTAATGACAAATGTATAAAACAGTCAACCCGGTCGAGAACGTGTACTGGAAAAGGGCATCGGCAAACAGCTACAACTAACGATTGTTTTCATTATGGATTAGTCCGTCTTTTATTCTATTTCTTTTTACGATGAATCCTTCAGTTTATAAGACATCAGTGAGAAAAATACCTGGCCCCACGTTCCCCGAGCCAAATGTGACATTTTCTTATTTCTTTTCTCCATTATCATATTTTCTGCCATCCAAGGACAAACGGCAACACGGCTTTGTTTCCTGTGAATCGTGCGTGTCCGTCCGTCCAGGCAGTTTTGGTGGTGATTATACATTTACAGAGAATGGGCTCATGTGGATGGGTCGAACAAACAGGATATTCACCCTGGGTACCGATGTTGGTGTCTCGTGTGAAAGTGTGTTGGCCTTAGTTTTGCTACGTAACGTAAGTGATTTCATGTTGTTTTGTTAGCTAAACCTAGTAGCGCTAACATATGTTGCGCTAACATATGTTGGGCTAACATATGTTGGGCTAACATATGTTGGGCTAACATATGTTGCGCTAACATAAACCTAAAAATAAAGAAACATATGTTGGACGTTTTTTGGGAAAAGACACTTTGCATGGAATGAGTGGACAGAAGACCGAGGCTAAGGGGTTTACCTTGAGCATCATAGTTTGACGCTGACCAAGCGACAGTATTTGATGAGTTGGGAGCCAGAACGAGTCGGACATGAATCAGGTCACATTCACCACAATCTGTCATTTACTACAACGACGGGTTCTTCTTTTTTCTTCCCCCCCCCAACAGTTTTGATCTTTGGACTAGATCTCTCAGACGATGTGAACTCGAGGCTGATGTAACGCCTTTCACGCGTAACCTCGCCTTCCAGACACAACTGATCCACTATTCAACTGGCATCTGAGTCTCAGAGTGCTTACTTAGCATTTGCTTCACAGTAGCTGCTGTGATAAAGTGTTGCACTGCATTGATTTTGTGCCAGGGGTGGGTCTATTCTGGTATGCTTTAGCCCCCACTCCTCCTCTTACCACTACCACCCATCCTCCTGTGCTTTTTTTTCTGCTTTGGATAGCACAAAACAAAGATGTGCAGCCTCTCACACCTTGCATTGGGAGGTCACCCTTATCTGGCCCCTCCGGCTGTCTATAATTTCTACGAGCTCTAACTCACCGTTGAGAGGGACAGTTGACGCGGTGGTGAATGCTGCACACCCAACAAACCCTTGAACTCGCAATTAGTGCACGCCGTTACAACAACCCTCCTCTTTCTTTCTGTATTGTTTCTATTTGAAGGACAAATAATAAGTGTGTCTCTAAGCAAATGATGCCTTCACACTTGTCGGGTTAAATAAACATATCTGGCGTCAGCATGTGGTTATGAGGATTTTGCCTCATAATAATGAGGTCACAAGGGGTAAAAAGAGACAGTTGTGCTTGAAGCCATTCTGGATTTGTCTATGTGTGGTTAGCAGAGAGCTAACGGACCACAATGGAGGCTTTTGTTTTGGTCCAAAGACCACAGGTGTGTGAACACACATAGTGGTGGGTTTAGCTGCCGATGTCTGCAGAACAACAGGACGCCATGTTTCAGCTCGCACAAACAACATTAAACTATTACCCAAACACCTCACCAAGCCGCAGTTCCAACCATAGACCCACTGGTTTGTGTACTACTGTACTACAGTCTCGGCATCTCTGCAACCAAACCGAATGCCAATTGAGACGTTTAAAGGCAACCAAAGAGGTTCCAATCAACCTTCATGAACTACAGACACTGTGAAAGGGTTAAAGTTGAAGGAATAAAACACTGGGTCACACTGTAGCTACGCCCTAATGAATAATCTGCTTGGTGTTCGTTTTGTTTTTTTTATCCAAGCTGAACCAGAATGGACTAAATGAACATCATGCTGTATAGAAGACTTGAAACTGGCGACTGATTTTTTTCATATTTTTATGCGACCAGAGAATTCACTCCACGCTGGGTATTAGAAATGACTTTAAGGCGGAGGCTGCCTGTGGAAAAATATACAAAGACGTGCTATTGCAATGAATATAATAGTGTGTCCTTCAAGAACTACATTTCTTATTAAAACGAATGTTATGATTGAATGTATTCATATTGCATTGGACACAGGATTGTTATTTTTCATTGAATATGCTTGAAATTTCCTGGGAATGCACATAATACATGCATGTTACATCTTGAGGGGGGCAAGGAGTTCATAGCAGAAGGAGAAAGGACATACGTAAATGTACAGGCATGAAAAGAGCGGAGGGGGAGGATGGATGAATGAATGGATGGGTGGACGGACAGATGGGGGTTAGGTAGCTGGAGGGAGGTATGCTACATATTGGCATCGATCCACAGGAGGGCCCATCAAAAGATAGAGTGACATTTATGGCGCGGCCGACTGTGCTGGCCCGCCCTCAGCGGCCGCCGCCGAGAGCCGTGACATTGTCAGCTGTGCTAGGAAACCTGTCACTGCTCTCGCCTGCTGCTGAGCCGCGGACATTTTCTCTACAGATCCGCGGGGTCAGAAGGCGGCGGGGTCTTGTTAGCTGCAGAGGGTGATATACTCGTTCGGTATTAAACATGGATTCGGAGCCAATGAAAAACAGCTGGAGTGCAACCTTTTTTATGGCTCCCATGAGAAGTTGCCATGCACGAGTAATGAGCACATATATTAAAAGAAACACCCATGGATAACAAGGCGTCTTCAGGCTGCATCGAGCTAAAGCTGTTAATACATTTTTAACGTCAATGATGCTAATTTATGGGTGTGGAACTGACAAATGGAGCTTGGTGTTTTTTTTGGTTTCGTTTTTTCATCAGAGAAAGATTTGCTCATTTCATATTAGTGCATGTTTTCTGTGTTTCTGAGACTTTGAACCAATCTGATTTCACTTGCTGTTTATTCTATTTTGGGATCCATCGATCTGGACCTTATATTCCCACGTTTTGGCCTCTAAGTGACAAAAAAACTTGGAAACTGGTCCTGTATTGATGGGTTCATGATTTTCTTTACTGCTTACTCGACCCGGTCTGTTTGTCCATCTTGATTTCTTCTCATGACACTGAGAAACTTCCACATTACACTCACTCTCCTCCTGACTGAGGATGTCTTTCAGTGGACGCACATCGACCGTGAGGAGCGATTACATCACAGCACGTTTAATGGCCGCCAGCTGCAGCATTATCCCTCAATTCTGGACCAATTTCAGATTTTTTTTCCCTCAATTAGTCAATTAGACACACAAAAAAACATCCTAAATAGGGTCCAGGTTAAAAAATACCAATGTCCCCTGCAAACAAGCTATTCATAAGGCAGTATTTCATTACGTCTAATGGTATTTACGTCTATCATCCTCAGTCCTCGTTAAGCCCCGGACACGCCGTGGAGGTTTAATCATAGCTAATATTTTTATTAACTTGCACATGTTTGTCTATTTTCTTCTTTTGAGTGTTTCCTTTAAAGCCATCATCAGGTAGTGTATTTTTAATGCATCACAGCTGGTTTTAATCAAAAACATTCTGAGCTTCCTTCATCCATTTCAACCAAATATGAGTTCTTATCCTTGGTCATTTTAAAATACACGTCAATCATATTAACCTCTAAATATCGAGAGCCGTCTGTTAAATACCCTTGTCCTTGTGCCGTCTTGTGCCGTTTCTGCAAATAATACTGAAAAGCTGGATTTAAATGTCTCTGATCAGGATGGCTGTAATCGTCCACACCTCTCTCTCTGCTTCCTGTCTGGATTAAATCTTCCTGTCTCCACTCTCGGTTATTTAATTGCAACCGGTCAACTGGAAACAGTCTTAGCTGCCTCTGTCTATGACACTTTCTCTGCCAATTATGTATTAAATCAATTTTTAAGTAGACAATCTTTGATGACATTGCCATGAAACCAGCCAAACCCAAAGCCCTGCCCCGGATAAATGACCATACAAGAGATTTTAAGAGGCGATGTAAGAGAGCTGGAAGCAAGAAAAAAAGAACTTAAAGCATCTGTTGATATCCCCAAAAAAAGCAATTTAAAGTTATTTTTAGTCGTCATATTTAATGAGTACCTACCATAAACCTCCGGTTGTCATTTCAGGCGATCAGCTGAGTGGTAAACGCTACTAGCCAGCATATGGAAGCATCCACTGAGACTCTCTGAGCCGCTTCTCTTTTCTTTAATAAAGCAGATGACATTAGGCTCCAGATCACACGTATGACCGCAGATTTTCTCATTTGCACTGAACCCCCATGCCAGCATGTCACACTTAAAGCAAATTAAAACGCTAGCAGTCAAGGAGCTAATCCCCCCTCACACACACACACACACACTTAAATTACTCCACCTGTCAATTAGACATCACCCCTACTAGAGCCCGGAAAGCAGTATTTCACTACTAGTGACCCACAAATTCTCACTATTAACTGCTCAGTGTTGATGTCTCTCATAGGTTGTAAAGAAAAGCTAACCTAACATTTGAGAAAAGTCTGTTCCTGTAAATGAATCAAAGCAACATCTTTGATGTGTCTTTTATTATAAAGTAAGGTAACCAAATTGAATACGCCAATGCATTCATTTCGACTAACTTCACGTTCTGCTTTCCTGTTATTGTAAAGCATGTCACCGTTTCTGTGAGCGTACTGAAGCTGGATTACCAAACAGGCAAAAGTATGCAACTACCTCTGGGGACAAAAAAACGCCAATGGCCCCCAAAAAGGCCCCGGGCTCTCAAAGCACAGTATAAATATCAAGTAAGGCGGGTTCCCTGCATTGTTACCTGAAGAGTAGTCCTGCTGTGGAAACGAGCTATACTGAAGGTGCCACTGGGGAAAACTTTTAAGGGAAATGGCTTTACGGGTCAGTACATCATGAAATGGAATCATTTCTTGATATATCTATAAGAAGATTGTCTGTACTACGTGTCCCTGCCTGCCGTCTCCAGCTGCCCATCAAAAAGGCTTCCCTGTGAGTGGAATACACGGAGCCCGTTCAGCAGCATCCAGTCGATGTGGACTTTTCATGTGTCTTTCTGTCCAACTGGAGGAAAAAAAAAAAAAAAGCATCCCTCCGAGGAGAGCATCTGGCAACCCCCAGGGATTTACCTTGCAACCCCCTTGGGGGTCCCAACCCCCGGGTTGAGAACCACTGGGATAATGAGGGCATTTATTGGTACCAGGTGTGTACATGCAAAGGCAATTGATCTGTTATCATAATCCATATATGTTGCAAGTGATTATGAGGTCAAAATCCAGGGCTGAAATACTGATCTATACTATAATACTGACTTAATTGTCTGTGGAAATCTATGAAGCTTCCGTACAAATAGGACTTAATATCAGACATAAATACATGAAGCTCAGTCTTAGATACGAGGCATCACACACACACACACACACACACACACACACACACGTACTACTGTATGTGTGGGATCTGTGTTCTATCACTAGCAATCAGAAAATGATTGCAGGGAGAGAAACGGTGGATAACAAGCATCACTGTTCAGCATTCCTAAGCAGCCTTTGCTGTCAAGGGCATTTATAGACTGCAGAGGTGGGCGCTCACACACACACACACACACACACACACACACACACACACACACACACACACGTTCGGTAAACTGACTTCACTTCAGTGCCGTACTGACAAAGTTTAAAATCCGCTGTGAGAGATTTACAGCGTTGTGTTTGTTTGTGTTTGTCTCCCCGACTCCTGTTTCTACATTTCAACATCTCAGAAGCACAAATATGTATTTATTTATTTATTTTTTTTTTAAATCCTTTCGGCTTCAGGTCATCTGGTGCAGCTTTGCTCAAAATGAGCAACATGCTGGATTTTAGCATTGACAAAATACTTTCTTCGCAGTTTCTCATTTCTCACAGATTATCAAAGAAAGGCCGAGCATCAATATTTCATTTGATGCCAACGCTGCCTCCGCGGCAGACACGCCGAACAAACAATATTCGAGCATTATTGTCAGTAAATTTGTGATGGAGGGATTCGGTTTCATTCACGAACAATAATCCCTGCCAGCTTCAACGGAACTTATCCGGAGGAAAGGAAATGATAAAGTGAGATGTCTTACTTATTGTGCAGCTGGAGCCAATACATTTGTGATTGCGGGCTTCTACGATCCGTCAATACAAAATATAGAACTGAGCCTCAGCGGCTGCAAACAGACACTTGTGTTTTCTGTCCAGACCTGCTTGATTACATATTTTTCTCCTCATCTCAAACCAAGAATCCAGCTATGTAATATGTTTTCTAATAAATTAAGTTCCTTTCTTCTGTAGTATCATTAACTACATGTACATGCAAACTCATATTCCAATAATATTCAGAATAATAATCTGAATTTTATATGTAAACATCATATTCTGTTTGGAGTCCAACAACAAGTCTGCCACCGGTGGAAAGCTTAAAAAATTAAAAATACAAGCATAGTTTGATGCAAATTAGCAGCTTCTGCTGTTGGACTTTTCTATGTTTTAACATCATGAACGACATATTAGACATCAACCCATTTCAAACACAGCCGATATGTAGCAGTGAAGCTCCTCAAACGCACCGTAGGATGCCGGTAAGGGCAACGAATTTAATCGCAATACGTCTCTGTGAGGCTGCCGTGACTCAAACTTCGTATTAAAATCACTTAGAGACATAAATATGACTTTGAGTGCTTCTGAAGTGTTTTCTTCTGAGCATCCGTCACTGGAAACTGTAATTGAGTGTTGGACTTTTTACGCCACAGCATCAGTTATGTGTTCAGAAAAACACGAGCTTCTTATCCTCTAAGACTAAATCTGGCAGGAACATTACCGGTCAGTCAGGCTTGGCCCTGGAGACAGAACTGCAGCCTGATTGCAATCCCTCACCTTGATGCACAACTGCCCTCCCCAAGCCGGGGCCGGACCCCCCACCCATCCGAAGACGGCACCCGGAAATGAGTGATGGGACTCCGGTTAGGATCGGCGGGAGGGCCGGGGATTGAACGGGAACCGGCGTTCCGTCACGCCGCCGCCGGAGGGACGTTTGGAAACGGCGATGACACCTCATGAATATCACATGGCACGCCCGTGCTTTTTAGCGTGGCACACTTCACACTTCCTGGAATTAATTATCGGTGGATAATGTGGCGGCGACGTGGTCGACCAGCGCTCCTCGACTTTTCAAGGTGTCCTGAACAACTTTTTGATGCTCATGGAGTCGGACAAAAAAGGGAAGGATGATTTTCATTTCTCCCTCTTGAATTCCAGAGCTAACAAGCACATCAAACGGATCCACGGCGGCGTGATCAAATGAGACGGAAATAGCAAAAATGTGTCACAATTATCAGATTTGGACTTTTTCAAAAGAAAGACGGGTATATTGTCTTCTACGCACGTGTCCTTCTGCTTGAGCGGTGGACATCGCTGCAGTTCAAAGATGAGTTGATTAACTTCCAGAGTGGAGTTACGCTTCCAACGTATTGGCAGGAAAGCATCCCTCCCGTCCTCCCCATCCAAGCCTGTGTATTAGCCAACTTCATTAATATAAAAGGCGTTAGAAGAGAGCAGAGAGTCACACCCTGGCCACTTCATCACAGCAAGGAGGGAGGAAGAGGGATAGTGTGTGTGTGTGTGTGTGTGTGTGTGTGTGTGTGTGTGTTGGGCTGCTTCAAAGGCAGCCTCTTGGACAAGATCAGTGCTGTGACCCTGTTCCAAGCCCATCAACAGGCTGTAGGCTGGCAGGTTTCTGGAGTGGAGACGAGCCTTTAATCTGGGACAGATGAGAGCGAGAGAGAGACACAGTGAAAGACACACACAGAGGGAAAGGGAGAGAGAGCGAGGGGGGGGGGGGGGGGATTGGGTGGGTCCAGCTAATGGAGGGAAGCCAGGTATCAAAATAAAGGTTTGCATGTAAACTAGAGAGATAGGAGGGGACGGATAGTGACCTATGCTTATTCTGACTAGTACAAAAGGACATTTTGGTAGTTGTCACGGTAACCCACACGCCAGTGACCGGGAGTTGAGGTGGCTAGTTAGCTAGTTAGCTTGGGGAGTGATATAGAGGGACTGGTAGCATGGCAGAATCAGTAGGCTAGCAATGGATAGTTAGCTCCCTTGCTAATCCCGTCTCACTTTTAATGCTACAGAGGTTACAGAAAAATCAACCGACAACAGTGGGAACGTTGTTGTGTTCATAGCTGTAGTAGCCTATATTTCTAGCGGCAAAAAGGTCACGACCCCTTCCGTGCTTTTAATGTGAAGGGTCTGCAGGTGATGAGGAATCTCCACTACTTCCATAAAAGCCCTAGACTTACAATAATCACAGTAGTGTTTTTGCAATTATTATATGCTCCACAACCTCCAGCATCTAAAAACCTTCACAGGAATTAAATGCGACTGAAATTTATTAGTGAATGAAAATAGAATTCCTCTTAAAGAAGAGGGAAGCGTGTTGCCCGGTAGGGCAGGAGTCTGTGCTCTGATGGATTGATTTAACACTTGCAATTGGATGTTATGTCATTTCCATTTGGCCATGGTGCCATTGTATTTTTTTTTTTTTTTTTTTTTTTTTTTATGTCTAAAGACGAGGTTCTACGGGAAATGTCAGCAAGGGTCGAAACATAAACACGGAAAGAATGTTTTTGTGGCAGCGTCTGAAGGGTTGCCGGCCCCCCAACGAGAAGCCTGCTGCGAGGGGAAGAAGAAACTAGACATGTCTGCTGGAGAAAACACATGGAAACAGAGACGGGGGGTCGAGTACGATATGCTGGGAGATGAAAATAAAAAAATAAAAAAATCATTGACATGAGAATGAAAGCATGACAAGAATACAGAGAGATTTTTTAAAAAAGTTAAAGAAGTGAGGAGGAGGAAAGGCAATGCTAAAGGAGTACCTTGCGTGTGTGTGTGTGTGTGTGTGTGTGTGTGTGTGTGTGTTTGTGTGTGTTTGTGTTATGACAGGACAAAAATAGAGATTAATGGAGAAGCAAAAAGCCTCCTCTGCCTCAGCAATCGTGACTCACAGGAGAGTCGGGTGCTCAGTGTGTGTGTGTGTGTGTGTGTGTGTGTGTGTGTGTGTGTGTGTGTGTGTGTGTGTGTGTACATTTAATGAACAATAACCAACACTAACTCATGCACCATCTGCATAAAGAAAGGAAAGGGAAAAGCATTCACACACACACACACACACACACACACACACACACACACCAAGGCATTTAGGGTGACAGGTGAGAAAGGGCGAGCGAGCTCGAGGGCGAGAGAGGGACTGATTGTGTGCAAACATTGACATATTTCCACACGTTAAAATAGTATTTGCATTTGAAAGTGTAAACACATGAAGTTTTAATGACGTTCCATCAAATATTCACACCGATGTGTGTGTTTGTTTTTTATTTTGTCTCCCTGCTCAGGATTCCGCTCACGTTTACACGGCATGTTTACACGGCTGCCTCGTCTACGTGGACAGATGTATGATGTCAAAATGTTCCAGGGAATAAATATGCGTCGTGTAAAGTGTTCATACTATTCTTACGTGTCTGCAAGCACGGGTGGAGGTGGATGCTGTAATGATTAAAGGAAAAGTCAAGCTTTTGGGGAACACACTTGTGAGAATACAAGATGAATTCATCTTAAATTCAGAGCTGAAAAAAAAAACCTTTAGATTACATCATCATGCACCTATTTGACAACATCTGCTGAACAACAAAAATACCGCCTTAAAAATATGATATCAACATCCAATGTCTTGTTCTTCCTGGAGAACAAACACCTGCTTACATCAGCTAGCACCAACTATCAAACGCCATTTCAGCTCCACTTTAACTCAGGAAGAGGTTAGCCTAGCTTAGCGTAAATATTAGCCTAGCTTAGCATTAAGACAGGTGGCTAAGACAGACAGCTATCCAACATGAAGATATGCCTCTATATGTTGAATCCATTCCCCCAAAAATAAATACCAGGTAGGAAATAAACCTATTTCACATTTTTGAGGGTTAAATATCCAGTGTGAGGGGGTTCTTTATAGAACCGCAATGTCATGAAAGGTATAATCGTTGACCTTCCAATGAAAATGTAATATTGGGCAGTTAAACGTCAAGGATTTGGTGCTATTTATTTGAGAACAGATGTGGAAACCTACAGCGTGTAGACTTCCGAGTGTAATACTCCGTATGGAGAGCGCTGCACCTTCTGAATACTATAATTGGATGATGATAAATCAGTAGTTTTCACTCTACCAAAGGCTATTTTGGCTGCTTGACTTTTTCATAATAGAGTCATTTTTCAAAAAGGGGCCATGAAACAAGGATGTGTCTATTTAGGAAGGACCAGGGGCGTTAACAGTAAACAAATGCGATGGGGAAGCAGGTCGACCTTGTCTTCTGCATCTGGGTTTGCTGTCTGAATAGTATTTTTTTTTTTTGCCTCACTCTTTGTACAATGACTGCGTTGCCACGAATCCCAAAATCTGATAGAAAGTGTAAAAGGTATGACAGGTCCAAACCTTCTGTTTGACATCTACAGTTCTGAGCAAGCCTCGAGAGGCCTCCCTAAACTTCTATAGCATGAAACACTGCATTATGGAAGTGACCATAAAGTTGATGATCCACCATTGAAGCTCATAATCTGCTTGTCCACCTCGAAACAAAGTCGCATTTCACACCAGCGAAGGGAAATGAACGTAGCTGTACATCGTCACTAAACGGCGGTTCACTGGTAACTTGGAGAATTCAAACCTCTAAACCATGAAATAGCATCAGCTCCTTCCTTCTGGACTGGAAGTGGAACTGGGATCGGCTCCTCTCGTGTCGTGGTACTCACTCGCCGGATCGACCGGTTAATACATTATAGGCACTTCTATCCTTTGTCTCAAAGCGTGCTAGGCAAACTAAATACAACCTACAGTGGAGCCTCTGATTGGGTTGATGATGAGTACTTTTTTTTACACAGCACTTATCCCACTGAGGCTCACAGTCATGCGACACTTACAGCCTGGGATGTGTTTTATTCCCACCATTAACCGAGTTCTGCTTCCAAGGAGGAAACCACGATATTTCAGTGACACTTCCTTTAATACCTTATAAACATACTAAATGTGTTGCAATCTGCTTCATTTATGACTATCATAACACATTATAAAGCATTTTGAAATGAATTAAAAGTACAAGGATGAAAGTGCATTATATGTATAATATAGCATAATGTGTCTCTAATACATTATAATCACTGTTATATTACATCATATTGTTATTATAAGTGACTCTAAGTGGCCACAGTTTGCTTTAAGCACAGAGAAAATAAGGAGATGTTAAATACATTTTTACTTAATTCAAGCAAAGAATGACCACTTAGTGTAACCTTTATTATAATGTATTATTAAAGATTATGATCTATTACAACTATGGGAATTATGAAACGGTGAGTTATGATATGTAAGTATATTGTGATACTTGACTGTCATACAATATTTTATAATGTGTTAATATTATCATTGCAGATGTGGGGGGTCATAGACAGACTTACCAAACCACTACAAGCACAACATCCCACCGCCACTAAAGCAGGTTTCCATGACTCTCTATCACATCTGCTACTTAGTGACACCAAGCAGCCTCAACACAAAGATCTTCTCATCTCCATCCCAAACAGATTATTTCTACAATCCCCTGGTGCAAAGCTTGCATCACGACGGAAACCTTGGAGTATTAACTTCCAAGCGGAGAGCCGTATCTCCACCCGGAGAGCCACATTAATGCAGATATCTACCATTAAGCGCGTGGATGGCGTGCATAACAATGCGGTGACGTAACGACGTCAGTCAAGCCGGCTTGACTCCCGTCACACTGATGCAACCGCAGAAAATAGTGGGAGAGATGATTTTGAAAAAAGTATCCCCCCACCCCACCCACCCACCACCCACCGACACCACCACCTCTACAGGGTGAAAACAAATTGGCATTCCTCCATGTCTGGGAAAGGAAAGGGAGAGGAGGAAGGACAAGAGAGTGAGAGGGAAGCTGCCTGCCACTCATCATCCAAGGGCCAGCGAGCATGGTTGAAGTCTGCAAGGCACAGGTCACCTGATCCATGTTTAAAATATGTGTGTGTGTGTGTGTGTGTGTGTGTGTGTGTGTGTCACTCCCACTATTGTGACTCATTGCTGGGCATCACTGCAGGAGCTGAGGATGTGTCACATCAACCACAGGCCAGTGAGCAAGTCTGGGGAATTGGGTTTACTAACTGTGTGTGTGTGTGTGTGTGTGTGTGTGTGTGTGTGTGTGTGCTGAAACATGGAAGACCTCCTATATGTCGTTTCCCATATAGAGGATGCATAATATCAGACTGTGATTGCCGTGTTTATTCACGGCGTGCGAAGCGTAGCATGTGAAGCGTAGCATGTGAAGCGTAGCATGTGAAGCGTAGCATGTGGTGGATCCTGTAGGGGGCGCCGACTGTGACAGACGGTCACTAATCAACTCCCCCACGATGACAGCATCTCCATCTCAGCGCCGCCGCCGACAAACATCCTCATTTATCTCCACACATTGTTTTCTCTTCTTTCTTTTTTTTTTTTTTACCGCCCTCCTTTATTAACACACATGCTTGATGTTGATTTTAAATACCGTTTTGAAGTTATAATGACATTGCTTCCACTGTTATTTATTCAAGTAAATAAATATATAAAAAGGTGATGCAACGCATCCTCTAAGCCCGTGGTTTGTTTGGTTGTGCTGCGTTCAGGCACAAAGCACTCAATTTGTTCCCTCGACGTGGAACATAATTGCTCCTCCTCATATTCTAGTATTTTCTTTCATATGAGGCTGGTGGTTTAACTGGATTGTTATATTCTCTAAGGTGCCACCATCTTTGTTGTAGACTTGATGAATTTTCACATCAGTGGTTAATTAGCCTTTGTGTCGTGCGTCATTTTTTTTTTCCATAACTTAACGGGTCGTCATTTATAATTCCAATTACATGAAGGCCATTTACTGGGAATTTTATCCATTTAAAACTTTTTTATATTTCATTAGAATTTTTTTTTTTTTTAATCAACTTATAGAAGACTTTATCCATCAAAAGGAGGAGGGGGGGGGGGAGCTGGAGTCTAATAAGAGCCGAACAGACGTCCCAGGAGGAGGCTAATTCATTTAGTTGTGATGAAGATTGTTTGAAAACTATGCACACCTTCTCGACCAATCAAAACGCAGTATTCATCAGCGCTATGTGATAAACAATATAGGTCACATTATTCTGGGTAAAAATAATTATCTTCCGAAACTAATATGAAACATATTATTGACTATTTTCCATCGATTCAAATCGGCCAAAAACAACAGCTTTGTGTTTTTGTTGCGAGTCGGCCATGTTGTTGCGCTCTGGCAGAGCGTGGCGAGCTCGTCTGTGATGAATGCAAAGCTGGAAAACTGACAAGAAACCGCGTCCACGCGCCGCTTTAAGTGTTTGTGTACCGAACGTGTTGCTGACTCATGTTAAAATCATGACTCAGCAGGAACTAAAACACATAATTGC
This sequence comes from Chelidonichthys spinosus, assembly GCA_029853015.1. Lineage (NCBI taxonomy): Eukaryota > Metazoa > Chordata > Actinopteri > Perciformes > Triglidae > Chelidonichthys > Chelidonichthys spinosus. Next base: position 19,286,137 of record CM056835.1, read on the forward strand.
CCGAGAGCAGAAACAAAAAAAAAATCTTCAATTATTTATTCCGTTCGGCAGCAGATCCGATTTAATCCTGGCTAATCTTCTGGTAAAGCCATGTCAGCAGCATGTCGAATGTGGTGAGATCACTGTGTGTGTGTGTGTGTGTGTGTGTGTGTGTGTGTGTGTGTGTGTGTGTGGCATTCATAAGTGAATGCAGAGTTTTTCACAGGGCGCGTTACGACGAAGCCCGCCGGCGTCTGTATCCTGCACGTTATATGTTAACTGATAGTCCCAAACCATGACTGGCTTCTTCTTTTTTTATATATTTAACAGAGCATATGCAGCAGACTGGGGACCCAAAGCCAATCTTATGTAATGAGAGCAATTTGTACTAAATGTTTATTGAATCCGAGAGCAAGAATCCCGCGCTAATTCCCCCCCATTGAAAAGTCTGAGTGAATGTCGCGGATGAATATGAATCCGACGCTCCTGCAATAACAGGAAGACGGCGACGATCCATAATTAATACAACGTCAAGCACATGTTCAACCTTCAACACGAGGGGAATATGCTCGCCGACCTCCTACACATGCAGCAATAAAATTATATTTAATGTTCAGGCGCCTTTTTTTTTTGCTGCTTTTTTTTTTTTATCGGCATCTATCTCTTAACTGCCCGATTATGGGGGTTTTTATTTTCATGATCTTTGTTCATGGTTGTTACGGCAGTAAGAACAGATATGTGTTGTTATGGCTGCAGATAAAAAAGAAAGCGTCTTGCTAAAAGGGATTAATGCCCCTTTGGCTGTAAATAGAAAACATCAGGTGTAGCCAAAAAGAAAGGGAGTCCAACGCTAATAAAATGTTTATAATGAGGGCGCTTAAGACGAGGCGTGAAGGCAATAAATGCATCTAGTGTGGAGGTGAGAAAGATAGTAAGTAGAAAGCCAAACTCCAGATCGTTCACTGCCACGGCCCTCTTTAAACACTCTCGCCCAGGAAGGAATCCTATTGATCAGCTGAGATGAGGGGAAAGCAAAGCAGCTGCTTTTTTTCCCTCCCTCTCTCTCTTTTTTTTGGCTCCGGTACTCCATTTCAACCATATCACAGACTTTTTTCATCATTTCCATAAAAAAGGTTTTTAGAAGCACATTTGTGGGATGCAATTTGATGCGAGGCCCTCGGTATGATGACTATGTCCTCATAAAATAAACTGTTTTACAAGTGTTATAATTGACCCCTGCAGGGCGTGTGAGGCTTTTACTGCATGTTTTTCTTCGTATTACGTACGATTGATTCGCACCACGCCGGCGTTCGGTTCGCACATTAACGTTTATTGACCATAAAGCAAACGCCACCTTTTTTTTTTTTTTTTTGCTCCTCCGTTCTGTCAGATTAGCATGAAGGAGGAGGACAAACAATCATGGTGATGGTGATGGTGAAGGATTTAGCCAAGCCCGTCACCCAAAGCTCACATTTTGGCAAGCAGAATGCCTGCATACAATTAACTACCGATATTTGACTGAAAGCTTCTCCGAGAGACACAAACATGGCTCCGAGGTGAGGTTTTATTTATAAATGGCATCCAGTTCAGAGGCCGCCTGTCACTCAAAGTGGCCGAGCCCTTAATTATACATGACTTGATATATAATTCAAAACTGGTGAGTGGTAGAAGAATTCACCCCCATATACAGTTGTTATGTAGTGGGATGTTAGAGCAACACTAATTTTTTTTCTTCCAGCCTGTAAACTTTTTATTTCTGCTGTAAAGTTTCAGCTTCTATGAGGACTGAAAATATTTTTGAGTCGGCCTCAAGTGGCCGTTTGAAGAACTGCAGTTAGGACTAATTACTGAGCACCAGCTACGTAAATTTGTAGAAAAGAACCACCCAATCGCAACATCTCAAGCCTCACCAGTCCACCTTCCTGTTCTATCTTTTAAGATTTTGTCTGGGAAGCCATTATAAAAGGTATGTTTTCATCCACTCGTCTTAATGCACGTTATAAAATGTGGTTTTCAACCACTTGAGGCATTCACATTCACCTAGCGATGGCCGGCGCCGGCCCCTCGACATGCCCAAGGACACTTTGGTACGTGGACCGGAAGAGGTCAGGGTAAAGGCTGTGATAGCAGTGTTTCTGCTGAGAATGAAATGGAAGGGGTTTTTTTTCTCTCCAGTGAAAAGATGTTCTACCACGGTCGTCCTTTTGGAAAGAGTTCACAGAGGATTCAACCCAGAGTTCTTCCCCTTTTTACAAACAAGTTTATCAGATGGTTCAATGTTAACAAAATTGGCGGTTCTGGTTTACCTTTACGTTGTGTTTAATATGTCCATTCCACATAAAGTGATTCTTTGTCTATTTCAATTCAACCATCCAGACATCTCAGTGGAGACTAGTCGGTGCTAGAAAGCTCTCTTGATAACAGCCCGGCGTATTTTGGTGTAACACACCAAAAGCTGAATTGACAGCATTCCACTTTTTACACAAAATACTGCATTCCCCCTACATGTGGAGCATCACGCTGTCAGCAATCTCTCCCCGTCACACACACACACACAAAGATTCCTGCAAGTTCAAAAGATTGTAATAAGTAGGCTTTCAGATGTAGAAACGCCTCTGCAAAGCAACGGCAAGAAAAAACACACGCACGGAAAAAAGGGAAGTGAAACCCAGTGACGCGCGTCATTTGGCAAAATGACAGCTCCTTAGTAAAAGGGAATTGGCACCGCTGTTTTAACGGGTTCCCCGCCGAATGTTATTGCCTCCGCTTCATCTCAGTCATTGTTGTTCTCAGTCACTTTGAGCCAAGTAATTGTCAAAGCTGAGCACCTTTCAGCCCCTGCAGAGAAGGTTGCACCGCCTTGTCAGTAAACAGCAGTGTACTTTGAATATCTAATGTCGTACCTCCCCCCTCCTCCTCCAGATAAAGGGAGCGTTGCTGATGGTGGGTGGCAGCAATAGCTGAAATAAATACAGGTCCAAATATATATATATATATATATATATATATATATATATATATATATATATATATATCCTAAAGCAGAGGTCTTTTTTTCTTTCAGAAATAAGCATTTTATGGAAGTAATTTATTCCCACATCCTGGGTTTTCTGAGATTTTTGTTAATCTTCATATTATGTTCTAGAAATATATGAATCTGGCAGCAATTATTATTTTAATGGCTTCATTACTGAGTACCTTTACACCTGGCACTATAGGCTGCACATTATATCATAATTGACCCAGTTTAAGCAACACAAACGTATATGATATGTACTCGGGGGGGACTTAAGCCTGAAATTTTGAAGACCTCTACCCTAAATCAAGCCAACCCACCCAACAGAAGCAACAAGTGGCCAGACTGATGTCTCACAAAGTTACAGGTTTTAACACCAAAGATGATGCTGAGGGATCAAGGGCCCTAATTCAGGATGAGAAAGACTGAAGAAAACACCAGAGAACATATCGCTGACCCCGATTCTAGTTCAGCAGGATGGATCCAACCAGCTCTCATGTAAGATGCGATTTCTTGTAGACTATCAGGCAGAAATCTCTAAAGTGTCCATCTCAGGGGGGATGGGAAGCCAAAGTTTGAGAAGCACTACATGTTACATATTCGGAGAGGCCTTGTGATCTCATCGTGAACCGACGCTCGGCGGAGCGGAAACTCAAGCGAGGTCGGGAGCGCCGCCTTCGCATTCCGCCGCTTCAGACGTCGACATAAAAGAGCTTCTTTTAGAAGAAAGCCATCAAAGTGATTCATCTGCATGATAAAAAAAAAAAAAAAAAACATAATTGATGTTGATGTATAGTGTTTGTAATGTTAGCTTTTTGAAAAGGCACTTCATATTTCATATGTCGGTGTTTGTTTGCAGCTGCGATATTAGGCGACTGGTAATAAACAATGAGGCGTTCAGGTTCAGGTAAACGGGTTGGCACAAATAGCTTTGTATTACTTTTGTACATAATGTCAGTGTTACGTGACATTTCGCATCTTTGCAGGCCGTGAACGGAACACATGCGACAGGAAGGCGAGGGCAGCCGGCCGGGTGCGGCGGCCAATATTGGCGCCCGCTGGTTTCATATACTCGTGTAGTCCTTCTCTCATTCTGTGGCTCATTTGCTGCCAGAACGCCGGCTCAGCAAAAAAATCAAGACCGTGTCAACTAATCCAGCTGGAAAGGGGGGGGGCAGGACCAGTGGCTAGCTCCCAGTTCACTACGTCTATAGATGTAGCCTTTTGTCAAGCTATATATCAAAATGACAAACACCATAAATATATATATATATATATATATATATATATCACACACACACACACACACACACACACACACACACACACAGGTAAAAAAAGAAAAAAAGACATTCTACCCCACGCCTGAAATATGACCATGGCTTTAAACCTTTGCACGCACACACAGAATGAAAACTGCCGACACAGGCAGAAATAAGAAGGGCCTGCTCTTTTTTTTCTTGTGTACATTGATGGCGTTGTGATGAAATGCCGGCAATTAATGGCTGGAGGCATTCAACGGGACGTGTGCTGGAGGGAGACTGGCCAACCAAAGCAGCCGAGATGAAGCGCTCGACCGTAGGCTGTCATTTTAGGAAAAGCTAAGCAGGATGAGCATTATGCCAGACTGTAATAGGAGGAGGGTCACTGCAAAGTCAGGTTTTTTTTTCTATTTCTGCAGGACTCCAAGGGGAGATTCGGGCCCAGATTCAAAACTGGAAGTCAAAGACAGATATTCTCCAGATATAATACTTCATAATGTTCTGGTCAAATTTGAGATTTTTGTCTTCTTTCAAATGAATGGAAATAAAATACCTAAAAATACACATTTAGGTGTTGAACGTTGTGTGTTTACGTCGTTAGCAGTAGATAATGTCTCCTTTGCTTATTTAAACATAAGATAAATAACTGGTTATTGTCTCAATCTCAGTAATCAATCAGGGAATTGTCAACATCTCTACATCTGTATATGCTTTTAGATTCATATATTTCCCCACTTCATTAGCACTTGCATACAGTACACAAAACGTTTTATTCCCATCTATATTCTGAAGAGGTGTTTTCATACTTAATTTGCAGGTTTTTTACACTAAAAAACATGGCAGGAAATGTATTTTTTTATGGCTGTTTTATGGCAATATTTTCTGATTTATGTAGTGATAATAATAATAATTAAAAAAAAAGGAAAATTCCCTCTGTAAATTTTTTCTTTAAATCCTGCGTTATCCAATAATTATTCTGTAAACATATGCTCATCTGCATATATTTGACATGATAATGCCTCAACAATCGTCCTCATGTAAGTTATTCGCTGGGGGAGCTCCATGGTGATGAATATCTATGTCTGCCCTTAATTCTAATATGAATGATGATGATTCAGTGGGTTTTAATGCATTTAATGTGGTTTCCTGCGATTCAAACATTACAATCTTTGCTTATCAGCCGTCGTGTTCCGAGCTTCTTGTACTCTAGTCGATTATTCTAATCTGCTGGTCTTAAGTGAAAAACAAAAAAAAAAACAAAAAAAAAAAAGAGAGCCCAGCCTCTTTTGATTTATCCTGGTATCAGAGCCCTCCACGGGTCATTTATCAGCTAAATGGCTTTTTGAATCCATACTCTAAAGTTCATTACAGCGATTAAAGATTTATTCAGTCATAGTTATAGATAATTCATCTGAGGCCTATTAAAATGCCTTTTTTGTCGCCGCACCATGTGGTCGTTTTTAAAAGGGAATGGCAGATGCAGACCCGGTGTCAGACGTGGCCCGCTTGGCTGTTTTTCAAACTCTTCCGTCGGACAAAGAATTAAACCTCGGTGGGGGGGCGTCCCAATATGACACGCGGCTCTCAGTGAAGATGAAAAGGGTTTCTGGAACCTTTCAGCCCCACAAATTTCCTCAAGTGTTTGAAATCGTGTCAGCCCTCGAGAAGAGGAGCTCCTCATCAGCTTTCATTGTTAGCAGCAAGCACATTAAACATGCGCGACGGAGATACGAAACCAGGAATCTACGTGCGACGTTCAACCCGGAAAATTCCACGCGGGGCATTTGAAATGAAACTACACCCTCGGGACCCGCCTCAGGTGGAAAACACACCGACGGCGTGAAGTGTGTTCGCCGGCGAGGACGACACGAGCACGATGATGTAACCGTTAGCAACACTAGGCGATTAAGAAAACAGCGATTAAGCTGTTAACATAATTCGATAACGTGACGTCTCCCCTGATGACAAAAACAACACCATCGAATACATCACACTCAGAGGGAAACTACACCGATATAACACACCGTGTATTGCTTCCTTGCTGCCATTATTACCGTAACATGCAAGTAAAAAGGAGCTTTCTCATCCCTTCATCCAAGTTTACAGGTTTATACGTCCCACTTGACTGGAGGCACCACCCAACCCTCACTATGACATCATCATCACTGCCTCCTCTGACCCCCATCCGTCCCTGTATACCAATAAAAGCATATGTTCATGTTGCCGAATCGATAACATTCATAAACCGAACCTGACCGGCTGGTTATTTGTTCAACAGGGGGGTCTGGGACCCCAAACTTTTTTTTTCTTAGACGAGAAATTTTGATGTAGAAATTCAAAAATATGAATCTGTCGACAACTATTAGTTTAATATGTTAGCATATTTTACATACATCGTAACAAAGTACTGTTATACATGGCACTATAGGCTGCACTACACATTACTATTGGCCGGTTTAATAAGGAACACTATTTATAAGATATGTAATAGGTGGTCCCTCCACCAGGTCTCTAGGCCTTGGGGGTCCCTCCACCGGGTCTCTAGGCCTTGGGGGTCCCTCCACCAGGTCTCTATGGGCCTTGGGGGTTCTTGGTCTGTAAAAATGTTCTTCTGAATTAGAGGAATAAAACCTTCCGGAGCTCATTATACCTCTACGAACATGCCAGCTATGAGATCATATGAAGTCCTCGGACATGTCCTAGGGGTCTACTGGACCTTTAGCCATCGGGGAGGATTAAGACGCCTTCATGTCCACATGTCCAGACCTTCAAGGATGCAAAATAGCAAAGAGGCTGCGAGAGGAAAGGAACACGCCTTTACATGAAGATTATACATCGTGATGCTCCCAGAGAATAAAAACTACCCCACAGTAGCCAACATAACAACCGCTCCTTCTGTGTATATCATGTTGGGAATGTGTAGTTTTGCCCTTCTTCTGCAAAAAAAAGTTATCTCTGACATCTGACCTTTGTTGATGGTAATGTCAGCCGGAGCTGCAGGTCGGAGGCGATATCTCTCACCGACGACACTCCCAGCATGCAGCTCTCTCCCCCCAACATCTCCAGGACCTTTACTGAGCTCTGGTTTTTACAGCAGCAGCACGAGACAGATGTATGGAGCGGATAAAGGCAGACGTGTGTGTGTGTGTGTGTGTGTGTGTGTGTGTGTGTTTTAACAGGGGGGAAAATGGGCTGTGGGATTATTATTTAAGAGATAAACAAGACATGGGTAAATAATCAAGCCAATATTCTGATGAAATCTCATTTTCTCAGGAGCCAGTTTTTATTAAAGATAAATGATTTTATTTATAGAGAGATTTTATTTATTTGATCTTTCGAATGCCATGAACATAACTTCTAAAGGCTGAGACCTGAGAGGAAATGTATGGGCGTTTGGGTGGGATCATGGGATCATAACTCAGCCAATTAGAGAGATATTCTTTGGGGTTTTTGCTGATGCAAACCAACAAACAATGAAGATTCAAAGAAATACAACGGCAGTTATACAACTGCAAACCATATAGACAGGAAGCACGTTCATGGTCAGTCAAAAAAAAAATTACATTTTCATATTTGTCAATATTTTTAGGTAATATTTATGTTTTTAGATTTTCTTTTATACAATTCTGTTGTTATCTATCTATCTATCTATCTATCTATCTATCTATCTATCTATCTATCTATCGTCCATCCATCACAATGTATAGTTATATCAATGGCTGACGTCTTGTCAGATTTCAGCTATTGCACTCTAAATATTGCGTTTCCAGTTCCTGTGGATCTTTCGTGAAGCAGTCCTCCATGTAAACGGTGTGTTATGAGGACAAACATCAACAGTTTGTAGTCACTGAGCAGTGATTCTTTCATTTATTTTCTTTAAAAGTGGAAAACAGGATTTTCGCCCCTTCAGTGTTAAATCTCGCCTCGATGCACCGTGGTGGCCAAAGACAGTCCGAGTTATGGACGCTCGTCCAGCAGTCTGCATGTTTCCCCTCTGTGTGTGCACATATGGGGGGGGTTGTCCGTATGCGCCGTGTTTGTGTGCCATTCTCCATTAAAGCTGCGATTGCCCAGCGGGCATGATTTGCCACGCTGCTGAAACCCGACAGACGAGCCAGCAAAACCAACCGACACGAGTCCACACAGCTATCATTACACCTCGTGAAAAACACTCTGCTGGTGACGTGCGGACACTGCCTCTTCTGACAGAGTATTTCCCAAGGGGGGGGGTCTCACATACATCCATTAACTTAAAGGTACAGGGGTCTCAAGTGGGAGGTGTCACCGAGGTGCCGTATCTCCTTCAGTCATCCACCTCCATTCATTCTGTGTCTGCCCCCCCCCCCCACCCCCCCCATCGTTTCCCCACTCACCTGCCTGCACCAGGGCGAGAGAGAGAGAGAGAGAGAGAGAGAGAAGGCCCCCGAACACAGCTAGTAATTAGTGGTCTTGATAATGGGGCAAGGCCAAGGAAGGTTGCCAATAATCCGGCCTAATTGCTCAGATGTATGCCAAAGCATCCGTCTAGGACGCGGTGGCTGATAATGGCCTTGGCAGGTGCTGGCAGGGATGTGCCCCTGGTGACGTGAGCTTATAATGACCACCGGTGTGTGTGTGTGTGTGTGTTGGTGAAGAGAAAAAACAGAAAACAAAACAAACACATTATACCAATACATCAAATCTCATCTTTACGGAATTGCAAATCCTGCCATTAATATTTCCCTTCCTCCAAAAGTTTCCTCCTCGACTAAAATCACAACCGGCGACGGAGAATGTTTGTGAGATTTAAAAAGCAATTAGACTACAAGTGGAAGGCTCTAGTAGCTCCTCGAGGCCGCGGTCGATGCTCGCTAAACGTCACGATACGAGAGTGCCGATATGTTCACTCCATGCTGAGGATTTTTGATGATGATCAGCCGTGTCCACAATTCAGCAGCCTTCGCAGTCTACAAAGGCCGGGTCCTTTGAAGACTGCCAAGGCCGGATCGAGCGGTCTTGCTGATCCCGTCACCATCAACCTGCTGCCGTTGAGAAAGGGTATAGAAGCGGTGACTAGTGTATGATTTAAATGCAGCCAAAGTTGATGATAGTCTTTTTATTCTATGTTATGATGAGGATGTGCTTCCCTGCCATTCGCACACGGTACTTTTTGGGCTGGGAGAGTGTATTCTGCTGCATCTCCCGCTGCTGATCCGCTCGTGGAAGCCATGTCGATTAAAATCCAATTGTCACCGGTACGCGACGAAACCTCGGGATGAGTTGGGCCGTGAAGGATCCATCGGTTTGATCCTCCAAATCCGGGGAAAAGAAGACCGCATTTGAAGGAGTCTTCAGACAATGGGCCGCTGTGATGTATTGGGTCTTCAGACGGAGCCTCTGAAGGATGCGGCCGCTGAATTGGGACACGGCTACGCCCATCATGTCTAGTTTGCCCTGGAACAGGCACCGCTGCAGGCTCATTATAATTCACAGGGTTCATCCCGAGGCTAGCATGAATTCTTTCTGGTTATGTTTGTACATTTCATTTCGAGGTAGAAACATGAATGCCAATAGGTAACAAGTTCAACTAAGAACTTCAGGATCAATCCTTCGCTGAGCGGGAACGCTTCATAAAAATGTTGTTTTGAGACCAAAATCTTTGACCTGATTGCAAGAGAGAGAAGGTCAAGGGACCTTTAGGGGACGATGAATATCCAAAACCCAATTTAAATCCGTCCGATAGTCGCTGAGCTACTTTGCTCTGTTGTTGAAGGGCAACGAGGTGTTTCTGCCTGCTTTACTTTTATTCTATTATTTTAAATACAAATCCCTTTAGTGTTCATTTAGCCTCCAAGTCATGTAACATGGATTTAATCATGTACCATTTCTGCCACAAAGCACTTAAGCTGCTAATCTCCCACCATTTTCCCTCATTAATATACTAATTTATGTAGCGAGGTGATCCAACATGTAATCAAACGTCTTGTATTACATGGGGAGGGGGGGGCGTTAGTGTAAACACAGATAGGACAACTGTGCCTCTCCGTTATGTACTAATTACTACACAAATATGTCGACGCACGCAGACAAATGGCGGCAGATCCCATTTATGGATTCAAGCACAGCAGTTTATCAGAAAAAGAAAAACTAGAGACAAGTCAGGACAGAAGTCTGACACCAAGAGAGCTATAGAAAAGTGTGCCGACCTCTACAATACCTTCTACTCCTCTTTCCATGCACCTTGGAGGTAGCTGAAGTTCTGCTAGAAAAGCCTTACTCTGCAACCAGATATCATAGAAAATGCATTTATACATAACGCCCAGATTATCTCTGGAGATGAGGTTGATCCAGCGATAAAATGACAAGTTGCACTGATTGTGTTCTGCAACTCTGCATACATCATGTACGCCAATGCTGCCGCGTATCTTTAGATCGGCTCGTGCGTCCTTAATGCAGGGGTGAGGCGGGAGAAAATGACATGTTTTTGCAACGCAATATGTTGGTTTAACCCCCATCGGAGATAGAAAGCCGCTCGCTCTGTGCACCCGCAGAATTCGTCATTGTCTTATTGAAATATGTTGAAGAAGGTCAAGAGATTTCCTTGCAAAAACACCCTCGAGAAAGCTGCTTAAAACCAACAAAACAAGAATCCTCAGCGAGTGATTGGTTTCCATTTCCAGTCGGCAGTAATCAGTACACAGCCCACATTCTGCAGCAAGCACGAGAAGCTGGAGAGCCCCGCCACTGAATAACAAGTACCCCCCCCACCCCCCAAAAAAAGAGAGAAATAAAGCTTTCCTAAATACAGTAGCCGTCCGTTTCCTTGGAAGCTAAGGGAGTCAACAGAGATCGAGTCAAGCCGGGACAATGAACGTTGGACAAAGACCAAAGCCTTCCGTCGCCAGAGACATTTGCTTTTAAGTCCACATACGTCTCAAGCCAACAACAAGCAGAGCTGCTTGAGGAGAGACCCCCCCCCCTGCATGGAGCCCGGTCTCTCTGGGCAGGCTGCCTTTTTTTTTCCTTCTTTGATCAAAATCCCAGCAAAAAAAGGGGCAATCCCTTCAAACCTGTTGGTGGAATCGAACAACAGCGTGCGAGGAAAAAGCAAACGCGGAGGGACTCGGCAGGAGTTTCACAGCTGACTGGAATAATCCACACATTGTTGATTGACACTCACCTAAAGGAGAGGAGAGAGAAAAGAGAGAGAGAGAGAACAGAACATATTAAATAATGGATTTCAGCTGCAATATTGACAAGACAGGAATCACAAAGAAAAAATCATGGGAAGGTAATCACTGTGAATGTTTGAGAGGGATGGGAGTGTGCAGCCGGCTTCCTTCAGCGAGACGGGGAACTTGCTGACAAGTAAGCGTGCAATTAAAGCCCTGATTCTGGATCAGTATTCCAGGTCCTCTCTTGCACAGGTGTCACAAATTAGCCACCAGGGAGGGACGCTGCAGTTTGCTCTTATAATCCACATATAGGTTTGCCTAACGTGTCCCGGCTAATCCTCTCACCGCTTCCTGTTTGTTGAACTACGTTGCAGTGATGTCACTGCGTTGCCAGATCTCAGGAGTTATCAGAACAATGGTATTGAAACCAAGAGAACTGTTGACCAGTTCCTTGAAGCAAGGTTTTCTTTATTGAGTGATCAGAATCAAGCATTTTACCAGAACATTGTGTATTTGTCTTCAGCCTGGAAACTACATTTCATGGATCTCGTCTGTTTGAGATAACAGGGGTAGATACATGGGGAAAAGGTAGGGTAGATACATGGGGAAAAGGTAGGGTAGATACATGGGGAAAAGGTAACATAAGGTAGACCATTTTCAAAACCTGCTTTTTTATTCTGGAATACATTATTTAGAACAGTCTGTGGAAATGAAAATTCATCATCTGCATATGATTCATGTCATCAAAACACTTGTGACCGATGGATCCTCTAAAACCTGCTTGAGATCCAAATAGGGGTCAGGGTCTAAAACCTTTTTGAGATGTCATGAATAATATGTGACATCAGAGAGACGGCTGGTCTGGCTGGTACTGGGCGCCTTTGTTGGTTGGGTTGGTTACGTTTGAGCTTGAGGAGTGAGATGAATGAATATCAGGGAAGGCCAATCAGAGGCAGAGTAGGACGGGTCATGCCTTTTACCATAGAAGAAAAGAAAAAAGATATAGCCGACGACGTCTTTGAGCATAAAACATGTGGGTTTGTTGTTTGATTTTGGAACTTTCGTTGGTTTTTTCGGGATAACAAGCTGTCGGACAAATTGTCAATTTCTTTGACTGGAGTTTCTGAATAATGGGCGGCATGGCACCCACAGAGATTCTCTTCATGCCCTTAGGGCACAAACATGCTCCCTCCAAATACCCCACAGTCAGAATATTGACCCGTTACAGTCCTTAAGGTCACAGTATAAGAACTTTAGAAAGGACAGCTAGTTTTAGAGAGTCGGTATTATTAGGGAAAGTAAGGAGGATAGTTCAAACTGCTCCACAGACCAAGGAAAAGAAGTCTGGACTCGGCTCACTGTGGCGGGTACAGACAAGAAGTGACCTTGGAAAACTAGCTGCCCTCTGAGGGGTTTGTTTCTTACACTTAAATGTTCCTTCAAAGCGCAGAAGAATCCACCAGAATTAGGTACCTCTTGGTCCGGGACGCTCCATTTACAGTACAAACAGGTGGCTGGCTTTTTATCCTACCTTCACACAAGCGCATGAATGCACCAACAACTATTCTTTTCTTTTTTTTTTTTGTTTAAACTCGATCTGCTCTCGACCGCATTACCATACAACTTCAACACAATGTTGACAAAAACAAAAGAAGACATGCTGTTTACTGTGATGGATTACCTATATCAAGCAAGTTCTCGTCCAGGCAAGTAGATTTTTAAATCGTAATGAAATGAGGTGGGACAAGCACATTCATCAATCTGAAAACGCGACGCTCTGCTTCGGGGAAATACTCGTCTTTAAGACGCTCCAAGTGCATCCAAACGTTTGACTTTTTGAGACATTTAGCCGTCCTCGGGACAAAACTAGATGTGGAATACTTAGTCAAAATCCCGAAGGGTGGTATGAGATGAACCTTCACACTTGGTCCATATGGGACAATAGCTCAGCCTTTAGAGGAAGTTATTACATAGCATATCATAAGACGGATGCAGGAGAATAAAAACATTAGTCAGTTTGATTCATGAATCAAGTGGAGGGTGGAGGGATTGAAATCCCCCTGTAGTCCTGCAGGACTGGATGTGTTTCAGCCACTTCATCCATCCAAAGCAGGTTAATACGACGGAGTACTAGGGCCATTGAAGGTAAAATAAATAAATTATAACGGTGGCGGGGGAGCTAGCTCACGTCTCATTCACACATCACAACATTTCTTTTTTTTCCCTACTTCAGGAAAAGTCTTTGTTTTAGAATAGCTGTTATGTGCTGGAAAAGGTCATCTTGGGCTCTGGGAGCTTGACAAGGAGTTTAGAAAAATATCTGCACATTTATAACTATATTTACCTCTCTTATTTGAAGTCACCTTGACTCCTTCATCTCACGGGGATGTCAACAAACAAATGAGCTGGAGTCGGAGTGACTTCTGCTCGTTTTAATTTGTGATGAAAAGATTTGAATTCAACAATTTTATGAAAATATTTGAAATTATATATATATATTTTTTTTAGTCTGGCTTTAGACTGGCTCATCATTGAAAACTAAATGTAATTAAAATCCATCTTATCCTGATACTGAGACCTTTCTAAATCGGGTAGCCATGTCTCCACTATGCTCCCAATGAATACACGTATTCAAACTAAACACTGAGGTTCAAGGTGTCTTTTCTTATCCCAGAGGGGCAATTTGTATTGCAGCCAGCAGAACAAACTCAAAAATCAATGCACAGCATAACATAAACAACATAACCAATAAACAGTACATGCAATGTTCCATTATTAATAAGGCCAGTGACAGCAGGGACATATGAGTTAACAGAGTTAGCTTCCAGCTAAGTTGGAATTCATCTTAGCATCTAATTGCATTGCTAGCTTGGTATCGACCTGTCAATGACAAGGCAGCCCCGCCCCGAAGCCCAACCTGCTGTATTGTTTATCTTACTCAGAATGAGACTCGAATTTACTAAATGAACATCATGCTGGATTGAAGGAGGCTTGAAACTAGCCTTTGATACCATAAACTTGTTTACAATGTTTACTGAGATAATAAATCAAGTGAGAATCAGGGTCATTTTCTGATAGACTTCCATGCAAAATTCTTTTTGGAAGAGTCTCCCCCTGATGGCCAGTAGAGAAAATGCAAGTTTAAGGCACTTGTGCATTGGCTTCACTTCTCAAAAATCAGAAGTTGCCATGTGGAGAATTTTCTCTGAGGCTGTATCCCAGCCAGCATGTCCATGTGGGGCCCATAAGGTTTAAATTTGGGCTGCAGATAAGGGTCCCAAGTGGGTTTGTCCGCAGTTTCCATGGTGGCCCCACCTGTTTGCCCATATAAGGACCCATTTAAGGTCCAGTCTGATCCCTCTTCATGCCCATGTGGGCACAGATATGGGGCCTACATGGGTCTGGTGCCACTCACCAATTTGGGCCCCACCTGAAACCCAGTCAGAACCAACTTGAAACCCATATGGGCAAACACAGGTGGGGCCACCATGGAAACTGCGGACAAACCCACTTGGGACCCTTATCTGCAGCCCAAATTTAAACCTTATGGGCCCCACATGGACATGCTGGCTGGGTAATAATGACAGATGGGTTTACGCTGTAGTTACTTAGTGCAACTGTAAATGTAAACAATGCATTTATGCTGTTTTATTATTGTTTTAGTTAAGCCTTTTAAAATGGCTTTGCTTTTGTACCATTTGTCTATTTTTATACTTTGATGTTACATTGTTTGGCATTTTGTGGACAGCAAAGGAAGAATTCCATCATACAGGAAAACACTTTTCTTTACTGTGCATAAGATAATAAACCCTATGAATCTAAGAATCTTAGAAGGCTGGTGGAACAGCAGCAGCAGCGTTCCCTTGAATGGGACTAGGCAGCCTTTTAGATTTACGACACTCGTAACATCAACAAGGGGAGGACGTGTGAGGTGAACGGAAGGCGTTCCTTAAAACAAAGCTCCTCTGTTCAACAGTCACATTAAGTGGACTGCCTTCTCTCTGTGCTGTCACATCCGTCACTCTCCTTCATATGATGCGTTGCCGTGAGAGAAGGCTGAGAGTTGTGTGGAAACCAGAAACAAAGACAAGGAGGAACCTCTGGCGAACCTCAAAGTCAAAGAAAAGCGGAGGAGAAAAAATATTTTCTTGCTCGACGGGGGTCACATGTCAACCTTTAGAAGAAGAAAAAAAAAAAAAAAACGAGAATCACATCCTGTCAGGAGTGTGACACCGCTGGAACGCCGGCTTTGAAATTCATCCTCGGTGACAGGCAAACAAATGCTTAAAGGGGGCTGCGGCTGGGAACAGGTGTCAGGCCGCCCCCCGTTTATTTCCTCATCTGACTCGGTTCGTCATCGTGAACCCGACCGTAGGTGGAGCTAAAAACCCTTCATCCCAGTGCAATGCCACATCTATGGCAATTAAACACCATCTAAATGTTTTTATGAACTACAACAATGTGAAGACCAAAACACAGTTGGGGGGTTTTCAGCCAAGTTAAAAGGAGTCTAACGGAAGGACCAGGAGACGATTGGCTGGATTTCCAGCGGATTATGCGACAGGATGTGGGAGGGAAGTAAAAAATCTGATGAACGACTTCCAGCTGACAATCATATATCTGCACGCACCGACTTCCTGAACGCCTGCTTTCATGGACGCCAGGAATAGCAGCGCTCCGTGTCTCAGCAAGACTCGCAGCCTCAGACTCTGCAGGGGGAAACCGAGCGGGGGGCTACATTTATTCCTGCAGGAGGAGCCGTAGTGAATGTTGCATTTCAAGTGTTTTTTTTTTTCTTGTTGCAAGTTTTGAAAAGGAGTGAGACTCAGCAATCACGATGCAATCAATTTAAAAAAAAAAAAAAAGTTATGATTTAATGTTAAAGCAGTGATTCAACTCCTATTAGTCTTACTCTGAAATATTTGGGGAAAATACTAACTCGCCAGCAGACCGAAGATTTATATTGAAAAAAATCAAACAAAGCCTCTCGTATAGAATTAAATCATTATGACCGTCTATCAACCGTGAAACCATCGTGCGCTCCGACCTTCACATCTGCCCTTGGCGACGGAGATGTTCTGTATCGTCACGGCGCCCCATCAACACTTCCGCATCACGCTCTCTCTCTCGCTAATGAAACATTTGTGACTCATCGTTGTTCTTTGTCTCACAAGGTCGGACCAACATCCAGTCACGGGGGGAACGCTCCCGGACCTCCTCACCTCTCTCCTCTCGTTTACATCGAAGGATCCGCGGGAGAAGATCCGGTGACTGCTAACCCTCAGACGTCCCTCATGTACCGTGGAGATTTTGAAGCTTCGTGATCCCTTTTTTTTTTGTTATGATTGTGTTCTTGTGATAGTTTCTGGTCCCTCCAACGAGACGGCCTGATTAAATAAAGATTAAATGAAAATGCACCGGCGCTGGTACTGTTTGACCTTGTGAGTCTGTGTGTGTGTGTCACCGTGGAGACACCACGATAATAATACAGGACTAATAACGTCTAATATAGGATGAGAGATGATGCTCCGTCTGTGAGCGGTCCTGTGCGGCGACACCGTTTCCTCTCCTAAATGAGGCTGCGAGCACTTCTGACACCACAACCTATTCAACTCAGCGGTTTCAAGGTGAATTGTGAAACGGTTGCTTCAGGATCTTCGTGCAGCAGAACGACTGTGTAACATCATCATCATCACCATCATCACCTGCGGTACCGTATTCCGTTCCTTGCCTGTCACATCTCTCTGACAACTCCACAAATCAAGGACTGCGTTAACGTCTGATGAACTGCAACAGCAAGAATTAAAGCTCCACAGTGTGATCTTATTCTGTTTACTCGCGGGTGGATTTTTCTTTTTGAATGTGAATGAAACGAAGCCCACAAATGAAGCAGAAAATAACAGAAGAAGCCCCGAGGCGGTTTTTCATTTATATACATCCTTAACATCGGATCACTGCAGGTGACTTTGCTCCCTCTGGTGAACTATTAATATGCCTTGAAGTTCCCACCGGAGACCAAAGAGGTGCCGACATTAAGGGGTGACACCCTGGTGAACGGCGTAAAACAATGAATTAATAGACGGCTCCATGACTTCATCTTCCCCAGCTGATTACCTACATTTTATGTTTTTTTCATTCTCAGTATGCTGCTCTCTCTCTCCATTCATTCCATAGCTCGCTCGACCAACGCTACTCCCTCGTGCTAAACTGACAAAAGACCTTTTTTTTCTGCAAGGCTAGAAAATCTAGTTTTTTTTGTGAGATATTAGAATCAAATGATTTTACAGAGGGGATTTTGGCTATACATTTGTGTTATCCCATAAATCTGAATAATTATATGTGTCAATATGCAAATGGGTTTGTTTGAGGTGAATTAAAAGAATGTAAAGACACAAATAGAAGAAAGTTTAGCAAAATAAGCTTAATGGGCATGTTGGATGTTTCCAATCTAACGTGGTTTAAAACTAAAACTAAAGGAAAGACACAGCAAAAGTACTTCATTTTGGGCAACAAAACCTATTGGTTATGTCTTGGAAACCAACACTACCACTTGGAAAAGAAGTACTTTGGTCGCAAACAGCAGTGTTCTGGGTGAAAGCCCTGTTTCTAGACCAGTCCACCACCCGGACCTCATCCTGATCCCGACCTGGACTTCCACTTGAAAGCAGACGTTACCTTGAACCAAATGAGTTTCCCTTTCAGGAGACGGAGCTGCTAATTCCATACAAACGTCCGTACATTTACATTTCCCCCCGCCTCCAAACGGAAACTCCTTCACCGCGTCACAAACCGCCGTCGCTATCTCAGCGAGTTGCACGCCATGATTAAGGAACCACTCATAAATGTCCTTTTCACTACGAGATAAGATACTTAATCATGGCGGTGGAGCCGTGATATACGAGTGCTTTAATGCCGACTTCTACTCTCAGAGCTCAGGAAAAAAGAAGCACACGACTTCACACGCTCTGAGATGGAACGTGTCGTAGCGGCGCCCTCCTCCTCGGCACGTTTTGTAGTCAAACACGGATGGAGATATTAATTAGCCGTGTTGAGATCGTGCCACGGGCTTCAGGAGGTAGCCATATATATGCAGGTTGGCAGCATGTGATCCAGCACGGCGTAGGAGACGTAGGCGTGAGGATGAAGAGTGTTTAAAGCTGCACAACCCAGTCAGGATTAAGATGTCTCCCTCCTGTACAGCGTTCTGGCCCGAGGTCTCAACTCATTTATAGCCTGCTTTGGATTCCTGAGCTTTTTCCTGCATGCATGCCCTGCATATTGGGTGCATAAGAAAAAGATGTACATATATATTTATATGATCTGAGTCCCACAATCTCCAAATGGAAGAGAGTTGCAATAGAAAAAAAGACTGTAAGCGGTTTAGTTGTTAACTTTACCAACACATTGATGAATAACACCAATTAAAAATATAATCCCTGATTGAAATGAACTCAAAATGAGCTTTTTTTAAATCTACAGTGCGTGTCTGTGAAGGCAAAGCTTCTTGGGGTAAAGAGGATGGTGAAGGACATTTGGAATCAAAAAAAAAGAAGAAGAGAAATGACAGCGGAGCAAAGTGCACACCAAAGGCAAATGTCTCACAATGTGACACACATTTCATTTTATTTCCAGCTGTCACAGCTATGTGCCTTTTTTAAGAGCAAGGAGTGTCAGCAGAGATATTTGAAATAATAAAATGTCAGATGCATTAAGCGCATAAAGTTCAGTTGCAATTCACAGCCATGCAATTTAAAAAAAAAGGTACAGTTAACCCTAAAATCAAACATACACCGATATAATACCAAGAGGAAAATATGTGAGTAGCTAGTTTGGACGTAGTAGACGTAGGCGTCTGACCAAAATATCAAAAGTGTCACAAAAAACTGCGATCTTTCCAGAAATCGCAGTTACGCAAAAGAACCCACCGTTTTTATGAGTAGTTTCATGAAACTGAAAACTTCTCCGTCCCTCTAAATGTTTATTTTTCATCTTCAGTTTAAACAGGAATGCCTCACAGACTGTAAAGAAAGTCAAAAATCAGTTATCTGTTGTGTCTTCCTGCTTGTGTTCCTGTATCAGCTGATACAACGTTGAGATATCGTCGGGTAATGTCTATGTCAAGTGCTTCCTGCTGGTTCGCGTTAACTTCAGGTTGTTTTTCATCTTTCTGGCGTCGCCTCTGACAAACATCGTGCAGCTGTACGTACTCTAATGTCTGCCAGCGCCGCTGCAGTGGAATAAACAGACACCGAGCCAATGTAATCCCCCACAGTTGAACCTAAAACTTGATTAAAAAACATCCTTTCCACAGAAAACAGCCACGCTGTGATGGAACCCGCCTTCATCCAATTTCCTTCTTTTTTTGTGTTGTTGTTGATATCGCCCACCGGAGTCATGAATTTCTAATACGAGCCAACATAAGCCAGCGAACATGACAAGAAGTGATGACAGTCATTAACACTAAAACAATCAACTGTGTTTAGCATGAAACAGAAGTAGGTTTATTATTTCAAATTAAAACCAGTCATTTTCAATGTGGGAGTTAAACGTGTAGAGAATGAAGGGGAAGCGACATCATGTCATTTTTGGATTTCTCCCAAAACCACCTGAACACGCCGCAAAACCATCTGCCAACAAGTAGCAAGACAGGTTGCAGCCAGATTACTAAATATTGTATGGTCACATTAAATGTTGAGCCCTAAACAGCAAATGTTAGGAAGCAGAAATGCCAACCAATGCTTATTTTAGGGACATATGATCTACGATTGACATTAATAGCAGCAAAGCTTCCGAAATAATTGTCTTTAATAACCTTTTTTTGGCACTGTACGTTTACTGCAAACCACAGCAGAGCTGAATATCAATGTTTCTGCAGAAGAAATATGTTTCATATCAGCATCATGCAGAAATGCACAATGTCACATGGTTAAAGGATATACTTCACCGGTGGACTGGTCTGTAACAGGTCTGTAGTCTCAGATGGTCCCACCACTGGTCTGTAACAGGTCTGTAGTCTCAATGATGCCCGACCATTCAAGCATACTACCGGGTTCTTCTTAAGATACAAAGCTTCATGCAAATTGGTGAAGTATCCCTTTAACGTTGTCTACAGAATTGGTCAAGGTAGCGATGTACGAGCATGAATAAATAATAATCTACCTGAGCAGACATTATTAATGTACCTAGGACATGAACACCTGGTTCCTGGGTGAAAGTCCTGTGTTTGTTTGACCGATCCACCACCACGCCTAGTTGACGTTCTCCCTCGTTGTGCATAACGAGGTCACCTGAGACCGAGCCTGCTCTCCATTACCGTCACTTACAATGCCAACAACGTTTGGGCTGCATTTTAAACACCGTATGACACTCAACAAACATTTTTCCAGTAATCCACGGGAGCAATTTTCTGGCTACCTCAGGATAAACTTGCACAATTCGCCAAAATTGGACACAAACAAATACAATGACAGCTGCATTTGTGTACACAGGAGTAAACAGGGGGTTTGTGGTGCAAATGATGCACCTGTCGCTTTGACTTAAGCCGGAGCGTGCATGGTCGGTGCTCTACTTCACTGCAGGTGATTGTGGGCGCGCACGCACACACACAAACACACAAACAGTCGTTCCCTTCCGCCTGCCGCGGGTGGAAGGGCTCCTTGGCTGACCTTAAGCTGGACTGCCGCAGCTCGTTTGCATCAGATCCCGTATGGAGCAGACCGGTTTATGGCTCCGCCAGAGTACAGGTAGACCGCGGGGGGGAGGAGGCAGGTACGGAGACCGTTAAAAGGATGACATATTTCTGCGCAGCGATAAAAAAAAAGCTCCCATATACTGCATCATTACAGGCCACATTATCGAGATGTGACCACTCACATTTTAAAGGTTTTTCCCATGAGTAGCAGCATAAATAATATTATTCTATTACATAGTGTGTATATATATATAGTGTGTCGGAGTCGGTGCTTGAACATAATACATAAAGTGAGAAGGTGTATGAACGTTTCGGATGAGGATTTTTTTTGCCCAGTAAAAGGACATTACAACATTTTTGCCATCTCTTTTTGAAAAGAGCCAAAACTTTCTCATTTCTCAAAGCACAAGATGCAAACAGATGAAACACGTAAGTATAAAAAAGGCAATAAACGAGGTAGAGATATGTGCACCAACCATGAGCAAGAGTATATTGAATAAATGCCCTTCAACATTTGCAGTTTTATTCTATTTCTTGAAGTCCAGTCCAGGGATGCATCCCAGGGATCCCACCCCACCAAAAAAAAAAAACAAAAAAATAAAAAATTGAATGATTACACGAGACACTCTTTTTGTTGTTGTTGTTGCAAGGATCGCTTACGCTCATGTTATTATCGGCTAAAATATGCTTTGCTGTGATTTAATCAAGGGCCTTGTTCTCAGAGCTAATGTGCCAGGACAGGCTGCTAATTATCTCCACATCAAGTGTACTTTATTGTACAGCCAGAGATGCGGGACGGTTTGATGAACGTATCGGTGTAGTACAAAATGTTAATAAGGTAGTTGGATGTACGTCTTTGTTCCGAGGGGGTTTGAATTAACAAACCAGGTAAATAAAATGTGATACCTGGTTGGAAACTGGGTCACCGTGTCCTGGAGCTGCCGGGCACATGGGAGGAAACTAGTAAATATCCAACTCTGACTTTTGCATGAAAAATAAACATATTAGACTATTTATTTCAGAACGCCGATATCAGCCTTGTTCCGATACCTGAACACCCGCACATAGACAGCAGAGCTTCATAGCTTGTACCCCCCTTTGTTGGAAGATGTGTTTTGCCCCCCCCCGTCCCCCCGAGTCTGACCCGGCTGACAGCTTCTGTGTTCAGGATCAAGTATGAGGCTGACGAGTGTGTCTGCGGGGCTAACTATGATATAGCACCAGGCTGTCAGAGCGCGTTGAGGAGCACATTTCTGCATGCTGGCCTGCGAGGGTAATTGGCTGTCGCCTCGTAGGTGTGCTGCTTAAATAAAACGGGCTTCATTCATCAAAGCAGTTCTCGACCATATTTTTATCACTGAGCGGTTTTAATATGCAACAAAGTCATTTACAACACACATTTAACCGTATCTAGGGAGTCATTAGGCGTGGGCGCAAGATGCATTGCCCTTTTGTTTTAATATTTTATTATGTATGGAAGTATACTGTCTGCTAATAATATAATTTGATCTAATTGAGATGCATGCGTGCGAGACCACTGTGTTCGACTAAATTAAATGAATAGTTTAAAAATACAATTTCAATTTTCCATTGGCCGAATATGCAGCCGGAACCAAAATTAAAATTAAAATTGATTTTGTAAGCATAACAACGGCATAATTATAAATAAATTGAATGTTGAGATAAACTTGTTTTCCAACCGAACCTGAACATAAACTCAGAAAAGAGTTTAAGCACTTGAAGTTACGTAACTTCATTTTAGCCTGTTGCGAAAGAAAATAGTGTGTTAAAAGTGGAAATGACCATTTTTGATTATGTTCTATTTAATTAAAAGCTGCATTTGACAGATTTCACAAGAGGGCTCGCGGGCATTCCTGACATTATGAAAGATCCACTTAATTGCTATCAATATTTCATATTGATAATATTAACACATGTGCTGCGTGTCACTGCCCAGTGTTGATTAGATGAAATGTTACGGGCTGATACATGGAACATATATATATATATATATATATATTCCATTCAAACCTCTACCAGCACATTCGCACATCATCTCCTTCTTCCCAATGCATTCTGGGAGGGGAATACATGAATGCAGCCTTGTCTCACTTCACAGGCCCATTTTCGCTGCATATTGAGCCGTATGTCTGCATGCCAATGGCCAGCGGGCTGACACCAGCTTTTCCAGGCGTCAGATGCCCAAGCCGGTGACCCGTCCCGGCTCGCAGCTCTTCCATCCAATCTACCTGTCACTTCTGCCAATGACAAGACGCGCAGAAATGGATACCGAGACGCCGCCGCATACTGACAGTGGCAGCTGCAATTCACCGGCGAGGAGAGGCTTATCTCCGGCGAGCAGCTTCCATTTCCTCTACGTGAGAGAAAAGGGGAGACAGCCGAAAGACTGCAGTCGGAGACAACGTGTCCAGACAGAAGTCTATATTCTGTTCTCACCTCTACTAACTCTCAGCAAGCGCATCATATTCGGTGACTTTAAAGGTCTCCTCTGGCAGCAAGGGGTGAAAGTTGTCCAAAAAAAAAAGAAGAAGGATCAACCTTGTGGATGGTTTTCATGTGGACCTTCCAAACATTCTTCGCATCGGTGTCAGAGGATGCAGCAGGTACCAAGTTTTACACCCAGTTGTTTTCTTTTTTATATTTCAAACCGCTTAATTTAACAAGTCCTCCACACTAAATCCAGAATCTGTACTGTGTAACTGCCTTCCCAGCTCAGCAGTACTACGATGTACGTCAGTGTCTTCAGAAACTGTTGTGTGAAGATTCAGGTTAGCATTTTCTGATCTTAAATTTAGGCCCAGAAATGTAAATGGCCTCATTTATATACAAATGTCTGAGGATTACAGTTTGGCTTGAATGAACATTCATTAGATATATTGTTGAAAGCCAGTTGTAAGCTGTATGAAAACATCATCCTACCTCCGGCAAACAATCATTTACCTTTGCTTAAGACTTTGAGTTCCTTCCAAAATGCCCTTTTGGATTTCATAAAGCCATACCCCAGTTACCTGTCTTAAATGATGGGTAAAATGTCATCTAAAACCCCTGTATATATCACTGAAGACATGCAGTGGACATAGTCAGAGTGCCATCACCCATTTGTTTGAAGATAGGAATGTTGAAGCCTTGAATTTGGCATTTTGCCAGTCACCATCTTGGTTCTTGGTGGACCCTATTCTGTCGCTCGAAAAGGTTGAAGCAACTGAATAAGACAATTTAGGCAACAGAATTGTTAAAATGAACTGATAAACACACTGCGGAAACGTTAAAGTTCCACCCTACCCAGACGATGCAGTGGTGTCAACCTCAAAGCATACTCTGCTTCATCGTCTATTTTACTCTTAATATAAATGGGACCACAATTCACTAAATAAACAATCAGCTGTATCGAAGAATACTTGGAAGTAGTGCTAGAGACCACAAGGTCATGTTTTTGATGTGCCTGATCAGATCTGATAAGTGTGATGGCCAAAAACTGCAAAAAAACAACAACAAAAAACAACTCCGGTTGTGTGATAAAATAAAAAATAAAAAAATCCTTTAAGAAGGATAAGCCTCTGAAGCCCAATTCAAATGAAATTGAAGATGAATGTGGGTCACAGTTCCAGATGGAGGCTGTCCTCTCTAGGCAACAACAACAACAGGTCATCTGGTCAAATGCTGAAACAACCGGGGTTGATGTTTTCCTGACTATAGCGACCTCTTGCAGTCATGCTTATAATGACCGTCCTCTCACAGTAGCAAAGGTGAAATAATTGGGACATGGCTGCAAAAAAAAGTGAACTCTGAGGGGGATCAAATGGATAGTTGGGGGTTTCACTTGTAAGACATCAATTCAAAATCTGAGTTTGGATAAAGTGGTTTACACAATCTGCCTTAATTCAGCTGTAGTCAACAGTTCTTCTTCGGATTCCAGTTTACCCAAGCTGAAAATCTTAAACAATAGGACATGTGAATAAATATGACGCGCTCTCCGAGAACCCCCTACGGTCATAGAACAGCCCTGTCTGTTTGATTTGAGATTTCCTGACTTTGAACTTAAGATGTGAAAGTTCTGCAACACATTTTGTTTTTTTGCAGCTTCTACCGGAGGACGACCGCCACAACGCAGGGAACGCAGGGAACACAGGGAACACAGGGAACGGGAAAAAAACAATCTACCATTCATCAGCTGATAATTACTTTGGAGGCACACGAGTGACAGTATGGACAAAAGAGGGACAGTGGATGAAACATGAAGAAGAAATCATGCATTCGTTGGTCCCTCAGTGATTCCTCACAGTGGGTGGCTAATCCTCACTGTTTCAATAGCGCCATGTTGCAATGGCAACCTGATTGATGTGCCAGATCCTCAGATTTTTTTTTTTTACTCCCACTGACAAATAACGCACAATTCCACTGCATTAGTAAGCCTCTTGTCATCTAAACAGCATAATACTGCCTGGACCATGGTATTAGTTTATGATTTATTTATTAATATTCCTTAAGCTGCCGGCAAAGATAAAAAAAAAATGAGCATGGCATCCTGTAAATATTGTTGCATGAGAAAAATGAGCATGGCATCCTGTAAATATCGTTGAATTAAAGCCTGCAAGAAAGACACGACTCCCTTTACATCTTCATTTGTATAAAGCAGCGAGGTCGGGTTCTTTGTTTTGTTTTTTTCTCCCATGATAATCATATTATCTGCTGTGGGTTTGCCAAGGTTGTGCTCTCAGGTAAATCCACAATTGATCTTTCCTCTTTTCCACCCTCCATTCATTCCTCCATCAGTCTACCTCTCTCTCTCTTTTTCTCTCTCACCCCCCGAACTCCCTCCCTGGCAATCATTCAGGCCTGCAGAGATGGGAGGGAAAAGGAGGGTCGGGAGGTGCATATTTAATCAACTGGAGTTAGCTCTGCTGGTGCCGAACAACAACTCCTATCAGAAGTGGGATTTAGCAAGTGATCAGCATGGGTCTACTCTCAGTTCGGGCCATTGATCAAACATCCCAGACTGCAGCGCTCTACTCCCCTAATGAGGCCAATCCACAGATTTAGAAACTCTTAGGTGAGGGTGGATACGTGGGCACGAGCTAATTAAGGGGGAGAATAGAAAATGTCCTCCTTTTTATTTTAGATTTCATTTCTAAACTTTACCCTACTTTCCTCCCGTGTCAAGGAAGCTACCTCTGGCTTCGGGGACAAATAGCTTCAGCCAAATGAGTTCAGCTTTGGACCAATTTAGCAGCAAGTTATCAGTAAGTCGTGAGGTTAATTGTACGTCTTGGATGGGGGGAAAAAAAGGGGGAGTAGATTTGGCAGAAACGTTGCCAAAAGAATGTCACATTGCCTATGGGTTACATTATATCCGGCGACCCCGCAGCCTCTGAGGTGTCTAACAGACTGGTACAGAATCCGGATCTTTTACACCATTCCACAAGTCAGGGGTAATGCTAATTGAGCGCTACACTACAAAAAGATGTCAGGCCACTGTTGTGACAGGACCGAGGAGACAAAAAGGCAACAGCAATTGGCTCCCATGTTAATTGTCTCTTCAAAGCAGGATGGCACATATTTTAGCACAGTGTCAAACGGCGCTCGTCGCTAGGTTTTTTTTTTTTTTTTTTTTTAACCCAATCAGGCCTCAGATGTCTTCCCATCTGCCAAGATCAAATGACACAATATCACTTTGAGACGAGAACAGAGCCGCAACCCCTGCCTGTGTATCAAATATGGAAGTGGGATAAAAGCGTGCAGGGCTTTCATCTTAAAAGAAACTTGTTGAAGGGGAGCACCACTGTTAGCAGAAAGTCTACAGCTGTCAAGACAGCTACTCCCATCTTACCCGCCCATGTGTTATAAAAATGACAAAAGCTACAGACCTTAAGCCAAGGCAAATTGTTTTGTTGCAGTGCAACACGGTGACAATGCGCAACTAAAGTCTTTATCTGTCAGGGTGGAGAAGAAGCGGCGCTTGGCAGGCTGGTCAGTCATGTGGACTTCCCCTTTGTCACAGGAACAACTCCGCCAGGCTCCAACAAGCCGGTGGATTGGGTGTTAGACACGTGGCTTAAAGGATAACAGCAGTGCAGCGTAGTTCCTCTGGGTCATTAATGTCTTTACAGTGAACGTACTAAAGAGCCGGCCACAGACCGATGCTCCGCTCTCCTGCAGGTTTGCTTACCTTCTAGTTTAAACCCATTAAAAAAAGTAAAGAAATACTTTTAAAGTGACATACACGACCCATAATAGTAAAAGAAAGACATGCTGGAATTTAACCCGTTTAAGCCCTTATGGTGTGGCCTGAATACAGTCGGTGCAGAGCAAAACCTCGTCAACATTCATAGCACCCAATGGACTCCCTCATGATAATACCCTGAGACACGTCTTTAAGTCCAGTTTGTCCCTTAGCCAACACCGGCCCAGAGCACAGGTATGGATGCTACCTTTAAACCTATATTACTTCTTATGCCACATACTTGTTGTATGTGCTGTACCACATACATGAGAAAGCATGGTGATAGTTACTGCCTCCCCGGATAAGATCTCTAATGAATTTGGTGATTCTGTGACTTATCTTTACCCCCCCCCCCCCCCCCAACCAAAGCAGCAGGGGAGGGTTGGACAGTGTCAGCTGGTCCAAACTAGGCAATCGCTGATTGCAGCACTTTTAAAAAGGTTGCTGAAATGCAGGCCAAGTTTCCATGAGGGTCCAACAGCAGTAATTGCAGTCTCACTAGGAGCTGTACAGCACAGATGTCAGATGTGGAAAGGTAAGCTGAATTCTCTTTAATCGTTGTTTACATTGCTGATGAAACTTTTCGTGAGTGTGTGTTTGTTGGACCCCAAGAGAAAGTGGTGTATAGAGTCGGTATTTATTCGGTTCTAAGGAGCTGACATTGGATTATGTGGAAAATGTGCTATACAGTTCATGATGCTGTCATGAAGGATCTAGAACCACATTATTGGAGCTGTTATACTGGCCTGTTTGGTGTATTATTCGTCTATGGATCAGCAGAATGGCTGTATTCTTATATATAGTTGATATAGCATTGCTATTTGCGTCATGTGTGTGAAGTATTGGCGTCTGGGTGTTGTTGTTGCAGCAGTGGTACGTTCCAACCAGAGGGGTGGCGGGAGTGCATGAGCCAGTCCTGGCTTTGGAGTAAACATTACAGTCTCTAGGGGATATGAATGGATTCTGCTTTTTCTGTTTTACTTGTGGCAGATTCGGAGAGCGAGCTACATATGCATAATGGTAATTTCAGTATTCAGCACGAACCCGATGTGAACCGTCATGTTGGTTAAAAAAAAAAATGAAATTACCATAGTGGTCTCATTTAAAAAATGATTTATCCCCGTTGGACAGTGCAGCTGCTGGAAGCGATGCGCGTCGCTAAATAAGGTCTCGTGCTGCGAGGAACCGTCGAACAGCGTGACTGATGCCCACCATTTTACCTAAATACGTGTTTCACAGCAGAACAAATGCAGGAACGTTTCATATCCGATACGATATCCACGTGTTTGAAACGTGTTCTTTCCAGGCCCCGACACTAACTTTTTGCTTCAAACACAGTTGTCATGTTTTTATTAATTCATGAAGGGGGAAAGTAGGAAAAGGCATAATTATTTA
Organism: Chelidonichthys spinosus; assembly: GCA_029853015.1. Classification (NCBI taxonomy): domain Eukaryota; kingdom Metazoa; phylum Chordata; class Actinopteri; order Perciformes; family Triglidae; genus Chelidonichthys; species Chelidonichthys spinosus. Next base: position 19,314,875 of record CM056835.1, read on the forward strand.
ATGACATGCAAAGACCATAGGGGACGTCTGTGTCCCCCCCCCCCCCACCCGAGTGTGGTAAAAATCCGGGGGGATTACCCAATCCCCATCATTTCCCCACAGCCTTCACATGCTTTCCTGATCACATAAAGGATTACATGGCTTTGCGCGAACACATTTAAGCATTAGCTCCCCACAACGCACAGAACTCTCAAGGCCAAATGAAACATCTGCCTCTTCAACTCGGAAGGAAAAGTTGGGAGCTGCAGATGAATCCCTTTTTCCTTTTTTTTTTAAATAATCGAGAAGCTATTTTACCGACTTCACGTTCATTCGCACGATTGGATCACCTCGGGGCGTTTGTTGTGACAGGAAGGACGCCCCGTGTGATTGCGATGTCAAATCCCCCTCCGGACCCCCGGTGAGAATGGAAGCAGCCACGGGCATTTTTGTCACGGTGTTAATCATCGAGGAAACGGCGAGCGAGATCACGGAGGCTCGGCGCTACATTACACGACATGAACGGCAAAGGAAGGAGTGATTAAATATGAAGTCAACCTCGCGCGGGGCAACAAGTCAACGCCGCCGCGCTCGGACAACGTGACACAATCTGCACACCAACCAACCCCCGCCCGCATGCTTCACAAAGCTGTCACATCCCTGCTCGCTATCTCGCCACTTTTTCCCCATCCTTTCGAATTTTATGCACATTTTGAATTTGCACATAATAAATGAAATGGAAATGAAAGCTTTTACAAGAAGAGGTGGCATATTAATGGAGAGCAGACATTGTTAAGGGTGTCGGAAACAGACTTTTCAAACAAAAGACATCGGGAGGCTTTTTTTTTGCGTTTTCCATTCTTGTTCTTGCCGGCGTATCAATAAAGACGAGATGTCATTGAGGGCCGATGGAAGTGGAGGAAATACAAGCACGTCCCACTTTTGCTTGTTCGTACTCTTGCTATAACATCCGACTTTAGATGTGGAGTTTGTGCATCTGAGCAATCCTCGCCGTTTCCAATCCCAGCGTTGGCGTCAGGACGGCGTGGACAGATACGAGGCAGCGCCACCTCGGTGACACACGGTGTCGCCGGCTGCATTCTCTCTGCCAGTGAGGGGATTTAACTGGAGGGTGTCACACATGGGAGTGCCCCCCCTTTTCCCCTGTTGCAGATCCCGATGCACTCCTCCCACCGACGAGGACATAAACCCTCGCTGGCCCACAAACAATTGTGTTTGGTTGGATGGCAGCTCCCGGGAAATAAATCCCGTCCGTCTGTGTTGGTGGAGGATTGTGCCTCTGCCCACCAACGTGCTCTGCAATCGCATATTTCTGCCTTTAATGACAATAAAAACATCAGTGTGTGTGTGTGTGTGTCAACTGAAGGCAACACACTGAAGGCAACATACACTGTAATCCATATAACAAGCAGTGGGATGCAACAATCACACGCTGCGTTAGTATCCAATATTAGTCAGTACAGCTGAGCATTTTGGGAAATATGGCTTTCATCATGTGGGCTATTTAATATATTGGTTTATGATGTTTTTAAGTCAAAAAGGAGAAACTTAAAATGAAGAAGCTTCTGTGCAGTTTCTACAGCTAGAAAGCGGGTTGCCAGATATGATCGTTGGGCAGGTGTTTAGCATCAGTCTCTGTGCAGGGAAGAGTCGTAGAGACCTGGGAACCTGACTGTGATGACGAGGCTGATGAAGGAAGTTGCACACAGTCGCCGAGCTGCAGGAGGCAACCAAAGAACTCCCGGAGATAAGAAATGAAAGGTAATTGGTCGTTCTATCGGAAAAAACATCAGTGCGCCGCAGCAGCAGAGCGACGCCTCCGCCGCTTCACACTGAAAGCAGCGATCGTCAAAGGACGCAACAAGTAAAACGTCCGCCTACGAAATGCTGCACAAAGTTATTTCTAGTCTCCTGTCATATATTGTGTATTCAACGAAACCGGCAGCAGCATTACAGGCAGAGCAGCTGACTGTATAACGGACAAATAGTACCCTTTAGGTGAATGGGTGAAACAAACACAGGACTTTCAGCAAGGTGGCCGATGTTCGTGTCCTGTGCAAAACTACGTAAAGTTGAAAATGTACTTACTTATTTGACTTTTTGCCCCAATAACCAGAGGATGATGAAGTGAATTATGGAAGGAGAACTCCCTTTTAGGATTTTGCAAAAATCTCCAGAACATGGATGGATACGAGGTTGTAAGCTGTGCATTAGTTTATAGCCGACAACTAATAGTCTACAAATTAAATACATTAAATTAAATGTATTGTCATTAGCTACCGGTCGATAGCAGGTCGTTTGTGAACATTAGTGAATGATGCAACTTTATGGACATATTGATATAAAATGAGCAATATGATTTAGCTCAAACATGATTACCCACGATATAGAGATGTCTCTTTAAACATCAATGGCCTCACACTTATTCCATCTAAAACACACACACACATGAACTCTCCAAAATAACACCAGGCCGACTGCTTCTGTCCTCTTTGATGTAACTCCCCCCCAAAAAACCACAACATGTCATTTGTTTTCCATTTTGATTTGAATTCCGAGTTTGTTTTCTTTTTAAAAAAGCAAGATACAAAATGTCACTTTGTGAGCTCTCAGTGTGCTAAGCGCTAAAGCAAAAGTGCGCCGTGCATAACAAGGTCAGAGCACAGATGCAGGATGGGAACTCTGCTCTGACACAAACAAACGCCTTTGATGTGCATTCTTCTTTTGCTTTCTGACAGAAATAACATTAAAGGCTGCGGAGGGTTGGCAACTCGGCGGCGGCTTGTTTATTTCCAGAGAAGCTCGTTCCGACACGAGACCGTCGACGGCGCGCTACGTGCGACGCGCGCGCACAAACAATTACTCCGATGATGGATTGTGGCAAGACGCCTTTCGCTAATTTAAGGGATTCACTTGAGGATAGAAAAAAAAGTTAGCGGCGGGGGGGTAAAAAAAAAAAAAAAGTCATTTTTGGCATTCTACATCTGTCAGTCTGTGTTTTAGCCTGATTAGTGCGCGCTAATCGACTCCGCTAATCACACCCTCAGGTAAGAGAGAGAGAGAGGCGGAGAGGGACGAGAGAATGGGTGGAGGGTGATGGAGAACACTGTGAGCTGGGAAAAAAAAGCTGCAAAATGGTGGAACAGCTGCTGTGGGCTTTAATGTGGAAGCCTCCAGAGAGCCGTTCCACCGGGTGCAGGCGTCGGTTGCGGTGCGACAGTTTGCCGCAGGAAGACTCGCTGCTACCGCCTCTGTAGCTCATCTATCAGATCCGGCGCATTATTGTGAAGACCTTATCTTTATTATGTTTGGAGAGGGACACAAAGAGAAAAAGCTCTTCCTCGGCCCGGAGAGCCCCCGGGGCAGTTACTGCTGTACGCAACATCTGGAGCCAGATGTATAAATAATATCATTGACAGCGTTTCCCCCACACCGGTATTTACACTTGGTTTTCTCCAGCTGGAATGCAATGTAAGGTGGAGATGCAACATAAGGTTAAAGACAGAATCCAATAACTAAACTAAAAAAATGGTTGAAAGAAAATATCACTGATTCTGTATGATGTTTTTGTCATAAATTGTGCATATTTAAGCTTATTTCTTAATATTACTTCTGTGTGGGCCCAGTCTTCATATCTTTTTATCCTACATCAGAGAAGGAATCATTGTATTCCCTTGTGTTTGTTCTTTTTCATATCATCTTTATTGTAATGTACTCAGTCTACAATAATTATTAAAGAAAAAGACACTTATTCCCTTTCGTATGTTTTATAGAGATGATTGTGGGACAAAAAAAGGTTTTTATTCATGCAAAAGAAACTTAATGATAAAGAAAAAGGTTGCTAAGATTATAATGGATGTATTATTGTGTCTTATTTTTGTTGTGTATTTGTTATATTTTAATGTGATATTGGATCAAAAATTCTCTCTCTTCTTGCCATCTCAATCGGCAGAAATATAAAAAAATGCATGTTACGCTATAAAGGAACTAAACAACGGTCACGTGACTTATACCTTCACCACTGAGGTAAAGGTGGACTAGTGGCGGGATGAAATTTTGTATTCTCATTTAGCCGCTAGTTAGCAGCCACCCTTAAATTTAAAAACGTAGAAATTAAAGAGTGTGGCATTAACTATTGTATTTCTACGGTGGCCCTGAAGGGCAAACGACAACCGCAAATAGAAAAACACAACAACATTAACAAAATCACAACAACATTAACAACAATTACATTAACAAAATAAACAACATTAACCACAAAAAAATCACAAACATAACAAACACAATCACATTAAAAACACAATAAACAATCACAACAAATTAACAAAAACAATAAATTACAAAAGCAATCACAAAAACAAAATCCAACGACATTAACAAAAACACAATCACATTAACAAAACACAACGACATTAACAAAAATCACTTAACTTCTACGGAAAAGGAAGGTATACCTTCAACGACATGGACCAATGCTGATTGGACAAAGAATGTCCTTCTTTTTAACAGGTGGGAAGGGTGCTTTACGCCACACCAGGTAGTTTACGGCTCGAACGGCTTTCATTTAGCATCAGATGAAGAGTTGAGATGTATTGCTCACTGTGGCAGAAAGGTGCCTGAACCTTGTCGAAAGGCCTAACTTTTGTGGGTATTGTGGCAAGGGGCTTAGAAATGCTTGGCGATGAACTCGACACACCATGCCTTCAGTATACTGGCTTTACTTGGAGGAAGGGGGGACATTTATCTCTGTTTGATGACTTGAGACGTAGAAAGGCCAGGTTTGTAGTTATCAAAGAAAAGGTTGAAGGTGTCTCGTTTTTTTCTTTGATAACTAGCAAACCTGGCCTTTTACGTCTCAAGTTATCAAACAGATAAATGTCCCCCTTCTCAAGTAAAGCCAGTATACTCCATGATATTCAATGTTACGGCTATACACCAATGACGTGCCAGAATATATCGTTTTCAACACTATTCTTCATTTTATGCAGCCATGTAGCCTGCCTGCGGATCACCGGGTTGAAGAGCCATTCACTACTTCATTGGCACAATTAACGTTTCATTAGTTTAACTTACCTGAAGGCGTAGGTGTGTCGGTGAGTTCATCGCCAAGCATTTCTTGAAGCCTTGCCACAATACCCACAAAAGTTAGGCCTTTCGACAAGTTTTCAGGCACCTTTCTGCCACAGTGAGGGCAATACATTCAACTCTTCATCTGATGCAAATGAAAGCCGTTCGAGCCGTAAACTACTGGTGTGGCGTAAAGCAGCCCTTCCACCTGTTAAAAAGACGAACATTCTTTGGTCCAATCAGCATTGGTCCATGTCGTTGAAGGTACCTTCCTTTCCCGGTAGAAGTTAATGTGATTGTGTTTTTGTTAATGTCGTTGTGTTTTTTGTTAATGTGATTGTGTTTTTGTCAATGTTGTTGTGTTTTTTGTTAATGTGATTGTGTTTTTGTCAATGTTGTTGTGATTTTGTTTTTGTGATTGTGTTTTTGTTAATGTGATTGTGTTTTTGTTAATGTTGTTGTGATTTTGTTTTTGTGATTGTGTTTTTGTTAATGTTGTTGTGATTTTGTTAATGTTGTTGGGATTTTGTTAATGTGATTGTGTTTTTGTTAGTAATTGTGTTTTTGTTAATGTTGTTGTGATTTTGTTAATGTTGTTGTGTTTTTCTATTGCGGTTGTGTTTGCCTTCAGGGCCACCGTATATTTCTATGTGTAGAACAAAAGTTAAGTCGTTTACACAGAGCTTCTTTCAGACAACCAAACGTTTATAACAAAGTTTATTGAACAAGAGAACTGGAATTGGGTTTGTCTCAGGTGTTAAAAACACGCCCTTGTTTATTCTGCAAAATTAATGTTATACTGGCTTTACTTGGAGGAAGGGGGTCATTGTCCTTTAGCCTGATTAGGCGGCTAATCGACTCCGCTAATCACACCCTCAGGTAAGAGAGAGAGAGAGGCGGAGAGGGACGAGAGAATGGGTGGAGGGTGATGGAGAACACTGTGAGCTGGGAAAAAAAAGCTGCAAAATGGTGGAACAGCTGCTGTGGGCTTTAATGTGGAAGCCTCCAGAGAGCCGTTCCACCGGGTGCAGGCGTCGGTTGCGGTGCGACAGTTTGCCGCAGGAAGACTCGCTGCTACCGCCTCTGTAGCTCATCTATCAGATCCGGCGCATTATTGTGAAGACCTTATCTTTATTATGTTTGGAGAGGGACACAAAGAGAAAAAGCTCTTCCTCGGCCCGGAGAGCCCCCGGGGCAGTTACTGCTGTACGCAACATCTGGAGCCAGATGTATAAATAATATCATTGACAGCGTTTCCCCCACACCGGTATTTACACTTGGTTTTCTCCAGCTGGAATGCAATGTAAGGTGGAGATGCAACATAAGGTTAAAGACAGAATCCAATAACTAAACTAAAAAAATGGTTGAAAGAAAATATCACTGATTCTGTATGATGTTTTTGTCATAAATTGTGCATATTTAAGCTTATTTCTTAATATTACTTCTGTGTGGGCCCAGTCTTCATATCTTTTTATCCTACATCAGAGAAGGAATCATTGTATTCCCTTGTGTTTGTTCTTTTTCATATCATCTTTATTGTAATGTACTCAGTCTACAATAATTATTAAAGAAAAAGACACTTATTCCCTTTCGTATGTTTTATAGAGATGATTGTGGGACAAAAAAAGGTTTTTATTCATGCAAAAGAAACTTAATGATAAAGAAAAAGGTTGCTAAGATTATAATGGATGTATTATTGTGTTATTTTTGTTGTGTATTTGTTATATTTAACTGTGATATTGGCTTAAAAATTCTCTCTCTTCTTGCCATCTGAATCGGCAGAAATATAAAAAATGCATGTTACGCTATAAAGGAACTAAACAACGGTCACGTGACTTATACCTTCACCACTGAGGTAAAGGTGGACTAGTGGCGGGATGAAATTTTGTATTCTCATTTAGCCGTTAGTTAGCAGCCACCCTTAAATTTAACTATTGTATTTCTATGTCGTAGAACAAAACGTTAAGCTCGTTTACACACGGAGCTTCTTTCAGACATCTAACCAAACGCGTTTATAAACAACAGTTTATTTGAAACGAGAGAACTGGAATAATGCTATTTGGGGTTTTAGGACTGATTCCTGCTTCCATGTATAAGGGTTGGTTTGTAAAACAGTGAAATACCAACCGGCCATGCAGAGTCCCTGAGATGTTTGCGATGGCCAGCTTATATCAGAGAAAAGGGTAGACCGTGTAGACCGTCATCTGTTTCTTGCCTTGAGGTCATGTTTTTATTTTCCCTTGGTCTCATAGAATCATTTAATAAATGTCTATTTACTGCCCGGCATCCACCAATGATCACGTCCAACTGCATGTGGGAATTGTTTTCCTTCCAAATGCACAGTTTTGGGGTTTTTTTTTCCTGCCTTGTTGTGTCTCCGGGTGATGTTTTATACACCCACTGAGACAACTGAAGCACTCTCAGGCAAATGGCTAATGAAGTGTACTGCAGGATTTCCAAAAAAGGCGGAGCCCTGGCATGAAATAAACATACAGATATACAAGCACCTGTCTGTGCGAGATGACTTCTTCAAAAATGATTCCTTTGCAGAACCGGGACTTTTAGGGCGGCTTCGCCGTGTGCTCACGCTACACTGAGCACTTCTTGTTTCCGATATGTTGGAGTACAACCTGACACGGGCCAGCGGGCGAGATCCCTTCCTCCCACAAGCCGAGCAGTCATAAAGGTAGCATAGGAGGAGGAGGAGGAGGAGGAGGGAGGGAGGCCAGGAGGGTTGGTCGAATAGGGAATAGCGAGCGTAGCGAGTTTCGGCGAGGTTTCGAGCGGAGCCTCGGCGGAGTCTGAGGTTCCCATCGCACTTGACTACTCTTAGCTGCAGCCAACCGAGCATGGAGGGGCGTGGGGGATGGGGTTGTACTCTCTCTCTCTCTCTCTCTCTCTCTCTCTCTCTCTCTGGCTCTGCAGGGTCCTCTTAGCCGTTATGACCACATTCTCTTTCTTCAATCAATTTCAAGTGTTTGTGGCGTTACGATGAGGATTACTTTGTCCAGAAATCAGATCACGCAACCTTTTCTGTGACTGTACGCGCCAACAAATGATCATTGCAAGGCTTTTATTTCCTCAAAACCCCACTGTAAGTACAATCAAGCTGATGGATAAAACATTACGGACGGACAGAGAAGAGGTTCAAACGACATTAGGAAATCCTGAGGCGGCCATTCAATCGCCTTGGAGACACCTCCGGATCTCCGAAAGTGTAATTTCATTGTTAATTGGTGTAATAAGGAGCCACTTTGTCTGCGCCTTCATCTGAATGACTTTCTGTCGGCAGAAGAGTAAACAGTGCAATATTCAGTCGGTTTGAGCAGTTATGCAGTCTGTGCCTTTTAACTTTTCGACTGATTCTTTAAGTGAGAGTGCTTCAAGCCTTGGGAGTGCCTTAAAGCAGAAAACCAGCGGGACTTTCACTTCAGTATTGTATTCAACAGGGTTTATACGGGTGCTGGAAAGCCTTAAAAACACTTGAACTTTAGTGTGGCATTTGAAAAGTGCTATGATTTATAATAAAGTGCTTGAAAGTGCTTGCAATGTATGTGATGACATGTATGATATAACACAGAGAAAAGAAGATCTCCACATTTGAGGGAAACACCATTTTCTGACATTTCTGCATGGAAAATGACTTTTGATGATGAACAGATGATGAAAATAGTTTCCAAACATCATGTTGGTTGTTTAGAGGACAATAACATCTCATTTAATGTGATGAACAAGTGACATAATAATAAGGATTGGATTGATACAAATATGTAGTTTACCACAGCTGAAAGGTGCTGGAAAAGCATGGAAATGCACCTTGAAATGCTTGAAAAGTGCTTGAATTTGACTTTGGAGAAGGTGTAGGAACCCTGATTCCTGGCCGATTAAGCTGCCAGGTGTTGAAGCCGGAGAGGAAACTGTTCCGGGTAGTTTCCACTGCTCAGTCAGTCTGTTGCAGCGCTGTGTCTCCAGGAGACGATGAAATATACACCAGCGAAGGTTCTGCTTTGTGTGTTTGTCATCATTAAGTCAGTGAAATCAACAACAAAGTCGTCCACAAAAACACTTGCTCTTCGCCCTCGTTCGGCTTTTCAAAGCGCGGAACGAAACATCCGTCGGCGGCCCAGAGATCTAAAAGTCGCAAAACGCCAAAAAAAGTGATATTGTATATATGATATTGTACCGGTCGCAGGTCCGCACAAAAAAAAGGGAAAACATGCAATTTGAAGTAAACAAAGTATAAACTCACTTCTAAGCCGGTGACCTGGGGTGCTTTTCTCAGAAGCAGAATTCCTTTGTTGAATAGGAGGAACCATCATTAGGGAAAAATAGCAATTCTCTGACTCTAACAACCAAGTCGCTCGGATGCAGCTGCAGCCTTGCCAACGCCACACAACTACAGTATGTATCTCTGACACGGATGATGTGTGAACTAGTTTAATAGACACGACAATAGTTATACATATCATCGATTTAAAGAGACAGGAGACCGAATATAAACAGATCATAACGAGCAAAACTGTGAAATATTAATGGTGTCAAAAGGTTTGATAGGAAGTCGTAAACAGGCTGCTGTTCAGAAAAATGAAAAAGAAGAAAAAGACTTGACCTGATGCTTTGAGTTACTGATACTTGGTGTACAAATGCATCATGGCGGACTGTAACCAAAATGATTTCCAAATGTATAAATGACACTTGCAATAAATGCTTTGTTAAACGATTATGCAGTGATGGAATGGAAAACAGACCGTGGGCCCACGGAGTGTGGGAGGCTAGAGAGCCCGCTTCCAGACCTGTGAAGTGCCGTTCTCGTTGGTCTGGTGTTGTGCTCGGTGACGGCTGTTGCCCACGGTTGCAAAAAAAAAAAAAAAAAAAAAAAAAAAAATCTACGTGGATCGGCATGTTGCCAGCGAACAAGGGCAACAAAAATGACAATTAAGAATGAGATCAGCATGGGTGTGCAAGCTGCATTTACTTACTGATCTAACTTCTCTTAAAGGGATAGTTTGAAATTTTGGACTAGTCCCTCAAAAAATGGATGATTCATGCGATGCGAGGTTAGTTTTGTTTCAAATATTATTCTATCAACACAGATATGTACATCAACAGTCTAGTGTTTTAATTGATTTGCCTCGGGTGCACTGTGGAGTGGGCAAGACTGTTTTGAATGCCATGCTAACTAGAACCATTGACTTGCGCTAGCCATAGCACAAGCGAACTCTGCAACTAGAAGAACTGAATGAAATTTCTTGAAAACGTCTCCAGACGTCTCGAACACACCGGCTGAGATGGAAAAGAGGTATTGTGTCCACAATTCCGAACTATCCCTTTAAACGGGGATTTTTTTTACTAGAATTGAAGACTTTTTTTTTGTTTTTGTGTTTTTCTTTTGTTTCAATTCACAAGGTCAACCACAGTTTCAAAGGTTTGCTTAAAACAAAGTAACATTTAGTTGTGCGGCGTGTTTTTTTGTCTGTTGGAGAAAGGGTTGTATATTGGTTGAATAGTCAGGGTTTAGGTTCGCCATGATGGATAAGACTTCATAAACCCAAATGAGAATCAAAAAGCTAAACAAATAATTTGCATGATTGAACCTATGAACGAGCAACTGTGATCCTCTTCCCAGGGAACCGGAGCCTCCTCATTAATGTCGGCGTTGGGCCGTCTCTCATTTGTTACGTTTGGGGGGAAGTGACAGGGACTATTTGTCGAGCGGAGTTGGAGGGGGGACGGAGGCTAAAAACAAGGTACGCAGGGAAGAAAGATGGAGCAGATGGTGACGGTGTCAAGGAGTGCAGAACAAAGCATACCGTCATCCATCACGACAAACACACACACACACACACACACACACACACTAGCAGACTCTCAGACCACAAAGCACAACAAATACTTGTACTTTCTGGTGGAACTGAACTCCCTCAGCAGTCAGGGTCTCTGGACAGCAGCTCCTCACTTATATGGAATACAGGAATGCAGATAAAGCAGCATCCAAACTGTGCTCAAGGTAGTTTATACGGTTTATACGGTAGTTCATATCCTCGTCCACACTTTTTTCTCGTCATTAATAATGGAAGTGACGATGGTCATTTCCATTGTCACTTGTCATGCTGCAGAAAAACAAACCCTGAGGTGTGTTAATCATCGGGAAAGAGTCGTAGTGAGTCTGACAGCAGAGATGGAGAGCTGCTCTCCCGTCGACAGTCAACACTGGTGTCATTTATGTATGATCTAAAAAAAACAGCATAGTATAAAAAAAAAACCTCATCTTTTAAATGTAAACCACAAACAGAAGTCTCTGTATTTGCTTTCTCGTTCTCGGTGGAGAAATATCAGCCGCTTTTGTTTTCGTGAAGGTGAGAAGGACGGATGTGGATCCCGGCTGGGGAGCGCCGACACAGACATCGAGGATCCGGAGCTCCACCTGTGACCCGGCAGGATCCAGCTCGGTTTCTGGGTTCAGAGTGTGATGTAGAAACCGGCCGCCCCTCTGGAGCTGGGAAAACTGTCTGAAAACGCCTAAATAAACTATGAAAGCAACAGCGAGGGGGGAAACAGGAGACAGCACGGCCACAACGTTGTTTTTGTGAACTCTCGTGGCGGTTCGTCGAGGTTGTAACAAGATGGCGGCGGAGACGGCTGGAAGGGATTTTAAAAGGTTGGACTGTGATTCTGAAATGCATAGGCGTATCTAGCCTGTTTTCAGGGGTGCATTAGCACCCTAAATTGAGTCCCAGCACCCCTAAAATATTGCATCGATAAATACAATATAAGACAGTTGTTTAAACGCAAGTCTGTTTCATGTCATTTTAATATTATTTGATTTGTACTAGTTTGGAAATCTGACTGGCAGAGCCAAAAAAAAGCCAGATTTCGCAGTGAAAAAAGTCTGATGTTCTTCATCCCAAATGTGGGAATTGTAGTCCAAACTAGCGTTTAAAATGTAGTTTTTTGTTTAAAAAAAAAAGGGACTTTTTTGGGATCATTGGGTCCTCAGCACTCCTTAAGCTCTGTTCCTAGAATCCGCTGCTGAAATGTAGACATATCAAAAAAAAGAGATTGTTTAAATGAGTAATACTATGAGTTTTCTACGCTCTTACATTAATAAACATAATATAATTTCCATCCAATCCACTCCAGCAAATATCCAGCGAGAAGGCCAAGAACCGCATATAGAAAATTGGGTGAATAATGCAGCGATTCTCTCCTCGTTCCTGCTCCCCACATATTGGACGGCGCCAACAGAATGGTAATGGAGTTGATGTCTCCATCCACCGGTTCACACTTATTTGTTATTTATTCATGAGAAAGTAGGCGGGGTGCCCGCCTTAATACAGTTTATATCATTCACTCGCTCCCGCTAGTCAAATTCCAGTATAATACGATCTCAGTTGGAAACTTCTCTCCCCCCCTCTTGTGCTCCGAACACAACTTCATTCAAACTCATAAGTCAAAGAAACCAGAGAGTGGATTTCTTTTTCCAACAACACTCCAAGGGGACAAGGCCGAGTGAAAATGAAATTCATTGACTTTAAGGAGAATTCTGTTAGAATTCGCTGCATTGACGTTAAATGGCTCCAACTGTGGAGTTTTTTTCCCCCCAATTTCTCCATTTCACCTTTGTCCGTCCTCCGAGCAGCGTCTTGTTCAGGAATGTGCCTTTAAAACCGTTCTGCCCCGTGAAACGGACCTGAACCTGAACCTGAACCTGAACTTCCGTTCTGGTTCCAGGGATACAAAGTGACTATCTGCTCTAAACCTAGACTGGGCCTTTATCAAGATGACTACAGTTGATATTAGAGGTGGGAGAAATAATCGATTCTAAGATGCTTTGTTGAACGATTCTGAATCAATGCAGGGAAGTCTATAATCAATTTTTCAATATTGACATATAAGTAATGTAGCACATCAACTGTATCGTTGTCATACATTCATAAATAGGAATTGGTTTGAAAGATTATCATTATATTTAAATCCAAAATAGAGAAGAATGGAGAATCTAATCTGAATTGTAATTGAATCTAATATATATATATATATATATATATATATATATATATATATATATATATATATATATAAAACACGATATTTAACACGATGCCCGATGAGTGGTCGGGGACCGACTTGTAGTCCGTCTCGATCAAGTCACGGCACCACATTGTGTGATTCTTTAAATCGTCCTACTCGGACACAGTCACCATGGTAACCGAGACAAACGTGGTGTAGTTTGAACCAGAGATGACGGAGGTTAGCATTTCTCTTCATTCCGCTCACGCAGCATGGAGAAGTCCGGCGGCTAACCCTGAAACACAACGTTCTATCAACCTGCCATCTTGGATCAGTTAGGCTGGACTAGCTTACTAGTGTGCCCCCCCCACCCCCCAAATCCTCCGTGTTTACTTAACCTTTAGGAAGTCCTCATTAGCCGGCTGACTCGTCGGAGCCTGTTGGCTTGTCAGGCGGGAGACAAATTAACAGTGCGAGCATTGATTTGACTTACGCCTTAAGCCGGGATCACGTCGGCCCCGGTCAGTATGCACAATGTAATTAGTTTATCAGCAAGAGGGAGTTTTCTTAAGTGACTAATCAGGACTGAGCTCTCCGACTCCAATGTAAAAGCACGAGCGGCCGGTGGAGTGAAGGCCCACCTGACTATAAAAAAAACAGACTCAATTTGTTGGACAAGTGAGCTCTTGTGATCATGTGATTAACGGCCGAGGAGTTTAAAATAACCTTTTCTTATTTAAGATCCTGAAACATAATTCAATCTTAGCTGTATAGGAGGCGCACGGATTGTTTAGCATGTGGGAGATATAGTTTGTCGTCGAGGTATCAGGACTTTAATAAGTCAGGGACACAGATGCTGGATCTGAATTCATAATAGACAAGGTGGTGCCTCCTCCCTCCCCCCCCTGATGTTTCGCCCTCTGAGGTGAGGTGATCGCTGGAGCAAAGTGAAACTTTTAAAAAGCTCCTTTCTGCATTCAGAGTGCTTTGTGCATGCGGAATCAAGGGAGTAATGTGGTTTATAATATATTAAGCATCGTTAAGCATCAAAAAACAAAAAGACAAGCCTCAGCAAATGCACTGCTAATGCTACAATGCCTGCAGCGAAAGTGCTTCCTTTTGCACATTTATGGGTGGCGGTAATGGGAAGGGGGGGTGAATACCTGGGATTTTTCCCCCTAGAAGACCATCTTTCTTTTAAACATCATATTTTAAAGGAGTCTTTCCAACACTTAGGTTGAAGTTACGCATCTACAGCACGAAGAGACGTGTGTTTTCTTTGCTAAAAGCAAAATAAACGTGATCCACACAACAGTTCTGCCAGCGATTGATTATGGTGATGTTATAAACATGCACACAGGTTCATCTCACAAATTAGCTCCGACAATAGTAGTTTTGCCTGCCAAGGCTGTTATTTGCAGGTTTTTTATGTGGTGCTTGTGTGCAACACCATCTTGGCCTCCCTTGCAAAATTCAACGTCTCAATGAGATAGAATGGAGGTGGAATAAAGGTTAAATAAGATAAGATGAGTCGAGCAGAGAACGAGCTTCACGTGTGAATGTGTAGCAGAACTGTGGCTTAAAAAAAATAGGTGTGATGCCAACGGGAGGCGGGAGGAAGTCCATGCACTCTATAGGCAGGAGATCAAAGGACTACCGTTTGTTATGCAGTTGCAAAAAATCCAGCTGCGGCGGTGGCGGCGGCAGCAAACGCGTGGTGAGTCACGGCATACGGAGGCGCCAGGCGTGGGAACGGGAGAGGAGTCCAAGAAGAAGATAAGACGGAGGAGAGAGAGGAGAGACGCTGGCTGCTGGGATGCTCTCACTTTGGGCCAATAATGGAATCTCATTACCAAAGTGAGAGCTGTCCATGCAGACCTAATGAAGGCCCACGTGGTGAAGGTCGGCCCCGCCACGCTGGGAGGACAGAGGGAGGGAGGAGGGAGGGAGGGAGGATGGAGAGAGGAAGGAGGGAGGGAAGGAGGGAGGACAGAGGGAGGGAGGGAGGGAGGATGGAGAGATGAAGGACAGAGGGAAGGAGGGAGGGAGGAGGGAGGGAGGACGGAGGGAGGGAGGATGGAGAGAGGAAGGATGGAGGGAAGGAGGGAGGGAGGACAGAGGGAGGGAGGATGGAGAGAGGAAGGACGGAGGGAGGGAGGGAGGATGGAGAGATGAAGGACAGAGGGAAGGAGGGAGGGAGGACAGAGGGAGGGAGGATGGAGAGAGGAAGGACAGAGGGAAGGAGGGAGGGCAGAGGGAGGGAGGATGGAGGATGGAGGAAGGGGAGATGGAGGGAGGGAGGAAGGATGGAGGGAGGATGGACAGAGGATGGAGGGAGGAAGGATGGAGGATGGAGGGAGGAAGGACGGAGGATGGAGGGAGGGAGGATGGAGGGGGATGGAAGGGGGGAGGATGGAGGGAGGACAGAAGAATGGAGGGAGGGAGGGAGGACGGGAGAATGGAGGGAGGGAGGACAGAAGGACGGAGAGAGGGAGGATTGAAGAATGGAGGGAGGGAGGAGGGAGGGAGGACAGAGGGAGGGAGGATGGAAGAATGGAGGGAGGGAGGAGGGAGGGAGGGAGGACAGATGGAGGGAGGATGGAGGGAGGATGGAGGGAGGACGGAGGGAGGATGGAAGCAGGACGGAGGGAGGATGGAAGCAGGACGGAGGGAGGGAGAGAGGAGGGTGGGAGGGAGGATGGAGAGGAAGGATGGAGGGAGGAAGGACGGAGGGAGGAAGGACGGAGGGAGGGAGGGAGGGAGGGAGGATGGAGGGAAGAGGGAGGGAGGGAGAGAGGAGAGAGGAAGAATGGAGGGAGGGAGGAAGGAGGATGGAGAGGAAGGACTGAGGGAGGGAAGATGGAGGGAGGGAGGGAGGACAGAGAGAGAGAGAGTATGGATGGGGGATGGATGAAGGGAGGATGTAGGGTGGGAGGACGGAGGGAGGATGGAGAACGAGATGACGAAGGCAGGAGACACATCTAATCTATACGTATACGGAGGAGAACATAAATAAATACAACGGGGTGAGAGGATAAATATGAGTAATAAATCAAAGATAAATGATGCAGTAGAAAGTCCAGAGACTCTTATGGACACACGCCAACATCGAGGCCTTTAGATCGACAGGCTCGTCCCTCTGTTGGGCAAATAGTGTCTTTTTGGGGGTTTTATTTCTTCTAAGCACGCTTCACAGCTCAGTCGCTGTGTCCTAATTGGCCGGCCGAACCAAAGCCCCCCCCCTCCGGGTTCACTGTCATCCTGTCGCGACACACACACACACACATAGTTTTTTCCTCCGCAGTAGGAAAGGTGCATGGCAGCTGCCTGCCCGGAGAGAAGGGAGCCGCGGCAGCCTCCCCAAGGGCACGTCGGCCGGCCACCGGCTTTCAGTCAACGCCGCTAAAAATACCCAGGAACGCCACTGTGCCATACATCCAGCTGGGGCGGGACATGAAACCGACCTCGCTGTCAGAAACGTACAAGACCACCTCAGATAAACCCATGAACCTGAATATCAGTATTCCATCACCCACATTTGGAAGACGTCCCCTCGT
Source organism: Chelidonichthys spinosus (assembly GCA_029853015.1). Classification (NCBI taxonomy): domain Eukaryota; kingdom Metazoa; phylum Chordata; class Actinopteri; order Perciformes; family Triglidae; genus Chelidonichthys; species Chelidonichthys spinosus. Next base: position 19,331,509 of record CM056835.1, read on the forward strand.
CATACCTTCTTTACTGCTGACCGAATACAACGGGGCTTTTTAGTCCACGCAATATAAACGGTATCGCACTAAAAAGTATTTCAATATATTTTCAGTCAATGCCCGTCTTACTATGGTTATCTATGGTGCATGTGGAACTGAAACTGAAGTAAACTTTTTTTTAGAAACATTTTTTTCCATTTCTTCCAAGCAGCCTTCAATCATCTTATCTTGCAACAATAAGATGATCCTTCACAATAAAAGCACGTGTGATGTTTACTCTGAGGGGTAACTTTTCATAGCACAGTCAATGTAATGCTAACTCGTCTGTCAGTCAACAGGCTTCACTGACTTAGAGGGACAAAATAGAACTGAAAGGGGATCAGAGGACCTTGTGATGTGCCGCTCGCCTGGAGGAACCGCAACAGAAGCGTCGGTGAAAACAGAAGCAGGCTGATGCTTCTGAAACATGTCGACGGTGATTTGAAAGCAACAATATGATGATATTTTTTATCTGCAATCTAATTTTACTGCGGTTTATAGTCATAATTCCAAAAACAAACATGTAAACCAAAAAACAAACAACAAAACACATATGAGCCAACTTTGTCCTGCGTAATCCCCGATGGGAAAAGCTCATTTATAGTTCTGCCTCCGTTCCGAATCCCAAACTGTCATACCAAAGCCATTTCTGCAAAATAAAAGTTAGAAATGTTCTCTCCACTAAATTATTATCTAATATGCTGCATAAGTATAGAGATATAGAAACTAGCAAAGGGCTTTTTTTTATTATATATTTTAGTGATGTAAGTCATAATGGTGGTCATTTCCACTAACCAGCTTTTTCAGAGACGACAGTTAATGTGATCATTATTAACAGACATACTGATAAGGTATAAAACTGGACGGATTCCAGTGAAACAAGCTCTCAGTGTCTTCCACTGACCACATCATGTTGACCTGCCTTGGACTTGAGTACAGCTACGTTTAGCTGACATAGAGCCAAGTGTTCCAGACGGTGGAGGTAGAACTAAAAACGAGGTTTCGGGCCAACCAGAAGAAGAAAAGGCAGCGGTGGCACAAAAAATGTAATAATCAGAGAATAACCTCAACAATTGTGCTAAACAGCTGGAGATCAACCAACAAGGATCACATGGTTCAGACTAACTACAGCTGGTGGTCACATGATGCCACCATTGTTGGCTACTGTTCCTAAATGAACCTTTCATTCAGCAACAATGAACAGATAATACACTGCAGGTTCTACACTTCGACCCTAGGGGGCACTTCATCACATTTACTCCACTAGAAGGCGTTTCAAAGCAACCGGACTCCCCACAACACCCCAGTTTAATTTCAAAAGCCTAATATAGACCGTTGGCATTCATCCTCTTCATCGTGACAGCTTGACAGTTTGAGGATGCACAACCCCAGACACCCAAGTAAAAAAAGGCCTCAGGGTGGATGCCTCACCTTGACGATCCATGCGAAGCCGTTCGTGCCAAAAAAAGGAAGTGTTGTGCAAATAATGAGCAAGAAAGTATTAATAAAAAAATCATGTTTCATTTATTTGATGAATTGTGAGTCCTTGCCACCGTTCACTGTGATAAAAACCTCTAAATTAACTTACGTCCACATCTGTGTTTTAATTCCACTATTGAGATGGATGAGGTGTTGTCGCCATAACAACGGCAAACGTCTGGTACAACTCCGGAGCCATTGCTCTGAATAAGAGGTAATTTTCACCAGGTGTCAGCACTTTTGCACAGCCTGATTGCCTGAGAATAATGGCCACTTTGGCAACTGTCAATTTTCCTTTTTCAGGGTAAATTGTGGCAGAGCCGGTGCCGTGTGATCCACTGAAGCTGTCATTTCCCGGGCTCCTATTTCAATCAAGGCCACCTTGCTTACTTCATTACCGAGATAGGCAGACAACTCGACAGTGTTTTGACTCGCCGGCTAAATCCACCTCCCTGCGTTTTCTCATTCATTCAAGAGCCGCGGCTTTGATTTCGGCTCTAAATGGAAGCGAGACTGCTTCAGTCGCCGTCCCAGATGCAGTTTGGTTATTTAGTCTGGAGTTGTTCCAATCTCGATACCAGTATTGGTAATTGTCTCCAGTGCAGCCTGAAATGCTGGATCGGGTATCGCCTGGTGGACCGACAATGTCATCATACCAGGTATTTCATTGGGGGCCCGAAACAGAATTTGATATGGGCCGACCCCCCGCCCACCACCAGAGAGTCATTTGCACTTGATGATTACCGACACAAATGTCACACTATAATGTTACATTATAAATTGTATTAATTATTAATTATATCACAAAATCACATATCCTGTGATATTTATGTGAGGGGCCCCATTCACACATCACAACCAATTTTTTTATGATTTAGGGGCCCTATTAAATCAGAATAATCTTGCTTTTGAGTTCACACTTTGATGTTTAATTTTAAATAAAAAAAACACGATTGGGGGCCCCCTGGTGGCCAGCAACCGCTTAGTCCACTTATGCCTCAGGCCGGCCCTGGTCACTCGCTACCTTCTGTTATCAGCAACACATAAATCAATCACTGCATCCATAATCGATGATGGAAATATACTGTAAATAATAACATGGGATTCAATATAAAAAAAATAATAATAATGTGTCCTTAACACTTATTTTAAATAAGTTATTTGTAATTTCGTGTTGAAAATTCTGCCAAACTAATTGTACATGATTTGGATTCATTAAGACAGAATAAATTGTGTAGGTTTTTGGGGTTCTCTTTTCCAAGATCTAGACATGTGCAGATCCGTCTTCATCTATTTGGCCCTTCATGTTGATTTCTGTAAACATGCCCGAGCAAAAACCAGGTCCAGCTGGAAGCCTCTGAAAGAGCAGCGGCCATTATTGTTGTGATTACTGTGATTATTATGCTGAGAACACTGATTAGGAGACTAGAATGTTTTACCTTTGTGTAGTGAGCAAACATGATCTTAGCTGCTCATTTTAAGTATTAAAAATGTAACTTGAATAAAACAACTTATGACCTTTAAAATTTTAGCTAGTTTCACATAATTTCCTGAGAAATTTATATATCAAGATAAAATATGTGAAAATAGTGAATGATGAATAATGAATTGATGATTGGATGTCACTATCATTGAAAACTTTTGTATAATTATTACAGGAGTTATGTATTGGACATCAATCCATTGATTACTTCCTTAGCAACAAGTGTAACATTAGCCTAGAGCTGAAAAAAAGTCAGGTTGGTAATATTTTACGGTATCTGTGATTATGTCAAAATAGTTAAATTATTATTATTATTCTCTGTATGCATGTGTTTACATGTTTTATAAATGGTAAATTAATTTGCTTGACTTAAAACATCTTTCCCTGTTCAATATCACTCATTCTATTTGGGACTGTCCTAAAAAACGAATATAACCTTCTTGATTCTGGGAACTTGCTGTGTATGAAAGGTAAACCTTGGAGATCAATCTGAGAAGAGAAGTGACTTGTTACAAACTTAGTTGCATTCTCAATGATTTATGTCTTTTGAATCAGTCGAGGACAAACCTTGGGCCGGACCTCTCGCAATCTTCTTCGGCGAGTCAACAAGAAAAACCCATTTCATGAACATTTCTCTGTCACTAATGAAAGCGAGCAATTTCCAGAGAAAGAACGACGCATTACCTTTGGGCAGATAAAAGTCTCAACGTTTGCCTCCGACCCAAACCTTTGCTTAAAGCAAAGGTCAGCTCTGCCCCTAATGCTCGGGGGGCATCGAGTACTAATAAGCTTTAGCTAAAGGATGCTGTGAATTAGAGGCTCAGTATTTTCTCTCTTATCATTAGTGACTCGGATTCACATTCTGCCAAAAAATAGTCACAAATATATTCTGTGTGAAAGAATTTATGGGAAAAAAGCTGTTGGAATAAAAAGTAGATGGGTGAATTCATCGCACAACAACTGTTATCTACGACGGCGTATAAGGGCAACTGTAAGAAAGGGAAAAAAACAGAGCTGAGAGGGGGAGGGGGGGCAATATTCAGAGAAAAAAGTGGCAAATTTGTGAGTTTATAAATATACATAGCGGATATATAAATAAGTTGCTTGGTTCCGCTAACACCGGATATTTGTCGCTGCTATGACAACAAGTGAAAGCTACCGCTAGCATCTTAGCACAACCGCCCCGATCAATAAAACACCCATAGGATGACAATATGGCCTCATATAAAACAATTAGCATCACCATCATCACCCTGAAGACCTTAACAAGGTGTTGTCACAGGCGATGGATTTTTTACAAAAATAAATAAATAATATATGACATTCATGGGAAGTTAGCTAGCATAGCGGTCGTTAGCATCATAAACTTGCAAATTTGCAACATTTTTTCCTCTCTGCTCTATTTATTTTTTCCCTACAGTGGCCCAAATACAGTGTCATAGTTAAGGCCAAGTGTATCTTATGCATATATATTTTTAAGCTATATTAGCTGCTATATATCCACGAAACTCCAAAATCCATCAGCAACAGAGCCGCCATTCCCGGCTCCTTCGTTTCTAAGACGGCTTTAAAAAAAATGTGTTCAGGTATTTAATAGCAGGCTCGATATTTCATTGTTCATTAGCGTTGCTCATATCATGCGAGATTTAATCCTTCAATGACACCCTGCGTAGCGGTGCTTAATTGACTTTTATGGCACGTGCCTTTTGCAGACAGCCCAACCTTGAAATTACACATCTGAATACGTATTGCACATTTGGACACAAAGGGGACTTCCACGCTTGCACACGTTTAAAATAATACCGATTCCATGTAATATATAATATGCAGCCTTGAACAAGACGTCCACTCGGGGTTATGTGTGAAAATTAAAGAGCTATAAGCAACCTGCAGCCTTGACTCGTGTTGTAGCTGAAACGATGTACGTCCTGTGCATTTGATTTTCTTATTATCCTCAAAAAAGTACTTGCATCATTCCTTTAAACAGTTTTTTCTGTTTGTTTAACCTTTAATAAAAGTAGTTCTAATTTACAATAAAGTCTGTTTATCATCAAGAACAAATTGTGGTTAAATTCCTCAAGATTATGGAACCATTGACCAAGACGCATTACTTTATTACCTGGGTCTCACTCTGTAGGATTATCGAATCCAAACTAGTGTTTTGTCATTGATTCTTGGTTGTCATGGTGACTTGTATGACTGATATCCTGTAGCATGATAGTGAGCAGCTGATGTTTCTTCTCTCTACAGAGCTCCTGAATGTTAATGCATCACTGCCACACGGAGTCCGTTCATCTAGTTAGTAACATTAGATCGTAAAAAGAAAAAACTGGAATATTAAAAATGAACATACAGAGCTGGAGAACAGACACTTCCTCGCACCACATCGATGAAATGAATACACAGAAGCTTTGGATAGCGAGTGGTGGATATGCAATATTTATATACAGATGTGTTTATTTTGAGTGCAAATATTTTTTTGTCTTCACAGACGAGCAGGATTACACAGGAGCCCTGTTATTCCTGCCATTAATACAAACATCTAACCCCCGCATGAACCAATTATAATCCGGGGGCTGATGACCTTGTGACTCCACGGCTGTCTCACTCCATATAACTAATTGATCAGAGGGTTTGATCCGTCGTGCTCGGGCAACTGAAGTTGAGTAAACAAGCACATATGCTAACACATGTGTTAAAGAAGAGGTTCGCTAGTCGGTCCGTCTTGCTTATTTACTCCACAGCTGTGAGGAGCTGAAAGCTAGATTTCAAAGTAAAAGCTGGACGAGAAACATGAGAAAACGAATAGAAGAGGAAGGAAACCACCTTAGGTCGGCTATCAGGACACGGTTCGTGCAATTAAGGCTTCAGAAGTAGCCCTGGTGGGCCGCACAGCCTTCAGAATAATGCACCGCCGCGTTCGTCGGTAGGTAAACAGCGGCGTCTCCGTAGGACGGACCTCATTAGCATATTGCACGGTGGGCTGCAGACCAAATTTCCACTGAGAACAATTATCGAAACCATTTAAGAGGAAGTCAGGTTCCAGGGCAGCGTCACGAGGGACACATCCACCGTCCCGTGCTGAAAACGTGGACAAACCAGGCTCCTAAACGAAGGAATAATCTACCGGCGCTGCAAGAAATGTTTCAACAAAAACCAATTGAATTCATGTGGCTGATAATTACTGCTACAATGATACTAATAATTAGCATTATAATGATTATTACGTTATTAACCATCTGCGGAAAAAAGATTCTCACTATCCTATAAATGAGATACACAAATTATTTACCTGTGAATATCTTTACCGTTAATTTGATTAATAGAATATTCAGTCTTGTGAAACCGGCAATAAAACGTTGAAATTGGGCCAAAATGTGGGATTGGTGGCAGCGTCAGTATCCCCGTCCCTCCACTGCAGCGTCGCCATCGTCTGCCAGGACGTTCTTTAAGCTGAGTCATTCTCTTTGTCTGGCTGTTTTGTTTTCACTTGCAATTTAATACACAAGATTACTGATATTACAGGCATGAGAAAACAATTTCATTTGGAGCGAGGACAAGACCGTTGATGCACAACAGTGGGAGAAGATAACAGACTGTTGAAAGTAAAATTTCATTTTCAGATTAGAGACAAGCTGTGCAAAAGGCCTCTGTTAAAAAAAAAAAAGGGGAAAAAAAGCTGTCTCGCCAGATGCCCTTTTTTGGGGGGGGAAATCCTTGATTTGATTAGCTTTTAAATGTTGTTTAAAAAACCTCCACTGCACAAAACACAATTAGGCTTTCACATGTTGAACTAGTGATCCCCCTCTACAGCTTGATACCCGCCGGCTTATCTCCCGCTTTATTTTATTACAGTGGCAAACTATTACTGTAATTATACTGTAAATAGAAACCATAATTGGAAGGGAGGGGGCTATAATGTGCAGCCAAACAGTGGACCACTTGAAGGTGTGAAAGTCTATCGGTGTAGTTGTTTTACTGTTATTTACATAAACAGATCTCTTTATGTTAATTATATATTACTCTCTCTGTATTTGAAATCGTTGCTCTTTATATGAAAAGTACTTTGAGCTTTACAGATTATATAATAATAACATCTGTTACATTATGCTTGGGTTCATGTCTAACAGATAGAAACCAGGAAGTATTAAGTCTGTTATATGCTTTTAAATAAGAACCTGCATTCTTTCCTCCGCTGCACCTCCAGGCTTCGACTCTTTTAGAAATGCTCACTCTGAAGACGACGGAGATCGGCTCATTTCCTGAAAGTCATCAGGTCAGACAACAAAAGCTCCAAGGAGCCGCCACGCCATCATCGCGACACGCACCAATCCAATCAACGATCAGATCCGACTCTTTTTATGATCGATTTGAAATCAATGTCATCAATGAGTCGTCGTGGCCCTAAACTGTATCCCATGAAGGTCTAGAGAGGATGGAAGAGGAGCAAAGCGAGCTCAGTGATGAAGGCAAGAGAGCCATTAAAAAGGGGAAATGCACGAACAGAACCCGAAATGAATGCTGGGTAATTCTCAAGACAAGCAACATTAAAGCCTAGTGTGGACCGGCTTTAACTTCATTAAGTTCACAGCAAGAAGGGCTGCAGGGCGCTGCCAGAGTCCATTTGCTTTTATACCCCAAAGAAGGGTATTCAAATGCCCTGTTAAGGGCATTGTTGTTTGACCTTCATCCAATCATAATGTCCCGTTGTCATCCATGTTCATATCTACGCGGCCGAGGGTTTATTATTATTACATTCTTTACTGGGTTTTCTTTCCACGTTTAACACATTCCATCTGTGCAACACCACAGCAAGATACCTTTACAGCTCGGAACCCGACCTTCACTCACGCTACAGATTCCACAAGCACCATCTCAATGGACTGGTGGAGCATTGTGGGTAAATTTACAAGCCATTCGCCACACGGTTTTGACAAACCTCAGGGAAGAATGCACCAGTATTTCTCCTTACTACGCAAAGCATGACCCAATCATTGTGACGGTTTGCAAAGATAAATCTGTCCTCAGATACAGAACTAACAGAGCTGGTGTGGTATATGTGAGTATTTGTTGCAGGGCGACTGTAAAAGGACTCCACTCCGCTCTGCACTCCAACAAGCAACGTCTCATCTGATCTTAGAGCACAGACCTTAAGAAGACATCTGCCATGTTCACTTTGCAACTCCACAAGAAACCATTTCTTCAAACTTCTGAGGCAATGTTCACAACTCTTATGTAAGTTAGCCTCTTTATTTCTTTTTTTTTTTTTTTCTTCTTGCAGAGAGAAACGTGGAAGTGGGCGCGCTCTGTGATGCTTCGTGTGCAGACAGACGGGCCAAATTGGACGGAATCAGAAGAGTTTCACTCGTCTCCCGCTCAGCATCTGCAGACGAACGCTGCTCTTGTCATCCGTTGCTTCCACTTTAAAAAGCGGCTGATTAACTTCCCACACAGACTCTTACAGCCCAAGCTCAGACGGGGGGAAACTGTCCTGTAAACTCACACATTATCTTCACCTTTTTTTTTTTTTTAAACCCACATGATGAAATCTCAGCTCCTCTTAGAAATAACTCTTTTGTTATTTCCCCCCCGAGCTCTCCATCATTTGGTAGCAGAGAGGAGACACTCATCACACGGCAGCATCACCGGAGATAACAAAGTGCCTGATTTCACTTGTGTCAACTTCTTCCACAACAACAACAACCTGCCTCGACCCACAACTTCCCCCGTCTTCTCACCAAAACCACAACATGCGGGGCGTTTATCCCCGTTAGCCTCGGAGATTTATTTTTTTGTTTCAGCTGGAAAGGTTAGTGCTCATCATAATGCGTAGGGGGGGAAAAAACTTATTAAGGCTTCCATAATCTGCCTTTTTCCTCAGGGGAGTCTTAATGAATGTCGGCGGAGGAGGTCGTCGCTGCCTTGCCTGGCGGGGCCGTCACATCGCATCACAGGTGATGCCGAATCCTTGTCAGGATTAAGGGTGCGAGACACCATCACTCAGCTGGAGAGAGGCGAAGGGCTTCGGCTAATGAGAGAGTTCTGAGGAAATCCAAACCGGCTCCCATCGTTAGGAGGCCCGCCATCCGGTTTTTACATTCACACCGGCTCCCTTCAAAACCTGTTTGTCATGAAGGGGGGGTTGATATGGCTTTGTAGGATCATTCATGGCGTCTTCCACTAGGGGCGCTGTGTTGCTTTCTAAGATATCTGGGAAAGGACCAGCTGGACCTGAGGTCAAATAAAGTGTTTGGATGTGAAGATAGGCACCTTTGTGGCTGCTAATGAGGTTAAACACTCATAATCACATGTCCTGCTTGTCTCAGAGGAAGTCTTCTAGACATGGTGTGTGTGTGTGTGTGTGTGTGTGTGTGTGTGTGTGTGGGAGGGGGTTTAACCACCATGTAAACACACAGCGCTGGTAAACTGTCCAAGATCTCAAATCAGAAGGTCGGAGCAGCTGGGGTCGCTAAAGCCCGGCCTGCATTTGAAGATAACGGCTTCATGCAAAGATATCAAGTTGTGATAATATTTCATATCGGTCCACAATCTTGACATAATTTACGGAGCCACATGGGATCAGATAAAGGAAAAAGGGAAAAAAGGGGATGATTTAATTGTGGTCCTGCTAAATGAAAACACCCCCGCTGTGAGGGGAAAACACTTATAATATTCTGGAGACCTAATGTAAAGTTAAAACAAGAGAGCCATGTGTTTGATTGTTAAAGCACGCGTTATAAGTGATATAATCTCCAATATCTCCGCTGTCCTTTATTGTAACCACACGTTTAAATGATGCTTTTACTGTCCAACAATGTTCAATGTTTCTAATCCCCTTTGATAATTCATTTAAAGGCAATACAAAGAATGCAATTACAAGAAATGGAATATAAGAATAGAAACAGAAAATTGATTAAGAGAGCAATGCACTACTGACCCGAAGACAATCATAGGGATCGCTGCTTTTTGTTTGCCCACAATGATTGTTTGTATTAGCCTTGGCTTAGTTGAGTCTGGTGGTCTCATCACGATACAATACAGTATTTATGTCATGGTAAGACAAGAAAAATAAATAATATTTCCAGAGAACACTAGAAATAAACCCTTATCATAGATAACGGATTTAAAAAGCTACAAGCAAGGACATTGATGAGATAATTAACAGATGACAAGATAACATTGGCATTGCTAAGCAAGGAGTTAATGGTATTAGAGAAAATGTTGGCCAACATGATCTGTTAAACTGTGGAAGTATGAAAAGTGAACTCCACTATCTCAGGGTGTTGGGAATACAGAGTCCTGGTCTGGGGGGCGAGTGATGAACCAGCGAGGAGGACTTTTTCTTCGCTGCCTCGGGTCTGTCGCTTTCGAAGCCTCAACACGAACGCACCGTTTTCAACACAAGCATTCGGGTTGGTGGTGGTGGTGGGGGGGGGGACCGCCGGCCATCTCCATCCATTTCTCTGCAGCTCGGTCAATGGAAGGATTGTGAAGTAAGACTGGGTGTCCCCGCGGACTACCGGGAGCAGACATTCCACTGAAGTTTCCTTGGCAACAAAGCTGTTGAGCCTTGAGCTCTTACAGGACATCCCCATTTGCACTAAAGGTACAGGTACAGGGTTTTAGCCCGACAGCAACGGGGAGTCACTTGAGGCCTCGGCTATCGTGAAGCAATTTTGACAGATCAGCAGCCGGATCGTGTCATCCGGCCGAGACGCATCGATTCAAAATGGCAAAAAAAAAAAAAAAAAAAACTCATTAGTTGAGATGATGCAAATTACCCAGCAAGCATTTCTGCATTTGTAACATCACATGGATGCTAAATCCTTACAAATAAGACCTTGTATACGTAGAGTGCCTGTTTTTGATGTTCATGTATCTGGATTCATAAGACTTGTTTAAACTACTACTACTACTGTTAATACTACTACTATACTACTACTACCAACAGCAAATGTAGATGGATTCCAGGTCTGCACAAGATTTCTGCCTAAAAGCATATTAAAGCAGGTTTTTCTCACCACTGTCGCCGACGTTTGCTCCTGGGTGATGTTGGGACTTTGGAAATGTATTAACTCTGAAAATCACAAGAATATTCTAGTCCTTCACAAAGTGTTAACACACCATCCGACCCCTCCAGGTACCACATATCACTATTACACACCGTTTAACCACGATGAGCTGAGAACTATTGCGTGAGTCAACGGAGCGGAGCTGGGTATCTATCGGACCCTCGGCGAGGGGTGGGACGAAGCCACGGGTCAATGTTTTTAATTAAAGGCTGCTTCTTTTCGTAACAATGCGGCCAAATTGTCCAGATCGCAGCTACTCCTGGCTGAAACGTGCCGATCCATGTAATAATGATCCATTTGCAGCTGGTGTTGGCAGGTACGTCGTCCAGACACAGTTTGAATGGTATCACCGGGAGGAACCGCCGTCTAAACATCACAATAAAACAGAAAAACGGAAGCCTGCAGCTTTTTTTTTTTTTTCTTTCCCAGGGTTTGTGCTTGTTTGATCTCCGTTCGTTTTGACCGCGATCCAATACCCACAGAGGCTGCGATTACCATATCACTCACCACAGTCTGCAGTTGGCTGTGTCCACAGCAAAAGCGTCAGCTTTAAGGGGGGGAAATGAGCAAGGTCTTTACTGGCTCACAGCATACACGGCCATTATGTATCTGCGAGCGTTTGATAAGTTCCTGATAGAGATCTTGCCGAGGCAACGTGTAGAAGGAGATAAGCTCTGCGGGCGATGCACTTTCCACCGGTTGCCTATAGAGGTCATAGATTAGAACGTCGCCTTTAACTGTCTGTTTATTCGCTTTGTAGCCGTTCCCTGATCAGAGCCGTGAAAACAGCTCGGAGAAACAAAAGCAAGTAGATCCGTGCTCCATAAACGTCCATGCGCTTTTCTTTAATCCGTCAATGATCCGAAGCAAACGGTTACAAGAACTAGCGTCTTCCACGTCCCACGAGAGGACTAATGTTGTCTCTACTCATCAAGGTGTTTAGGGAAGGAGCCGGCAGAGGAACACGGCGGGGAAATGGAGCCGTCAGAGTCGTTCCCCCCCGGGCTGCACTACGCAAGCCAACCGGAGAGGAAATCACCAGACACATGCCAGGAAACGGGATGGCGAGCGTGACCTGAGAGGTTTTACAGTAAATAGGTTTCTGTTTTGATCAGCCGGCTTTGAAGCTCGCCACCATGCGACAACCTCACCTCCCCGTTAATGGAGAAGCAAGCAGGCAACAACAGGATGTAGAGTGTGACTGCATATATATGCAATAATAATAATAATGTTTTTGAATTCTAAATAGTTATAGGATGGATGGATGGATAGAAAAAAAAACATGAAATATCACTTTAATTTATCCGAGAGAAGCAGGAAACGGGGGGAAAAATGTATCACAGAGCCCTCATCTATAATGCTCCTTATTAATTTGTTTGCCATATGCAAGCAGAGCGTGTTATGTGATTTAACTCCAGAGTAATTGATCATCTTTATTCCCTGATCCCCAAAATGAGGGAGTTATCCAAAACGGGAGATTAGAGAGCGGTGAGGAACTGGACTGGCAGACCCTCATGAAGCATCGCAGATTCCTTTGTACATTCTTGTTGACAGCACCTTTAATAATAGCAATCAAAGGAAAGATGATGGGAGCTCGGAATTCTGTTTGAACCTTCAGGTGTTCAAAAAAAAAAAATCTGTTCTTAATTCTCTTCACGGCTCAGAGCATTTGGGATTCATCTATAGCTCCCATTGTAACGCCCATCTTCCAGGAGACCATAAATAGAGCTAAATGAGTTGATTCAACTAACTTATTGTTAGCCAACACTGTTCTATAATGAAGTGCTTGTTTTCATGATTAAGTTCTGTTGTTGCCGTTTTTTTCTCAGTAGAAGTGATATAAGTTGGCTCCGACTGTGAGGTCAGCAGGCTAATTATGAGTGGATAGCAGCGTTGTGGGAGGTGGTTTCATTAAGAGGATGGAGAGACCTTGCTGCAAATTCAAAGGTTGGGTCAAGGATGTAAGTAAGTAAGCATGCTTATTTTAAAGGACGCTGTGTAAATCACATGATTGGGCCGTTTTCCAGAAATGCCTCGTTTCCCTCCACGTCAGTATAATGTTGCTGAAGGAAACCGAACCTGAAGGCATCGTGAATCTCCCTATGAATCTAACTAATTGTGTATCCTGTAACATGCAACATGCCAGGATTTAATTATCTGTGGTGTATGAGTGAGCATGTTCGTGTGGCCTTCACCCAGAGGAGAGAGAGACGAGCTGTATTCTCATATTACTTAATCGGGGAGGGGGGGGGAAATGCTCTCAAATTGTAAAACACAGATTTTAGAAAAATTCAAATGGAATTCACAGAATTTGGGAAAAAATTGAAACAGATTTCATAGGGCCCTAATTTAGTTTTTCCCAAATTTAAATGTATAACTATGAATGTGGCAAGTTCCTCTAAATCACTCATACAAGCCACTTGAGATCAAATGTGTTTTTTTTGCACAAGGCCGGATGTTTGAATGTTCCTACAAACTGTTAACTTCCATTTGCAAAGAGCACACTTTGTTTAACCCTCTTCTATCATTTCTTACTTTTATTTTAAATTGAGTTGACACATGAATGGAGCCCCTACAGGGGAATTAAGACAACACACTGTTTTGTTGCTGCTGCTACTACTAGTTGCTACGATATTGGTGTTGTCCGTTTCCCTGACACTTACTTGATCAATGCTAAGAAGTTTTTCTGTTATTCCCTCAACAAAAGTCTATAGGTTTTGAGACTTAAGCGAAGTGTGTGTGTGTGTGTGTGTGTGTGTGTGTGTGTAGCACACAAGGAGTGCATCAGAAGGCCCTCCAGCCAGTTTGGCAGTAAGACAACCCTGAGCTCCAGCAGACTTATCAGGACCGTGGGCCAACATGTGAGTCAGTGAGGGTCGGATTTAGGAAGAGGCGTTAGTCTGGGAATAAAAGTGGCCAACATACACACACACACTCACACACACACACACACACAGACACACACACACACACACGCACACACAGACACACACACACACACACACAAACTACGTTAAAGTGCCTTATGGAGTCCAACACTTTTCTTAAATAATATGTAAACGCATTCAGTAAGGCGCTCACGAATCCAAATCCCGTCGCCGCTCGGTGGTAAATATAAAGATGCTGTCATGCGGATTGCTCTCGAGTTCAAGTGTTCAAAGACGCAACAGATAAACACGTTACATATCTCCATCTCTCCATATCCCGATTCCTCACCATGAACTCCGATGAAGCAAACTGACCAAACTGATACATAAAACATCCTCCGCACAGCAGCCTCCGCCGAAACAAAAGGACTCATGAATAATAGTTTAGAGGATAACGGATCACAATGTGTATTGGAACTTGTTGGCTATGAATTATGAACCATGATATTACGTGCATATTTGTATTTTATGAATGGAAACATGTTAAATAGAGGTATTTTTGGGAGTTGTGGCAGTCATTGCCGTCACGAGAGCTGAAGTTCAGCACCAAGGACAGCGACAGATAAATCATTATAACAAACAAGGAGGAAATTAGTTGATCTTGAAAGTTATACCACACTTACCGATATCTATATTTTACACACTGAGATGTACTAAATACATAATGGGTAGTTCAAGATTGTGGCAGCAGATTAGTGGTAATTAACCTGCCACCATAATGACAGCAAAACTCATTAAGAATAACTTGTTTTGCAAGAAAACTCGCTGTTTTTTTTCAACAGAGCACATATTTGGAAGTTTTGAAAATGAATGTTCAAAATTCAGTGGCAGTGTTGTGACAACTGCTCTGGTGTGCGAAATCCATTATGGCTCACAACCCTCATGATTGCATCGAGATTGAAAAGTTTCGATTAGACGTGACTTCTTGTTCTTTTCAAACCGACTTCTGCACACGGCGGCGGGAAGCGGCGAGCGGGGAGGCGATGTGTGGTGGGGAGCGCGGCCATGCAGGGGAGAAAAGAACGCATCTGGGCAAGTTTAGTCAACTTAATTAAAACAATGTTGATTACTTTGTCAACTGATGGCAATTTAAAGGGCTGAAGGAGGACCCGGAATAAAAGGGAGATATAAGAGGCTTAGAACTCTGCTGATTTTCATTATTGCGTTAGTTCTCCATGAGCAAACAGTCAGCCAACAAAACTCACTCCCTCAGCTAATTGGTGGGGGTTTTTTTCTTCTTCTTTTTTTATAAACGCTTTAACACAGTGATGAAATGCATCGCTGGCCCAGGTCTTGACAGAATCCTAGTAGCTTCTATGCACGGTCTTGAGATTAGTATGAAGCATCCCGTGGATCCTCTGCTGTCCCACATCCCCTAATTGTGCAAAATCTAAAGGAAAATGATGACCAAGTTCTGACTGTCAACTAAAGATGTCACATTCATATTAGCATTATCAGCATTTTCACATTTTGTGTCCCTTAATTGGCTATAGGGAATTAAACAAAGCTTAAAAACCGGGAGTATATTTCTACCTTATATAGATACTATATACTTCATACATTACATTAGTGCTAAAACAATGCCAAAGAAAAAGGGGAAACATTATATTTTTCTTTGTTGAGATTCTTATTTTGTTCTGTTGGTCAAAAAGATTATTTCGAAGATATGAAATACTAATAGATTAATTACGTGGATTTATGAAATGATGAAAGAAAAGAGATCAATCTAATTAATCTTAACTTTTTAGAACAAAAAAGGTGATTTTCTACAGAGTTTTGATAATCAAGCATACAAATTCGTCAAAACGTATTATTGACATGATGAAGTCATAACCTGGCTCGACTAAATGAATTATTAAGATGAAAAACTCAAATCATAAAGGACGGGCCGAGTGGTCAGGTCCACCTTGGGGATACATAGATACCCATGTGTAGCAGATTCAGTCCTTCCTCCAGTTCCTCCGTCCTCCAACGCCTCCAGCACTTTTCGGAGCATGTCAAAGACCCTGAGAGGGTAATTATTTGGCACATGATCCGTTTATTTATTCAACTCTGACCGCATTCCCACCGCTCTTATCTATTCCTTCGCAGCGTGTCAGGAAGTGCCGACTCCTAATAAACGGGATCCCTTTGCTCGGAGCTCCGCTATTAAAAGTAGCGCGGCGGCAGGTTTGGGAATGAGATATCAACCCAACACACCGATCTCCCGCTGTCACCATGTGAGACTTCAGAGGAATCCTGATCTGAGACCGACACACGCTATTTGGTAAATATGCAAAAATGATGGGTTTTCTTTATGTAAATCGAGGGAAATCTGACTGGGAATTGACTGCAGATCACGGATGCTATGCTTTTCTTTCACCGACACACAGACCTATTCAGTGTCACTCAAAGCTGGTTCAAACTATGACTCAGGTGATGTTGGCTTCATACCAGTGTTCCACTCATCGCCTTCCTCTTGAGGTATACATGGCACTGATGGGAAGAAGGACAGAGGCCTGATCATTTCACAACACTATGCAACGCTTTGCTCCAGCACCAAACATGGACATGGTAGTGTGTGTGTGTGTGTGTGTGTGATGTAAAATGCTTCTGGATACGCTTATAACAAAAAAAAATATGAATATCCCACTGCAGTTTCACATGTTGTCCGGTGCCAAGGAAAAATACAAGCATAACATAATGTAAGAATGCTATAGATGTCATGATGAGTCATCTCGCCTCGGACCAAAACACGCAAGGTATTATGCAACGGTCACGTTTGACGATTGTGCGGCCCACGATCGATTTTCAATGCCAGTGTCCATTAGCGCCGAAGGAAGCAGCATTCAAGCTTGAAAGTAAAGGGTGCACGGTGCGGGGTGATGAATGGGGCTCTAGTTTGCATTCTGTCACAGACCAACAAACACTGCATAATGTTACCAAAAACACAGTAAGCACAGTTAGCTTACTGTCAGTAAATGTTAATGTCCAAAGAGAGACACATTCGATTGAGGGATTGCCTCCACAAGGCTCTCAGCGTGGCGACGGCTGAGCCGGTGGCTAGCAGCCAACGGTGCTAACAAGCAAGAACAGTGCAAACAATGGCGACAGTGTTAACCTGGAGGATCCCAGAGGGGGGGGGGGGGGGCGCTGCCGCCATGGGTCAGGACGTTATCAGCTGTAACAGCTGTATGATCACAGTGCACAACAGGCGATGGAGCTAGCTGGAGGGGCCACGGATTACAACGCACACAGAGGGAGAGCGATTTCATTCTCTGCAACGTAGCAAATAGCTGCTGTATGAATTCTCTGAATTTAAAATGTAGCACCTTTAAGAAAAAATCCCGATCATTAGGCAAGATTTTGATTGCCAAGGAGCACATTTGTGTGTTTTATTGTCTCGATGAGTGATATCAGCCGACCCTGGATCAGGCTTAAACATCCGATATGAATCAATTTAAAAAAAAACTGCCTTAATCAGCCTGATCTCAGACCAGTGGAACACCTCAGGACATCTGGAAGTAAACCAAAGACAGCATCAAACCCTGTGAGGAAAATGCCAAATTTGAATATTGTGTATTTCTATACCAATCAGCTGTGGTCCTTTGAACCAGGGGCCACACGCTGATAAACCTTAACAGCCTACAAGATGCACCAGCCTTTGGCCTTTCATCTGACCCGCCTTCATGCTCCCCACCGCCGTCGGGAGGAGAAACACTGACCGACGCCGACACTCCCCGCCTCAGAGCTTCTCCAATCTCACGGAGGCCCTCCAACCTCGCTTTTGTTTAACCTCCAAACGCCCTCCACCATTGTTCACCCATGTGAGGAGCTCCGCACTGCTTTACTAGCTGATGCATTATAAATCAATTATATTCTGCTATGGAACCAATCTCTCTAATCTTTTTTTCTCTCCAACATCCCCTGAAATCATAATGACGAGAGAGCTCATTCATCTCGGCTCATGTGGAGCGGCGCTATCACCAATAGTATCAAAGTCCTCCTGTCAGGGTCCCGAGCATGGGGCTCGTATCTATTCTACATCCATAAAAAAAAAGGGGGAAAAAAGGATGTGGCAACTACGTGATATTTTGCAAAGAAGCAGCACAAATATACTCCTTTTATCAATCCGTTGACTACAATAGCATGTTATTGGAAATATAGAAATGGTAGATCAGTAAGCCAAGAGCGAAGCTTCATTTTTAAAGTCCTAAAACTGCTACAAATTAAGAATCAGAACATGCCACGCAGTTGTTCTCCCCAAAGAAGCTGTACTTCTATAGGAAACCGGGACAGCTACCTCGACAATTTATTTCACCGACAAAAAAAGAGGCGATGGTGATGAAGAGGCGTGTTGCCTCGCAGTAATGGGAAATGGAAGAAAAGCTTCAGGTTTTTGAACAAATAAGCCGAACAGTCAATGGGTACGTGTCTACTTAAAAGCAGAGTTGAATTTGACACCTTTAACGGGCGGCACGAACCGCAGGGATATGTAATGTGTTGGATTCACAAAGTGTGTGAAGAGAGATGGCGTTCCCACCGTCATTTACAAAGATGAGCGTCGGGGAGTCATTAGGCTCGTCTTGTGTTTGACTTTGAAGGGAGTGGGATGTTTAACAGCGCATGGGAGCCCGAGCAGGTGCCTGAGTGATTATCCCGCTGCCCTTTTAACCACAAGCCACATTTCTCACGTTAAACACACGCACGCACACACTAACCCACATTCGGCGATGAGATAAGATGTTATGTGTGACAGCTGTGGATGCATGGAGGAGAGAGAGAGAGAGATGTCTAGGGATTGGCTAAATCCGGTCTGCTATAGGAACAGGACACATAATAAATACGATCAGCTTTAAAAATAAAGCATCTTGCTCCGTTTCGTCCCCACAACCTTCTCAACATCAAGGAAGAGTGAAAGAAGTCATCCAGCCTGCAGCTAATTCAAGCTACGATGTCGACACTAAAAGGCACTTTGGTTAGAATGTTTTCTCTGGAGGTCAAGTTGAAACATTGCATGCTGCAGCAAGGTAATGCTTTCATGCTACACACAAAAACAAACAAAGACACCCCCACTAGTACTGTATATTTACACCTGGAAGTAACTGTGTAATAATCATTGCATTTCCATTCCCCGGATGTGCTGCACTTAATCTGCTTGGTTTACAGTCGACGTTATGTCATCCTTCAACATATGCAACTGAGGAAATTAAGCATGACTGATGCTACAGTGCCTTGAAAAAGTATTCATACCCCTTGAACTTTTTCACATTTTGTCACTCTACAACCACAAACTTAAATGTATTTTATTGAGATTTTATGTGATAGACCAACACAAAGTAACACATAATTGTGAAGTGGAACGAAAATGACACATGGTTTACAAAAATTCAAGCAAATAAAAATCTGAAAAGTGTGGAATGCATTTGTATTCAGCCCCCCTAGGTCAATACTTTGTAGAGCCACCTTTCGCTGCAATTACAGCTGCAAGTCTTTTGGGGTATGTCTCTACCAGCTTTGCACATCTAGAGACTGAAATTTTTGCCCATTCTTCTTTGCGAAATAGCTCAAGCTCAGCCAGATTGGATGGAGAGCGTCTGTGAACAGAAACTTTCAAGTCTTGCCACAGATGCTCAATGGGATTTAGGTCTGGACTTTGACTGGGCCATGCTAACACATGAATATTCTTTGTTTTAAACCATTCCATTGTAGCTCTGGCTGTATGTTAAGGGTCATTGTCTTGCTGGAAGGTGAATCTCCTTCCCAGTCTCAAGTCTTTTGCTGCCTCCAACAGGTTTTCTTCCAGGATTGCCCTGTATTTAGCTCCATCCATCCTCCCATCAACTCTGACCAGTTTCCCTGTCCCTGCTGAAGAAAAGCATCCCACAGCATGAGGCTGCCACCACCATGTTTCACAGTGGGGATGGTGTGTTCAGGGGTGATGAGCAGTGTTACTTTTCCGCCACACATAGCGCTTTGCATTCAGGCCAAAAAGTTCAACTCATCTGGCCAGAGCACCTTCTTCCACATGTTTGCTGTGTCCCCAACATGGCTTGTGGCAAATTGCAAACGGGACTTCTTATGTCTGATTTTCAACAATGGCTTTCTTCTTGCTACTCTTCCATAAAGGCCAGATTTGTGGAGTACACGACTTATAGTTGTCCTGTGGACAGATTCTCCCACCTGAGCTGTGGATTTCTGCAACTCCTCCAGAGTGACCATGGGCCTCTTGGCAGCTTCTCTCACCAGTGCTCTCCTCGCTCGGTCTGTCAGTTTAGGTGGACGGCCATGTCTTGGTAGGTTAGCAGTTGTGGCATACTTCTTCCATTTTTGGATGATGGATTGAACAGTGCTCCTTGAGATGTTCAAAGCTTTGGATATTTTTTTATAACCTAACCCTGCTTTAAACTTCTCCACAACTTTTCCCCTGACCTGTCTGGTGAGTTCCTTGGTCTTCATGATGCTCTTTGTTGACTAGTGTTCTCTAACAAAGGACTGAGGCCTTCACAGAACAGTTGTATTTATACTGATACTAAATTACACACAGGTGAACTCTATTAACTAATTAGGTGACTTCTGAAGGCAACTGATTGCACTGCATTTTATTTAGGGGTATCAGAGTAGAGGGGGCTGAATACAAATGCACACCACACTTTTCAGATTTGTATTTGCTTACATTTTTGTAAACCATGTATCATTTTCGTTCCACTTCACAATTATGTGTTATTTTGTGTTGGTCCATCACATAAAATCTCAATAAAACACATTTAAGTTTGTGGTTGTAGAGTGACAAAATGTGAAAAAGTTCAAGGGGTATGAATACTTTTTCAAGGCACTGTAGATCAGTGTTTACAGTGTGTTCAGTTCAAATGTTGCATTCTGAGAAGCCACAGACACAGAAAGTCTTACTATAGGACATATGCACTAAAATAGTGATGGATAGTCCAACCAAACTGAAAAATGTAGCACATTGTCTGTAGCCATCATGACTCCGTCCTGTAGAACAGTTGCTTTGACTTTCTCACCTACAATGGAGGTCTGCTGTCTTGATGTTTGTTGGAAATGAGTGTACAACTTATTCTCAGGCCCCATGAAACGCACCTGCATCACAATTAGGTGGTCAGAGCAAGTGTCAATGTGTAACGCGTGAGAAAGTAACCTGAACTACTGCCCTTTGTTGCCTAAACCTAATCACAAATTGTCGTTGCATAGTAAACCTATACTATGCATGAAATACTAGGTTTACTATGTTTACCCATGCAACATAGTAAACCAATATGTTGCATGAAACAAACGGACCTTCCCCGAGTCCAAAAGGTATTCGGTGAGTCGGGAGTGAGACTGAAGCCTTCACCTTTTGATTCCGAGAGACAACAAAACCTGTATTATTCATTTGCTTTTTCCTGCAATGCCTGGACCGGTTTCTGCACTTTTCTGCTTCAAGACACCTCCGGCTGCACTACGGATGTCTTCCTGTCTTCTATTCTGAGGTAGATATCAGCGAAATCAGAAAAATACAGAACACCATCAGAGAAATGGCCTAGAAATGCAAAGCAGTTTCCTCAACAGAGCTGCGTATTTTCAGCACCTCTGTGCCATACAGCGGGATTACAGCAGGAAAATATGATGCAATTCTCTCTATAAGTCACGCCCATGACACCAGCTTGATCCATCAGGCAATCTATTGAATTTCCCTCGGGACAAAGCTGATTCTAAAATCCTATTTAACTCGGTGATAGCTTCACACCAAAATCAGATGCACCCCTGGAGATTTTCACTGTACTACTTCATCTGCTTTACGAGCCTTCTTATTGGTTAAGTATTCCCTGTCAGCAACCAGGGGGGGGCCTTTATCTAAACGGCAGCCACTTCTCTTGATGGCCTTGTTTGATTGATAAAAATAATTTAACCGGAGAGACGGGAGCCAATAAAACAAACTAGCAGGGAGCTACGGCGGGGGGGAGGGAGGGAGGGAGGGAGGGAGGGAGGCGAGAGCACAATTGTTTTGTGATCTGCCGGTGATGAGTGAGGTCACTGGTGATGATTAAAGTGTCAGGGGTCCATCATGGCTACGCAACTTCTAGGGTGTTTTTTTTTTTGTTTTTTTTTTCTTCTATTCGCACCTTGATGAGATGAAGGGCCGTGAGCATGCAGAACGGAGCGCCTCGCCGCACCTTAATCCCCGATTTACTGCCTGTGGCACTCATTGATTGAAAAGAGCAGCACATCATGGCTGACCTGCCTAACAAGGAATGGGTAAAGGGGAGATTAAAGAGTGAGTGTGAGTGCGTGTGTGTGTGTGAGCCGCCACCTACAGACCCAAGTCATCTAACTGACTGAAGTCGGGAGGCAGACGAGGGGGAGGCTGAGAACGGAGACCGGGTAAACACGCCGATGGCGTGTGCTCTGCTACATGTTCCCCGCTGAGCTCCTGTTTACACACATAATGGCTGCCATGCGGACATGCGTGTTTCTAAAGAGGCTCACCCACGCGCAGGCAAGGCGCACACCATCACACGCATCCAATTAAGCAGGCAAGCTGGAGATAGGCATGCTTTAAAAGCTCACAATCAGAGAAGACCGACTTAATTAAGACTCCTACGTATCTCTGATGGCATTTCATCTCTTCTAAGATCCCGCCAGCTGCACTGAGCATCTGAGCTCACCAGGGACCTTTCAACAACTCGCAGCACCAACACATCAACTCCACATTCCTCGACAGAGTCGTGACGAGTTTTCCACCCAAAAACTGCTAAATGTTTTATTTGGGGGGGAGGGTTTGTATTCTACATTGTTTAAATCACTGAAGAACACCCCATGTGAGCAATCCGTAATTGCATGTTCAGACTTTCAAATGAATGCACCACCACAGGCAACACTGGCACACAAAAAGGGAGGGGGTAACCTGAGAGCTCAGGAAGACCCGAGGTGGTCGAGCCCAGATGCTAATTGGTATCCCCCGAACTGATTCCCCAGCTTGGGATCTGATTAGAAGATACGGAATCTTTGGTCTTGGGCTGGAGTTGCTGCGCTCACTCATATTTTCTTTCCTCACACATGCACACAAAGTTTCCCCGGAGAGGACGATAAAGGCAGCCACTTGGTTTCCACTCGATAATTTGCTCGGAGACCTAAATGAAAATGTAACACGACGGGGCGGAACTGGCGGTGGCACGACTCAGCAGAAACGTTCCTCGACACAGATGCGGACGATAAATAACAACGGAACATATTAAGACCTGAATGGAACAAGATATTTTACATTGGAAGCGAAACGGACAAATGAATGAGCTAAATGACTTCTGCAATTCCATTTTGCGGAAGAACAGCTGCATTAGCTGGTAATCTGAATACACCGGGAAAATACTCATCTTTGGTCTACTGCACTGCCTCGTCTCGAGGGTGTGGGCTTAAAAGTCAGTTCAGTAAAATCTTCAGACAGTTTTCGAGAGCTTTAATATCCTCAGACAAACTACAATGAGATGTAAGAAGAGAAAGGACTTCACTGAAATGTTAAAATTAGACCTTAAAATCGAGAAGAAAGGCCTGGAACTATGGCGCGCTGTGAATAAAGTATGATTTTCCCAGTAAACTTTCTGTAAATGCATCAAAGGCATGCAGAAAAAAGCTTGGCTAAATCAAGACTCTTCAAAGACGTTGTGTTTTATATATGACCTCAGAAGAATCCTTATATAATAATATCATTTGAAAATGTGTGCGCTTTTGGAATGGCGTATAGGAGAACCACGGGGACATCAATTTGTTTTTCACATGCACTTCACACGATAACGACGTGGAAACTCCCAAGCAGTCAAGTGGTTGTCATAGCAATATAAACATGAAAGCCGCTTCAATGGAGAGGCACACTTTTAGCTTTTTCATCAAAAACTGTTTTTCAGGACGAGCTCAACAATCCATGTTCTTGGACTAAAAAACAAATTAGTCAAAGTACTGGTCCATCTGCTCAAGTGGGAGTGAATTGGGCCCTCGTGTTGAGTTTTAAAACTATCCACTCATCCACTCGGCTGTTGACAAAAAAAAAAAACCCAAACTGTGTAACCTCTAGCAGAGGACATACCTCCGTGTATTAAACACCTCATTTAACCTTGCCCACTTCATGCATTATGGGATTGCTATCTGATATCAAGCATAGCTATACGCAACCAAGAAGCATGAGAAACCAACAGTGGCAGGTTTAGTTTCACACGGGACACGACGGGAACAATGGTCTCCTATGTTTGTTACCCACCAACCACCCATTCCACTCTTAGTCAACACGTTAAACTACATCAGTTCCAGTGGAAACAGGTTCGAACCCAGTTGCTCAAACACCCTCTGGAGGAGATTTAAGAATCCTTATGAAAAGAAGGTGGCAGATCTGGCAAACACAAAACACCTCAATGATTCATTTGCTAAAGGATGCAATTACAACGAGCTAGACAGGTCAGGTTAGGTGTTACAATCGTATTAAAATTTGCATTTAGATCTGCATCGTTTTGCTAGAATTTAACAAAAAACTTAGTGAGGAAAGAGACAAAAAGTTAAATTCTAAAAATACCCATTAAAAAAAAAGTAACAGGATTTTTTCTCTTCACCTCAGCCGTCATGGCAACATGAATAGCAGCTTTATCTTAAACACTGAGTGCTTAAAAGGTGTCATCCTTCACCAATTACAGTGAAAGGAGCTGTATTCTGGATAATGAACGGGGTCAGTGGAGGGCCCGGGTGTCAGCGGCGACCACAGGGCTCCGATCTGTTCCCCCTATTATCAAACACGCTTCGAAAAAAGACCCTTAACACTTTCTCTTCTCCGGGAGTGTCACACTGACTGCGAGGCGCGTTCTCAGATCAGAGGGCGAAGAGGGACTCAAGCAGTGAGATCGTTCTTTGTATTTCTGATATTGTTAAAAGCAGACATTTCTGTAGTGTTTCTACCGATGTCTCTGCTGTGCAAGTAGAAATGTTTGGTCTAATGGCGGCAGTGGAGGTCAGGTCAGAGGTCATCAACACCATCAAGAGTGGACGACGTGTTCTTGTCCATGCTGCCGTTACAACAGTGCATCATTACCACCGTGTCTTTGTGTGAGAGCTTCCTTTATATTTGACCATCATAACAATACTACTACTTCTACAAATAAAGACAATCTTTCTCGAAACACTGTGTTGATGACACACTGGGGTCTGAGCTAGTGTGTACCGACTACACAGAACCTCAGGATTAGGGGTTCGTGTTTTATGTTCAATGTTGACCCCGAAAGTCAGGAAGTCTGGGAAAAAACATACAGATAGCAAATGTATTAGTATTGCAAGTATTAGTTGGTGTTTTTACATCATAGTAGTTGCTACACCAGCAACCGGATGGTCAGTTTGTCAGTCCACCACTTTGGTCCAGACTATGGCTGGGTATCATTAAAAGAAAATGGCCATCCCTAAAGGAAAAAAACTGCTGTCTGGTGTGTCTGATGAGAACTGAGCAACACAGATGAAACTTTTCCCTCCTTGCCCCCCCGCATGGGGTGGAAGACTAAAAGCACCCAGCTGTAAAACCCCTCGACATGAAAGAACTCCTTAAGTTATTGGGGACAAAGGAGGGATTTGGTGCGAGGGTAGCCCTGCTACGGTCACCATGGAGTAGTCAGCAACCGGGGTGCACCAACAGTGCAGCTAGTTCACACACTGTTAACTGAGGTCATAGCAAGCAGCAAAGCTTTCCTGAATGACAACGCCGGAGAGGTCCGGAGGCTCAAAGGGACCCTTCACCAACGCCTTCAGCACCAAAGGCTGTTTCCACCTTGGGGAGGATGCATGCGGACAGCAGCCATTGCCCCCTGACCTCCCCAAATTGCAAGAACTGCTCTGCAAGAGGATGGCCAAAGACCGAGCTGTCGCCAAAACCTTCTTGGCAGGAAGAAAGTTGCATGAGTCTGCCCGCCAAAAACTGAAGGAATAGACCCAACTGGACAGGACAGGGGGTTTAGAGTCCCTTTCCTCACACTTTGAACCCTGACCACTTTACCTCGTAACGGGCATTGGTGGATCCAACTCTTGCCATCTGGATGGTCTACACCTTTACAGTCCAGTCCTGCATGCCTTTCTCGTGAGACAGAGCCCCCCCCTGAACTGGGGGATGGTCCTGCTCCAACATGTTGGACTCATCCACATTATGCCGATTCATTTTCCCCCCCAAAAAAATCACTATGCGCGCAGAATGTTTGTATTTACCCTCAATCAAAACCTGTAAACCCATTGTGCAAATGGTGATCTGACTAAACAAGAATTTAATGCCTCTCATTTCCACAAATGAAATTTTGTATTTTGTTAACATTTCAACAAAACATGTCCTGTTGCTGTAGCAAAATAACCGCCGGCTGGTGGAAAAAGGAAATATGTCCTTCACATTTACGTCCACATTGTGTGATCGGTGAGAAATCCTGCGAGCATGTTGCCGGGTTCTACGAGGAAACGTACAGAAAGGTCAGAGAGTGGCCGTTGCACTAAAACTTGTGAACCTCTCTTGAAAGATAAGTGGATATCTTGACATTTCTGTATTTTCCCTTCGCCTCTGTATCTCAAACGCAGCGTGCCATCGGGTGAGAATTCCCACAGAAACGAAACTGATACTGACCTGCTGTTTACCCTGCTGTCAGTCCTTTTTCTCTGCTTCCACAGAGCTATTTTTACTGGACTCATATAGCGGACAAGTGTACGCACCTCGGATGTAAGCAAAGGAATCACTGTCAGAGGTTTTTCCTGTCAGATATCAAAATCAAAGAGCAATTATTAGAAAACCTGGCATTCTGGTTGCATGTTTTACATGGCATTCGTGTCTTAACAACTAATTGACCGCCTGACTGATGAACAGACGGGTCATTTACTTTCACTGGTTGCATTAAAGGTGTTTACAACAGCCATTAACATATATAGCACAACAGTTGTGTTGAATGATACATCAATGTCCTCCCTGAGGATCTCCGGGCTAAGTACACTTACTACTAAGTGCTAAGTAAACATGGATTGTAATTGTATTTTATGGGGGTGAAATGCAATGTGGCTCTTTGGCTCCCACGGCTTGGCCCTCCCACTTTATTTTTCTTTATGCTTTTATGAAATTACCTACTATTGCTGGCCTCATGGTAATCACAGGACATTTGTAATTTCACGCTTTGTTTGGATTTAAACAAGGAGATTTTTTACAATCGGGCGTCTGGTGTAAAAAATCTATCACAATTCATTTTCCTGGAAAATGACGTTCATTTTAAAGACAGTAAGGGAGAGATCAACTAGACATGTGTAGTAGATGCAGGAGCACTGCCCACCAAATAGAAGAGTCCAATAGTTGTTGTACTGAAACACAAGTGTGAGACAAATGAACAACAACAAATAGTGAAATACTCAGCTGTGAATATTTCGTATGAAGGGTATTCAAATTTGCAACAGTTGCAGCACTTTTTCAATAAAAGGTTTGAATAAATTTGCGAAGGCAGAGAACCAAATATTGACCCAGAGCAGCTTCTGGCAGTCTGCTTGAAGTTTTAAACTAAAGGAATTTTAGTTATGCTGTGAGCTTTTATTGTGAAAGGTAATAAAAGCTCAGAAAAATGTATCTAATTTATAAAAAAAATATAAAATAGGCAATGCGTGCATAAAATATATATATATATATATATATATATATAATATATATATATATATCACCAAACAACTTTAACATTCAAAACACCTACATGTGTGAATTGATTGTTAATAAACAATAAATAAAATAAAAACTCTTCAAAAACCCCTTGGCCTAACGAATAACTTTCACGCTCACACATTTCTCATCATATCTCCTTCGGTATCACTAAAATGGGATTTAGTCCCGAACCACATTTCGGGGCTCAGTTGGATTTGTTGCCCCGAAGCTCTCGCCGGGTGTCGGTGCTTCAAACCGGAGAACTCCATTCAGCGACAATAAACACACCGAATCAAAACAAATATAAAGGGAAGTCAGTCGGCGCTGTAGAGCTGCCACATTACGTTGTTAAAATGTCAAAGAAGAGGGAAGCAGTCATTTGGACACGGGATGAGTGATGAAACAATGGCTTCAAGTAAATTTAATGTGAAGCCGGGCAGATCCGTCACTGTCAACCTTCCTCTGCGTTTCTTCAACTGGATATGAGCTAACACATTAACAGGCAGTGATACCGAAATGATAAGTTGTGTTTACTCGTCTGTCTCGCTCGTCCTGTTGCTTTCACTTCCCCATTGATTGCAGTCGCCTTCCAAAATACTCAGTCCTTTGATTAGCACATTTACTTGGACGTCTCAGTAAACAGCTTTGATGAGAACGTCTCGTAAATGTGTGATTTTGTAAGTTATCAATGGCACAGTCTTTAAAAAAGATGTGTCAGGCCACGGATGAAACGTGGGGCCAGAGTCCTTTACTTAAATGCCTGTGCTTAAAAAAAAAAAAAAAATGACACATTGCAAGTGGCTGTTATTATGTGCTATGTTTCTCTTTTCTTTTCTCTTTTTTTATTGAATGCAAAGTGGAATGCTTGAAATGGAAAGATGCCCGTTCTGTTCGGCAGCACAATGATGCAGTGCACTTAGGATAATTATGTTCCATTGACTGTCTCCCAGATGAATACATCAAATGTGACCGTGCATATTTCTGTGCAGAAACGACATGCCATTGAGCACGAAGAGGGGAGGCACCACTTCAAGCAGCAAAGAACACCCAATATATATGGCTTGTTTGGGATCCATTGTTTGTTTGTAAAAAAGAGAAATATATTTTCCTACTTGTCAAGAAACAATTTGATAGACAAAAAAATAACAGTGATAGGATCCTGTAAACACGTTTATCCAGAGCCTGATGTGGCTTTAGAAAATGATATTTCATATTGGTATACCATTATTTAAGATGCAGGTCTTCAGCAGGGACCAATGGTATTGAGAAACGATAGCTCACTGTTGGTTTTGGTTTGACAATAAGAAAGACAGCACATCTTTAGTACAAGTACACACCCATCGGCCAATTACAGGCTCGTTAGGGTTTGTGGGGGGAAAACAACACTCAAAGTAGCTCATTTATTTTAGTTTTGGTAACCTGTCAAGGCAGCAGATTGGAGATCTTGGCGAGTGCAGAATGTCAAAACACATCATCTTCTAGACGCAACTTGAGCATAATGGATGTGCTGCTCCTTGCCCGTTTAGAATGGAACAACAACCATCAGCCCGGACCGCAAGTTTGCTCTTTTGTTTATATCATGTTCGCCTTTCAACACACAAATAACTGCCGCTTCTGCAGCTCGGCCATCATGAGCTGAGTTTTGGTGTTCGTTGGTGGGATTGAACTGTCGCGCCTATGAATACGCTCGGATACAAACAAGCTCAGTGTCCTGTTTTTGTGTCGGGAACGGCAGAGGCTTTGTGTCAGTCAAGAGATACTTTTCTTTATTTTTGTACTTATTTATTTTATTTTGCCTCGCCTGAGCCCGTTTGGTATTTCGGGGACATGCTGAGAGTTTGACAGCGACGGATCGGAGACGGAAAGATGCAGGTGAGGAGAATGATGGGAGTCGGGTGAAGTTGCCTGGCAGGGTTACGGGATGACCCACATTTCAGCCTCCAAACTACACTAGCAATCCTACTCATGGACTACATTTATGTGGGCTGTTGGGCAAAACCACATAACCCCCCTTATGCGTAATCTTCCCAGAGGTCCACTTACTAGCTTCATCTGCATCTCATGGTCTTCAATAATAGACGGAGTTTGCTCCGTTGTCATGGAGATGGTTTTCATCGAGTGTCGACCTCTGGTGTTGTGATAACTGACGGTATGTGATGGAGAAGACTTGATTTTCCCTTCATATCAATGAGTGAAAACTCGTATTTATGGTGAAGTGGATCAGCTAGTTCCATCAAAGTATGTAAAAAGCCTTGTGACCGCCCAGATCAATGAAAAGCCCGAACCCAGGACTCCCTCAGACCGGCGCTGTGCACCACCGATCCCACAGAACGAGGCCCTTAATGTGAACACACCTTCAGATTTAAACCTTCCTTTCTTCTCCCCTCTGCTCTTTGTCTACTGATGGCTTCGCGGTTACAGTAGTTGAGTGTGCGCTGGGTGGGGGTGATTCACTCCATTGTGCTTCGTACTGCTGACTTTGCCAGAACCCGGAGCTAGAAGCATCTCTGTTATGGGCGCACAGGCTCAATGCATCACCTTAATTACTCTTGCCTCACATTTCAGCTGCATGAAACCTTCAGTGGGGCTGACAGCAACAGGATGCACGCTCGGCCAATCCCTCCTTCATCACAAACACCAACGGAGAGCAAAGAAAGTGCTTACCTAGGGGGAAAAGACAAAGAGAGGGGGAGGCAGGGTTATTCAAATAGCAGCGTTGGAGTACATTTCTCTCAGCAACCGAGCAGTTTTCACTTAGGTTTCTTCTGTTATGCTAGAACATGCACAGTAGTATATACATCCCCCCCATGTCATCCTGATGATCAGCCATCATCTACACAAACATCAAGGGCTGACTTTAAAGATCAAATCATCTATCATCATCGTTCTTTACATATTTTTCACTGTCAAATTCAGAATGAAACGGCTTCTAAAAAAACGATGGTATGTCAACTTTTTTATAATAACCCTCATCAACCAGCACGTTGTGTTGGGGTTCGGCAAACGGCACATTTCAAAAGGGAATGGCGATGCAATTTCCTCGCTGCCAATAGTGCTGAATCTACGTTTCTTCCATTGGGTGAATCCCTCCAGCTCTGAAGAGTGAAGAGCCATCTTAGTAACGGCCAGCAAGGGGCAACTCACATGGTTGCAAAAAGAGGTCCGCTTGGAATTCAACACGGTGTTCATTTAGTAAATTATGGTCCCGTTTAGAATAAAATTGATGCTAAATCAGGGTATGCTTTAGGGCCTGGTTTTCATTTTACAACTTTAACCCTTTCAAACTGCGTTCTGCTGCATGAAGCTCCACCCTCTTGAGTTAAGGTTGCAAAGAACCAAGATGGCCGATGAGGCTTCAAAACAGCAGCCAACAAACCAATGGAAGACGTCATGGTGATTACGTCCGCTTCTTATGTAGAAATATTTTATTAAAATATATTGTATGTTATATAATAGAAATGTGCTCGGGCATAAAATATCAATAATACAATTCCAAAATGGTAATGCGACCAAAAACATGATCTAAAAAGCCATGTTTTTGCTTTTTACAGCACCAAGAAATGAAATCTCATTTTCACCTTTGCCGGATTATAATATATTCTCTACAGCAACACAAGTCAGACATTATACAAATATATGTATGAAACATGAGGTAGAAATATATCAAATTGTCTTTTCCAGTCTCTATAAAGCCTTATATAAATCTGTATGCATTCAACAGATGGTGGGAGCATTTTAGAAACATTCTAATTATTATCTCCATTACCAACTTACATTCCGTTTTGAAAAAAAAAAAAAAAGCAGTTGCTATGGGAGACCTGAGCAAATTAAAAAAATAACACAGGAGCGTAGACCATATGTCTGCATCTCTGCAGTTGCATAAATGATAAAGTTCCATAAACAAGCTCTATCCGTTATCTGCTCATACATAATTTAAATACATTGCTGGGTGAAAAGCGAAACATTTGGATTATTCTATTAGTGTAAAAAGAGAAACATGTTGACTGCAATTGAAATGTTACAGTGCCAATTTAATATCCAAATACAGTTTGGATGAACTCGATTGCTGGTGGAGTTTGGTGGCCTCGTTAACTCCTCCACCTCCTTCTCCTTTACTCAAGTTTCTCTTCTCTTCTGGCCTTGAAACATGTGCAGTGCAAAGGTTGAACTGTAAGCTGAAAGCAGTGATTTTACTCATAACGGAAGAAAAGATGGAGATAAATGCAGAGATAGTTGCTTTGTATTAAGGGTGAGAATGCCCCCTTAGTCACCAGAGATCTTCATTCTCAACAAAGTTGCAGCGTGCTTATAATAACTATAGACATCTTTATATATATATATATATATATATATATATATATATATATATATATATATATACCCAAGGCCAGCACTAACAGAAGCATTCACATTCAAAACTCATTTACCGGTAGTCTCTTTTAGACTTCCTCACGCCACTCGAAAATCGCACCCGAGTATTCTTTTAAAAAAGTATATATATTTTTATTGAAAACATTTTTATGTTATTCATCAGACTTTAAAAAATAGTTTAAAACTTGGCCGTTCCCGTGTCTGCCTGCGTTATTGCTGCAAAGTTGAGTTTGCTGGTAAAGTTTTGTCAATAAATGAATGGAGTCGGACTACATTTAAACTGAGAGACCAGGGAAAATTTCAACAGCTTTCCAAACAAACAGGATTTTAACATGAATCACGTCGAGCTCTCGTCTCACAGTCCGACCTGAAACTAAATCAGAACGTCCAGACCGGCTAAATGCATGGAGATCAACATCTGGGGCAACTCGGACATCGATCACCCCGCTTATTCGTCTGCACACGCACAGTAGGAACATCACAGGTGCAACGGAGGGTCATCTACCGAGGATGATCACCGGCCATTTGTACTGAGAGAAGACACGGAATGGAGGCAACAGGAGGGTCGTGAAAGACAATCTGAGGAAAGTGTTGGTGTCCGGAGGCCGTCCGCAGCGCAGCGGGAGAGCGGTCGATGCCAGACTTAGATGTGTCCACGGATGAGAGTAATTCCAGCTGTGTTGCCGAAACAAAGTTACTGGGTGCTCATCAACACTGCACTGTGTTTCCAGTCTTGGCAAAGGCAACCATGAGAACAAACACATGGGCAGCTCTGCA
This sequence comes from Chelidonichthys spinosus, assembly GCA_029853015.1. Lineage (NCBI taxonomy): Eukaryota > Metazoa > Chordata > Actinopteri > Perciformes > Triglidae > Chelidonichthys > Chelidonichthys spinosus. The sequence goes on from CM056835.1 coordinate 19,364,290, forward strand.
TACGGTAAGAAAAACAGCGCCAGCAATACTTCAACATCTGGGTATGCATTTCCACCGGACCAAGTATGACCTTTACATGAAGAAAAGAACTACGATCAGTCATTGGTGACTCTAACTGTCCTGTAGGTGTGAATGGTTGTCTGTCTCTACATGTGATAGACTGGCTACCTGTCTGTCTCTACAGCCCTGTGATAGACTGGTTACCTGTCTGTCTCTATATGTCTCCCTGTGATAGACTGGTTACCTGTCTGTCTCTACATGTCAGACCTGTGATAGACTGGTTACCTGTCTGTCTCTACAGCCCTGTGATAGACTGGTTACCTGTCTGTCTCTACATGTCAGCCCTGTGATAGACTGGTTACCTGTCTGTCTCTACAGCCCTGTGATAGACTGGTTACCTGTCTGTCTCTACATGTCGGCCCTGTGATAGACTGGTTACCTGTCTGTCTCTACAGCCCTGTGATAGACTGGTTACCTGTCTGTCTCTACATGTCAGCCCTGTGATAGACTGGTTACCTGTCTGTCTCTACAGCCCTGTGATAGACTGGTTACCTGTCTGTCTCTACAGCCCTGTGATAGACTGGTTACCTGTCTGTCTCTACAGCCCTGTGATAGACTGGTTACCTGTCTGTCTCTACATATCGGCCCTGTGATAGACTGGTTACCTGTCTGTCTCTACAGCCCTGTGATAGACTGGTTACCTGTCTGTCTCTACAGCCCTGTGATAGACTGGTTACCTGTCTGTCTCTACATGTCTCCCTGTGATAGACTGGTTACCTGTCTGTCTCTACATGTCTCCCTGTGATAGACTGGTTACCTGTCTGTCTCTATATGTCTCCCTGTGATAGACTGGTTACCTGTCTGTCTCTACATGTCTCCCTGTGATAGACTGGTTACCTGTCTGTCTCTACATATCGGCCCTGTGATAGACTGGTTACCTGTCTGTCTCTACATGTCAGCCCTGTGATAGACTGGTTACCTGTCTGTCTCTTCATATCGGCCCTGTGATAGACTGGTTACCTGTCTGTCTCTACAGCCCTGTGATAGACTGGTTACCTGTCTGTCTCTACATGTCGGCCCTGTGATAGACTGGTTACCTGTCTGTCTCTACACGTCAGCCCTGTGATAGACTGGTTACCTGTCTGTCTCTACATGTCAGCCCTGTGATAGACTGGTTACCTGTCTGTCTCTACAGCCCTGTGATAGACTGGTTACCTGTCTGTCTCTACATGTCAGCCCTGTGATAGACTGGTTACCTGTCTGTCTCTACATGTCAGCCCTGTGATAGACTGGTTACCTGTCTGTCTCTACATGTCAGCCCTGTGATAGACTGGCTACCTGTCTGTCTCTACATGTCTCCCTGTGATAGACTGGTTACCTGTCTGTCTCTACATGTCTCCCTGTTATGGACTGGTTACCTGTCTGTCTCTACATGTCTCCCTGTGATAGACTGGTTACCTGTCTGTCTCTAGATGTCAGCCCTGTGATAGACTGGCTACCTGTCTGTCTCTACATGTCTCCCAGTGATAGACTGGTTACCTGTCTGTCTCTACATGTCTCCCTGTTATGGACTGGTTACCTGTCTGTCTCTACATGTCTACCTGTGATAGACTGGTTACCTGTCTGTCTCTAGATGTCAGCCCTGTGATAGACTGGTTACCTGTCTGTCTCTACATGTCAGCCCTGTGATAGACTGGTTACCTGTCTGTCTCTACATGTCGGCCCTGTGATAGACTGGTTACCTGTCTGTCTCTAAATGTCGGCCCTGTGATAGACTGGTTACCCGTCTGTCTCTACATGTCAGCCCTGTGATAGACTGGTTACCTGTCTGTCTCTACATGTCAGCCCTGTGATAGACTGGTTACCTGTCTGTCTCTACATGTCAGCCCTGTGATAGACTGGTTACCTGTCTGTCTCTACATGTCAGCCCTGTGATAGACTGGTTACCTGTCTGTCTCTACATGTCGGCCCTGTGATAGACTGGTTACCTGTCTGTCTCTACATGTCGGCCCTGTGATAGACTGTTTACCTGTCTGTCTCTACATGTCTCCCTGTGATAGACTGGTTACCTGTCTGTCTCTACATGTCTCCCTGTGATAGACTGGTTACCTGTCTGTCTCTATATGTCTCCCTGTGATAGACTGGTTACCTGTCTGTCTCTACATGTCTCCCTGTGATAGACTGGTTACCTGTCTGTCTCTACATATCGGCCCTGTGATAGACTGGTTACCTGTCTGTCTCTACATGTCAGCCCTGTGATAGACTGGTTACCTGTCTGTCTCTTCATATCGGCCCTGTGATAGACTGGTTACCTGTCTGTCTCTACAGCCCTGTGATAGACTGGTTACCTGTCTGTCTCTACATGTCGGCCCTGTGATAGACTGGTTACCTGTCTGTCTCTACACGTCAGCCCTGTGATAGACTGGTTACCTGTCTGTCTCTACATGTCAGCCCTGTGATAGACTGGTTACCTGTCTGTCTCTACAGCCCTGTGATAGACTGGTTACCTGTCTGTCTCTACATGTCAGCCCTGTGATAGACTGGTTACCTGTCTGTCTCTACATGTCAGCCCTGTGATAGACTGGTTACCTGTCTGTCTCTACATGTCAGCCCTGTGATAGACTGGCTACCTGTCTGTCTCTACATGTCTCCCTGTGATAGACTGGTTACCTGTCTGTCTCTACATGTCTCCCTGTTATGGACTGGTTACCTGTCTGTCTCTACATGTCTCCCTGTGATAGACTGGTTACCTGTCTGTCTCTAGATGTCAGCCCTGTGATAGACTGGCTACCTGTCTGTCTCTACATGTCTCCCTGTGATAGACTGGTTACCTGTCTGTCTCTACATGTCTCCCTGTTATGGACTGGTTACCTGTCTGTCTCTACATGTCTCCCTGTGATAGACTGGTTACCTGTCTGTCTCTAGATGTCAGCCCTGTGATAGACTGGTTACCTGTCTGTCTCTACATGTCAGCCCTGTGATAGACTGGTTACCTGTCTGTCTCTACATGTCGGCCCTGTGATAGACTGGTTACCTGTCTGTCTCTAAATGTCGGCCCTGTGATAGACTGGTTACCCGTCTGTCTCTACATGTCAGCCCTGTGATAGACTGGTTACCTGTCTGTCTCTACATGTCAGCCCTGTGATAGACTGGTTACCTGTCTGTCTCTACATGTCAGCCCTGTGATAGACTGGTTACCTGTCTGTCTCTACATGTCAGCCCTGTGATAGACTGGTTACCTGTCTGTCTCTACATGTCGGCCCTGTGATAGACTGGTTACCTGTCTGTCTCTACATGTCGGCCCTGTGATAGACTGGTTACCTGTCTGTCTCTACATGTCTCCCTGTGATAGACTGGTTACCTGTCTGTCTCTACATGTCTCCCTGTGATAGACTGGTTACCTGTCTGTCTCTATATGTCTCCCTGTGATAGACTGGTTACCTGTCTGTCTCTACATGTCTCCCTGTGATAGACTGGTTACCTGTCTGTCTCTACATATCGGCCCTGTGATAGACTGGTTACCTGTCTGTCTCTACATGTCAGCCCCGTGATAGACTGGTTACCTGTCTGTCTCTTCATATCGGCCCTGTGATAGACTGGTTACCTGTCTGTCTCTACAGCCCTGTGATAGACTGGTTACCTGTCTGTCTCTACATGTCGGCCCTGTGATAGACTGGTTACCTGTCTGTCTCTACACGTCAGCCCTGTGATTGTCCCGTCAGCGTCCCGTCGCCGTCCCGTCCCGTCCCGTCCCGTCCCGTCTCCCGTCACCGTCCCGTCTCCCGTCCCCGTCTTCCCGTCCCCGTCTGCCGTCCCGTCTTGCCGTCTCCCGTCGCCGTCCCGTCCCGTCCGTCCCGTCCCCGTCCCCTGGTCCCGTCACCCTGGTCCCCTGGTTACCTGTCTGTCTCTAATGTCCCCTGTATGACTGGTACCTGTCTGTCTCTACATGTCCGTGATAGACTGGTTACCTGTCTGTCTCTACCCCTGTATGACTGGTTACCTGTCTGTCTCTACATGTCACCTGTGATAGACTGGTTACCTGTCTGTCTCTAAGGCCCTGTGATAGACTGGTTACCTGTCTGTCTCTAATGTCGGCCCTGTGATAGACTGGTTACGTCTGTCTCTACAGCCCTGTGATAGACTGGTTACCTGTCTGTCTCTAATGTCGCCCTGTGATAGACTGGTTACCGTCTGTCTCTACAGCCCTGTGATAGACTGGTTACCTGTCTGTCTCTACAGCCCTGTGATAGACTGGTTACCTGTCTGTCTCTACAGCGCCTGTGATAGACTGGTTACCTGTCTGTCTCTACATTCGGCCCTGTGATAGACTGGTTACCTGTCTGTCTCTACAGCCCTGTGATAGACTGGTTACCTGTCTGTCTCTACAGCCCTGTGATAGACTGGTTACCTGTCTGTCTCTAATGTCTCCCTGTGATAGACTGGTTACCTGTCTGTCTCTACATGTCTCCCTGTGATAGACTGGTTACCTGTCTGTCTCTAATTCCCCTGTGATAGACTGGTTACCTGTCTGTCTCTACATGTCCCCTGTGATAGACTGGTTACCTGTCTGTCTCTCATATCGGCCCTGTGATAGACTGGTTACCTGTCGTCTCTACATGTCAGCCGTGATAGACTGGTTACCTGTCTGTCTCTTCATATCGGCCCTGTGATAGACTGGTTACCTGTCTGTCTCTACAGCCCTGTGATAGACTGGTTACCTGTCTGTCTCTACATGTCGGCCCTGTGATAGACTGGTTACCTGTCTGTCTCTACACGTCCCCTGTGATAGACTGGTTACCTGTCTGTCTCTACATGTCAGCCCTGTGATAGACTGGTTACCTGTCTGTCTCTACAGCCCTGTGATAGACTGGTTACCTGTCTGTCTCTACATGTCAGCCCTGTGATAGACTGGTTACCTGTCTGTCTCTACATGTCAGCCCTGTGATAGACTGGTTACCTGTCTGTCTCTACATGTCAGCCCTGTGATAGACTGGCTACCTGTCTGTCTCTACATGTCTCCCTGTGATAGACTGGTTACCTGTCTGTCTCTACATGTCTCCCTGTTATGGACTGGTTACCTGTCTGTCTCTACATGTCTCCCTGTGATAGACTGGTTACCTGTCTGTCTCTAGATGTCAGCCCTGTGATAGACTGGCTACCTGTCTGTCTCTACATGTTCCCGTGATAGACTGGTTACCTGTCTGTCTCTACATGTCTCCCTGTTATGGACTGGTTACCTGTCTGTCTCTACATGTCTCCTGTGATAGACTGGTTACCTGTCTGTCTCTAGATGTCAGCCCTGTGATAGACTGGTTACCTGTCTGTCTCTACATGTCAGCCCTGTGATAGACTGGTTACCTGTCTGTCTCTACAGCGCCCTGTGATAGACTGGTTACCTGTCTGTCTCTAAATGTCGGCCCTGTGATAGACTGGTTACCCGTCTGTCTCTACAGCCCCTGTGATAGACTGGTTACCTGTCTGTCTCTACATGTCAGCCCTGTGATAGACTGGTTACCTGTCTGTCTCTACAGCCCCTGTGATAGACTGGTTACCTGTCTGTCTCTACAGCAGCCCTGTGATAGACTGGTTACCTGTCTGTCTCTACAGCGCCCTGTGATAGACTGGTTACCTGTCTGTCTCTACATTCGGCCCTGTGATAGACTGGTTACCTGTCTGTCTCTACAGCCCCTGTGATAGACTGGTTACCTGTCTGTCTCTACAGCCCTGTGATAGACTGGTTACCTGTCTGTCTCTAATGTCTCCCTGTGATAGACTGGTTACCTGTCTGTCTCTACATGTCTCCCTGTGATAGACTGGTTACCTGTCTGTCTCTAATTCGCCCTGTGATAGACTGGTTACCTGTCTGTCTCTACATGTCCCCTGTGATAGACTGGTTACCTGTCTGTCTCTTCATATCGGCCCTGTGATAGACTGGTTACCTGTCTGTCTCTACAGCCCTGTGATAGACTGGTTACCTGTCTGTCTCTCATTCGGCCCTGTGATAGACTGGTTACCTGTCTGTCTCTACAGCCCCTGTGATAGACTGGTTACCTGTCTGTCTCTACATGTCGCCCTGTGATAGACTGGTTACCTGTCTGTCTCACCCTGTCCCGTCCCGTCCCGTCCCCGTCCCCTGGTCCCGTCACCCTGGTCCCCGTCACCCTGGTCCCGTCACCCTGGTCCGTCAGCCGTCAAGCCGTCCGCCGTCAGCCGTCCCGTCCCGTCGCCGTCGCCGTCCCCGTCCCCGTCACCGTCCCGTCATCCCGTCCCCGTCTGCCGTCCCGTCCTGCCGTCCACCGTCGCCGTCCCGTCCCGTCGCCGTCCCGTCCCGTCCCTGCCCGTCCCTGGTCCCGTCCCTGCCCGTCCCCTGGTCCCCGTCACCGTCAACGCCCTGTGATAGACTGGTTACCGTCTGTCTCTACATGTCGCCCTGTGATAGACTGGTTACCTGTCTGTCTCTAATGTCGCCCTGTGATAGACTGGTTACGTCTGTCTCTACATGTCAGCCCTGTGATAGACTGGTTACCTGTCTGTCTCTACATGTCCCCTGTGATAGACTGGTTACCTGTCTGTCTCTACATGTCCCCTGTATGACTGGTTACCTGTCTGTCTCTACATGTCCCCTGTGATAGACTGGTTACCTGTCTGTCTCTAATGTCCCTGTGATAGACTGGTTACCTGTCTGTCTCTACATGTCGCCCTGTGATAGACTGGTTACCTGTCTGTCTCTATCTCCTGTATGACTGGTTACCTGTCTGTCTCTACATGTCTCCCTGTGATAGACTGGTTACCTGTCTGTCTCTAATTCCCCTGTGATAGACTGGTTACCTGTCTGTCTCTACATGTCCCCTGTGATAGACTGGTTACCTGTCTGTCTCTCATTCGGCCCTGTGATAGACTGGTTACCTGTCTGTCTCTAATGTCGCCCGTGATAGACTGGTTACCGTCTGTCTCTTCATTCGGCCCTGTGATAGACTGGTTACCTGTCTGTCTCGTTAGCCCTGTGATCTGTCTCTACATGTCAGCCCGTGATAGACGGTTACCTGTCTGTCTCTACAGCCCTGTGATAGACTGGTTACCTGTCTGTCTCTACTGTCAGCCCTGTGATAGACGGTTACCTGTCTGTCTTACATGTAGCCCTGTGATAGACTGGTTACCTGTCTGTCTCTACATGTCACCCTTGATAGACTGGTACCTGTCTGTCTCTACATGTCTCCCTGTGATAGACTGGTTACCTGTCTGTCTCTACATGTCCCTGTGTGGACTGGTTACCTGTCTGTCTCTACATGTCTCCCTGTGATAGACTGGTTACCTGTCTGTCTCTACAGTTCAGCCCTGTGATAGACTGGTTACCTGTCTGTCTCTACATGTCTCCCGTGATAGACTGGTTACCTGTCTGTCTCTACATGTCTCCCTGTGATAGACTGGTTACCTGTCTGTCTCTACATGTCTCCCTGTATAGACTGGTTACCTGTCTGTCTCTAGATGTCGCCCTGTGATAGACTGGTTACCTGTCTGTCTCTACATGTCAGCCCTGTGATAGACTGGTTACCTGTCTGTCTCTACATGTCGGCCCTGTGATAGACTGGTTACCTGTCTGTCTCTAAATGTGCCCTGTGATAGACTGGTTACCCTTCTGTCTCTACATGTCAGCCCTGTGATAGACTGGTTACCTGTCTGTCTCTACATGTCAGCCCTGTGATAGACTGGTTACCTGTCTGTCTCTACATGTCAGCCCTGTGATAGACTGGTTACCTGTCTGTCTCTACATGTCAGCCCTGTGATAGACTGGTTACCTGTCTGTCTCTACATGTCGGCCCTGTGATAGACTGGTTACCTGTCTGTCTCTACATGTCGGCCCTGTGATAGACTGGTTACCTGTCTGTCTCTACATGTCCCCTGTGATAGACTGGTTACCTGTCTGTCTCTACATGTCTCCCTGTGATAGACTGGTTACCTGTCTGTCTCTATATGTCTCCCTGTGATAGACTGGTTACCTGTCTGTCTCTACATGTCTCCCTGTGATAGACTGGTTACCTGTCTGTCTCTACATATCGGCCCTGTGATAGACTGGTTACCTGTCTGTCTCTACATGTCAGCCCTGTGATAGACTGGTTACCTGTCTGTCTCTTCATATCGGCCCTGTGATAGACTGGTTACCTGTCTGTCTCTACATGTCAGCCCCGTGATAGACTGGTTACCTGTCTGTCTCTTCATATCGGCCCTGTGATAGACTGGTTACCTGTCTGTCTCTACAGCCCTGTGATAGACTGGTTACCTGTCTGTCTCTACATGTCGGCCCTGTGATAGACTGGTTACCTGTCTGTCTCTACACGTCAGCCCTGTGATAGACTGGTTACCTGTCTGTCTCTACATGTCAGCCCTGTGATAGACTGGTTACCTGTCTGTCTCTACAGCCCTGTGATAGACGTTACCTGTCTGTCTCTACATGTCAGCCCTGTGATAGACGTTCCTGTCTGTTCTACATGTCAGCCCTGTGATAGACTGGTACCTGTCTGTCTCTACATGTCAGCCCTGTGATGACTGGTACCTGTCTGTCTCTACATGTCACCCTGGATAGACTGGTTACCTGTCTGTTCTACTATGTCTCCCTGTGATGTATGTCTGTACTGTTACCTGTCTGTCTCTACATGTCTCCCTGTGATAGACTGGTTACCTGTCTGTCTCTAGATGTCAGCCCTGTGATAGACTGGCTACCTGTCTGTCTCTACATGTCTCCCGTGATAGACTGGTTACCTGTCTGTCTCTACATGTCTCCCTGTTATGATGGTTACCTGTCTGTCTCTACATTCTCCCTTGATAGTTTTGTCTTCTCTTAGATGTCAGCCCTGTGATAGACTGGTTACCTGTCTGTCTCTACATGTCAGCCCTGTGATAGACTGGTTACCTGTCTGTCTCTACATGTCGGCCCTGTGATAGACTGGTTACCTTTGTCTCTAAATGTCGGCCCTGTGATAGACTGGTTACCCGTCTGTCTCTACATGTCGCCTGTAACTGGTTACCTGTCTGTCTCTACATGTCAGCCCTGTGATAGACTGGTTACCTGTCTGTCTTACATGCCCTGTTAGACTGGTTACCTGTCTGTCTTACATGTCAGCCCTGTGATAGACTGGTTCCTGTCTGTCTCTACATGTGCCCTGTGATAGACTGGTTACCTGTCTGTCTCTACATGTCGGCCCTGTGATAGACTGGTTACTGTTTTTCTACATGTCTCCCTGTATAGACTGGTTACCTGTCTGTCTCTACATGTCTCCCTGTGATAGACTGGTTACCTGTTGTCTTAATGTCTCCCTGTGATAGATGTTACCTGTTTCTCTACATGTCTCCCTGTATAGACTGGTTACCTGTTGTCTCTACATATCGGCCCTGTGATAGACTGGTTACCGTCTGTCTCTACATGTCAGCCCTGTGATAGACTGGTTACCTGTCTGTCTCTCATATCGGCCCTGTGATAGACTGGTTCCTGTCTGTCTCTACATGTCAGCCCGTATAGACTGGTTACCTGTCTGTCTCTTCATATCGGCCCTGTGATAGACTGGTTACCTGTCTGTCTCTACAGCCCTGTGATAGACTGGTTACCTGTCTGTCTCTACATGTCGGCCCTGTGATAGACTGGTTACCTGTCTGTCTCTACACGTCAGCCCTGTGATAGACTGGTTACCTGTCTGTCTCTACATGTCAGCCCTGTGATAGACTGGTTACCTGTCTGTCTCTACAGCCCTGTGATAGACTGGTTACCTGTCTGTCTCTACATGTCGGCCCTGTGATAGACTGGTTACCTGTCTGTCTCTAAATGTCGGCCCTGTGATAGACTGGTTACCCGTCTGTCTCTACATGTCAGCCCTGTGATAGACTGGTTACCTGTCTGTCTCTACATGTCAGCCCTGTGATAGACTGGTTACCTGTCTGTCTCTACATGTCAGCCCTGTGATAGACTGGTTACCTGTCTGTCTCTACATGTCAGCCCTGTGATAGACTGGTTACCTGTCTGTCTCTACATGTCGGCCCTGTGATAGACTGGTTACCTGTCTGTCTCTACATGTCGGCCCTGTGATAGACTGGTTACCTGTCTGTCTCTACATGTCTCCCTGTGATAGACTGGTTACCTGTCTGTCTCTACATGTCTCCCTGTGATAGACTGGTTACCTGTCTGTCTCTATATGTCTCCCTGTGATAGACTGGTTACCTGTCTGTCTCTACATGTCTCCCTGTGATAGACTGGTTACCTGTCTGTCTCTACATATCGGCCCTGTGATAGACTGGTTACCTGTCTGTCTCTACATGTCAGCCCTGTGATAGACTGGTTACCTGTCTGTCTCTTCATATCGGCCCTGTGATAGACTGGTTACCTGTCTGTCTCTACAGCCCTGATAGACTGGTTACCTGTCTGTCTCTACATGTCGGCCCTGTGATAGACTGGTTACCTGTCTGTCTCTACACGTCAGCCTGTGATAGACTGGTTACCTGTCTGTCTCTACATGTCAGCCTGTGATAGACTGGTTACCTGTCTGTCTCTACAGCCCTGTGATAGACTGGTTACCTGTCTGTCTCTACATGTCAGCCCTGTGATAGACTGGTTACCTGTCTGTCTCTACATGTCAGCCCTGTGATAGACTGGCTACTGTCTGTCTCTACATGTCTCCTGTGATAGACTGGTTACCTGTCTGTCTTACATGTCCCTGTTATGGACTGGTTACCTGTCTGTCTCTACATGTCTCCCTGTGATAGACTGGTTACCTGTCTGTCTCTAGATGTCAGCCCTGTGATAGACTGGCTACCTGTCTGTCTCTACATGTCTCCCTGTGATAGACTGGTTCCTGTCTGTCTCTACATGTCTCCCTGTTATGGACTGGTTACCTGTCTGTCTCTACATGTCTCCCTGTGATAGACTGGTTACCTGTCTGTCTCTAGATGTCAGCCCTGTGATAGACTGGTTACCTGTCTGTCTCTACATGTCAGCTGTGATAGACTGGTTACCTGTCTGTCTCTACATGTCGGCCTGTGATAGACTGGTTACCTGTCTGTCTCTAAATGTCGGCCCTGTGATAGACTGGTTACCTGTCTGTCTCTACATGTCAGCCCTGTGATAGACTGGTTACCTGTCTGTCTCTACATGTCAGCCCTGTGATAGACTGGCTACCTGTCTGTCTCTACATGTCTCCCTGTGATAGACTGGTTACCTGTCTGTCTCTACATGTCTCCCTGTTATGGACTGGTTACCTGTCTGTCTCTACATGTCTCCCTGTGATAGACTGGTTACCTGTCTGTCTCTAGATGTCAGCCCTGTGATAGACTGGCTACCTGTCTGTCTCTACATGTCTCCCTGTGATAGACTGGTTGCCTGTCTGTCTCTACATGTCTCCCTGTTATGGACTGGTTACCTGTCTGTCTCTACATGTCTCCCTGTGATAGACTGGTTACCTGTCTGTCTCTAGATGTCAGCCCTGTGATAGACTGGTTACCTGTCTGTCTCTACATGTCAGCCCTGTGATAGACTGGTTACCTGTCTGTCTCTACATGTCGGCCCTGTGATAGACTGGTTACCTGTCTGTCTCTAAATGTCGGCCCTGTGATAGACTGGTTACCCGTCTGTCTCTACATGTCAGCCCTGTGATAGACTGGTTACCTGTCTGTCTCTACATGTCAGCCCTGTGATAGACTGGTTACCTGTCTGTCTCTACATGTCAGCCCTGTGATAGACTGGTTACCTGTCTGTCTCTACATGTCAGCCCTGTGATAGACTGGTTACCTGTCTGTCTCTACATGTCGGCCCTGTGATAGACTGGTTACCTGTCTGTCTCTACATGTCGGCCCTGTGATAGACTGGTTACCCGTCTGTCTCTACATGTCAGCCCTGTGATAGACTGGTTACCTGTCTGTCTCTATAGCCCTGTGATAGACTGGTTACCTGTCTGTCTCTACATGTCAGCCCTGTGATAGACTGGTTACCTGTCTGTCTCTAAAGCCCTGTGATAGACTGGTTACCTGTCTGTCTCTACATGTCAGCCCTGTGATAGACTGGTTACCTGTCTGTCTCTACATGTCAGCCCTGTGATAGACTGGTTACCTGTCTGTCTCTACATGTCAGCCCTGTGATAGATTGTGTTGGATGATGAACCCCATAAAAGATAGGGTTAATTAGGTGAAATAGGGATCTCCATCTGGGGCAACTGATTGACAAAAAAAGCTGGAAAGATCCTAAAAATGTGCTTGAAATAAAAAAAAAATGGAAATAAAGTTTGCGAAACAAACGCGATGCTTTTCGGACCTGATGAATACCCGACGTCCATCTGGAAACAAACTCGGTATCAGTTTTAATCAACATTGAAAAAAAAAAAAAAAAAACTTCCGACGAATCTTTATCAAAGTGATTGGGAAAAAATGCTAAAAATGTGCCACAGGAATATTAAATGGCTCCAACTGACACAGGAGTAATAAAGAGAGGCAGCTGAAATTGCCCAAGAGGGCCACTAATGTAGGAAGTGATGGGAATGGGGTTAAGATGTTTTAGTCAGTCAGCGAATGCTTCGCCTTTATTACCGAGATTCATTTATTCCAAAGGCTCCAGATCTTTGTCCTGAATAAAGATTGATGGATGGTAGAGCAGATCAGCGGAGGCCGGAGCTCGTCGAGCATGGGAGAAGGAATATGTGAGCATGACTAAAGAGCAGAGCGAGGCCAACACTGGGAGGAATACTGAGCGGTTTGGAAGAAAAGCTGCTCGTCTTTAGATATCCCAAACGTTTTCTTTTTTCTCCTGAAAGAAAAGGTTTGTGTGTTGCCTGAAGGTAACTGTGGAATCTGTCACGGGTCACGGCTACTGAGTGTTTTTTTTTTTTTTTTGCATGCTAAATCTCGCTCCAGGAAGCAACTGAAAACATGGAAGGTATAAGTGAATGACTCATTATAGACAGCTGGTAGGAGGACGGCTAATAAAGAGACTTCAGTGTTGCTTTTAAAGAAAGCTTTGTGATTTAAAAAGAAAAGCTTTAACAGAATATGAACAGAAATAATACAATCAGAAAAAGCTTTTTATTTGATTTTTTTGTGTGTGTGGACATTAATATGTTAGAAATGTTTTTGTCCTAAAAATTCTCAGTTCCAACTCTTCAAATAGCTGCTTGGTCGGCAGTATGTAGCTTCAAACTATGACGTTCTAGGTTGGCGTAAGTCTTATCTTTTCAAAATAAAGTTTTCGGTTTAAGGAAAAGAATAGGTTGATGTTACCTTGACCTGACAAGACATGTGACGATGACTCACACAAACAAAATGACAATGTTGGCGTCAACCAATGACATGCAGAATAGAGTTATTGAAAACCTCCAGCCCGGTGTTGGACAACAGGAAGGCTCCATAGTCCAAAGCAAGATGGTAAACTTTCACAAGGGCAGCACAAACAACATTCCACTCCACCACTCTCCATTCTTCTCTTTCACAATAAAAGCCCTAGACAACTGTTTACCAGAGGGAGCTCAAATGCACTCGCCGCATTCAGCTAAAAGGAAAATCTCGATAAAAGAGCTTACAGCAGCCTTGGCTGTACAACAATTATGTCGGGCAGGCTGTTAGACGCTGCTCCGGGTCAATAGGATCCCCTTAGTTGGGTCTCTACCTGTGCTAATTTATTGGAACCTTTTATTGAAAAAGTTTTACAAAAGTCAAAAATCGTTGCGTGTCTGAAAAGTTTTGATGCAAACTATTTGCAGGCGAGTATTTTTTGTATGCATTTTGGTGTTTTTCCATCTCGCCCCTGGATGTAAAGCCTTGAAGAGTGAAAATGCAATGAAATAACAGATACAGAGTCAAATGTGTGTTAAAAACTTAAATGTCAATAGGTGCCTTAAACACGGCTCTGCTTGATGGAGGCAGCGGTGGAAACACTGAGTGACAGCTCCTTCCTGTCTCCATGATGTGTTTCTCTGCTCTGTTTGCGATGCATTTTCCTCGGGGACTAAACCTTATCAGATGAGCTCTGTGTTCAGTCAAATACACTTTTTGGGGGGTTTTTTTGCCTCGTAGATTAAACACATGTTAGACCTCCACAGGTTTCCTGATTGGTACCGGTCGCTATGCAAATCAGGCTTCGGGGGAAAACCAGCAATGATATTGCCTTCGGAGGGGGAGGAAAAAAATGAACATGTCAGGCAGAGTGCTTGTCTTTCAAAGAAACAATCTCCGACGGATTTGGTAGATGGAGCACCGGTCCAGATTACACCTGACGGGGAAGGCAGCCAATTAAAGATCACTGCCATCTGCCCCGTTCACTGCCCACGCCTCGAAAGCTGCTCCCTTAAAGTGGGGCCGCTTCAGTCACAAATGATTTGCAAGGGAGGGAAACCTGTTAAGAAAATGACGAGGAAATTCATTTCTGAACTGTAAGCAAGCCATTAGATAACGGCCCGAACCCCCCCCTCCTCTAAAGCCAGCAAATGGCTGTCCAAATGTTAATTTGCTGAGCAGCCTGCAGATGATGCAGAACATGGCTTTCACCTTCTCCTGCCATACATAATTCATGCTATTGACTGGTGAGGCGATGCCACTTTCATGCACCGAGCTCACAAAGTGGTGCCACTTTCACACGCCGACGCAAGCCGATGAATCCGCGCCGACTGTGCGGTAATGCTTAGCGCACAATTGAGGTTGGCGTGAAACGTCCAGACAAGATACAAGGCGTGCTCACATTCTCAGATACCGGCAACAGAGAGGAGGGTGCAGAACCACAAAGAGAACCTCACAATGTAGATAAAAAAAAAAGAACCATGCTGTTAATTTCTGGATAAATCGCCAAGCTTTGCAGGTCATGCAGTGTATGTATGCATACAGGAGGCACATAACTGAACACTGCCATCGCCTACAAAGGATTCTTCATGCTCTAAAGCATCAGTCCCACAGGGAGCATTAAATATACATTTCTGTGTGCCGCTCAGTCTGACCCACTTTGGAGGATCCAACAACTGCTGCCGCAGAAGCGGCTTTTGGCTCCTCAGTAACCAAAAAAAGGACTGCTGCCTCTACAAAGCCCCCCCCCGCCAATCCCCCCTTTCATTAACCTCCCTGCCAAAAGGCAACGACCATATGACTCGTGCGTTTTCGCTAGTTGGACAAAGACCGACGACAAAACGCTGAGAAATTAAGTAGCCAACAAGAAGGACAAAATGTGGACAACCAGCGCATAAAAAAAAAAAAGAAAATCGCATTTCAACACAGATTTTGCCCACGTTGAACATGTTCCCAAGTTCCGGGGTCCGACCAGATGGCCGTCATCACAGGAGTGAAATTTAGCTCTGGATCGGGAAAGGAAGAAGGGAAGAGGGGGACTTGGAAACGATTCCACCGTCGTAAACATTCGCATTCCTGCCTGCGGGAGCCAAAAGCGGAATGAATTATTTAATCAAGTGGCACGATAATGTGACACGCTGGAGATACATGGGAGAGCACGGGGCCTCTTCTGTAAATGCATGGCTAGTTGTGTCATCTATTCTTGTTACGACTTCTAGTAATGGAGTCGTTTCCTCATAACGGCGCCAAAAAAAGAGAGATGAAAGGGAGAGAACTTGACAGAAGAGTTGGACAAGAAAAACTGTTGTTTAATGATGACGTTCTAATTTTAACTCGCTCTGTTGTCCAACTTCATCGGGAAGCGCAGAAGGACGGGAACGCTGTCTTGTGTTGCAAAAGATGATTTTCTTTAAAACTCACTGATGTCAGAATCCAAATAATAAAAAAAAGAACCTCTATCATTAGAAAGCAGGGTGGTCTCCTGTTGTTGGTCTTTAACCCTCGCCACCTGACCGAGTGACGCCGACACATTCTACAACACAATCAGGATCGGGAACAACTCCTTCTTAATAGCGATCGAATTGAGAGGATGACTTATAATACAAGAGGAAAAGTTTAATTACTATGAGGCAAGGTCTCCAGTTGGAAGGAGCTCTTTTCAGACTAAATTCTAAATGGGGTAATGAATCTTTTTAAATCGATGTACATCGGGGACGGATTTAATTTCCTACCCAACTAAGTGGCGTTATTTCCTGAATCTAACTTCCTTGAAGAAGGAACTTTATTTTGAAGGCACGAAGCATGAAACGAGTGGAGACTGACGAAAACCGACCCCAAAGGAGGAACCTAGAGCGTCGGAGTTCGAGGCTTAGGGCCGATACTCGACAAGTTGGGAGCGGGAATGTGTGGATCCCTACCAGAGGGAAGAGTAGGTTCTGAAGGGTGACGCATGGTTTCAAAATGACCCCATTTGGACGATGATGGGTTTAAAAATACAGACATGATGCCTCCGTCTCATCGTTGGGTTCAACTGGGATCTCTAACCCCTGAAGATGGGGGCTAATGGGTTTCCTATAAAGACCGCTCTGATGGAACCATTGCCATTTAAAATAACCTTTGACCTTTTAAGCGATTCAAACTAAGTACTAGTATTTCCATTGATGAACCACAACATGAACTATTACCAGGTAAGGGAGGGGGGCGACTCATCCTTGGACAAGCCTTACATAAGATGATAGCACGGGGTTCAGAACGTGACCAGGTGACAACACCCCAAACTATGTTCCCGGGGGACAACTTATTAATTAAAAGGCTCATTAAAGCATCGTTTAAATGATTCACATCGGCCAGTCAGGAAAAAAAAAAATCCAATTTAAATGTCTTTTCAAAAAGCTGCCATGACACTTTGGGATTGTCCTTATCTCGGGCTGCAGTGCACCGGCCCTCAGGAGAACTTTAAGAATCACACACCTGACACCTTGCCTGCTACTCCTCATGTCAGTAGCTGTCTCTCTCTCTCTCTTTCACTCTCTCTCACACTGAGAGCAAATCTTAAGACAAGCGGTTTGATGTTCAAAGCAAAAAAGCAAACAAAAAAAAAAAAAGGCTTGGAAGCTTTTCCGCCAACCACCCAGACTGAAGACCCCCCCCCCCTTCAAAAGGAAAACAAATTGTCTCAAGAAAAAAAAATATATTCACACTGGACACAAACACGGCCATGCTTTTCCCCCTACGGATGGAGGCAACTCATTGCATATGATACAGAAGCATCTGCAGCTGTAGAGACTCCGCTTGTTGGGATGAACACAAGTGGGCTGAGGGGGGGGGGGGAATATGAATCATCACACGTAGCTTCCTCCTCGCCCTCCAGAGTTTATTCATTCTTATTTGTGCCGTGGAAGTGAACTCGGTATTGGAGGTCTTTGCTTTCACAGCCCATGTCTGATGTACAAGACAAACTATGAATATGGAGGAGTTTATATAAGGATGGTTGACAAACACACTACCTATTAAACAACTTAATTCTTGAATTAAACTGCTGTTATGGAAATCAGCTTGACTTCATTTTCCACCCCTCTGAATCACAGCAGAGTGCTCGGATTCTGCAAACACCTTTATAATCGTGAAAACGTTTTTTCTTTTTTTTTCAAGGTCCAGAAAATTAAATTAATAACCTCAGTTTGTTTTTTCAGCTGATTGAATAGCAAATTGCGGAGCTACTCAACTCAAAGGCAATGGCACGTGTAAAAAAAGTAATCACTCTCCTCCTGTTAGCATGAAGATACTATGAGGAAACGAGATTAAAGCCCGAAGTCTGCTGGTCCGCCTAAAAGCTTCTCTTCATTACACCACACTATAAAAAAACAACACACCGACACTAATAAGTGTCACAAAATCACACTCCAAATAAATTACAATGAAAAAATGCATAAATAAAAGTAAGAACATGTAATAATTAGAGTGTTATGTTAGAGTGGTCATTCCCTTCCCTCCTAAACATCCCCTGCTGGCTTCCCATTCATGTTTAAGGCGCTACACAGAACATGAAAGGGAATCAACGCTTTGTTGTTAATAAATCACAATAAGGATATAGCTGGGGAAGTCAATGCAAAGCAAAAAAAAAAAAAAAAAACAATGGCGAGGTGTGAATTTCACATTAGCCGCCGGCTGCGAACATCACTGTCAGAATTTGTAGGGAAAGATGGAGTCAAATAAAAGAGGGCTTGTGTGTTGAAGCTCAAAGCATCCGCCGCTGATTCCACCTCGTGCTCTTCCACCTACTGTGTTCTGAAGATTAATGGTGACTTCCACTATATCATAAGAATATCATTAAAATCACTGCCAACCTAAAGCTCTCAAAGAGGGAGGAACAGAAGCGTGTCTCCTTTCATTCAACGCAACATGTCCAATAAGAAAAATATTCATATAAACCTTCTGGCTGCTCGCTCACAACGTTTCTACAGAACGCTTCCACAGTTAGAGTGATATTGTGATGAGATATCAGAGGACATGGAAAGGATCAGCCCAGAAATACAAAGAACACAAGTGTTACAATCATTATAGGATACATTACACCACATAATAATTACACTGGTACTTATTAAAACTTGATATTTTGCTTTTTCTTGTTATCAATTGTCCAAATAAAACCAATGAGCCCACAAAAATGACATGTGGTCTTATAGTACAGACAATATCTGGACCTCCATCTGTGATTATGGATGTTATCCCAAAGGAGTCTCCACATTGAATAATTGGCCCACAATGTAATTGGTAGCTTCTCGGCAGAAATTTAATAAACTAACCTCCCTGACATTGTTTTTTGGGAGGTTTTTTTTAATAAATATTTTGTTATTTTGCACAGACAAAATCCAATTATTTGCCACGCGTTTTGTATTTGCGCCAGCAGAATTCCGGGAGGACTGTCACCGCCGCTGGAGAGCACCCAGCAAAACTCTTTCCTACTACTTTGTCCCGATAGAACTTTGTGAGTCGCTCTAATGAATGTGGAAAGAATATAAAGCATTCTGACTGGTGGTGTGTTGGTAGCCAAATAATTCAATTGCGATATTTAATAAGGAAGCCATTCAGGATGTAACCAAACTCAGGGTGATGTGAGATAAGAAAGAATTGAGCCTGGAGCCTGGCTCTGGTCCAGTCCTGGGCCCCGGACGTTACTTCAGAATTAACTAGATGGTCATCAGTGGTAAGAGTTTTATAATGCAGTGCATCCCCTTGCTCCATTTCTGAGTCATTACCTCCGCAACAGCTGTGTAATGTACATCACAGAGAGGCTGGAAAAACCAACTTCATCATTGTGATCTAAATGGTTTGTCCATTATTGTGTACCGGAGCCCGGTGGTTTTATGCAACAACAAAAAAAGCTGCTTTGGAGATAACAAATCCTTTCCTGGCCAGCGCCGAATCGGCTAATGTTCAAATCTGTCGCTCAGCGGGTAATTGTTTAGCCCCGTTCCTCATCAGACCCAATCATCCCGGGTGCCGTGGAAGACGTGGGTGCATGTGGGCAGCACGCCATTAGCTGTATCAGAATCTCAATGCCACTTCAGTCCCCTCAAATAGTTTTTTCATCAAAACCTCATTGATTATCGGCCCCGCTTCCTGTCGCCATGGCGTCGGCGGGGGGGAAAAAAAGCAGCAAATCCTCAGCACCGTGAGGGGATTTGCCCTTGGACTTTTTTTCCTCTGTCCCAGCAGTAGCAGGAGGTCAAGAGTGACAGGAAGCGTGGGCGTGCTAATCTTGCCCTCGTGTGATTTTAAAACTGGACCTCTATCAGCTCATGGTGGCATTTCACATAATAGATGGGTGAAGAGATGAAGGAAGATGGACACTCCCACCCTCAGCAAATGGCAGAATTTCCTAGAGTGCAGCTCTATACTTAATAGTAATGGTTTAGAGATAAAGAATGGGGGGGTTGAGAGTTGGAAAGCCGTGGGGAGTAATGGTCATTGCGTCTAATCCAGATGACAGCGATGACCCCCATTGTCACATCAGGGAATCGTTGGCTTCACTTTGATTGCACTCGGTGGAACCACTTGGGGAAAAAATGTCTGGAAACAATTCAAGGCGTCTCTTTAAATTCACCTTTTGGGCAGAAAGGAGGTGCAGAAGCATGAAACATGGTCATGTGATTCGGGAACACTCCCACATCTTCATTGAGGGCATCAAACCTACTTCAAAATCCAATTTAAAACCTCCCCATTTAAAAGAAGGAAAAAAACCTAACGTTGTCCATCATAAGCTAGAGGGCAGAATACATTGACTCAATAAAAAGCCTGAGGTTTTTCCCAGTTCCACTGCTACCTTCCCATTACATAAAATGCTTAATGGGCAGCAGCAGGCAGGAGGATTTTTTTTGGCTTCAAATTGAGTCTCTGAGGCAGCGCTTCCTCTCAGGATGCACAGAAACCTGGCAGACGCCAACCAGGAGGCTAGAACTGGAGTGAGATGCCCTCTCGTGGTTTGGAAGTAGAACCAGCGCTGCAAATCATACCCAAGACCGTCGGACATCACTGTGTGGGGGGTGGGGGGGGGGGGTCGTTTACTCCCATGTACAACCTTTATGCAGTCTGTGTCGGGGCAAATTTTGCTGTTGTTAAAGCAATCACCAGGCTTCATCTTGCATGCACACATAAATCTGATGGTTAACATTCACTGTGCATGTAGCCGTCAAACGTCCTCCTAGTTTGAAGAAATAATCCGAGCCCTGCTCCGCTGTTGCCTGCATGCTGCTTTGAAATAAATCAAAGGGAGGATGATAAAAAATAAATAAATAAATAAAAATGTACAAAGTTTTTGTTTTCCTTTGACTGTTGAAACCACATCTGGTCAGGTGGTGGATCACTGAAACATCACCGGAGGACAATTTGGATGCGATTTCATCACCATAGTGATGAAATCCAATTGCAATGAAATAAATTTAAAAATGAAACACAGAACTCTAGCCTTGACAGACTCACTCCTCAACATTTACTTTCTATATCATTTTACACTTAATGACTCCAATTGGCTCATTATTGTTTTTTGAAGTCTACAGTCAGTCTATAGTCTGCAGGGCCTCCAATGGCCTCTGATTGAGGAGTAAAGAGTGAGGGATCTGCACGCTCCCCATGGGGTCGTTGGGTTTGACCCGTCACTAGGCAACAACGATGCCTCACAGGTAAACCAGCCTGAAGCACACGCATGACAGAGCATCAGAGCATCAGAGCGTACAGACATACAGCCTGATATTCAGTTTGAGGGTTTTATATACAGTATATATATATATATATATATATATATATATATATATACACACACACACACACATATACACACACACACCTTCAATTGATAGATCACAATAATGATTAAGAAACGACAGTTTCCTTGTGTAAGGTGCCACTCAGAAGCCGACTGGCTGGCAAACGGCAAACAAAGATCAGGTGGAATGAAAAGGCAGAGCAAAGATGAGAGGAGCACAGCGAGCGTTTGAGATGGAAACAGAAAGAGAGTCAACAGATGAGCAGATAAAAGCGGAGGCAGCCGCGCTGTCGACATTTAAAAGAGAGCGATACAAGCGGAGACGCGGGCGGAGCTGCTAAACTGACAGCTGACAGCACAAACACGGTGGAGTTATGTAACTGACGGATGTCTCCTTAAGGGGAACAGTCACATGACTGTTTAATATGTCTGTCTGTCTGTCCTGGTGGCTGCTGGGCCAAACAGGAAGTCTGTCAACACCACGGTCACTCTGGGCCAAGTCAGGGCAAGTTAATGGACACGACAAGTCCAAGTCAAGTCAGCAGAAACCATGAAAAGTCCAAGACAAGTTCATGTGAACAACAAAGTCAAATTCAAGGCAATTTAACATACACATTGCACAAGTCCAACTCAAGGCAACTTAATGGTGAAAAGTCCAAGTCAAGTCAGAATTAATAGAGAAAAGTCCAATTAAAGGCCAGTTAATGGACAAAAGTCCAATTCAAGGCCAGTTAATGGACAAAAGTCCAACTCAAAGCAATTTAACATACACAAGTCAAGGCAAGTTAATGGGAATTTAGTAGGAAGTCCTCGTCAAGTCACACGTCTTCATCAGGAAGCCTTTTAGTCATCCAAATTAAAAAATACAACCCGTTAGCTATACAAAGGGAACATCGAGCCAATCAGAATAAAAGACATTTACGTCTGTCGTCTATGCAAACCTCCCAAACCCGGTGAAATCAAACCTCCCACACCCTGAACCACTTCCTGAGCCAGACGTGGGCTTCGTTCACTGCAGTGTGTGGATAGTAACAATGCAATTACTTAACATGGGGTCAACAGATCATTTCACCGCTCACTCCACCAGGTCATTAACGGCCAAATCAATCATAAAACATATTACACCAATTGTCTCTGTGCAGTTAAAGGAAAGCATTCAAATCTATCATTAGAGTCAAAAGAGGACACGGTCTGATGACATGATCAAAGCCACAACAGGACGGAGCTTATCGATGGGGGGGAATCGATGCATTTCGGGATGTAGAACCCATGCGGTTGTTTGCTGAAGCGAGTGTGATCGCAGAACACGTCGGAGCTTATGCTGTCCTACTTGAAGAGCCAAGGATTCCTTCAACAAGCTGCCATTTTGCACTAATATCCACAGAGGGGAAACGATCCGAGATAGAAGCCATTAAAAATAGAGTCAGAAGATCCGTTTGTCGGTTGTTTTTCCTCCGTTAAACTAAGCAGTCAACCGGGGGCCTAGACAAGGGAATTCTATCCTAAAATTATGGGACAGCACCATCAACTCCATCAATCTGATAATGTATTGGTGCCGCCGCCGCAAAATATATCAAATGAAAGACTATCTCTTACTCAGCTGACAGTTTAACTGCTTTCAGCTATTACTCTTCAATTGTTAGTCGAGCTACTTTTCAGAGATTAAAGTAGCTCGTTCAAGCTGACAGTTTACGGAAACCTCGCACTCTTTCATCGCTTCACTGTGAACCGACACTTCAACGGCCAGCGGTTCACACGCAACGCAGCCTGAGACATGCTGATCTGTGTAAAGTGGTTATGTTAAAGCGCTTAAGTGGCTCGTTGGCTTGATGACTGGAATTCCTCTGGTCATAAACCGCTAATGTGCGTTTTAACTTTGGCAAAATCTTGGTTCGTTTTGGCAGAGTTCTTGGAAAACATGTGATGCAAGCTTCAGAGAGCCGCTTCCAGGGGAGATTACCCCATCTCCTGCATTTAAGGACCCTATTGACATATCCCCATTCCCATCAGAGTAGTTCCTAAAAGAAAAAAACACACATCTTAATGCAATATCAATCAGCACGCATTTTATCTGTACGCATTACAGCAAGCAGGAGATTGAAGGTGGTAATTTACCCCCATTTGATATGGCTGCTACAAACTTGAGCATCTTAATTAAAAGCCTGATTTGTTTAGCAATGATGACAATTTGAAGAGCAATCCAGAGACAGTTAAGAAGCTCGGCAGTCAGCAGCTAATTTGATACTGTTTTTTTTTTTGTTTTTTTTTGCTTGGGAGCTACTTGGCACAAGGAAATGCAATATTTCAGAAAACGAGAGATGTTCGGAGCGGTATGTCAACCAATCAAACATTATATTTTATTCGAGTACAGACGGGAAGGGAGCGGAGCAGCAAACAGGCCGAGAGATCGTTCGAAAAGAGCCGACACAGAGATTACATGAGTACCAGCTGTCAGAACGCCGGTGAATCAGCGCACTCTGGAATGAAAGCCGCAGAAAGTGACAACGGGGCTACAGTTGATGGACAAGCGTCGCCGGCAAGGCGCGGGAGGATACCAACAGTCCTCTGCTCTCTGGCCAAAAATAAAAAAACAGCCAAATTGGCTGACCTGTCAAGGCTCTGCACATCCATCCAGAAGGCTGGAATCATGTGCCAAGCAACTTTACCCTTTTTATCTATAAAAAAAGAAAAATCAAGCCAGTGAGCTGCTTTTCAGCATGTAGCCAGAGTCAACGCGTAGCTGGAATAACCTCCACAAAGCAAAAGCTAGAATCCCCCCTAAAAACCCCACCTGCAGAAAAGGTCATGTGTGGTTTTTACATTTAAATGTGGAAGACTGGAAGTACAGATGATATGTGATTACACGGTGTGAATGTAAATACACCACCAAAACCCTTAACAAATTACATTATATCCCAAACTCAGCAGTCCATCTGCTCACACACTCTCACACACCCACCGGCTCCCCAGTCAACACCCAATACAGTTCACAATCCTCCTCATCCATGACGGAGCCCCAACCGGTCCAAGCACCTGGACCTGTAGGGGGGACGGATCCTTCCCCATTGCTGCCCCCCTCCCTCTGGAACTCCAGCAACACAACAGACATTCTCGCTCACGCTCCCCTTTCAAAACTGCATTCAAAACCAGCCTAACAGTAGTAGTAGTAGTAGTAGTAGGAGGAGGAATGATAATAGTAGTAGGAGTAATAGTAGGAGTGGTAGCAGGAGTAATAGTAGTAGTAGTAGTTAGAAGTTATAGTAGGAAGAGGAGTTGGAGTAGTAGTAGTAGTAGTAGGAGTAATAGTAGGAGTAGTAGTAGGAGTGGTAGCAGGAGTAATAGTAGGAGTGGTAGCAGGAGTAATAGTAGTAGTAGTAGTTAGAAGTTATAGTAGGAAGAGGAGTAGTAGTAGTAGTAGTAGTAGTAGTAGTAGTAGTAGTAGTAGGAGAAATAGTATGAGTAGTAGTTGGAGTAGTAGGAATAGGATTAATAGCAGTAGTAGTTGGAGTAGTAGTACCGTTAGTAGTAGTTCTAGTAGTAGTAGTATTATGACGTAACAAACAAGAAAAAAAAAGATCAATTGAAATGAATTTAATTATGAATCAGTTTTTGCTTGTAGATGTTACCGTTGCATATTCTAGATAAACATGTTATAGTATATTTTCAGTTAAGTTATGAACTCATAACATGAGTAACCCTTCAGCCATAGACAAAATGCTTGTGGGGTTTTTTTTTGTACACAGAATACTGGCCGGCATACCGATCAGCCACAATCAATCAATCTGGTTAATTCTCCAAAAACATTTATTTCTAACAAACACTGGGAACTGACATCTTTGTTTTTTGGTATTATTTAAATCTGGTACAAGTTAAAACTGTCGTCTGTCCATTTCATTGGCCTCTCCTGCTCCAGCATTCAGACCAGGGGGGGGGGGTTGCTGGTGAAAATCTGCCTTTAACCAAATGGTCTCGGCTGGCTGGAGGAGAGCTTTCCTAATGTGTGGTGTACTTAGTATGGAAGGACTTGGGCCAATTTCAGCGCTTCAGAGTGTTCCAGTGAGTTCCAGAGACGCAGCAAGGGTCCTGAAGAAGCTTCATTTATTCTCAGCAGGGCAACAGAAGGGAAGTGAGTTCCGCCAGAGATACAAATGGTGTACCCATGTGAGACGACAGCGAGCGCTCCAACCAAAGGTCAGATTCCCCCAATTTCATTTCTTCTCCTTTTTTTTTGTTTCCCCCTCTTTTCCTTACAGTCGCTTTGACAGAAATATGAAATACAGACTCATGCCTGTGTTTTAATGGACGGCCACAGATCAAGGTTTTGTTTCTTGTGGAATAAAAATCCAGTACTTTCATCTCTCGGTTGTTATCTTTTTCAATATGATCTGTCTGCTAATGAATCCAACCAGAGAGCATGGTAATAGTACCTCATTTTAGTGAATGAAACCATGAAAATCTTTGGAGGGAGAATTTGGCTTCAGGGGAAATTCGGTTTACTGAAAGTAGGCACTGTAGCTATTCTTCCTACATATCCAGAGTCACAGTAACTCATTTGGTGGGTTCCTATGTATCTTTGTAGAGATTGAGGATGTGTTAGCTCAGGTAGCTTAGCCTCAGCTCAGTTTAATTTAATCATGTGAAGTGTTACAGTGCTGCAGAGCCGAGACATTGTTAAACGTCCACATATTTACAGCAAATCTGTTTGAAAATCCTACAGATTTAGAGCCGGATTAAAATGAAGATGATTTTATCTGCACACTAGACACTGAAATACATGGAAAGAGAAGATTTGTGTTTAAGTGGCAATATATGCAGACAGAATGTGTAGTGAAAGCAAGGCTTGTGCACTTAAGGGAAAGAAGCTTTATGTTTTACAATCAGCAATAACACAAGAATCTACCGTTATAGTCATCCATACAATGTGGTCTAGCCTGGACTTTACTAACATTATTAGAGTTGTAATTCAAACCCCCACTAAGACTCTGTAGAGACCCCCAGTTGCTCCTGGACTCTGACCCTCCATCTGACCCATGCACAGCCTCCATTAGGGCTTTTGACGGATAACGTAGGCCGTCATTGTGGTCTTAGAGTTTTTGGGTAAGGTATTTGTATGCGGTTTGCATCTCAAGAATCCCAAAATTGCGAGCCTGCTGAGGAGGAGGAGTCAGTGGAGATATCTGCCCAGAACCATTGGCAGCACATTTATGAAGAAGCAGATTGGCTGCAGGTCGTCTAGCCAGGCCATCTGAATTGGCTGGACGAGTCCCTGGAACAACCCATGCTGTTAATCCGGAAACCCTCTGATCAAATTTAAAACGATGTGAGTGGATGAGACAAATCTGTAAAAAAACGGTGGATCTTTTCCAGTCGTCTATGAAGGATTCTGTGCATATGTGTCCTTTCGTGTCATTTCTGGAGAAATCCTTGGGTGTGCGCAAATAGGTTTGATTTCTTTTAATTGAAACTCAGGTAGCGGCGTCGACCAGATGCAATCCAATCCAATTAATATAAAATATGAAATGGAAGTATGGTAAGAACACTTCAGGGTATAATTTCTAGGTAATTAAACGAGAGGAACTGTAGAGCAAAAATACAGGACTTCTGTGAGTACTTTATAGTAAAATATAAAACAGAGTGACAGTCTATTTAATACGACTGTTTATTTATCTTGGAATCGTATGCGATACACCTTCTCAGTGGCCTGTAATGGTTCCATTACAACCTGGCACTGACTCTCAGCAGGTTTGTCACTTCTATCATTGCCCCAACAAACAAAACTAAAAGGGAATGGGAGGTTTGTTCTAAACCAACAGTAACCTCAGTAGAGCACCATTTAACCATGAGACAATAAGATGATGTGGTAGAGATGCTAGGCCAAAATGCATTGTAGGAAATGTAGGATGTCAGCAGAAAGACGACAAAGCTAAGAGCATTCTCAAGCCATGGCATTCAGGCTTAAACGGGTATTTACCCGACACACACAGACACATTTCAGTTGCCGGTTATCTCAAAAGCCAAAACTTGACTTGTGACTCACCATGTCCCCATTTGCTGAAGCACACTTTGACAAATGTGTGTTGGGGGCCAATATAAGAAAGGCAGCAGAGTCCGCTTAGCTGTTACCGAGAACCTGAGGTAAAGAAATCCTCTTGTGGCCGAGAGCTTTGTGCTTTCCGGCTCCCTGTTGCACCAACACAGACTGTGAAATTAGCTGAAACAAATGAATGCCTTGCCGGGGAAACAAGGGTGGCTGGCAAAAAGAAGACGAAAAAGAAATGTGGTCTCGGTCAAAAGATATTTGGCCAAGCTCATTCTTGGCACATCTCCTTTGAGGAAGAGCCTGTACACGCTTTGTATTAGTCTCTTAAAAACCAATGAGACCAAAATAATTTTTAATCAAATACAGTAAATGGAAATGCGAGTAGAAACGAGAGCAGGGCAGAGTGGGAAAAGATGCCGATGATGAAACGTCTGACCGTCCACGCAAGTGCAAAGGCTAATGATGATATTCAATAAAACTGTCAATATCTGGCCAAAGATACAGGCGTTAACTGTACAGTAAATTGATTGGAGTTTGATTCATAGTAAGAGCAAACACTTGGGGTTTATCTTTGCGTTTGCAGCCTCTTTGAAAAAGTGGGAGAGCGTTTGCAATTTAGCGCTATTGGCAATAACCTCCAGCAGTATGTATTCCGGCCCTATGGCCTGACCTTTAAGAAGCCCCTATAAATTAGCCAGCCCACAGTTATTCAACACAAGGCATTAAAGAGTAATGCGCTCTCTCCAGCTCAGAAGCATCCCTGCTGGGGAAACTGCAGGCGACGTCGACTCCCTCGGGTCGCATTTTTATTAACCGAGAGCTGCTTCCATCGGCACCTCATCTCACTCATCGTGTAAATGGGATCTGAAAGAGCTGGACAAGGGAAAGCACTCTGGTGTAAAGTCAATACAGTTCAATGTGGGAGCGAAACCTCATTAAAGTATTTTTAATGGGGTATTTTTATATGTTGTATGTCCCCCCCTAACGTCTACTGTATTTGCATGTCTGTATTTGCATGTCTGTCAATTTGAGGAAAACAATTAAACATTGATTATAACCTCTTGTATGCAAGTTTGGGTGTATTTTGCTAGTATGTTTCAGAAAGAAATGGAAGATTAAATAGTTCAGTTTACACACTGAGAAAATGACTGTTTATCCTCACAGTTTGAAGAAGTCTCTCGGGGAAGGAAAAGAAAAGTAAGCCAGAGTGCCTTAAGATGCAGTACCACAAAGGATTCAATTCAAAAAGCCCCAAATATACTCAAGAAATACAAAGCCAATAAACGTGGTTTGCTCATAGTTAATAACCTTTCTGCTAATGTGTGTCCTGGTAATATTTGAGAATCATTGGTATATTATGGAGACGTGGGGAGGTTTTGGGGTGTTTGCTTGATAGCCAGAAGCCTTGTGGTAACCATCAGCACTGTTCAGATATCTTCATGTATATAATTTATATATATATATATATATATATATATATATATATATATATATATATATATATATATATATATATATAAATAAATGCATGTTCTTTCCCAAAAAAAAAGGATAAATTGTAGGTATCGTCTGACTGGAGAAATGTTTATACTACTTGGTTCTGGGTTATTTCAGATGATACCCTTAAAAAAAAAAAAAAGGTACTGAGATCTGATACCCAGCCCTGCTTGTCACAGAGAAAGCAAGTGAAAGGGAAGACAAAGCAAACCTTTACAAGTCAACAGTCTGGAGTTCTGACCACACTCGCAATAATTGGGGTCAGAGATATTTCTCTGCTTGGCACTCGCCATTGATTCCGATGTTTACTTAAGTTTGTGTGGGTAAAAGTACATTAAGATCATTAAGGTTCTTGAAAGTCCAGTTGTTGTGTAGGTGGTGGAAGAAAGTTATGATACTTGAGACCGAGCTGGAAAAAAAAAGAAAGAGGGGAAGCCATCTGCTCGACGCATCGGGCTAATTCCTCCAGCATTTGTCTAAAGACAGGAATGAGAGCGCCAATGCCGCCACTGGCTTTGGACATCACCGTCGAAAGACTGGCAGTGAGCAGCGACGCGCAAGGAATTCATTAATGGACACTTGTGAATTCAAAGTAAGCCGGCATGTTGGTCCATCAGAAATCATCTGAGGCCCTCCGCCATCCCGCACAGTAAGACTCCCATCCTTTGCCGTTATTAGCTCGTTTTGGAAGGAAATGAAAAGCAAACAAAAATACGAAAGGAAATGCGAGACAGACAGTTTGGGCGGGGTCGTCTAGGAGACCGCCGGCCATTTCCTGCAACAAACTAAAAGTTCAGGTTGGCAATCGTTTGTCACTAAGTCAACAAACGAGCGACAAAAGAGACCGTTTCACGGGACACTAACTCCAATCACCGGGGTGAAAGTCCTTTGTTTGTAACATGTTCTTACCATCCACCAATTCCACGGGAGGATTTACAGATTTTTTTTTAAAAGCTCCATGCATCTATCCCCGGCTGCGATTAAGAGAGTGATTAGGATAAAAACAGCAGCGCTAGTGTTGCAACAGTCAGGTGTAATGTCTCACACAAAGCGGCCATTATTGCCCGCCTGTTTTCCCAGCACTCTCCTCTTTGTGTCTGAGGCTCCTTTACCCATCAATCATCTTTATGCGCCCAATAAGAAGATTTATTAGTCGGTGGAAGTTGGTCGGAGATGAGATTCTTCTCTGGCTAGAAAATAATGGGCAAAAAAAAAAAACACACACACCCAGCCGCTTCTACACATAGGGCTGTATATAGACGATGGCTTGTGAGTATGCAGTTATTACTGAGCCGTGACTAAATGTGTCCTCAGATAGCGATGGAAATAGGTTTCCTAGGAAGTTAGACAGACTCACATGGGGGGGAAAAAAAACAGGCGAGATGGTCTTTGCATTGACATGTAGGGCAGCTCATACGTCTCGTTGCGGCCTCGCTCTCTCACTCAGATGACTGCGTTACACGTTCGCTGGCTGCATCATCTCTCAGACGGGAGACGGCTAGACAGGTAATACGCGTCTCGGCAGGAATTGAACAGGACACTTCCTGTCTTCAGGAGACAGAGGTGCACATACAGTAGCCTCAAATGAGCTCTCTGACAGTCGACTTTAATAGTAAGGAAGAAAAAAGGAAAAAAAGAGCAGCGCCGTGATGGTGAAACATGGCTGGAGGCAGCACTTAAAAAAATAAAAAAAAATAAAAAAATCTGGCATCTTTCATTGTGATACATGGAAAGCTCAATATGTCCAACAAAGCTCTGCCTTTAAATCCTCTCTCAGTGTGAGAGATAAGCACGCCGCAGCTTTTAGAGATGACAGCCAAATGTATTATGCTCTAGCAGGAGGGAGAGAGAGGGAGAGGGAGGGAGGAAGTACGCCGAGGTTGACGTGTGCCGTTTTCACCGTCGTGGTAACAGATTTCCTCGCCTGCTCTCCATACTGTAGCGACATCAGGTTTTCATGCCAGGTTCGGAGGAAAGCCACATGCTGCAGCCAGGAAGAGAGAATGAAGACTTGGTGGACAGAGCAGCTTTGCCACGAGGAAAGGGAAGCCCGATACTGGATTCCAGTCGTGAGGTTGATCATTACCTCCAGGCTTTTTTATACGACGATGAAGGGAAACAAAATAGATCCAACTACTTAAAACTGAGTTATCGGTGAAAACGGTTTAATATCAATATCACATCGTCGCCAAGGTCAAACACAAACAAACTTTGAGCCAAACTTCAATCTAGTCTAGTGCTCCACAAAATATGAAATCCATCTCAGCTTCATAGAATGATTTTTGAAAAGATGTTGAGTGATGAATTCCTTTTGCTTAAAGAAAAATAGTCACATATCACTGCCACGAGGCCGCCGTCAGATCACAGATCACAAGTCCATATTCTTCACAGCTCCAGTGACGTTCCGGCTGCATGCAAACTCTGTTATCAATTATCAATCTATTGGTTCGTCGTATGAAATGGTATGAAATGCACTCCCGTCAGCGCATCAGACGTGTGCATTAGAGACGTGCAGCTACATATGCACACAGATCAGGCTGCTCGGGTCATAAAAAGGGAACATCGTTAATGGCGATGCATGGTGTTGCTGCCGTCCCTGTGTGCATTTTCGCACAAGGAACAGCAGCACTTTATTTAATATTTCACAAGCTGAAAGTTTAGTTTTGTTTACCGCCATCTAATCCGTTGCATTATTCATCATAAGCGCACGGCGGCTCGTTGCCTTCTGCCGGAGTCTTCCGCTCCGATCAGGAGATCAGGAGTCACCCGGTTGGAGAGCACGGCAACCGAATGGCATTCATTCACCAAATAAAACACACACACGTTTTTCAAACCCATGGGTGCATGCATATATCTCTAGCATTGCATTTTCATCTATTTAATTGTCTTTTAAGTGACTATCTATCGATGGTGATTGATCATGTGAGCCACTAATTAAAGTGCTTGTCCTTGTTGCTTTGCCCAGAAATAGGATCTCCGTGTCTGTGGCCACATTCCCGCTGCAAATTCAAAATTAGTTTTAGCTTTTTCCTATCGGTCAGCATCGGTTGGTCTCCCAGATGGAGCTACTCACGGAAGCATGCTGCATCACCCCCGATATTAAACTTTTGTTTAATTTTATAGTTTATTATAGTTGAATTAGTAGCTTTAACTTATACTATTCCAGTGTGGTGAGGTTAAACAGCGTGTGTTCCCAGTCCACCTCTCTTTTCTGCTTGGAAAACCACATCTTTGCCGTCTGTGGCAAAACAAAGTAATCCACCATGACCTCTGACCTTTGCCATCTGTATTGTGCAAACAAAATAATACTTTTTATTTAACTTTTTTAGACAAATATAATTGGGTTTTTATTACAAGGGGTAGTTTTAATCGATATGAAACAAGTATTAAATAATACAAATAATTGAATTTAGAAAATTATTTCTTGCCTGTTTTTCGACTCCTTCCTTAAGAAATGACTCCAAGCTCCGTTAGGAGGTAGTATTCTTCTTTCTCACCAGGAAATCAAACACAATTTTGAATTCCTCCTCCATTATTGTAGTTCAGTTCAGCTGAATGTACATGTAGGATGTGCCTTCCTCCACTGTGCCGCCGGGTGAAAAGTGACGTTTACAAGTGGAAGTGACAAAACAGGGGAAAGAAAGTAGTATATCGTAAATACACGGCGATCCCGTTGGAAATAATTAAAATGATTTATTATAATTAATAAACGATTGCGCCGATCTGAGGATAAAACACGTCTTCTCAGTCTTTTATTCTGAAAAGCAGGTCATCATATAGATGAGACGCCGTAACGGCAGGTGAACCATCAACACTTTGTCACAAATCTAGAACCCGCACTATTTTGTTTGGATGATCTCAGCGTGCCTGCTTGCACATGGAGGCCTCATTATTTGGATGTAGTACTATATTTCATGTCACACATCAAAAAGGTACCCAACCCACACGGGGCTAACGAGACACAACAAACATAACAGACGGGGGGGCAATAACATCACATAACAAGTGCGAGAACAAATACAACAAACTCACGTCAAACAAAGAGTGTGCCTTTAACGCATCAAACAGACCTCCCACACAAACAGAGCGAGCTGTGATCGCAGCCAGCAAACGGTCCACGTTCATCAGATCGGGACATGGTGCAGATGTTTGGAGGAAAGGCCTGGATCTACCGCCGTGACGTCATGGGACAGAAGAAGTGATCCCACAGGTGACACTTTCTATTATCCTCTGGAATAGAGTGGAAGCGGC
Organism: Chelidonichthys spinosus; assembly: GCA_029853015.1. Lineage (NCBI taxonomy): Eukaryota > Metazoa > Chordata > Actinopteri > Perciformes > Triglidae > Chelidonichthys > Chelidonichthys spinosus. The sequence continues at coordinate 19,397,142 of CM056835.1, forward strand.
GGGTCTCTGCAGCGCCGGAGGCGACGTGCCGCCCTCCCCGCTGCCTTATAAGTGATCAATAAAATATCACAGCAGGTTTTTAGGAGCGACTGGAAGCTGGAGGAATCATAACATTGTAATAAAAGGAGAAGACATATAGCTTTACATTTCACTCACTGCAGATGCAACAGTGTGTTTCCATTTCTTTCTCACAAATAAAAACACATCACCTTTATTATCACAATAACCCCAGAAGAAAGTTATATTAGACTCTATATTACCCTATATTAGTTTGTTTTTTTTACAAGTAAAGACTTGGAAAAAACTAATTACACTAATGTTTACTAATTATGAGTGACGCTACACTTTGTTTCATATCATATTTATCGTCTCGTATCAGATTATATTAGTAAATCATTTATTAACTGCATCTATTAAAACATTTTAAATACTAGTGTCCACAAAACATGCTTTCTCATCCTCATACTTTGAGAAAATCACACTAAGTTTACTCCAGAAACAAAAACTAACGGCTTAAAATGCAAATATTAGGATGCCAGCAAAGCAATCCTACATCGAAATTTAAAAAATAAATAAAAATTCACACACGTGTGTCTGTTAATGACTGATACATGATGTGTTAACCTTTGAGAAATTGTAAAACATTTACTCATTGGTGATGAAATGATGTTAAAGGACATATTAAAAGGTTTACAAACTATTTAGTAATTAATTTTAGTATATAAAACACCATGTGTGCAAAAATATACAACAAAATACTTATAATTAGTAAACATTAATAAACATATTTGAATTGTTTGTTGTTATAAGAGTTTTCCCCATTTAATAATTATGGATATTTACAACAATTGCGGGTCATCAGGTCCCAACATTGACTGCCGTTCCCGAAACGTCACACCAGTGAACATTAAGGAGTAACACCCGTCCTTCCATATCCCAGAATCCCCCGCTGTGAAGCGCGGCTGACACCAATTCCCTCGGCGTGTATCTCATTTGCTAACTGCGGCTTCATGTCCTCTCATTTCCCCTCATCTCATCACGGAGACCCGCAGGCAAGTTGTTTGCACATCACACAATTCACCCCTCAAAAAGAAAATTTAATATTTTTCCCCATCGCGCTTCACAGAATGACTGTGCAACCGAGCCGCACTTTCAGTTAATTTCTGATTAAAATCACAAAGGGGCTTCTCCTTTCCCGTTATTGTGTTGTTTTTCTCCCCGTACGGAGATCAAATTAAGTGTGTAACAGTCCCAGAAATGATGTTTGGCTTTCGTCTAATCTGCTTATTTTCCTCATAATGTGACACATAACGGCTGCAACCTGTAATCTTCACTGCTTATTAATTACCACCAGCCCAATGATATTGTACATTTAAAAAAAGAGGCGTGAGCTGACATCACCGTTGTGTCGCGTTTCATAGTTCATCACTCAGTCGACGACGTGCTCCCATTTCCCTTCGATTGGGAGCCAGCGAAGGGGGAAATGGGCCTGAGACCTATTTACTGAGCCATAATCCTATCAATTATTAATCAGCCGAGTCCTAGTGATCACATCGCCCTCACTCTGCTTTTGGATGAAAGCTTTTTCGATGTTGAGAATTCACCTCTGACCCCCTATTTTCGATTTTCCCTCTCAAAGCTGGAAGATCCTCAGATTTCTTTTCTTCCGTGGGGATCTCCACCACGCAATCTGCAACTTTATAGTGTCGTTTTTTTTTTCTTTTTCTTCAGTGGCCGTCGTATTCATCATGACTAATTGGCAGGATTTTACAGCACCTGACTTAATTGATTAAGATACCTCCAATCACAAAGACAGCTTAAACACGGCGTCTGGTTATGATGGAGGCGTTTCTTTTCGATCGGTGGAGCTTCGCCCTCTCTTTATAGAGCAAATCGAGCCACAAAGGAGGAAACGGTGTAGGAGGAAGGAAATCATAAGGAAAAAGTTCAAATCCAAAGAGAACATAAGTATCTGCCAGAATTACCATTAATATGTCATCGCAGCGTACTCTCCCTTTAAATTTGAATCAGATTTGTGCAGGTTTTATGTCTACATGGATCTTTTTTTTTTTTCTCTTTCTAAACTGCCACTGTGAAGGAGTAGTCATCAAAAGGCTTAGTCAAAAGACACACTAACACACACACGAACACACACTCCCAGGGACTTAGTTCGCCCTCCACAGTGCCTCTTTGAAATGTGCCACTGTGCTCCCGAACAAAGGTAATAATGTCTCTCTTCTGCTGCTATCTAGGTCGAACCAGATCAATCAGTCTTTGGGCGAAGAATCAGCATGTGCATCGCTCTTTTGTAACCGTGTGTGTGTGTGAGGGTGTGTGTGTGTGTGTGAGGGTGAGGGTGGGGGGGTGATGTAAATCAAAAGACTTTCAGTTCAGCTGAGGAGACGCGGTTCAGACACTATCAGCCCGGCCATCAGTGACCCTCGGCCCCCGAACAATGGGTCATTACAGGGACCCGAGAGGCCTTAATAGACCGACTGACGGATGGACTTGGAAAAGGTGTGTGTGTGTGTGTGTGTGTGTGTGTGTGTGTGTGTGTGGGTCCCATTCCACAAATGGGAAGTGGCGAGTTTACGGGGTCATCAACTGAAGTGCAACAGGTGTAGTTGTTTGAACACGTTCTGTAGCTTTAAAACATACAAATATTTATTTTACAAAATATGGGACTATTTCTTCTCTAAGAATACTGTAAAGTACGAAACACTGAAAAAAGGGAAAGCTTGAATTCCTCATCTAATGTTGTCCTTTCTGATAAGTTTGATAAGTTTGTCCATGAATGCTTGAAATGAGCAGGAATCATACATTTTCTACATTTTTTTTTTTTATAGATATTTTTAGATTCCGGCCATGAATACAAGGAGGTGCATGGAATTGAGTTTGTGTTGCTAAGAAAACCTTTCCAGAAACAGTAGGCAGTACAATGGAGGATAGGGATAATCCAAAGAACACACATTTATTTCTAAGGGCCGTGATGAAAATGTGGAAAAGGCATTAAACTCCATAGTAATGAAGGGGAGGCAGTAATCTCAGACAGATGTCTCCCAATCTGGACAAGTTAGACCAAAAACGTAGATCAGCATTTGACTATATTGTGCAACCACCTGTAAATTCTTAATAGTAAACCAATGATATGTACTTTAGCATATTGGTTAGCAATCGGCAAGCTCATCGATATGTTAATTAGAGGAGAACCTGAACTCGGCCGTTCAGATAAATGAGCTCCCACTCTAACGGGCACTAAACTCCATTCCATTAAGGTGTTGGAGGAAAGGGGGCCCTGAGTGGGAGCTCAGTCAGACTTCACCTCAGCCATTTAGCCCCACCCCCCCGCTGGTAGTGGCTTTGACAGGACGTCAATACAACCAGACATGTGCTAATGGTAACGGCGAAGAGTACAGAGCTGCCGACAAACAATATGTGGCTCTAACGAAGTCAGGAGGTGCTGCATATGGTTTTTTTTTCTTCTTCTTCTTCTTCTCCTGGAACAATCGATAGATACAATGTGTCTCCGATAAGAAAGGAAAGTTAAATGAGGCTCCAGCTATAGGCAGACAGGATGCGAACTCACACATGCAGGCAATTTAGAGATGCAAACAAAGTCGGGGCGCAACTAAATGGTGGTAAAAGCAAAAACTTCCATTATAGACAAATAAAATAAATAAATATATCAAAAGCCCGCTGGGAATTATGGAGCAAGGGCGAGATAGCCCGTCACCGCGGAGCAGCTCTGACTACACCCCGGACCCACTTGATAAAGCCTGAACAAACATGGCACCACACACCATTGTGTACTTGTGTTTGTTGCAGAGACTCCCCCCAGAAGAAATCCACGTATTCCCTCAGGAGTCTCATTTGGTGCCACATCAAGATACCCTCTCCCCGTTCTCTCGGGTAAACAATGGAGGCGGCGGTGACTCGGTGCCGGCCGGACGGGGCACTTCGCCGCCGCCGTATGAAAGTTTCATCAAAAGAGCAGGTACAGTCGTATCTCTGGGGGGTTGGGGGGGCACGAAGCCACCGACCAGGAAGAGTTGGCGAGCGGTCTCATATCAAATTTAGAAGTCATTAGGATCGCTAATAAGCACCGGCCGATGCCGTGAGCCTTTTTTGCTGAATACATTTTGGCTGGATAAACAACCGTGAGGCAGGATGGAGGGATATTTAACAACCGCGGCGTTCCTCGGCTCCCCAGGTGTCCACCCTCCCTACTTTGTTGACCCTCGTGTCAATACAGGCTGCAGAGTGTTTAATCTGGAGTGATAAATTCCAATCATGAAGATTAAAATGCAGCGTGTGAAACAGGAATATCTTTCTTCTCCTTTTGGTACAACCGCCACTTAGAACCCCAGCAGGATGTGGACGGATGTAAGGGCGACTTAGTGCAAGGTCAGCTGTGATCTCGTCTCAGCTTTTTGCCCGCTTATCCCAGATTTCTCCTTTCAGACAGCATCGACACCAAGGGATAACCAAACCCCCCCCCCCACGTTTGTTACATTCACCACCAGCGTGTTATAAAGACAAACGGCCAATTTCCGATCGCGTTGAAACACTCGAGCACGTCTCGCGGTGTGGGAGGTGAACTCCCGAGTGGCCCTCCGAGGGTGGGGGGGGGGGGGTTACGATACAAACCCACCGCGTGGAAGGTAGAAATCAGGTCAGAGCAGCCGAGACACACATTGTTTAGCAATTAGATGTTTTCTTAACACCTTCCGGAAGAAATTGGACCACTTGAGAACTGATCCCAGTTCCCCAAGAGGGGAGGGTGGGAGGAACGGCTCACCTTTCACTCTATGTGAAGATATGAATTAAACCGCGAGTAGCAGCAATGTTTATCCCAATGGAAATACATTATATTTGGATCGGGTTTGAATGAAATTATACAGCCTGACTACACATTTTACCAATAACACATTTCAGTGTAAAGATTCACTAATATTACTAATGAATCTCAATCTTAAAACCTCAAAAGGTAAATTAAAAAAATAAATAAATAAAAAAAACCTTAAAGCTTACCTTTATAGTTCATCATTCTCTTAAACTGAAACTTCTTTTTTTTTTTTTACATAGAGCCTTTCGTACACAATTGCAATACTAGGTGCTTAACAATGCAGTGAAAATACAGCAATAAAATGAATATAAATACAATAAAAAAAAACAAAACGAATGATTAAAACACAATGAGAAGTTGATTTGAGCCAAAACGGTGAATTTAAACCATGTCAGTTATTGTGGACGAGACTCTCTTGCAAAACTATAAATTTAAAGCTTACCTTTCCAGTTCAGCATTCTCTTAGTCATCCATTTTTTTTATTTAATATTACTCTTATTCATATTCATCATATTGCTGTACTTCCATTGTATAGTTAAGCACCTTGTATTGCAATTTTGCATGAAAAGTGCCATATAAAGACAGTTAAGTATTTATTTATGAATATATTTTTTGATGTCTAAAAAGGAGGAAAAACTAAAACGAAAGGGATTATTTTAAATGTGCTGCTGTTTCATTCTCTGAAATCTGAAATATGAGAAGTTGATTTGAATGTGTTTAAACTGTGTTGGTTATTAGGGACGAGACTCTCTTGTAGCACCTTTTAGAGCTTTTAAAGACAACACAGGCGTAGTTTGTCTAGTTGGGCTCCTGTGATCTGAAAGTACAAAAACTATTTACAATGACAAGTTTGTAAATGGAAAAAGAAATGACTTGCTAAAAAGTTGAACGGCACCTTCATCGTTCCAGAAAAAAGAAAAAAAAAATCCTACCTCGAATAAATGAGCGAGATAAGTGGAATAAACAAATCTGGTCCATGATGTGCGATTGTGACAAAAACATTTTGGCCTTGATCGACGGCACGAGAGCGAGTCAGCACATTGTTCCACGTCGATCGCCAGAAACGCTCGGAGCGACTCGCGACACGCCGTCTGACGAGATGACAAAGGAGCAGCGGAGTAAAAGAAGCCTCATCAAACGAGATCCGATCAGCACTCTCGCCGCCGCCCGCTGAGAACATTGTGTCATTTTTGAGAGTATTAATGTGTGCAAAATGATATCTCGGAGGACCTTTTTACACACAATCAAGTGGAAACTCTCACATCCAGCTGCGTTAATGAAAGTATCACCAGCGAGGTGAGATCTACCTTTCAACAGAGCGGCAACAACAAAACACCTCGTGGCTGTTTGCAAAACTTTTAATGTTCCCGGCTGAATTTCAGCTGAGTCATACCGCCGGAGCCTATTGCGTCAGCAGAACATGACTTTGTAGTTCTTCAGCTGATGCCATGCTAGAAAGGAATCCGTGTAAATAAAGGACATATGAGTGTGTGAATGCAACATTATCATATATTTCAGATAAAAACAAAAAAAAAATGATGGTATAACTGCTGAGGTGTGGAAAATGCAATGACACGGCAGAGAAAGCCGTCAGACAGGGGAGGGAGAAACCAGCAGTGAGAATATTCTGAGAGAAAAAAGGCAAACAGTAAAAAGTAATAACGGTTATAAATATCCATCAGTTCACAAACAAATACTTCCTGCACCAACACTGACCTGCTGGATTTACCCTGGCTGTGTTTACAATGAGAGATTATTGCAGACTTTTCTGGCTGCTGTTTGCTTTCAGTGTACCTCCAAATAAAAGTGCTTCAGCCTTTTTTCCTTAACGGACTCTTTTCTATCAGAATAAATAGACAAGCCCCGGACTTTGTGTTATGATATTTCACATCCTATTCAATGCAAAACAATAACAGAACAACGGATCAGCTGTATCATTCATGCAAATAGTGAATGCAGGAAGTTGCATAAGGGATGATTTAAAACGCGTATCGTCTGCATAGAGAAGCATTTTACTTTTTTAACAGACAGAATTGCCGATATCGTTACAGATATTTTTTGATCAATAGGATCAGCTTTTGTACTTCCATGTGGGCGAGAGCAGCGTTTCATGATTAATGAGGTGAACTCGTCATCAATAAGCCAAATCAGATCACATCAACCAGGGGTTTAGATGCTGTGGTTTCCACATCCGTCCGTCTCCTCGTGTTTATCTCCCCGTCTGACTTCCATCAACGCCGATGTCGTTTATTAGCGAGCGTCGTCACATTACTTACAAAAATAAAAACCTTCTCGCATATTCATTTTCATTTCTAAAGCGTTAGTGAAAGGCTCATTAAACCCCACTGTGGTTCAATTATGGATGACATTGATCGACGCCACCTAGGAGACACAGGAAGCACTGGTATGTAAAAAGGTACAGACTTCCAACGCGCCATGATGCCGTTAGATCCTGAAGAGAAGGAGCGTCCGTCAGAAGCCGCCAAGAAAGCAAAAGGAAGAATCTGCAGCGGCGGATTGAGCGTCGCTGAACGTCTACATGCTCACTACGGCATGGATGAAAACAAAAAAAAAAAAACACAACTCTCCCTTTTTTTATTGAGTTTATCTAAAACATTCCTCACAAGCATCACAACCCCCCCGTTTAAAAAGCCAGCCGTTTGTGATTATTCTGAAATAATCACCTGATTTCCATAAAGCCGATCATTACGGAGCGTTTGGAGGGATCGGAACAAAATAACAAACAGTGTGTTTAACCTTCCCGGGAGACTTCACATACATACTTAATGATAAGGCTCATTGAACAGGTGCATCCAGGGAGGTTCCCATAAAATTACCCATAATGCCTATGCGATTAGCCTATATGTTATGTCCTACTAGCTCCCTGATTGCGGGGCGCGAAGCAATATACGAGGCGGCTCGATCCTTTTTAACTCGCTGGTATTAACGAGCGCCCCGCTGTGTTAAAATCCTCCGCCTCCACGAAGGCCAGGCGCTAAGGAGGAGCCGGTCATTTAGATTTACACAGTCTGTAAAAAAAACAGTCACCTTTGACACCCACAAATTATCCTCAGAAAGAGCTTCCATTTGAATTTCATTAGCTACGTACAAAGGGACTGGAGCATGTTTTTCCATTCTGCCATGTGGTTAAAATGACAGATTCCGAGTTTAAACTCCAGAAAGGTGAGAAAATGACAGACATAGTACTGTTTGAGTGCATCACTTTAAAACCACGTGAAACCGTCTTTAACAAAAATCACACTGCCGCACAATTAACTGCACTCTCCATTATGTTTGGAGGTTATTTTATTCCCTCCAGGTTCGCAGTCACAGTTTGAAAGTGAAATTACACCAAAGAAATTCTCCCAAAACCGTTTTTTTTTTTTTTTTTTTCCTCCGATCGAGGCTACGAAACTACTACTCAGTTATTATGGGATATGGGACACGGACAATGAAGATAGAAATAAGTAACAACATTGATGAAGGTGTTTGAATACAGACGGCAGCGTTCCGGAAAGACAAAATTCGAATTTAAACTCCAGAAAGGTGAGAAAATGACAGACATAGTACTGTTTGAGTGCATCACTTTAAAACCACGCGAAACTGTCTTTAACAAAAATCACACTGCCGCACAATTAACTGCACTCTCCATTATGTTTGGAGGTTATTTTATTCCCTCCAGGTTCGCAGTCACAGTTTGAAAGTTTCATCAAAGTGAAATTACACCAAAGAATTTTTTTTTTCTCCGATCGAGGTGACGAAACTACTAACTACTACTCAGTTGTTGTGGGATATGGGACACGGACAATGAAGATAGAAATAAGTAACAACATTGATGAAGGTGTTTGAATACAGACGGCAGCGTTCCGGAGTCTTACGCGGTCGCATCGTGCATGAAGTGACACGGCTGGGATATTTCAAAAAGTAAACATGGACGGACACTTTTGCCTGAAAGAAAGCTGAAAAGGAAGGAAGTGACACGTGATTGATGAGCTGCTGTAATCCGACATGTGCAGCTGTGGACAAGAGGGTTATTTGATGAATGCAGACCGCTTCAGCAACATTCACGCTTTAAATTCCTGACAATTTAAACTCAGGAAAATACTAGCGTCCTATTGGCTCCTGCGTGAAGCGGTTGCGGACGCGTGGCGACGCTGAGCTTCGTGGGAGGCTGGCGATAGTTTTGGCGTCTATCTGCGAGTAAATTTGGCACGAAAACACACTGATAATCTTTCTAATATAATAATTATAAATGACGTATTATATATGCCGTCATCTGACAAATCATACGAGATGCTACACTTCAAAAATGTGGCTGTTCACTTATTAAAGCACCAAGAACAGTTTTTTTTTTACTTTTTATATAAAGTAAAGTATGTATTGAAATATTAAATGTATAGGCAATAATGCAAATAATAATAATAAAAATACAAGATGCATATTATTGGCATAACAGTGGTTTAAGTTATTTACAGTTATTGCAAATGTGAGTATCTTATATGGCCATGGAGATACCAGAAACACTTTTAGAAACAGTTTGGCATTATACTTATAAATTATATTTTACCTCAGCCTTTCTCGCCCATCTATGTTAATGTAATTAATACGATAATAATGCATGACAAGCAGTTTACTTTGTCCTTACTTTGTCCTTATCTTACAGTCAGAAGGTTGCCGAGTTTTACAAAGAAGCGCTCCCCTCCCCAAAAGCTCCCCTTTTTATGCATGCACATATGTTTCTCCTCTTCCACAGGATAAAAAAAGAAGAAAAAGAGAAAGAAACTATTTCAATTTTAATGCCTTCTGCTCATCCTTCAGATCCAGACAGCCGATCCACTTAGCCATAAAGTTAATTCTAATTCCTCCGTCCCGTCGAGAGGGCTAAGAGTCCCACCTCGCCTGCTAGAGCTCGGAGATAATATCACAGGTGGCTCGAGCAGCGGGGGAGCCCCAAATCTCTATTATCGGCCCGAGGGGAGCGACGGTGGAGGGAGGAGGCAGAGGAGACCGCAATATGGTGAGTTTAGTTTCACCTGGCCTCACAGTTTGACCTCTGAACCACGTGTCAGCTCCTCCAGAAGAGCTTAAAAATAATTAAGGCTCAAAAAGTGGATTGGGATAATGGCGTGCATGTTAAGTGCTCACAAGTGTATTAGGCACATTAAATGCACAGCGATACGGAGGAGCTTGTTAAATACTGAATCCGCCGTCAGCCACACGAGCAAAGCAACGTCGATACGAGATTCTTCTGGCAGAGCACGAATAAAAGGTGGGAACATTTTAAATATGTTCACGTCCCGTTGACTTGTCCGTGCATTTTAAAGATCAGGTGAGGAAAAAAAAGGAAGGCCTTATCTCCTCCAATACCCACGAATAAATTGAAGTGGGCATTTGTCTATATTTGTACTTTCCCTTTGGAGCAGGGTCCCTAGAAGTTAAGGTCAAGCGAGGTCACGGTCAGATATGAAAACTGTGCGACTGAATGGAAAAACAACTCTTTTTCTTCCCCCCACATGTGCTGAAATGTCTGCACAGAGGTGTTCCCTTAAACCGGATTATTCGGGGGTTCATCCAGAGTTTAAAGTGGCGTTCGGCTTCCTAATGAGTTGTTTTTCTTTCCAGGTTCAGAGAATTTTCGATGTGCAATTCTTTGCAACATAAATAAAGTGTCTAATAATAGCATATATGCAATATGTTATTGCTTTTTTAAACCCCTATGAAATGTCAAAGTGAAAACAGGAAGTTAAAAAGAGTTTTATTGCACATTATTAGTTCTAATCCCTGTTTTTTGGGGGGTGGCTACTAGAACATTCTCTTCTGTTGGTCAGATGTTCACCCAGGTGAACCATAGGTAATGCCCAGCAGCTTCCAGCCTGGCATGGGCAGGATCAGTGCATCGTCCAGGGAGAGCAGACGGGAAGTGAGACCACGGCCAGACGGGAAACGCCACAGACAGGTTAAGGTTAAGATGCACTGTCCACATGCATGAAAGTACTAGTTTATAATTTAATATACCCATATAATAGTATATTAACAAAAGAGAGATGATGATTAAATTGTCTCAATATACAAAATATCACATTTTTGTGTGAAAAAAAGAACAAACTTGATTAAATATACTCTACATTAATTTCCCTGTGATGAAGTTGATTTTCTATGTTTCTAGACTTTGTATGATGGGAGCTCCGGAAGCCGATGGAAGTAATAAAAAGCAGAGGAATAAAACCAAGCGAGAGACGGAGGTGAGAGGGTCGAAGTGTGAAAGCAAGAAGGAGGAGGGAGAGAACAGAAGGCCGAAGGAGAGGAAAATGAGAGGGAAAAAAGAGGAGGGGAAATGTCTCTTTTTTTCCCCGCTGACCCGCTTCCTCTGCTCCGCCACCCTCCACGCCCCCTTCCCCTCTGGGCAGCCAGGTGGCTGGGCTGGGCACAGACGGCCCTCCTTCCCCTCTCCATGCTGGCCCTGCTGGCCGCGTCCAAACAGCGAGCAGCGGCAGTGGGAGGACGCCGGCCAGACGAGGTACAAAGGGAGGGATGGGACAGGCGGTGTTTGGAAGGCGCTGGCACGCTCACGCACCTTCCACGAGGACAGAGGACAGCCTGGCGAGCTCGAGGAGGCTTTCACCGAGCGAATGTTCTCAAGAAAAACCGACACGAGGAGGATGCATCCGACAGAGTCTTTTTGAAGCCGCTTAGAATTTCAGAGGCATCGGTTTATGTTTGAGTTATGTAATCTGCGCGGCAATTACTTTCTGCAAGGACAACAAGTGTGAAAATGTGGAGTCCCGCAGGTGGTCTCTAGAAGCTTTCGTGCCCATTAATGCCCCCATTTGGGTTGTCACAATACTAGAATTTGAGGCGTCGATACCGATACGCAGGAAAATACTCGACTCATTTTTGGAGAAAATTCATAAAAATTAAGCCGATTTAAAAAAAAAATAAAGATTAGAACAATTAAACATCAAGTTGTGTATATATAAATATAATTTATATTATATTTGACAACCCTAAAATCTATTGGATAACACCATTTTATGTGTTCATACAGAGCCGATGTAAAGTGAATGAGAAGAAATGCAGACCCAAACAAGCAACGTGTTGCTAACTGAGGGGGGGGGGATATTTCAATCATAGAGAGATTCCTGCTTATTTTACGCTCAACGACGTGATAAGAAATGACAATTCTGATTGATCGTCAGTGATCCAGCACTATAACAGTAAAAACGTTCCTCTTAAACTACATCCTTCAAATAAAAGTCCTACGGTTTGGGAAAAGAGAAACTCAATAACACTCTGACAAATGCTGTTAACACTTTTTACGGCTCCAAGCCCACAATCCATGATTATGTAATCGCTGCAAATACACATTACCGGGGGGACTGCGGCGCGACGTGTAAACAATGTATTGCAGACAGGTAGATGTTTTCCTTGACATAGTACGACTTTATTATCATTAAATTATGACTATGGTTGCGATGTTACTTTTTTTCCCCTCAACTTCTCAGAGATCTCAGATATGTGGGGAATGTGGAATGGACAGAAAGTTTGGAGCGGAAATTTTGCTGAAACACATTAAAGTTATTAAAGTCCAGGTGGTAATTAATGAATTATAATGAACTCATGTATAAAGGCGCCATATAAAGATGTTCTCAGCAGAGTATTGAATAATAAATACACAAATGAATTAAAGAAATACAGAATGCCTGCTATATGCCATTATTTTCATTCATATTTTGAATTTTTTGAATGATTTCCATGAATAAAGACATTTCCACCATGAATATGATGAAATCCCTGACATTAAGTGTCTTTTTCCCGGGCGAGGACACTGTACGTGTCCCCGCCGATGTAGAAACGCCCTTTACGGCAGCATTGTAGGTCACCGCTCTCTTGTAGGAATACCGTACGGTAATCAATCGTCGGGCCGCCGCCCGCACCAACGACCGGAGGACGACTGCAGGAGACGTCTCGGTCAATACAGCTTACTTAGGTTGAAATCATATTTCTCAGCCTCAACAGGGTACAGTGTACCCAAGGCTACCATCTGCACTTCCATGGCAGATGTCTCAGCCACTCCATCATCTGGGAGTCCTCGGGCCCTTTAGGGGGCCGCGCTGTCCGCATCGGAGTGAACACAGCAACCCATTGAGCCGGTGTACGGGAGGACGAACGGGAGGACAAAACTAAGAGGTCGTCTGTACGGACGTGAACAAAGCCCCATTCAAACACACCGCGGACACGCACAGAACTATGATGATGAATGGAGGGGGGGAAAAAAATTTAATGTCGGACTCTTGTTTGGCTGCCAAAAAAATGAATGTGTTCTGCGTAATGTGACAAATGGCACAATGGACACAGGGACATGAATGGGCCGTGACGTGGCCGTCATTGACGAGACAGGAAGGGGGCTAGAAGGGTGATGCCAATGATGTGCACAAAGTCCCCAGCAGCAGCGTTTAACCTTCGCGGGCCCTCGCGGTTAATTTGCCGCGCCGCCCTCGCCCCGCCACACAATCTCCCCGGCTAGAAGCTGCAGTCTGCAGCTGAAAAGGAATGACTTCGCAGGCAGAGCCACTCCGGCAGGGACGCGGCGCAGGCAACGCCAGCGATCTGAGGAAACCAATGTTCAAAAGCAGAAAAAAAAAAAACAATTGCAGCCTCGTTGCATCAGTTGGATGTCGGGTCCGCGGGAACATTGCTGAAAAATTCGTCATCCCCAAAGCCAACAAGGTCCACAAAAGTTAAAACCTAAACAATGCTCTATGAAGTGATTGATCTTCGCGGCATAAACACCGCTCTCTCCCATTCTTGAAGAAGAAGCCAAACTCATTGTAATTCAAGAGACACGGAACCGACGGGTTCCCTCTTCTCCCATTTAGTGCACTGACTTAGCTAAAACACATTTCACTGGATTAATCTGGTCCGCCTGGAAGGTGAAGATAAAACGTACTTCAGGCCAATATCAGCAGGAAGGACAAGGGAGGGAGGATAATCACACAGAGCAAAACTCTATCAGACATTGTAATGATAATTATTTATCGTCCCCTGTCAAGGTCAGGATTCTTTCCCCGACTTGTGGAAACTTTTTGGAACTCAAATAGAGCGATGGCATACTCTGCTCGCTCACTTTCCTCCCCGGCTTAACGACTATATGGCCGAGAAAAGGTGCAAAGGAACAAAAGGGACAAAAAAAAAAAAAAAAAAACCTACAAAAGCACAAGGTCAACAAGATACTTGGCCAACGACCCAAATTAATAAAGGTCCAGATAAAGAACAATGATTAATTGGCTCCTGTGCATCGATACAAGGCAAGGGCGAAGCCACAATCTAACAGTCAGCCCTCCCCAACAAGAAAAGACAGCTTTCTAGCACATAGACAACAACCCTACCCCCCCTGAAAGACCACCGCTATCCTTTCACTGCTCATGCCAAATCCTCCCCGTTGCCCTGACATCATCCAGGCCTCTCTTGTCATCTTTTTACAACAATGTGAACGCACACTTCCATGCCTGGAAAGAGTTAGGGGCCATTAAAATGAAACATGCTCACAGACTTCCCTTTCCCAGTCTCGTTTGAGGGTGAACAGGAGCCGGCTTAATTTCCTCTGACAGGGGGAGCAGAGGGAGAAGGGAGGAAGGAATATTTTTAACCAGCTCTGCTACCTATGAATCACCTCGGCACCCGCTATCTCCGGGGGGCATTCTCTGATGGGTAAGGTGAGAGGTGCTTGTTCCAGGATGGAGGATGAGGAAAGCCCAAATGCACTTACCTAGGGAGAAAAGAGAGAGAGGGAAAGACGTAAATCATGTGGCATTTATGAAGATATATAGCAGAAGCAGACCTTAAAACAAAGGACGGGAGAATAAAAGAAACAAGACACACATATAGCTGGGAGGAGAGAGGCTTTTCCAACCATAAGCCTGCTAGTGCTACAACATTCATGGACAGCGCGTGCGATGGAAGCTTATAAATATGAAAATGCAATAAATCCAACGATAGAATTATATTTTATATGTTATTTATTTGCAAGCGACCAGATCGGGTTTCTGTATCCGGACATCAGCGACCTACCTACGAAGGACGCTGGTACACATGGCGATGTTCCGCACTGCAGCTTGTGTTACAAGTGCAGCAAACAACACTGAAATTCTATTTGAGCGTTCAAAGCGCACATATGCGACTGTAGACATCTGGATGGAAACGCTGTTCAATCCATCTCCAAATATGGTTTGGATCTGACAATCTGGATATGACACAGAAAGGGATTTGGGTTGGCAGTCTGAACAAGGCCTTTATTGCGGTTGCTGCTCTGGGTTAGTATTACGAGGTTTGTCTCCTGGTAGACGGATGCAAATCAAAGCGCCTGTGTCACTTTTAGATTGGTGGAACTATCTTTGTCACAGCCAATGAGATTAAAAGGTTGTGAACAGCCGACGAGACGATGCAAACCAGATCCGAACATGCCAAAAAGGAGGTCTGTCTGCTGAAACTATAAAGTGTCTACCCAAGCCTTACTGGCAGCAAACAAGGCATTAAACCGACATAAAAAAAGAGCTAACTGCTTCATAATCTTTTAACTGTGAGACTAAAACATAAAAAAAGAAAAGTGAGGACTCTTTATTTCAGTGTTTTGGCAAACAACCAACCGGTAAGAAAGATGATTTACTCCGAGATCCACCCACGAGAAGGTAATCCGAAGAGATGATTCAATTAACTTTTACTGGTTAACAGCTGGATCATGGTCAGCATTGTTTGCTGTAATAACGTAGAAAACTACCACATTTCCTTCTCGCCTGATTGGTTGACAACAGATGGCAAAACTGGAAGTACCACCTTGTGGCTGTTTGCCTCCGCCGAGCAGTCGAGTTGCGGATAACATCCATATTCGTCCAAAAACGTCATCATGTCATAAATTCATCCAATTCTGCGTTTGTGTTCATTTTGGAATTGATGATTATTCTTTGAACAGCAAATTCTAATGAGTTCAAGTGGAGGCTTGTGTCAATTTTGAAGAAATTCTCTCAGTCCTTCAACAGAATGGATAGAAGACTGACGGACGGTACAACAAAAGAATAATATGCCTTTAGCCACGGCTGTTTGTGGCCCGGAGCCAAAATGAAAAAGTAACACCAACATGATGCAATAAGCACTATTGTATTCACTGTTTATTGATAAAGAAGTCAAGACTTTTTCAAATCCTTCCACAGTCAGAAGGTAGTCCTATACAAAAGCATCTGCTAAATGACCTAAAGTGTAAATGTAATATACTGTATTATAACATAAAACATGGTTGTCACCACTGATATTTCACTCCTCTTCTTCTACTCTATTTCACCAGGAATGTAAACGTAACAAGAGTGTGTTAACAGAACAGACAAACGGAGGCGATGCTGTAGTGAAAAACACCACATCCTAACCCCCCAGCGTCCCTCTCTGCTGACATAAATACTATCTATCCAATTCTAGCGCGTGTAAAACATGGTTAAATCGGTCGTGTGGACATCTATCATGCTGGCAGCAACGTGACTGGTGGGTCAGAGACTGCACAGCGACTTGACCCAGGATACCCAGTTAGGATTGCAGTCAACGGGACACGAACCGGTGCACACCAGCGGCCCCCAACGTCTTCAGGTTATGAGTGAAACAATACATTTTCCGACTGGGAGCGTTTAAACAGCTTGTGGCCTACATGTACATGCAGTAAACATATAGGTCAGATCACACTGATGGGACAACAAATCCAGCTTTCAACAGATAACGCGACTCCCTTTAAGCCAAGCGGCACCATTCACCAAGACGTAGCACCTCACTAGGTGCAGGATGAATGGGCATATTTTGGGGGATATATGACAGTGATTTTATAGTAATACCTTACTGTTGGAGAAAAATACAATATATTCCGCTATATTCTGCTTTCTTTGTTTGGTTGTACAAAGGGTTGTTTTATTGTTCAGTCACCTTAACAGATAAGGTGGACCTTTGTCCCTGAGACAGCTCCCTGTATCAGACACAAGGTCACGACGTCTCGGGGAGCATTTGGTATCTGAATGCGTCTACGCATCCACACTGTACCAAATGTTTCTCTGCTGCAGATATTTATATTAAACTATATACTGAAGTAAGGACAACTGAGGCTTTACGGGTTTTTTTTATTCATCTTCAAGAAGAATTATCAACTAGTGCAAGATTCCCACAACAATTGGCAATTGGCAATTCCAACAAAGACGGACTCTGGGGGAGTAAAACGAGATAATGTCTTCTCCATCTTGCCCACTTTGCCTCTTGACAGAACACACACCATTAAGGAAAGTGTACTAAATTGAAAATTGCTGGTATTCCATTGGCAGTATAAATATATATGTGCTTATGCAAAAAAGATAAACTGTATCTGCTGTGCTGAGAGCTTTAATAAGGCAGATAGTGCAGAGGATGGAAACTCCAACCAGCCCTCCCTGCAGGGATGCAGCTGTTGGCAGGGAGCTGCTCCTGTCTGCCTCCGCCTACCCACGGCCCGCGTTGCCCCAGTCAATCGCATGGCCAATCACTGGACAGCACTTATTTTCTCCAACAGATGGGAGGATACCCTTGCCAAAGTTTTCGCAGTGATGCCCCTTTGACCTGTTGGAGCACTCTGAGAGAGAGCCCGTCTGCTGACTCCTGCTGTGGCCCTCTCCCGGGGTCGTGGGGTTACTTTGCAGTGGACACAGGACAAATCACTGGCACAGGCCTGTAGTTACTGGAGTCCGTGGCGTGCAGCGCTCTCATGTACGGCAAATCTGTGGATGTCAAAGGAGCTCCGATCTCAGACTTGCACGCTTGTCAAGAAATGCACATGCAGATTTAACTCATTCACTTTAGCATTATTAACGTATTATAAATTATATACAGGGCAACACATTATTTGTACATGACCCGTTGAATCCCAGCTCATGAAATAGTGAGGCTTGGTCAGTTGCATCAGTTTTGGATGTGTCGGGGATAGTGTCTCTATATCCTTGTTGCATGCATGGTGTCATTTTAAAAGCAAGTTAATGCATGTCGTATTTTGACATATTTACAGCTACATTTTGATATAATAGGAATGAAAGTAAAGCCATTTTAACTGTCAGAGCCTGGATATTCTGTGTGTTGTAACTGTCAATTCTAAATTGCTCTGAAAGCAACCGGCAATTATTACGTAAGAGTAGTACTGCAAACAGTGTTCTATAATCACTGGTGTACTTCATCAGTTTACAAGTAAATGGAGATGGAGTATTTCTGATGCAACGCGAGCAAATGTCATTGAGTAACCAAAGCTTGTGCATTATTAAAGAGAAATGCCAAAAATATATTGCAAAGTTATTTAATTTAGACAGTCAGAGACTCGGAATATTGATACTCGGCCGGATTTAAAATGTATTTAGGGCTTAAAACACGGCCAACACATCGCATCGCACGAGCACATGCACAGAACCATAAATCAAGGATTGGGGGTAGAAAAGCGTGGACAAGTCAAAGTTTGCGCCCCCAAACCAGGAGGAGTCACTGCTACGGACGGCTGCTCGTGTTTAATGGGACCATATTTGATGGTGAGGGTTTCGCCCTAGTTTTGTGCTTCCTGCAAGGAATACAGAGCCACCGCAACACTGTTCATTTATCTTGCTTGATGGAGGAGTCAGATTGATCCCCGATGTAGTTTTATTAAGTCAAACTTTCTGTTCCCATTTAAAAGCTTATGTCAAATTCAAGTTCTGGTGCCTACTTCCGACTCACGGAATTACAAAATAATGAATTAAAGCAGCGGGACAAGAGGTTTGCCCACGCCTCACACCGTTTCCGATTATTCCGTGACATACCTGCTGATGTCCTCCTGCCATCAGCAAAAAGGTACGCTTTAGTAAACCTGAACTCCACTTGTTAATCCGCTCCACTGCGACTGAAATGTCATTTCTGAAATGTAAAGAGAGGAGGTTGATCCTGTTCGCCTCCTCGGCACTCGGTTATCATCCTTCCATCATCTTTCGTGGGCGGCTTTTTTTTAATTATGAAAATGTAATCCCTTTAAATTAAATACTAGATTTGAATGCTTTAATTGGTCTCCAACTTTGTCCCTGCAGAGCACCAAGACATTCAGACAGTGAGGTAATCCCAAACTAACCGGTGGCTCCGCATCAAACGGGCTCCTGATCGGCAGGGTATTGTACCGAATCCATGCAAACTAAGACTGGTTTAACTCCATATTAGTCCAAGTGTGGCCACCTCCCGTAGATGTGAAGTCACCAAGGAGGAATCAAGCTCCACCGTGCATCTACATCTGAAGAGATTTTCACTCAGCAAACAAGTGTCCTTGTCCATGAATGCAGTGAAACCTGTTTGTTTGCATCCTGCATGTCACAGGCCAGGGTCTACACCTTTTATTGGTTGCATCTTCCTTAACATTTCCCCAAGCAGCAGTTACAATGTGATGGACTAAAAAAAAAAAAAATGTGCAGGGCAACCCACAGTCATTGTAACACTGTGTCTCATAAACCCCATGGCCTAGAATAAAACTGCTGATTAATAGCTTGTGCACATTAAAAGCACGATCAGGTTTGAGAGTGCCAACTGTGCTTCTGGCCCCAGTGCGTATTGAAATGCAATGCCACGCTGAGCAGGAGAGAAGGGAGCAGCAGCAGGGCCGCCATGCAGCAAAGCTTTCCCGTGCACACCATTAATGAAACAGAACCGACTGTACAATGTTATCTACAGAACGCTCAAATATGAATTTCAAAAATATCGGACAAATGTAAATATATAAGGAGAATGAGAAAGATATGAAAGCTGAGGAGATGTTAAAGCAAAGCCCCCTGACTTCTTTTTCATTTTCTTTTTTTCTTTTACCGTGGAAATTATTTAGGCATGAGCAGTAATACCCTCCATTAAATTTTATGAACTCAATTACCTCGAAAAGGCGGATTTCTTGTAATGACACCGCGCTAACCTCTGCAGATATACATAGGATTTCATTCTCCTGACAGCAGGCGTGCACCGGCTGCAGCCGGGTTTGGTTTAAATCCATTTCTAAGAGTTGTGGAAGTAAATGCCATCGGGGGAAAATTAGTATGTGTGGTTGTGCGTTTGAATGCAAGCGAGAGAAGATGAAATCAATCATTCCTGTCGTCTCCTAAAAATTACACTCTCGTATAATGAAACTGCATTGTGAATTATGTTTTTGAGGGGAAACGTGATTTGTCTTTTGCTTTTGATGCATCACAAATAACCCAAACCCTCTGCACAGGGAGAGGGGGTCGGTTGGTGGAAGGGTCCAAAAACACAGGAGAGGGTACTTTTGTTGCTGTATCATAACCACAACCAAGGAATGTTGTTGTATTATATCTCAATTGGCAAAGTTAAGCACATGTTTAAAACTACTGCCGTAATCCGGGAGAAGATACGTTTCCCCAAAAATGTGACTGAGAGTGTAGTTTAGTTGTATGAGAATGCAATTTTTTTCATAGTAGTTCCCTGTCTTCTCCATTCCTGTATATTTAGCAAAAAAAAAACAGATGAACAGACAAGTTAAAATTAGACCTCCACATGAGGCCCGGACTGCCCAAAACTTCCCCAACAGTGAAAACAGACTCTTTGTAGTGTCTTCAAATCGCCACATTTGAGCCGGGGCCATTCATTATGAAAACACATTTGGGTTTTTTCTTTATTGGCAGCTGCAGTCTGGGAGGCCTTTAAGCAATGAACATGGCAGCCTGAGGCATGGATTGAGGGCTGAGAAACTCCCAACCCACTCCAGGAGGCTGCAGTCACCTCCAGCAGAATTCTCCCCGGACCGGAGCAGAGAGGTCACGAAAAGGTTCATAGCATTAACGGCAAGTGCCAGCGATGATAAAGTGCACTGCCAAAAAGGAAGAAGAATTTCCAACATGGTGGGCCCACGCTGTATCCACGGGGAGTAAATGAAAACAAGGTTAACGCATTCAGCTCTTATTACCCAGGCTGGAAGGGAGGCCATCAGCTGTATCGAGAGGTAGAAAGGCAAGCAATCAAAACAGCCAGTGATATGCAGGTCGGTATGCAACATAAAGAAATCTGTTAGGTTTTCTCCTTGGTAATGACTTATAAAGCATGGCGGAACAACTCTGTTTCCACGCTGTGTGCACCTGGGATGGAAGGTCCGCAACGATCGGTTCCTGAGGGAACTTATAATGGGGACGTTGACTGCTGTTTTCTGGCCAGCAACAATTGGCAGAATCACTGCAGGAAAAAGTATATCCCAAATTTCCAGATTCCCTGTTGGTTAGTCAACCATGGGCGATTGTTTCCAGATTACAAGAGTGCCAAGAAGCCCTCTGTGACCCGCAGTGTAATGGGATGGGTCTTTAATCTCCTGTTTTGTTCCCCAGATAGTGTTGTCTTAATAAGTGGCGTGTCTGTGTTTGGATGTAATACCCTCTCTAATAAGACTTAAGCTCCCTTCTCTTCGGATGCCAGCTTGGAGCTTCGTGCCTGCGCAGTGTGAGGTCAGGCTCGCCTCCCAGCTCTCACACACACCGCCCAGATGGGCCACTACGACCAATTGCTCCGGTGTCAGTCTCGTTGACCTGTCAACGCCGGGCTTAAACAAGCGAGGCGAGGAGTCCTGCCGGCCAGCAGGAGGTCCGCGGATTCAGTATGGCAAATGATTCCTCAACAAGGACTGCTGGCTGCTGTCTAACGTGCCCATTAGTCACATGGAGCCCTTAAACTCACATCCATACCGAGACAATAAAAGCAGAGCGCAAGCAACCCAACAGCCACAAACGCTGATGGATGGATGAGTTGTGACAGCAGAACTAAAAGGCGCTTTTTAAAGCGGGGCTAACAGAGTCCACATAAACTCTGGCAATATAGTCATCAATTGGTAGAGCAGTGTGTTGAACTGTGCTATATCAGAGGAAACCTTCGGGAGTATATGATCTACTGGAGTTGTATTTCAATCCATATAGCAACATGACTTTATATAAGCTATAGACGTCATCTTTATAGACCTGTAGTATGTATTTGTTGATCCTACGACAGGTTCATCATGATGTTTTTTAGTTAATAATCACTAACATAATTCAAAGCCAGTTTTCATGGTGTTTAATTCAGCTCTGTCCCCTTGCGTCTTTACTCGCGCCATAAAGACACTTGGGGATTAAAATTGTGTTTTACTGTTTAATACACGTGTTATTGGAGCAATATTCTGTGGAGTTTTTGACTTACGTTTCCACATTATTTCAGCTACGAGTGCTTTTACATTGCTAGAAAAATGTCCCCTTGAAGACGATAAAAAAAAATAATAAATACCGAAATTAAACTGAATCGAATTCAAAATGAATTTATACGATGGTATTAAAGCCCCTGCTGCCAGTTAGGCCCATCAACATGTTAAACCCGGTCCAGCTATAAAGAACCGGGGAAAAAAACTTAAATGACTGCGGAGGGAATGACCTCTTTACTTTTGCCAGCAATTATTACCTGGCCCATTTAGCACAATCTGCACAAATCAGTGAAAGTGAATTCATTTCCCCCAATGCTGCTCTTCCTATCAAACCTCCATACTGCCCCTCACCCCACCCCACCCTCTCACCCCAACTGCACTTTGAAGACTGGGAACAAAGCCCATTATTGCTCTTCTGAACGCAGATGCTGTGACAGGTAAATGTTGTCTCGGAAGAAAATGTCCCGTGATGACAACATTCACTGCAGGGTGACTATTATCCCTGATTCATCATTCTCATATACTGCGGTGGTTTGCGTATTTCTTGCCTGCAGCTTATCAGCAGCAGCCATTCTCTCTCTCTGCCTTGTGCTCCTCTTTCTATCTTTCTCCCCTCTCCTGCCTTTTCCCCCCTCCCTCACTCGCTCCTGCTTCAGCAAATCCCAGCAGCCAAATGCTTTACCCCAGAAATCTAATGGAAGTGATTTGACTTCCGATTAATAGGGCTGACAGAGGCAAAACGCCGGGGCAGTGCGCTACTGTGCCTATTATGCTAAACACAAGCCGCATGGAAAGAAAGCCCGCGGGGCTTTAGACTGTTTGTAACTGTAGCTGGTGAGGTAAACACAAAACACATTTCTGAGCAGTGACACAAAAATGTGATATCAATATTTCAGATGTAATGGCAGCGTGGCCCTTTCAATTAAATCACACGTCTAGATGCAACAGAAGCCAGGATATTATTGCTTTGGGTCTAGACGCCTATTATTTCCACTATTTGGGGACTGCAGCAATCTTGCATGTTGATGAATGCCAATAAATGTGATAATTGTGCCTCTGGTGTGTGTCTTCCTGTGACACAAGGGTGTAATCCGATGCTCTGTGGTCAAACGGAAGATGTTACGATGAGGCTTCAGACCTTAGTAGATTCAATTTGTAACAGCTAAGTGAATACATGATACTGTTTGACACGAGTTCAAGTAAGTTCATAAGTGCGACACTGCAGACAATCAAATCCTGATTAAGAGGTATCTTGATTGCGTGGTCATATCTGGCATAGCATTAGACTGGTTTTTTTATAGAAGTAAAATAGAATGTGTCCAATTTGTGTCTTGTGGTGTTCCGCAGGGCTTCGTCCTGGGGTCTGTCATTCTCCTTATATTTGCTATTCAGGACAGATCATCAACATATTTGATATTCCATATAATTTATATGCAGATGATATCCAAGTTCAAGTTTTGAACTTAAATCAAATGAGGCTCCTAACCTGTTTACCACAATCACAGCTCATTCCGATGAGACGTTTGTTGCTCCAGAAAATCATGCGAAGTATTGGACCACTGTCCTCTGCTCCCCACTCCAACCAACATAAACTCTGGGTTATATTTGATCAAGCCTCGCCATTTGATGCCCAGGTTAAGCAGCTGGCTCGATCTTGATTTTTACCACTTCAATATTCGTAAACAAATATCCATAGTTGTAGATGAACTAGCGATGCTCATACACGCCTTTATCCCTCATCACATTGACTACCATAACGCCATTTTCTCCTCACTCAGTGTGTCTGCTCCTGCTCGTCTGAAGGCAACCAAGAATGCTACCAGACTGCTCACTAGGCCGGGCTCACATAACCGCCAATACTCAAATCTCTTCACTGGCCCCCTGTAGTGTATAGGATCCACTTTAAAATTCTCAGTCCGCCTCAAAGAGCATTGCACAGCCAGGCTCCTGCAAATGTGGCTGAACAACTTCACCCTTATTCATCAGCTCGCCCTCTTATGTGAAACATATTACATTTGGCACTATAAGACCTGTGGTGTTCAAGCTTTTAGGGCCATTGCTTCTAAACTAATGGTCTGCCTAAAAAACTGAGCTCCACTGATATTGTGGATATCCTTTTAAAATTTGTCTAAAGACGTACTGTGTACAATTATTATGTAATTTATTGTATGTTGTGTTTTCTCACAAGTTTTGCAAGTTGCCCGCGTGGTCACCTGACCTTGTGTTATTTCTCCTTGTATGCTTTAATGCCCTAGTTAAGCACATATGACTTATGTCTGTGAAAAGCGCTATATCAATTACTTCTCCGTCTACTCGTCCATAAAGCCTGATCCCTACATTGTTCCATTCACACTGTATTAATATTATATTGTGTTTTCCAAGAATCAGGACATGGCTGCCTAGGGGACATTCTATAAATACAGCCTGACAGGCTACATGGCTTTTAGGGCCCTCTGTGAATTCACTGGGCTTGCTCGGAGTAAAAGCCTCTGTGTATCTGCAGCTCTGAGGGATGATCTGTGTGCACCAGCCTCACTGTGATTTCATCCGACGCAGAGGAGGGTGCTTTTTTTCCATTTAAAAAGTGCCAGCATGTCCAAAGTCCATCAGAAGTGGAAGTGGGAGAACGGGGTGAAGTCCTCGGCCAGGAGACAATCAAACAGAACCCCCCCTCCCCCGGATCTGATATGGAAAATCACAATGACAATTGACCTTTCGCCCTGTCCCGCCCTTGAGCACATCGTGATTCGTAGCATAGCATCAGCTAGCTCTGACCCATTTCAGGCTGGTTTTGTGGATCTTTAGCGAGTGACGGTTAATTATATTATTTAGCATATTATAAACTAGTGTTAGCACTTCTATGCTGCACAAGCTAGAGAAGGTATACACATGCTGCTTTTCCTTTATAATGATTGTAATAGGTACCTTAACAGTGTTCCTTTTTTTTTCCATGCTCAGCTGTTTCTGCCTCTGAAATCAGTTTAACATCACTATATATCCCTCAGACCAGAAATGATTTAGTATTCATCGATGGAGTGAAGTTAGTGATTACTGACAGTGTAGACTCCATGAATGACTAGCAGCAGCGGCAAATTGGGTTTGGCTGCTTGAAACTGTTTACATGACAAAAGTAATAGAGTATACAGTGGTAAGTTAAACGGTAGTCCAGCTTCACAATCTACGAGTACTGACATTTCAAGCAACCGCTTACATTTATCTACAAAATTAAAAGTTGACATCCAAGTGGGGGACTTAACATTCGGAAAGACAAAAGCTATACAGCTGACACACACACACACACCGCTTCCATCTTTAGAACAACGACACGTCGTCTGAATAGTAGACAAATTCCACAGCACCGTGTGGAATATGCCAGACAACGATGCTAAAGATCAAAATGACGCGTGAAATTCTGATGAGCAAAGTCAAGGCGGCGTCAGAGGGCGCCGTTCCCTCGGCTCCCTCACAAACTCACTTCACATCATTTTTATTCATTGAATGAGCACGCATGTCAAATCCCCTCTTAAAGTTCAAGTAACCAAAACAATTCAAATGCCATGCTTTTTTTCCTTTTTTTTTCCCCAAGCAGGGAAACTTCCATTACCACCGTGAATGGGAGCAATGTTACTTTTCCCGCTCTGGAAACCAAACTAGGAGGAAAGTCTCGCCTGCTCCACATGGCCGGTATTAGCATTATCTAAAACAAAACAGTCACTGGCACACGATCACAGCTCGCTGCATAGCCCCTCAAATCATTTAATTACGAGGCCCCAGTTGAGTATATATTTAAGCCATCATTATCTACCGAGTGTAATTGTTGTTCGGAGAATCTGCCGTGGCTCATAAAACAGAATTAAAAAGAATAGTTAAAATCCCTCTCCTTTTTTTCTCAGAACCTTTTCTGTGGCCCATTTATTTTCTGCAGCGCTAAAGTGTCTTCAAAGACTGTGGTTAAGAAAAAAGAAAAAAAACTCAGTAGTTATCCCATTGAATCCTAGTTTT
The DNA here is from genome assembly GCA_029853015.1 of Chelidonichthys spinosus. Taxonomy (NCBI): domain Eukaryota; kingdom Metazoa; phylum Chordata; class Actinopteri; order Perciformes; family Triglidae; genus Chelidonichthys; species Chelidonichthys spinosus. The sequence continues at coordinate 19,423,202 of CM056835.1, forward strand.
GTTGATCCCGAGGTTTTCAATGATTTGGTTTCTCTTCGATTTTTTCGTGGTTTTTGTACTTTCATTTCCACTTTTGCAGGTTTTTGTTGTTTGAGTTCCAGTTTTTGCTCATAGAATTGATTCCAGTGAGTTACATTTTGCCAAGACTTTCTTTGATTTACTCGTTTAACTTTGGTTTGAGACAATCTTGCACATTTTGGGGAAAATATTGGGAATTTTAAAAGCAATTTCGTGTTTTTCTTTAGTTGGAGTATTGGGAGTAAATGTTACAACTAGAGTTGTTCCCATACCGGTGTCAGAAAAACCTCCATTACGACATCAAGAGTTTATGCAAAGATCCAACATCACAGATATAATTGATCAATTATAAGCAACAGCAAGTGTCACTGACACCTGATACTTACATCCTCGCTGCACATGTGCTAACTAGTATAACACCCTTGTTTTCTCCTCATACACCTACATTGTAAGAAAAAGAACAAGACATTGGCAGCAGCTGCTTGGCTAAATAACAGTTAACTGCTAATGTAAACAGAAGTTGCATTGATACATTCAAGCTCAATTGAGTGAAAAGTAATGGGCGAAGGAAGGGGGAAAAAGGTATAGGAACTTTTCTAGTCATTACTTGATAATAAAAGATAAAACACAAGGTGTACAGATATACAGTCTTTGGATCCACGTGGATCATACTGCAAAGTCATGGCAATACAAAATATTCCATAGAATGTCAAAGTGCACAGGTGTGCTCACAAGTCAGCAAGGAGTCTTTAGATCAGGTAGGTGGAAAACCCTGGTGTTCGTCCCGACCTGCTGACCTCAGATCCGACATGAGATACTGAAGTAGTGATGCATGTCGACAATCCTCCGCCCTTGAGAGCATCTCACTCGGTTCATGTATCGACGGAGGGAGATGCACTTTTGTTTCTGCGTGATCAAAGGCGGCATTAAAGAGAGACTTTCTGGAAGGAGATCGTGGGGGTGGTGGGGAGGGGGGCGAGCCGGGGGAAGGCTTTGACGTCACTGCTTTTTCCACCCACTGATGAGTGTGGCCTTTCAGAACAGGCTACACAAAACGTCTGCACTTAGACGAGCCTCTCCATCCTGTCTAAGGGCCCGGACCAACAAAAAGAAGGGACGTTGGGGCAAATTCAAAAGTTCACTTGCTTCAAACATTGCTCTGAAAGGAGATTTTACATATTCACTGCAAAAAATGTCATCGCCACTCAACATCTTCCTCGTCATCAGTCAAAATTAACTTTCTGCCTATACTGGTGGCTTCCGCAGTCTAATTGCCCGACGCTTTAAAAAAATAAAAAGGGGGGTAAATGGCAGTAATTACATTGAACTGGAAAGTTTCTGAATCCAGAGAGGACAGTATAGGTTACCATCTCAAGGCAGCGGTGTCTGCATGAATGTATGCTAATTACTGGGACTATTACATTCGACTCTGTGAAGGTTAGTGAGGGACAGGAAGTACACTGAGATCCCGGTTCCTGATACGCTCTCGTCAACAGCAGCGTGCCGGTCTTCAAATGGCACCACAGTTCTCATTCCACATCGTCTATACTTGTATACAGGGCTGGCCCAAGCCTTTTGGCGGCCCCTATGCAGAATTTGATCGCACTATGTTACATTATAAATTGTATTAACACAGTGATGGATTATGAACTACTGCCCCTCTGGGTAACGATGCATTAAAAAGCACCCAATTTGTGCAGAAGTGGGTGCAAATGGGGGTGGGGGATCTGGGGGTCCTCCGCCAGAAAATCAGAATTTGGTAGATGTGATTTCCTGTGTTCTGGTGCATTTTGGGGATGGCCAGCTGCTGAATGGTCAACCCCTAAATTTGTATGCATGTAACTTTAAAAACACATTTTCAGACTTTAGAAAGAATGCTGGCACATGTCGGTGCAAGACTCCCTCACTGTGAATCTATGATGTAAGAGGTTGATAGCGTTGCATAGATCGGTAGATAAGGCAACAGAAGCGGTTTAAAGATCGGGGTAATTGAATCGGCTTGTACATCAGGAAAACTTGTACATCAGCAAACGAACCATCCAGTATACTAACTGACCACGGGAGCCAGATAGAGCAGCGTGTATTCTGCAGAGTACACGCTGTTCTAAATGTAGTCAGACACCGTGAGCGGCTCCGGTACCGAGTCGGGAGTGAGAAGGTGTCGCGTTGGGCTGTTGGCAAACATGCCAATCCAGCATTGTTAAGCAAAGAGGTTGCCATTTATAAACGAGTCGGCGCTAATGACGAGTAGGAAATGACACTGAAACGCTAGAAATGAATAAAGTAGCACTAGACCAACTAAGTGTTATAAGTTTCTTCTCAGGAAAGTAAGATTTCTGATATATTTCATGGGATGCTGAACTTGTTTTTGAGGGCACAAGGTGTTTAATTATCTAAATGCATGAATGAGTACGTTACATAACGGCCTGTTTCAGCAAGAAGCTGCATTACAATTAAGAACGACGGCAGGCCGAGAAAATAAGGTGAAATGTTGCAGCAGTTAGAGGTGTTGAATCTTCCTGTTCGGGGAAGAACTTGTTTAGTGTCAAAGTGTACATTGTGAAGTGAGTAGAACTGGATGAAGGTATTCCAGATTGTATCACAGAGTGAGAGCTGTAAAAAAGAAAAAAATATATATTTTGTACATGTCTCACAAAGCTGAGGGGGGATTTGGATGCTGTCCTGTTACACCGAAAGCCAACACAGCGGCAGCTCCTGCAGGCTGGATCGGCAGCAGCGAGGACGGGTTTATGCAAAGCACATCCTCAGTTAGACTCTCCTGCACATATCTGAATCATTTATTCCCATGCACGACATCTTAATAAGGGCTCCTTATTCATTCCTGGTGACACGGCTTGATTGTTTATTCGTGGGTTTGGGGGTCGCCTGCACATTTCCCTGCTCCCTTTGGAACAGTCCCGCTGCGATCCGGGAGTCAGGGACATTTTCCTGGCTGCACACCGCGGCATACCTTCAGTCTGGTGGAGCTTATTAATTAATCACGTAACTATGTTCCATAAACTGGGGATTACGGCGAGCATGAGTCCCATAACCATCTGTGCACTTCTTAAACCTCACGGCAGGCAAACTCTTTGACTCGGAGGCTGAAAACATCAGAGTGAGAGGTTCATGCAGATTGCATCAATGCATGTGGGACGCTGTGCTAAGGCAGTTGACCCATTCACCCCCCATACGCATATTTTAGCCAATACAATATGATTTTAATACATAGTTTACGTCGCAGCATTGCCTTTTGTATTGCAAGTATTTTTTTCTGGAGTTCTAAAAGACAATTCGCTGAAGAGTTATGTGTGTAAATAAAATATCGTTGCCACTTTGGTATCTCGTCTGTAATGGATTACACAACAGTAATTAATTCATGCCATTTTATGCTAAACGGAAATCAATTGTGACCCAGATTTGAGTTAAACAACTCTTTTCTTTGGTTTCTGACACCATGAAGGGCATTGACTTTATGATTTTATGTGTATATGTGCATATTCTTATCTTCTGAGGGCATTTTATTTATTTTATTTTATCTTTTTATCATGTACTTCTTGTGCTTCTATTGTGTTATCTATGTATTGTGTTTTATCTTGTGCAGCACTTTGGAAAACCTTGCGTTTGTTAAAATCGTGCTACATTTACACACAGAGTTTCAAAATTAAAAATCACTGCTTTTTTTAGATGGAATTAGCAACACATTAAAGTTGCTCAAAGTGACAGATTTCACTTCTGAGGAGTTTGATGAATTCCTTCATGATTCCGGTTCCGTTAGCCAACTGTTCTAGAGCTGCTTTTTTAACTGGCCGGTTTTTTCTTTTTTTTCTTTTAAATAGTCAATTATTTGACCAATTAGCTCCATTAATTCAGCTAACGAGTTCTTTCTCAAAGGCGGAGGAATCATCACGTGTAGTGTTATGATAGGGAACTGACCGTTCAGCCAGCTAGCTAGCAAAGCAAAGGCTCTCCTCTTCATTAAAACCACGACACCGAACCCACCGCTACCTTGGGGAACATCTGCCGATTTGCATCCGTAGTGTGAAGTTTCTGCCGAGTCGTATCTCACACTCACTTACACACGACGCGGCGGAGGTTTCTTGCCAGCGTACGCTCGGAATACAGCGGAGACTTAATGTTTTCATTAAAAACAAGGGCGAAATGCTTATTTCAAATTAGTTCTTGCTTTAGAGCTCTGTCTTTTTCACATCATCAAGTGCCCTTGGGGAAGCAATTAAAAATAATATGAATGATATTGCTTTTCCCCACTGCACACACAATATGTCTTCACAGGCCATCTGGTTTTATGAATTGATCCAAGAATGTGAGAAATAAAAGGAGGTTTAATCTGTCTGCCATTAGGAGTAAAGAAGCAGAAGCTTCCACTGCACTGCAGCTCTGTGGAAGCGTCATGTCGTCTAACTTTATGTAACGGCGTCCGGAGCCCCCGACGGAGTGGTGGGACTGATTCGGGCGAGGCTTTCGGCTGCACTACAATGCCAACAGAACTCAGGGGAGGAGGACTTGTGTGCATCGCTGGGTAAAAGCAATTGTGAGTTCAAAGGGGTCAGCGTGCGTTCACCCGGCTCTCGAAATCACGTTCCATTTCCTGGAAATAAATTAATCCATTAGTAATTGTAAAATTCAATTTGGATATCTGGGAAATTAAATAAAAAGGGGAGCATCTTTGAGGCCACGGGCATTACTGCAGTAGGATGACGGATTAGGGTCCCATTACTCACGATTTGTTATTCAATAAATCATTAATGGGCTCTATGAATAGCAGAGGTGATGGACAAGAGTTGGAGAGCACACGCGAAAGCCAGTGTTGCTGATGCATCAAAAATCTGAGCGGGTATAGGCACCGAGCAACGCGATGCATAATGTATAGCTCCGGGGCTGTTGACGTGCTGCTGGATCACAGCTTCCTGACAGCTCCTCAGCTCACAAATGGGCTCTTTCAATCACTCTTTAATAAAGAGCTTTGGATTATTACTGTATGGGTTTTCTTTTTTTTTTCTCTCCCCGCAATAAAAGAGGCACAAACATTTTGTTATAATGCTGACTCAAAAAAAAAAAAAAAAGAATGAAAATACACGAGAAATCTACAAATGTCAGCAAGTGGACCCTTGAGATTGCGGTTTTTGAAAAAGTCTACAATACGATGCAACAACACAAAACAGTGAACTGAAAGGCAGTTCTTCTGCTGGGTAGGAACGCCACGCTGGAATGAACGGGTATCTCCATTGTACGTTGAGTAGAGGTGGAACTATTCATTCGATGCATCGATTCAACTAAATCCATCTGCTAAAATACATAAATAGAATGAATCGTTTTGGCTTCACCAATAATCCATAGAAATGCATTTACTCGTATGAATTCTTAATTATGATTAATGTTTTAATACCTTTAAGACACCCTGCCAGCATGTAGTCTTTAGAAAAATGTTGAACAAAACTGAGCATTACATTTTTGTATTCAGCATCTAATATTATGCAGGACTACTTTTTTATAGAAAAAAATATGTTAAATAAGTAATTCTGTGGTCGGTTTATTTTTTCACCTTCAGAAGAATACAGATAGTCTCACTTGCATTATTGCATGTTTATTTCATGGATATAGAATTTTGGTTACAAGTTACTGAATCGAATAGTTACAAAAAAAAATTGTCCTTGAATCGAATCGCCAACTACTGTATCGTTAATGGAAGTAAAGCCAAAGATTCACACCGCTAACGTTGAGGCATCGAGTCACGTGTTTCACCGGGATGTTGGGAGTTCTGGCCCGGTCGTATTGACTGACTGGATTCATAAAAGCCCGACCAGCAGTGGATCTAAATATCCAACATAAAGCGTTCTCTCCGGACAGTGAATATACTCGGTAAACTTCATATCAGTCTGGATTTCTGCACTACTGTACATTCTGCCTCGGGTTAATGGTCAAAGAGTGAATATTTGGCTCTTGTGCAAAGAACTGGACGGAGGAGAATCACCCTTCTTAGGTTGGAATGGACAAAAATACTTAATAAATGTTTTTTTTCTTCTGCAATATTGATCATTTAAAGAGCATCTGCTGTTATTCTTTTATTCATTTGTTTTAGATGAAAAGGACTGACACAAATGACTCGAGATGAGAAATGAATAAATCTGCTCCTCTGAATTTCTCTCCTCTCCATCTCACTCCCTTTTAGGCTTGATGATGCATCGCTGTGGGAGTCTAGTTGTCACCCTGGCAACTAGCATGCTACGAGCCTGACAATCGGAGACAAAAAGCCCAGCGGTGACTAACCCCTTCCCTTCCAATATCATTCATCCCTCTGTTCAGGGACCCTCACAGGACTCGTGTCACGTTACGTGCTCTGTTAAAAAAAAAAAAAAAAAAAGGAATGATTTCACAACAAAAACAAATAAATAAATAAGTGAATGTATGAGAGAGAGAGAGAGAGAGAGAGAGAGAGAGAGAGAGAGAGAGAGAGAGAGAGAGAGATTGAGGCCAGGAGAACAAATTGCGAGCCGGGCCAAAGTTGAAAGATAGAAACGTCAACAAATTGAACCGAGTCGGGCCACGGGCAGGAAAATATCCGATCACCTGTGAAATTGGGCCACAGAGGAAAAAGACATGCGATGGTCGCATTTCTCTCAGTGAATACAGCTCACTCGTTATTGGAGGGGATGAATCTACGGGTATTCTCACCACTCGCATATTTACAGCACTTTATTCGGATCTTGATGCAGTTACTTCCAAAGCAAGAAAAAACAGGTTTACCCCAAAACCAGGATCGGATGCCCAAAGATGTGGGTGTGGACTCTCTCTACATAGACAACTACAACAGTGAAGAATCAGAAGATCAACACAAGAAGTCTTTTAAAAATGCATATGAACCTGATATTTGGAAATAAAAGCCACTACATCTATTGTTTAAATAGTCAATGTGTTGCTCCTCTTCGTCATTAACTGGAGGCAGGAAATCCAAATTTTTGGCAAAGACGACTGGATTCAAAAAGTAAATTACCGAGATCTCAGAATATGGACAAACGTGAACTAATGCGTAAAAATCGATACCAAAACTGTCCATTTTACAGTTTGCTCACACTACAAGACTTTGCTGTACTGTTGACGCCACATAACTGGCAAGCAATCCACAGAACGTTGGTTTCCACGCGCCGTTGCGATGAATCTCCGGTTTCCTTGACCTGCAGCAATGTAGGTGCAACAAGTACAGTGACGTTCCCCTCCCCCGGGTTGCCCCTACACCCATGTCTTGCGATGCATTGCCTCTCTAAAATCAACCATTCCTCACATTAGAAGCAGTTCATTTATTATCTTTATTCAGACCAGAACTTGTGGGTGAAACACATTTTGTGGAGCTAAGTGGGCGTTTTTTTTTTTAAATACAAGTAAATACAGATATTTTTGGAATCAGCCCCTGGTGGCGACGTTGGGCCGAGCGCTCTCTGCAGCGGTGTCACCACTCGGTCACGCCGGCTGCAGCTCGGGACACATTAAAAGTGCCACTGTGTGATCAGGGGGAAGATATCTGTGCAGCTGGAGCCTGCTGCCTGTCGGACAGGCATGTTAAAACATGGAGGCGAGTCTTTGAGGCCAGGAGCCTGGCACTCATCGGCAGTTAATAAAAACCTGCACCGATAACCGGAGAATATGCAGTACAGTACCGGGAATCTGCTTAAAGACAACGCCAGGGCCAAAAAGAGAGCTTCAATTTCCGCCGCCATTACTCTGATATGAAATGAGAAATGATTGGATGATGCCCCCCCTCCCTCCCTCCCTCCTCCGTCATATTAAAGTCATACATAACCCCTTCACATGTGCATGCAAACAGGGGCGTTAGGCATCATAGTGCCGAGGGATGAAGAGTAAGCGCTATTTGGCAGGATGCAAAATAAAAAAAGTATCCTTCATTTCAGGCTGGCATCAGATTGAGCCTTCAGACATACTCACTCACTTTCTCCAGCCTTTGTATGAAAATGCCTCTGCAGCAGCACTCCTTCACTCCCTCCCTCCCTCCCTCCGTCTCCCCTTTCTCCCTGCAGCCTTCCAGACAGATAAATGGAAGGGAGTCAGACTGAATGAGGTTTTCTCGAATGATCCTACTTCCACACCAGCAAACCAATTACCATGACTAAGATAAACCCCTCCAGCACCCCTTCCAACGCCTCCCCCCCCACCACCACCCCACAACCTCTCCACCTCTTTCCAGGCAGAAAGAGTCAGCCATTGTTGTGGCGATGCGTTTCTGCCGTGGCCCCTGGGGTTGGAGGGAAAGTCAAAAGTCAGCCTGTAGTCACTTTTCCGCTTCTCGAACATGCCACTAAGGCACACATAAGCGCAGACCGCCAAACCCATCGAGCTGCGTTTCCTAAAAAAAAAAAAAAAACTGACATTTTCCATCCAGCCACTTCATTAGCATTTCCCCCTCTGTATCTTAAAACTGAGAAATGTCACAAGCGTGGCTGCGGGCTATAAGTCGCAGCGCTGTGTGATGAGTGGGTCTTGTTTTGGTGCCAAACTTGGGGGCAGGGACCAAAGCAGCCTTTGATTTATTCCTCTCGCTATACTGCTACCGACTCCGTGATTAATGCCTCGTTGAATGTACATTTTGGGTTTCGACACAATCTTGAGAAGGAACCGGGACTGTATAATGGGGGAGGGGGGGGGGGGGTAGAGACATGGATGCGGTTGTCTTCATTTTGTAATTTAGAGAACACCAAAAAACAACTGTTAGCACTACTGTAAAAGTAGCCTTTCTTTTGCTGATGCGTTCATGCGGAGGAGGGTTTTCAACTACTGTCAGTGTTCATTCTGCTAAAGGCATCACACAACTATAAGAATTTACTGCAAAGGGTGTTCAGTCCAAAAACAGTGTTGTGGTAAAAGGAAGACGACCATCCAGGAAGTCCAATGAGACATTTAACAGGGAGAAGGAAGGTTCATCCTGATTGGCTGAAGACATCAGAGAGGCAATTTAGTGACCTTCTTCAGTCTGACACTCTGAAGGGTCTTTCACACAGGATGCACCTGATGCTGCTGTGTTCACGTTGCACCCAAAGGCCTCTGACGAGAAGCCACCGCGGCAACCCGGTGGAAATAATGGGTTTCGGCACCCAGTGTAAATGCTGATGTATTTTTTTCCGGCCTGATGCTGGCTGGGAAAAGTCTAGGGGGTCAATATCCTCTTGGAACTATAAAAAAATAAAAAATTAAAGTCATTGAAACCTGGCCTCTAGTTGTCAAAATATCTCGCTCTCTAAATCAAAATGATGGATGGGTGAACAAACCGCAGGTGAACCGAGATCGGCACCCTTGGGCGCCGCTGCCGGCGGGACAACAAGAGCGAGGAAACCTCATTTGACGCAGATACGTGGGTTCAGGTGAAGAACAGCGGCGTTGGCAGCGCATGAGAAGTTAAAGTTGTGCCACGTCACCCACGGTGGAAACGCTTTGCATCTGCGTCCGGAAGGAAAAACGCTTTGGCTGCAGCGTTTCTGACTAAAGGCTAAAAAAAAAAACACAATTGGATCTCACTGACGATGACTGCTCATTGCAGTGCAGCCGGTTAAAAGGTGGCCGTGCCTCTTGGCAGGGTTACAGCTGCTTACTGTACTGATGCATCCCCCCGCGCTCAAGGTTAAACTGACCTGGAGACTCTACGTGGGCTGCTGGGCGCTCGGCCACACAGTGTTTGCAAAACATGAGGCCTGATAAATGAACTCATTCATCTTTGTTGAGCCCTGCCACATATACTTTGTCCCGGACGATGCAACCAAACAGTGTTAATTAAAGCAGCCTGAACAAAAAGGGAGTTCAAGTGATAGTTTTAGTTAACAACAATGACAATGATCCAGAGGTTTGATTAAGCACACACTGCGAGGGGTCATTTTCAAGACAAGGACAATAAAGATTATATATATTTTTTTTTTTAATCTCAAGAGAGCCTGGAGAAAAACCGGACTGCAAACACATTTAGCACGCTCCGTCCCGTCATACCTGATGTTTTAATATTTGGAAAACGAAAAAAAAGGCAAGGATGGCACAACCGCACCGTTTAGTTGAAAAGGAAAACTATCCCCCCTCCCCCCAACACGGTTCTTCTTTTCCAGAGACGAGCCATTCATTTTATAGGTTGTGTACGCAATTTAATCACCTGTGGAGATTTCAGAGGCAAGCACCAGATTATGATGGCATCTATTAGGGCAAACAAGAGGAGTTATAAGCCTGTAATGTCGACAACAAAATTGGTTCTTTTTTTAGCTTTGCTTAAAACGGCTTCCTTGACGGTGTGCATTCTGTACTATGTGAACTATATGAACACACCGGATCCTTCTGAAGCTCTTGACATTCTGTTGCATGCAATCATATTAAGGAAGAGTTTGCCATAGGCTTATTAAACGGCGCCTTGAGCAAACACGACGACGCCGAACACACTGCTTGGGAGTAGCAAACACCTACACGTGGTATTACTCTGAAGATTTTTAGTATTTCTTCATTCAAAAACAACCATTCAGATGATCCGAACAGGTGCAACAACAAGCTTGCAAGTAAGACTGCTGGCAAAGCAAAAAACATGGGGACGTGAACCGATGCTCCGGGGTGAAAGGTCATTGGCGAAAAGTTGGTGGTGTTGCCAGTTTGACAAGTGGAGTAATTGATCAGGAGGGAGTCCACTCTCCTCGTTACTCCCCACACGGCAAACCGGAGGAAGCTGCTGAGCAATCCAGGAAAAGAAGGCATCAGCAAGATTCTTTGCAATGCAGGCACTGTTCTTTGTATTTATACTCCTACTTCCTCCCCTTTCTTCCTTTCAAAAAAAAAAAAAAAAACGGAAAACGGAAAGAAAAAGTGTGACCTGCTGTGAAATGGTGTAATCCAGATGCCGTGACAATGCTTTTGTCTGCGAACCACCAGAGGCATCACTTATTTTTCAAGGGAGGAGGGAAAAAAAGGACGTTTTTGATGAACTCAAAGTAGTTCTCATGCCGTGCGGAATATGGAGGAAAAACGCACGCATGGAAAATTATTTTTGGTGTCTGGTGCAAAATCCTCCACCTGGGGTCTTGTTTCACATCATCGAGGAGGCAGTAAAGCTCCACAGCTGCTTTCCTGGCACCTGGAATATTCATTAGCAATTGTCAACATGATTTAGTGCTCGCCTGCCGTGCTTGCTTTCCATTTGGTTGATATCATAGTTTAGTAAGCGGGATATAGGCCAATCGAAATGCATAGACTTTAATTTGACAACAGCTCATAAAAGCTAACAACCTCGCTGGGTGGCACGGGGATTAATAAAGCTTTTTAAGAGTCCAGTCATGATGATTACTCAACTCCGTTCACCTTTAGACAAAATGTGTCAACAAAATGCTCGGACCTTGAAGCCGCTGGTCGTGATGAGCCAATCATTGACTGAGTTGAGGTTCTAAGAGATGGTTGGACGGTTGCAGATCTTACTTGTAAACTTGAAGAAAAAACAAACTTTTTTTCTCCAATTTTCCCAAAAAAGGTATCTTTGCGAGCTGAAACGGCAATTCAAGAGTGTCGAGCTACCGTATGGTGATGTAATCCTGAGTGAAACGTTTGCTTCTAGCTCTGTGGTCGATGTCACTGTTATTGGCTGATATTGGTTAGAACTAGATTATGTAAGCATGATTTAGTTTCTAGGAAAAACAATCATATTGTTAAATAGGTGCACAGAACGGCCGTGGATGTGATCTAAAAAGGGTTAAAAAGGCATTTTTCATTCAATCTTATCTTGAAGGCAAATGTTTGAGTTGGGTTATGCCAACCACTTCTGATGTAAATGACTTATTACTACTTTTATTAATACAAAAAATACAAAATTCATGATGCCGATAGGTGCTAATAGGTCAACCGTATATCAGCATTGGCACTGCAAGGTTCAGGGGTGATTTTAAATAAATCTGGTAAGAAAAGTCCATTTTGAACACCAGCATTCATGCCTTTCATCACCGTACAGTCATATCATTTAGATTAGAGCTCAATCATATAGGTTGGAGTGTGCAGTAGGTCCACTGACCTACCAGTTACACTGAGCCTCCATGTACAGCTGATGCTGCACCAAAGAGACGCCACATGCTTTACCGTCCGTCCTGTCGGTAATTGCTGTATCTGTCGGTTAATAACCGAGGGCAGTCGGAGCGACCTTGCTGTCTCACACACCAGCACTCCTCTACAGTGGCATCAGCAACACACTCCAGTCAACGCGGTCCAAGGTGAAAGTCAATGCAGCAGTAGTGACTCAGTGTCTGCTGGCATCGGCGGGTAACTGGGGCAAAAATACTCTTCACTCTATGACTCCCTGCGGCTCAGTTTTTATTATCACAACTGCCACTCTTTGTCGCATTCCCTCAGCAGCGGCCGCATACAAGTACGCTTTAGCACTCTGACAGCATGTTCTGAAGCGTTAGGTAATCCATAATGTCCTCTGCTCCTTGTCCAAAATGCCAGTCTCAACTCCGATAGCCGTCTGTGCCGCAGCGAGGCCCCCTCTCACCTGCCTGACACATCGAGGGGGGAAATAAAGCATGTCACGTCCTCTGGGAGCAGAGTCTGGGACGAATGAGAAGAGATCAATTTCTCCCGGAAATAAAACACATCTATGCAGAGGAGAGGCAAATGGGAGGAAACGTGGACAACGGGTGGAACCGGAGGCGAGTTGACAGAACACAAAACAGGTGAAAGTCTAATCAAATGAGGGTTCGATTGTGGATCAGAAAAGGTTATTAGTCGACTAATCGGCCTAAGTCTGCATGACGAGCGCTACCTCCACATCCATGTCAACGGACACACATACCAGCATACAGTTTAAACTAAATCTCCACTTAGAGCTCAGCAAATGCTCAAGCAAACGCAGGGAAAGTCCGCAGCACGGGGGCTGTGTTGGAGTAAGTCGGCTTGTGTTGCAGTAGCCCCCCAATTTCATTGGGTAATGTATCCCATCAATCCCTGTCAGAGGCAAATGCACAGTAATACATTTTGTATTGGATGTGGTCACTCTATTAGCCCCTTCAGCTTTACATAACCCAGCCATGCTTTGATCTGCAATGATGTGTTAGGGCGGACATGCATGAGCGACTGCTTCTGCAGGAGTGCTGGGCAAAACGGCAGGAAAAGGGATGGAGGGTGGCTTTAACGGCATGGCCCTAGTGCATACAATCCCCTTTTATAGTCACGGAAATACACTGTGCTTTCCTTTATGCTCCCATTGGTTTTGAATGAGGTGTAGTTTGCACGGAAATCCATTCAAGAAATTCATTTCACATGAATTTCTTACAGAGCTCGCGTTGCTGAGGGGGGTTCTGCATTGTGGTTTGTAGGTATTGGATGTTTATCAGTGGTTCCAATGATGCGTTTTTGTATTGATGAAGGTAGAATTCACCAGAATCCCTGTACAAATAAGTAGATAAGAAAATATAAAGAGATCTGTAATAAAAAAATATTCTAGAATGGAAACAGCAAAAGATACCGATACGGTACCCCCACCCCCCCACGTCAATGCCTTCGCATTATAACAGCTGGGACACTTTATCGGAATCCTCTATGCTATTTCGCCGACTTACATTACCTTTCTTTTTTCCTCAACCAGTCCATTGTTTGCCGACGTGCTAATGTCTGAATTCGATTTGTTCATCCATTGTCGGCGCGCCGCGGTGCTTAATGATTACGCCGCGCTTACAATACACCACATTATGCATATTTGGTCTTCTCAATTTAAGGAGAACAGCTCTCGCCCATTCACATGCAGACTCGTGATACAAGGATACATTTCATTGTCCTTGCTCGTCACAGAACACTAGCTCTCTATATCAACAATCACTTCCTGCTTTCTTTAAAAACTGAGGAGCTGATTCAAATCACAATCAAGGCAAGAATACACACATTCGTGGCCTTTTCAGGCTTTTGTAAACCTCCAGAAAAAAATGTGAATCATCCACTTTCTTTCATTTTTCCCCCCAAATTGCATCACTGCTTGCCAAGTCGCTGTCATGTCTTCCCTCTTTGTTCGCTCAGCTCATCGTGACACGCTCTGGGAAACTTTCACATCTGCCTTTGTGGTTTGGTTGAGTCTCGGCCAAACCCAAGAACTGAAGAAGCATTAAGTGCTCTGTAATTTTCATCACCTTCTATTCAAGACTTTGTCAGACGTTTCAATGCTCATTAGACTGGCAGTGAAACGGATTCATTATTGAGGAGAAATAAAACTTCACGTTGGTATCTGAAAACCGTTTGCATGACTGCTTCAACTCCTGGTTTGGCAAACCCAAAAAGACACAATCTTGTCCTACAAGCATCACGATGCTTTCTGCTGCTCTGCACTCAGACGTTCTCAACACAATTTCACACCAGTTCCCTTCGTATGCATCAATACCGCCCGTTGTAATACTCAGCAAAACTTACAATGCTTAAAAAAAAAAAAAAAAAAACTCCCTTAGATTCCCAGACTGTCGATGAGTCCGTTGGACAAAGGGCTCATTCTCACGGAGCCTCTGATCGACGGCTCGTCTTTGAAACGCTGGTGGCTGCTCTTCGTCTAACAAGAGTGTGTGCTCTCGCAATTATGATTACAGTCACCACCAAATCTGACTTTCCCCATCATCTGTTCCACTGTGAACATTTTTGGTTTACTTCATCGTTCATTTCGACAAAGTTGCATATTCAGAAAGGTGATTCTTAGAGGACATTGCTGTTGACAATGAGCAAAGTGTAGAATATCAGCAGCCTCTTCCTGGAGCGAACCAACCTGAAAACACTGCAGAAGCCTCAACTGAGCCGAGTATAGTTCTGCCAAGTGGGATTCCACTTAAAAACAAGAAGGAGCTTTCATTTCTTTTCTGTTTTTTTTTTGTTGTTGTTGTTCCATTTCCCCATGCCAACAATATGACAATCCCATTCTTCTGCCTTCACTGCCAGCTGTGCAAATTTGATTGTGTTTAATTTCGCTTAATTTTGCGGTGCACGGTTAGCTGGCAGTTATGGCATAGAAGTATAAAAATTTCATGGCGAGGAAGTGCTCATAGCAGCTTAATTACTACGGTGGCAGTAAAAGAAAAGAAGAAAAAAGAGCAGACTTGCATTCTCGGGATCGCCCTCTGAGATGATCGTCTTCATTATGCGTCGCATTTTAAAACCGCACAGAGAAAATAGCTCTTCATGTGTGAAGGATTCACCGTCGACAAAGACGACAAGGTTTTTGTGTTCACGGAGGGAATTTCACGTTTAATGTAAACAATAGCAATAAAAGGAGATGCAGGCGACACACACACACACACACACACTTCATTTCTTCATTTACAGAATCCTACTGGGTGGGTGTTTTTTTTTTTCTCCGACTCACATCTCTATTCATTTAAAGTCCCGTTTGTTGGTCTTCACAGTGGAAACAGAGAATTTGGCACAAAATCTAATTTTCCACTTTCCACATTATTATACAGTATATATATAAATTATTATACAATAAACTGATCATAGAACTGGTTTGGTTCGTTCATTTCAACAGAAGCCTTTTTTTGCAGAGAAAAATAAATTGTCACAACAATGCTTTATTGAAATAATGATTTGTTAATAACCGATTGTTATATAATTGTGTTATTTATCCAAGAAACATCTTACCAGAAAGTATTTGTCATATAAAAAGGAACATAAGTAATTACTTTTAATACAGAGTAAAAACAATGTGAAGGAGTAATACATACCAATTCATAGTGATAATGCAGGGAAGAGAATTTTGTTGTATCATATTTTTATTTTTTTATGTAATCCACATGATTTGGTTTTCTTTGCTTTACAGTGGGTTGAGCAAAAATGGATTATTTGATTTTCTCATGTGGGTGTGCAGCTGGGCGATCGGGAGAAAAATCAAACATCAAAATGTTTCTGAAACGTGAATATAATGGCTAAGTAGGTAAAGATTAAAAAAACAGGGGGAACACTTACGATGATATCCTAATAATACAAAATTATGAAAATATTGATTTAATATCGATATATATTGCCCAGCCTTGTGTGGGTGGGACTTCAGCCGACGTTAACACAAGTTAAAATAAAGAGTTTGTCTGTTAATGATTCCCACTAATAAATGCTTTAGATATAAATGGTTGAAACAAACATGTTTCTGGATGACAATACAATTAAACAGCACCATAATATACGGCCTGCAAAATGAAGGAGCTTGAGTTTAGCTAATTTGTACATAAAAAACTGGACCATGTCCGTTTCTATAATGTTCCTGCTGGGCTCTGAGTGCTTGACCGCTCTGGTGCCACCTCATGTTAATATCAGCCATTTAGCAGTATGAGCCCCCCCCCCCACAAAAAAAAAAAAAAATCATAAAGTTCTGATCACCAACCACTTTCATTTGGGTGATATTTATCAGTGAATACATGAATATTAGATTGGCAATAAAGAAAGTGGAATTGCGGCGGTTAATCACGGCATGGGAACTGGACTGCCGCGGCTCGTTCCAGAACTCCTCTGCGAGTCTCATTGTAATCGCCGGGATGCCAGGTCATCACAAGTCGCAGACTAATGATCCGGCGTGCAGGCGGTGGGCCTCGGTGGCTTGGCAGTCCTTGACCGTTTCTCTTCTTATGTTGATTTACCCGATAAATTGCTGCTCTCGGCCATTTTGCATGCCGACACGAGGGCAATTAGAAATGTGCGGCGGGGAACCTTTGCTTCTCATTAACTTAAGATAGGCAATTCAAAAGAAGAAGGCGGGGGGGGGGAAGCGCTGGGCGCCTCTCCCTTCTCCTGACAAACTCCACTGTCCCACTCCATTACAGCCCAGACGCGTCCCTTACTATACGGGGGTGCCAATCAATAAGCTATTGGTTTGGCCCCAGTGATGTTATTGCTTTAGTTGCACTCCCCGGACTTGGATGAAGATGATAAATTCGGGGGGGGACTGGAGGGTGTCAGGGTAATTAAGTCGGTTAAAGTAAGCTCAAGTGACGATCCCCATGCTAAACAGGAGAAGCGGACGACCTGAAATAACCCTCACACTGGTGGCTTTGTCCGGTGGGCTCGGGGGAAGCGCCTCTCAGGAAGTCGTCTCCGTGCATAACTTTCCCCTTCGCAGTGTTACGGTAATGACTTCGGTGCGAGACGCAGCGGCACCTCGAGCGTGGCGTCAAACAAAAAAAAAAAAAACTGAAGCGCCAATTCCAGTTGCTCGCCCCGCCGGTCCGCAGACACGGGGGAATATTTATCCCGACAAAGAGTGAGTGACTGAAGCACGCGCCACACTAATCTCTCAATGCAATGACATGTTTTTCCCCGTGGCGGAATATTCCTCATGCAGTCTGCCGAGTTTTCCGACTAATCCACGCATATCATTCTGACCGAAATGTGCCTCTCGGAAAGTAGTTAGTTTGGATATTAAAAAAAAAAAAACAGCAGCAATCTCCACCTGTTTTTTTTTGTTTTTTTTTTATGTTTTGGGGTTTGTTTGTTTTTTCTTCCTACAAGAAGGTTCTCATTTGCAACCGTCACACAAATGATGCAGAAACCAGCATCATGCTAATGAAAGGAACACACTGCAGGTAAACAGCCCATTTTCTGAATAAAAGGCCAGCATTAAAGAAACTGTAAATAATGCAAATGAGGAGAAGAAGAGGAGGGAGGGGTGGGGAACGGGTCGGTGAATGGAGTAACGGAGGGCGAGAGAGAGAAGATGAGTTTGACGTCAGGCAGCAGATGTTCGTCCTGCTACTGTACACGCTTGTCACTACTCGTTGAGGTTCGCTCGCTGTCTACTTTGTCAAACGGAAGTAAAGGTTTCATTATTTATTCAAGTGAAGAAAAAGCACCGGCAAATCCCAGGACTTTTCTTTTTTCTGTTAAAAAAAAAAAAAAGAATCAAACCAACAGAAAATCGTGTCATGTCGTCTGAAGCTATTTTAATGGTAATTTTATGGTGCGCTGCTTGGAAATAATTGCTGTCAAAAATGCCATAACAATTTAAGCAGAAGAGCTCTTTTTTGGGACTATGACCAGTGCTGCACGCTCCATCGTCACGCATTCCCAACACACAAAACAGCCAGGCGGGCGCACGCCACTGTGCGAGTCCATGGATGTGCTTAATAGTCGAAATTAAGGAGCGTTTTTTGGAGTAAGTTATGAGAAGACCACAACTATTTGTTAATTCCTGTCATTATTATGGTTTTGGAAAAGCTGTCCGCAGATAAAACAGCGGTGCAAAATGCTCTAAATCTGTTGCTTTCCCCACATATGGGTAATTATTTTCTGTGGCAACGTTCCAGTCTGTGCCTTCTAGAGTCAGTACCAAGTCTGAGGGCATGGTTCTCCGTAAACCATTGGATTGCGGTTCGGTCCGGCACCAGGGGTGGAAAAACTTGCAAATCTCTAGATTTATCAGTGCATCTAAGTCCCGACCCTCATCCGTGGTCATGAGCCATGTAGAGACCAGAAGAATGAGACTGCGGTTACAAGCAGGCCATTGCAGGTCCTGCTGAAGTGGTTCGGGCATCTGATCAGATCCGATACCCCCCTGGACCCTTGGGTATATTTAACCAATTAACCAAACCAGCCACTATTTAACCTGTTTGACTAAAAAAAAAACAACTTCTTAGCCAATCAACCACCTGAAGTCTTAAAGCCGTGCTCATTACACCCCTTAGGAAAAACATTATGATGATTTAGCTATTCTAACACGTAGCTTGTTCGGTAGCTAATCCCCAAGCAAACACCATGGGGACAATAAAAAAACAAAGCAGACAGTGTGTACAGGAGCATAAATGCACTCAGCAAGTTTCATGGCAATCTGCTGATTAGATGAAGGTACGTGCTGTGTTCAAGGGCATGAATCACACTAATTTTTTTTGTTTTTATATCTGTATATATTTGAGATTATAAATGATCGATGGCATGGGATTTACTAAATTGGGGGAACTGCAAAAGACCTTAAGAAAAACTATGACAATCCAGCAGGGATGATTATGGGTCAAGCTCCCAAAACATCCCCTTCCTGTTCTGTTTTATTGGCGGTTTTCACAGGCCGAGTCCTTCTACCCACGACTCCTGAACTGACATGACATGTGCAAAACTGGCGGAGTTTTTCTTTAAGAGTGTTTAATGCAAAGCTCGCTACGCCAGCTGCTTCGGTCGGTTGCACAACATCGGGTTTCTTATCTACGACACTGAAGTAACGTAGCATACCAGAATTAAATTGTCAATAAATACATTCTCTCCTTGAGGATTCTAATCCATCTTTGGGGGGGGGGGGATCAAAACTGGAATGTAATCCCCAAGGAAGGAAAGGCTCCCATTGCCTGGGAACTTCTTCCCAAAGTAGCCTTAGCCTCCAACAGGGTCATGTTTATAGAGCTTTAAATAGAAACACCCGGCCTGTTCCCTTGCATTTCTTTTAGAGAGCTACTCCCAAATATTCTGCTTTTGGCTGGAAATGAAATATTAATTATTTGGAGTAAGAATACAGGCTGTC
The DNA here is from genome assembly GCA_029853015.1 of Chelidonichthys spinosus. Classification (NCBI taxonomy): domain Eukaryota; kingdom Metazoa; phylum Chordata; class Actinopteri; order Perciformes; family Triglidae; genus Chelidonichthys; species Chelidonichthys spinosus. The sequence continues at coordinate 19,442,715 of CM056835.1, forward strand.
TTGCCCCGGGAGTTTAATTCCGTGTCTACACTAGGCAATTTCTTTTCCTGCACCACTTGACGTGCTCACAGAAATGTCCATGGTGGAGCACTTACCACTGGGAAACGTTTAACCAAACAATTAAAGTGGAGAATGCAAAATGGATGCATCCTTGAGTATCTTAAATTCAAATGTTGCAATATGTGAAGTCCTAGGATTCTATTTCCAGGGTCGTATTAACCAGTGTCTGTCATTTTACCCAATTTACTACTAATTTAACATTCTTGGTGAATATTTTACAGAAGAAAACAGACTTTTGTTTAATCTTTTATCAAGTAAAACTAACCTTTGTTGTGAGGATTTGCTTAGTTTCTCCATTTTTATATTGGAAGAATGTTAATCACTTTGTGTTTTGGACTGTCGGTCGGGCAAAACAAGCAATTTGAAGTGTAATTCTGGGTCTAAGAAAAATAGTGAGTCTTTTTTTTTAATCTCTTAACATTTATAAAACAAACGAAATTCGCTGGAAAATAAAAATTAAAAATCAGTGATGAAAATAACCTTGGAGTTGCGTTCCAAATGAACACCGTGATGCTTAAAAAAAACAGATATTCGTCAGCTAACCTGGAGAAGAGGTCGAGTGATGTCATCGGATGAGTAAGATGCAGAAAGCAATTTGATTCTTAGCGCATAATTGAGTCACTCTCACACCACTTGGGTGTTGACTCACAAAAGCCCACAGGTGGTGGATGACGTCAAAAAGCTACTTCATGGACCGTTTGCACACAAACATCTGTCAGTCGTCCTCAGCAGCATCCATTAACAGCGTCTCTCGGCTCCCCTCCATCTCGCCGGTGCTTTAAAAACAGGGACGGTGGAGAACGCGACGTGGGCCGATGGCATGTTGCGGTTCAGGTGACACGTCAATCATTTTGTGGTAATTATCCCCCCCAGTGTCGTGGAGAAGACCGGCGTGACGCCTTGCGTGACTGCGATCGGCAGAACGACACAACAGAGAGCCGTCGTCGTGTTTCCACCTCGGAGAAGTTTTACAAACACGGCTGCCGACTGCCACGTCTCTGCTTCTATGTAAATGCATCACTAGAGACGATACTTGACTCTGAAAAAAGTGGCATCTAGTCCTGTTTTTATTTGTCTGTGATTGCTGCTCAGAGAAAGATGTTTGTTGTTGTACGATACAACTTTTCCAATACTGTAATCACAAAATATTAAATTCAAGTCATCTTCATCGGTTGGCTTGGAGGCAGAAATCTAAAACAAAAAAGGATGTTTTATTCATAACATGAGTGAACTGACCATTTATGACCAACTGCATTAGAGTTCAGAACTGTAAAGGAAAGGAAAAATAAACCACGTTGTAAATATCTCAACTTTATCATTAAAAGGATGAATATTTTTTTTTAAATGTGCCGTACTAAATATCTAGCAATGAGCCAGCAGTTTATATTTTACTCCAATAAGAAAGACCATATTATGTAAATAAGAAATTGAAAAAAAAAAAAAAAAAAAACCCTGCCAAAAATGTATCCGTCACCGTTTTTGAGACTAATGGAAATCAGCAAGATGTTTTATTTGGCGGATACTTCTTATCGCCACGGCGACACAAACGGTAAGGTGGTGTGCTTTTGAGCTACAGAGTACAAAGTGTAGCTCTGGCACGAAAACAAGGGAGTAGTTCAGTTTTACATGTTCTTCTTTGCTCAATTAAAGCAAAAGTAACCTTTAAAAAAAAAAAAAGAAGGACGACATTTTAAAGTGTTGTCGACATGCTCCTGCCAGTACTTACTAAGCCTACTACCAATGACAAATCACCAAATTAAACCTTCTTATTAGGATGAAAACATCCCAGACTCGAGAGTTATGACCCGCATCTCTTGTTTCTATTAACATCTTATGTATTAGCATTGTGCATATCTAAATACTGAATGAGCCAACGCTCAAATGGGATGAATATTTATGCCACTGGGTTTATTCACTGGAGACTTCTTGCCTGCTGAATGTTAAAGCGACTGTGAACCTACTTAAAGCTGCTTGATAACAGGCCAACAGCAATTTTCACTGGTCATTATCAAAAACTTATATCTGGACTGACATTTAACATCTGGCCTTACACTGTATTACCATATGGTTAAGGCTGACATTGTCACGGGAGAGCTTTCTGCATAGTAACGGTGTCATTTAAATGCTTTAGGTGTAAACAGCCTACAAGGTAGCCTCGGCGAAATAGTGGATAATGAAGAGCCAAAAAGGTAAGGCCGAACATATTTGAATCCAAATACCTTCCAAAACAACAACATTAATGTTAGGTTTAACGTTGGTCTTTCCAAAGAATATCAAAACAATGAGATTTGTGATAAATAATCATCAGTAAAAGATCTGCAGTGTTCAGAAACTGATATCACTTTACTGTAGTGCAGCCTTTAAAAGGCAGGAAGAGACACATTACCATAGCAACGACTGTACGACTATACACTGTACATATGTAACCCACTCATTCTGATAATTAATACTACTATATAATAAACAATAATTAATATTCTGGCTTCTTTAGGAAGGAGAAATCTAAAACTGCTGCGTTTATGTATGAAATCATCAACATGTACTTCTTCTGCCGTTACAGAATGACATTTATTTTTCATCCTCTCCTGTTTTTCCCCTCGACTTCATGGGCTCCATTTGCAAAGAAATACAAAATTACAAGTAAGGGTAATTTTCCCAGTCACGGTCCGAGGCCCACTAATATCCCTCAAACTCATAAATGTCTGAATTACAGCGGAGCCAAATGTACCATAAAATACTCATTTCAAAAGCCAAACTCCAAAGTGCTGCATCCACTGCAAATTATTTATTTCTGACGGTGTGAAAACACACAGTGACAAAATGTCATACAATATGGCTTGATGCTGATATTTGATGGGCCAAACACCGGTGATATGTGAAGTGGGGCAATCATACCGAGGCTCAACATCAGTTATGGCACTGACCTTTTCCTATAATTGCAGCAAAAAGAAGTGCGAGTAGTTTCATTAGGGGCCGCAATATCAAACCCGTTTGGATATTTTACACTTAGTGGTGTGATTCGTGAATGATTGCTCCGTTTCCGACAAATGGAAAAGGTCAGCACTGAGGTCCGGGCTCCCTTTTTTTTTTTGGGGGGGGGGGAAATAAAGTGCTCGGCCAAGCAAACGAAACAAGACAGCAATCAGAATGTTAATAGTGGAGTGGAGGCACTGCGGCGGGGCACTGAGACAGTCTGAGTGTTGGGATGCGGCGGCGAGGGGGTCGGTCCGGGCGTGAAGTGAGAAGACGAGAGCCGACATGGCTGGCCTTCGCCGTAACCTTGGCTTCACACCGTAGCAGACCGAGCCGTGGAACCCTTCCTGTCTGAGGAATCACTGAGATTCTTCACCGGCGAGGAGGACGGAGGTCAAGAAGACAGTTCTGCAAAGCCTGTGCAATTTGTGTGAGGTATCGTCCGCTCAGCGCTCGGGATGGAAACAACGACCGGCGCTAGACAAAAAAGGCATTATGAGAACGCCACCTGATCAACACGGAGCCCTCGAGGGGAGAGGAAAGGAGGCCAGCCATAGAACACCTGGTGTGGGGTTCTCCAGGCAGACCTCGAGAGACCCGGCTACACCTGGTCTCGGATAGAAGATGACCTAGAACTCTGGAGGCCCCTTATCGACTACAGGAGGGGTGTCGGGTAGAAGTAGTACACTCGGTACATGCTGCGATGCTGGTAGGGACTCGGTTTACCCTGGAACAACATGGATCTCTGAATTCATCCATACATTTGTCAGGAGGTTCAACCAATCACTCGTCCAACAAACCGGTATCTTCCAGATACAAACGTAGTACATTTTAAATGTTAACGTATTAAAGTAAAAGTCACTAGAATGTCACAGAAATGACATTCTCTCATGATGGTTACATGGTTTTACTACTTTTTCCATTGAGAGGGGGTGTATGATGATAGTTACAGTTGACAGTACCTTTGTGGACAATAATTGTAGGAACATTGACACACTAAATGAAAGCAGTGCATAAAATGTTTGACTGAATTTCTAATGTGCTTTCCCTTAAACCAACTTGACTTAATATAGTCATGAACAGACATGAAATGTACACTTCACGCCAGCACCAAGGTGAAGTGTGGAGTGTTTGCTCGGTGCGTTTGGACGGCTGCCGTGTCCTTTTGATTACATCCATGGAGTCTACCCGCAGCACGTTAACGGATCCTTCAAACTCCACAGCGTAGTCACATGTTTCTAATTAAGGTATTCAATCGTGAATGGCTGTGTTCTTGGCGGTGTGAAATGCATGTTTTCCGCATCAGACATCCAAATATGACTGTAAAGCCGAGCTGCTCCGCATCGCAGCATCTGTTCAGTGTAGCCGGAGGGAAGTCGTTGTGAAAGTTGCAAACTGTTTGTTGCCGTCGTGGGAGAAGTTACGCCGGTGTGAAATAATCCCACTGCGACAAGCCGACAATAACGAGACGTACACAACATCATGCATGTTACTCTGCTGCAGCAGACCTCGGGTTCTAGGACCCCCGGTTCTAGGACCCTTAGAACCAAGACGTCAGTAATCGTGATCTAAATGCCAACCCTAACAGATAGCCTCCAAATCATTTTAAACCTCAGTTATTTCATCTGCTTGTTTTATTGTTTTTAAATCGCACTTTTACCGTTTTTATTACATAGTAATGTCTTTGCCATTAAAGTATTTCTCCGTCTCTGTAAAAGCACTTTGAATTGCCTCGTGTATCAACGCTGCCAGACGAACACGCTCGCTTTGCTTTGCCCAAACAGGATGGATATCTTCCCCGCGATAATACGAAGCGGCGCCCATGCTCGGTCCAAAGCCACCAGCGTGACTTCTGGCTCTCAAAGCAACTTAAACATTTGGTTCTGCTGAAACTCGCTGCAGAATCCTTTCTACCACTTTGCCAAAGAGAACCTAGAAGAAAAGCCTTTCCTGTCAGCAACCATGACGATGTATTGTTGTGGGCCTCCAGCGTGCTGTGATTTAAGAGGCGCGCTAAACCAGGTTTTCAGGTTTTCTCGTCCCCTGCGTTTCGACTGATGCTCAAAGAGTAGTCTTCGGAGTGTTTTCTCTGAAACGTCTCCACAAACGGTGACAACGGTGGATTTCAAGGCTCGAGTCGGTGCGTTTGGTGCGACAGGGGCTCAATTTGGTGATCGTCTGCAAGTCCGATTGTTCCGACTAACTACATTCTTTCAGCCTGTCTGATAAAAAAAAAAAAAAAATGATGGACTCTCAGGAAGACGAATCTCACAGCGTCTGTTCCCTCTTTGCCGATTCATTCGCACCACTTTGCTCAGTCATCAGTCAGCCAACGCTTTTGTATACATGCACAGAGGGGAAAAAAAAGGTTTTCTTTCACTCCGAGTGGAACTACAGGAACGCATAATGTTGTGCATTTCTATGCCAAGGAGATTGATTACTTTTAGAGTGTTCATTTGTTCCCGTCAGCTCTGAAGAATCATAGTATGGTCAAATGTATGAACATAAGATGTGATCAGACCAGAATTAGGCTTTAAATTGTCATTTGTATGACTTTCTAACTCGGATAATTTATCTAAACCACTCAGTCTAATAGTGACAGATGTGTATTTAACTACAGTTTGAAGAACTGGTGCTCTCCACATTGTTGTACTGCCAAGTACAGCCTCTAAATGCTCGTTCCATTAATGCCCGACGACTCAGGCCAAACCGAGTACAGTACAGCAGGTTTTATTTCCTCCTCCCCTCAATGCTCCAGTGTAAAGCAGTGGTTTGGAAAATCCGCTGACCCTTGAGTTTTCAGCCTCTGGAAACCGAGTCCAGGAGCCAGATTCCCCCTGTGCTCAGGCTTAAACAAAGAGCCGGGATGACGGCTGGAACTGGAGCATGCTAAGAAACAATGCATGCATCCTGACCTCCACGACCTTTCCACTCCTCCTCCTCCCTCCCTCCTCCTCCTTCCCCACTGTGTTGTGTTTGCTCCCACAGCATGAATGAGGGTCATTATTACCCTTGAAATGCTAATTGTCAACTTACCGCAACATCCAGTCATGAGTTTGTTGAGCCACTAAAGTTTTAGACGCGTCTACTTCCAAACCCATGCATTATAATTCATTATCATTTACTCATTGATTTTCACTATAGTCTGACAAGGCTGTCTAGATGTTATGAATCACTATTCATTTCGACTTTTTATTTTGTTCTTTTTATATTGGTCTTATGTTAACGAGTCACATCTTGTTTTCTACCATTTTAATTTAGTTTTATTTCATTCTTTTGGTTTTAATTCACTCGTCTTAGAAATTCTAATAGGTTGGCTGCTGGTTTTGAAAAAAAGTCTTGATTGTTTTAATCCTTATTCCTACTTCTTGATGGATTTAAGTCACATACACAATTTAGGTGTCTAGCCGGTTACCTGGAGCATCAGCAAGCCTCAGCATTTGAATCATTTGAGTGTTTCACACCAACAGCGCTGTGCAGATGGGTTGGCTATGTGAGGGGAAGATGTTAAAGTAAATTTCCACTCGGCTTCACACCTTCCTAGGGATGTTGGAGATGGTGGGGAAGGGAAAGATTGGATGACGACGGCGAGCTTGCGGGAGGGTTAAACCCACTACGGACTCGGGCCGACTTCAGGCCTCATTCAACTTTCCTGGCAGTAATTACAACCTAGATATTGGGATATCTCGGGAAAATGGCGTTTACGGCTCCAATATGGCATGAAGACGGCATTAGCAAATTGGAATATGAGCCACAAATCTCAACGGCCAGAATCTCCAAATCTTACCAAATGAAGCCTCAACATTATCCTATAAAATACATATTTGATGAAACCTTGATGGAGCAATACTTCAAGTTGCAAAAGATAATGCTTTGTTGCATCTGAATGACTTGACAAATCTGCAATAAGCAATGAAACACAACTCCATATGTTCGAGGGTTTACCCTTTCAAAAATGCATCGCTGAAAGACATTTCATATCGGGCAATTATTTGCTCTCTGGATGTACCCCTAATGCCTATTGGCATTCCCTTAATTGTAGATTATTGTTTTTTTAAATTATACTCTCAAAATGTAATCTGCCGCTGCACTTTTGCCAGGATGAAACCGGGGCCATAAAACCGCCAATTACAAACCATTTACTTCAGTTTATGTTGACAGGGATAATACACGGTGATTTATGACTCTCTCTCTCTCTCACACAAATGCATAATCACCTTCCCGGTGAAAACATGTTAATTGTGGTCGCAGGTACATTAAACCTTTCCATCTGCAAAAGATTGTGAGATACCTACGACGATATTAGAATACTATATATGATATATTAAATAAAGGCAGAAATACCATCATCAGACATAAATAAGAGTTAAGTCGCTCCGGGGGTTTGCTTCTAAACCTCCATGAGCCCTTTCCCCCGACTTAATTCATTTCTGAAATACGTTGCTGATTGCACAGCGAGGTCTCTGATTTACCTCCTGGAAGGCATTAGTGGATTTGATCACCACTGTTAAAGATGCATTACTGGTGTCATCCTGGTATAATGCTTACTGATAACAGGAGCCATCACTGTGATGTTTCAGGGTTTCAGCCCGTTAATTTCATTTCACTTAACGCTTCCCCAAATATCATCAACTCCTTATTTCTCGCTGGTGTCACGTTTGGTTTCGCCTTTAAATAAATGTACGTATCACACACCAGCCAGCTTCATATAGATTTAGGAATGGTATAGAAACCAACGGGCAATTGTCAACGGCGTTGGACAGTTTAAGCAATTTTTAGATAAAACTTTCAAACCAATATGATGCTTTGAGAGAGAAAAAACAAATAGTGCATTGAAATCACGGATTTATCTATCCATCCTCAGAGTTCATCAGCAGCAGGTACCCAGTGTCCTTTTCCTACACTGTTCTATTTCTTATTATGCAATTTGTTAAGCAGCTTCCCCGTAACATGTACCAGAGTAGCAGGAATCCATTAGCAGGTCAACAATTCTCTTCTAGTGGAGTTAATAGCACAGCTGAAGATATACATTTACACAAAAAACATACATATAAAAAGGCATTCAGTCAGCAGCCTCCATCACTGATGCAAACAGAGAAAGGGGAGTTTGTAAGGCTTATTGGGGGGGACAAATGTCCATTTAGGGTTTGTAAAAGTCAGCTTCCAGTCACGGCTTCCCTGGAGATGTGCTATTAGCCCCCATCATTCAGGACAGGTGTGGGTTGTTTTTTGCCCGACTGTAATCATTTGAAGGAGTGGGGAAAAAAAAAAAGAGCTCAATTTTATTCTCCATGAAAAAAGAAAAAATGTTCTGGGACATCATATTACAAGGAGCTCCCTCTTCAGTTTGTGTATTCATGCAATTTATGGGCTGTGCTTTCAAAAGTAAAGTGGTACTGAGTCATGTTCCTCAAGGAGGCTGCAAAAAAAACAAACAAAAAAAAACCCAAGATTCTTTCCTTCCACAGTGATGCATCACTTTAAAGCCTTTTTTTTTCTCCATTGCAAACTCATTTGTTTTATTACAAGAGTACTCGATATCATTTCCAACAAAAGATATATTAAACTTATTTCTCCCCTTTCTTTGTAGCTCACCTGGGAAGGCTGGTTTATTAGAGAGGGGAAAAAAAAGGTACTTCACAAGTCAGTAAATTAATATATGATGTTATAAACCTGAACTAAGTTAGAAAATAATAGATTTGAAGAGTATGATGTGCGATTCCCGACTTATTATAGGTTTTTTCGCCATGCAAACGTGTCAGGATCATAACCTGCACAAAATATTGTTTGAAAGAGTGAACAAAAAGATACATATCCTGCGTGTACGAGATCATACCTTGTGCACAGAAAAAAAAAAAAGCCCATCTTCTGAAACTTTCAGAGCTCCCCGGCTTGGCCAGGTTAAGAACTATTTTTCCACACGTGGGAGTCTTCGTCCCATATCTAATAGATCCCCGCTTAATATGCAAAACCATTTATTTCCCGACGTGTTCACATTTAATATTCAGCTTCCTCCCGCCTACTTCCCACTCCATCGCACTGCAGCACGTCGCCCGCTTCCTTTAATACAACACATGACTATGAACTTCAAAATAAACCAACATGGTAGCGCTATAGTAGAATTAAATGTTAACAAAAGGCTTCCAACTGTTACATGCATTGAATATCTGGGCTACATTACATGTAACATGTAAAGACCTCCAAAGCCAACGGCCCCCGTGGGCTTTTCACTCATTCCACTTCACAGGACTGAGAATGGAGCGAGTTGCATAAGAATCCAACTGGACAAATTAATGTTTGTTAACATTATTCCAGCTGCATGCTGTTGCTCTCCGGTTTAATCACTACCCTGACAGTCGCCGTGCTGTGTAGCCGCTTGTTTTATTCCCTTTAAACCAGCTCTCACTCCTGGTGATTTGGCTTGTGCCGTTTTGTCCGTCATCCACGTGATGATGTTCCTCGGCTCTGTTGCGCTATTGTTATTTTACCTTTTTATTAAAGCGCTTTTTTTGATACAACTGTGGATAATCGCTCTACAAAAAATGTAAAAAAAAAAAAAAAATAGACAAAAAAGGTATTTCCTCATTGTCCTGCCCGGCTAATCTTTAGCCTTTAATACAAGCATTGTGTGCGTTTGTCTGACTTTGTGTGAATTTCATTTAATACCGCTGTAATGTGCTTATACACTGTTGCACCGGGGAGGCAGGCTGGCAGAATTTCACCCTCATTTGCTTTTCTTTTTTTTTTTTCCCCGAGACAAAAGACGGCAGAGTGAGAAAAAAAAAAAAACACCGTTGCCAGGGGCAACGAGCCATAGTTCACTTCAAGACGGTCAGGTGGGTTTTTCCACCTTGACCCGCGCTGCCCTTCCACACTAGATGAGTCAATGGGATGCTTGGAGCGGTGGGCAAAGACCCTCCAAGTTGGTAAAGCTGTGGGTGTGTTCCTTTGTAGAGCCGGCTGAATGGCCAAGGTCCCTCTCTCTCTCTCTCTCTCTCTCTCTCTCTCTCTCTCTCTCTCTCTCTCTCTCCTCTCTCTCTCTCTCTCCCTCTCCTTCTTATACTCGTCTCTCCTGACTCTCCTCTATCTACCTCTCTCTGCTCGCTCCTTTTCTCTCTCTGGCTCAGTGCTCTTCCTCTCACTTCTCACACTCTCTCTCTAATCTTACTACTCTCCTCACACTCACTCTCGCCCTCCCTGGCTGCCTTTTGATGACCAAGGCCGTCAGCTGACCTCCTTATCTGACCCTTTGTACAGAGCCGCTTTTTCCATTCGTGGCATCAGAGTCGAGGCCTGTGGGACGCCGATTCAACTTTGCGAACAAAGCCGGTTGGACAGAAGCAATGAAATACTTACTACTACGTCCGTCAGAGGCCAACCGAAACGCCCGCTGGAAACCAATGAATGCAGGGAAATTCAACAGCAGAGGCCTTGGATCGCTTCACGACGAGTAAAAAAACCCGAAGCGGGGGCTCAGTGTCTCTGAAGTCGTTTATGTCGACCCAGGAGCTGCCAAAAACACACTTTGTCATTGCTGATTTAGCTCATTTTGTAGCATCTCCGTGTTCTCACGGTTCGTTACCTTTGGCATCTGCTGCCGTCTTTGACCTTCAGAGAGACGAAAGACGGAAAGGCAGCTGGAATCAAAATGAAGTCATTGCTTCTGAAAACTACCGATAAGACCATTTATCAGGTTCATCTGTAGTTATGAGTTTATTCTTCAGCTTTAAAGAAGAGGAGAATGTTTTCAAACTCTTCAAATCTATCTTGTTATGGTTTTTATCGCCGCTTTGACCTAGCTCTAATACCACGGCGGATTTCTTTCACTGCTCATAAAACTCAACTATGGAAAAAAAAAAAGTCATTGTAGGTTCTATTAAACACATTTTTTCAGAAAAACAAACTTTATTTTGAAGGAGACACTCTGATGAACTGATTTCTTTGTGTGCTCGTTTTACACAATATGGAGATTTACCGTCTGAAAGAATAATAATCTGTACAACATCTACCTGCAATCATTAGAAAGTGGCGTTATGCAATAAGTCATTTCCTGGTACTCCATTTAACAACCAGCAATACTATTTGCATTACATTATTAATTGGAAAATATGAATCCGTATAATGAAAAAATCTGTATCAATGTCAGAAAGCCCAGATTGGTTTATTCTCAGCGGAAGCAGAATAATACGCATCGGCCTCTGCTGTGCAGAGTCTGGCCCGCATCCAGTTTGCAGGATAAAAAAAAACTGAGGATGAAGAGGTTGAGGGGGGGTTTGCATGCTTGAATTAGTAAGGTTCCCATCAGCCCGGAGAGCGCTGGAGCGAGCTACCACACATGCATACAGTACCGTCACAGGCCGAACAAACACCGCACACGCAAGCCGCCGACACAAACATTGGCACAGAATCACAGCCACGCCGCACGCTACAGCTCTTCTTTTTATGGACACATTTAGACATATAGCATGCATACGGACACGCAGTTGGAAAAATGGCATCTATGCATTTGCTCTCACAGCTTCGCCCCCCCCCGAGCAGACTAAATGCAGAGGAACGCTTATGTAACTCCTGCCATTTCTACCGTTCAGTTAATACTCAGAGGAAGTGTGCGTGCACATCCAACGCTCGCCGCCTTTCCAACCTGGCGGGGAGCGACGACGCCCCCCCCCCCCCCCCCCCCCCAAGTTACCGTTGCCGCAATTATACAGAAGCCTCCGTTTCATTCCTCTGCCATGTCGACTTCATGAATATTCCCACGGTGATGGGAAGGCCCTGAACGTGACGCGGACGTTTCAGGTTAAAATCGGTGCTGGGTGGGGGAGAACGCGAAGAAATCCCGAAGAAATCCCTGCTACTCTGGAAACTGAGGCAAGTCCGAACCAATGGGGACGACGCAGTGTTTTAACACGTGGGTATGCACTATATGTGGCGCATAGGGGGGCTGCACCAGGAGCAATGGTAAAAAACAATAATCATTTTCTGTTTTTTGGTACTTTCTCTATTAAGCTGCTGTTGTGCGTTTCTAAATCATTTCTACACTCCCTTAATGCTATAAAACATTTTAGACGACCAACAGGCTAGAGTAGGCGCCCTATCACATCATAGAATTTTGACATAGAAGTATATACTATAACCATTTATAATTATGGTAGGCCTACAAGTTTGCACTTTCTATTATTTATGGTGAAAAGGCAAAAAAAAAGAATCATTGGCGCCCCTCCCATTACACACAAATACACCTATTTTACCTCTTCTCTTATATCCCCTTTTTTGTCATGTCCCTCTCCTAAATATATATTGGGTTTTTGGGTCAATGCGCTGGGGAATATGGGGATGGAATGCAGATTTCTGCATGCACACAGGCGGTGCATGAGCAAACCAACACATTCTCACCTTAACTTGTCCGTGGCCTTACACTTCAAATGATGACACGTAGACGGCCCTTTTCCACTCGTCACATGCATGCAGTATATTTTAAAAGTAAACTTCCAGCGTAAGTTACCTCCGAAATACTTGATTAGGAAGCAACAAAAAATACTTCGGAAAGATTGTGGTTTTGGTTTAAAGTGAATCTTGTAAAGGCGGGCCCACACCGGACCGAAAATCGGCGTCTTTGAGAGAGTCGGCGTCCGTGATATGAGTCTGCTTGGTGTGGTCGCTCGAATCGGCCCACGTCGGCGTTCATTTCAGCCGATTCAAATGTGTAATCCGCCAAGCGAGTCGGTAACTCTTTTACCATTCTGATTGGTGGAGGCTAGCAGCTTGACTAGCGAATCAGTGAAGCCCGGAAGTGACGATGGTAAACGTGCCAGATAACCAGTGGAATCGAAGAAGGTGGTCTAGAGAGGACCGCCTACTTCCGTTTTTCGTGTTTTTTTGCCCACAATACAGATTAGCGCCGCCTGTTGTTTTGGAGACATTACATCTCACGCAAGCGCGGAACGTATGGCGTCGGCTGTAGTTCCGTAGGTGTGAACCGCCCATGTCGTTGTTCGAGTCGGCCATGTTAAGTAGCCAGGCTTCATTTACCGACGCGAATCCGGCCGTCGGTCCGGTGTGGACCCGCCTTAAGGGTAACTGAGCTCTTGGAAGTAAATGGCGATAGAAGGTTGTACTGTAACATGGTATCAGAACCACATGTATCTACATTACTACCTCTTTTGAAATTCAAATGTTCATCCTCACCATTTAGTGCACTGCAGAGACCTGATTTACTTGCAAAAGGACAATACCACAGATGTAAAAACAACACCCAGCGCCAGAGTCTCCCACTATAAGGCTCAGAATGCCATAAAGCAAAAGAAAGGAGCATCAGCAAGGCTGACCGTTTCCTTTCAGACCCCAGCACAAATGACTGGAGTCTTTTAATTGACCTTGTATAGGAAAGTAAAGTGCATGATTAGCTGGCATCGAACTAAGTCTTCTCAAGACATCCAGTGACATTTCCTCCTTTATTTTACGTGCTGCATTGCCTACTCTTTCCTATTCTCTTCTTGTCAAGGCCTCACAGCTGAGTGAGCATGCAGCAGAAAGCTAATATCACCACACTAATGCAACCCTTCATCTCCCAGCTCCACCCCTGCTTTTTTTTTTTTTCCTCTTCGCCCTCCCATGGCAGCAGTGCGGACTGTAAAAATTATGGATTTCCTCACAAATGGAAATGGGAAAAATAAGCTGGGCAGGAAAAAAAAAAAGACAAGGAACAGAGGCCCTGGTTGACTTGAGTGAGACTGGGGGCCTCTGAAAGCTGAGGTCTTGGTTCTTTACAGATTAGAAGATCAGTCCTCCCAGCACTTCCCCTCAGGGCCGAGCAAAAGGAGAACGGTGGAGGAAAAGCTTTTTATTCCGACGCAGCTCTGCCAGCGCTTCCATCCCAGAGCTACGGATGCTCAATCTCCTCTCTGAACCGGCTCCCAAAAACAGGCTTTTCTGCTGTAATGCAGACTAAATCTCTAATTACAATTTTGGGCTTGAGTAGCAGAAGTCATAATTATGGTACCTCTTATTATGCAAATTAATTGACTGATTCCAAAGAATTAATTGCCTCTTGTCCCAAGTTTGATTAGCAAATGAGCGTTTTCGGCCTCTATTTTGATTTGTTGTTTGGATTCCCTTTTTCTTCTGGCACAAAGAATGGGATAACAAGGAAACACAAGGTGATGCAGATGCAACGTACCGGATGAACAGGAAATTGACTGGATGGAAATATTTACTCAGAACTACAACAGGTGAGGCTTTTTTTGAACAGGCAGCGTCTGCAGATATCAGGGAGTTGAAATTAATTCCCCTTTCCTAGGTTTAATGGAAGGAGGAAAAAAAGAGGCTAAGTTCATAAAAATATTAATTAGGTTTATATTTTTTTTCTAAAATGACGGTCAAAACTATGGGGACCCATATTACTACTACATTATACAATATTTTTAGACAAAAATATTATTAAACCAGTTTGGTGAAGACTCAAATAAATGGCCCCGACCTCAACCCCACCCAACACCTGTGGCTTGAACTGGATCACGGACTGCGAGCTACTCCAAAGTCCAAAGGTTTCCAGAACTAGTGTTCTGGAACTGGTGGATCTGGTGTAAAGCCTTTGCAGATTATTGTTCATGGATTTAGGCATGATAAATCTAGCTATGGACTCTTTTTTTTTAGCTGCACACATTCGGAGCAAAGCATCTGTTCAATCACAAATCTCACTTCACCATTCGAGTCTTAAGCATGAGGCTTTAGCCGCAAGCTCCACACCGCCGCCGCGATGTGCCTCTAGTATGTATTCAAATAGAGTTGTATCACCTCACCCTCCTTGACATTTCCAGAGTTAGCCCACCTCCAAGAAAGCGTGAAACGAGTGGTCCTAATCCCTGCCTTAGCTCCGACTCACTGCCTCCAGTTCATCTCGAGCTGGATTCAAAACAAAAGGCCCCGGCAAATGAAATGCATGGGCACAGAGGCGGCGCACAATGTGGTCCACCTGAAAAGGCTGAAATGAACTAGTCTCGACAAAGCCACGGGGATGAGAAAGGGTCCCGTCAAAGCTCCGAGGCCTAATTTCCCCGTACTAAATCAGAAAGCCCTCGAAGCTGAGAAAAAGCCAGAACCTTGACTTTTTACCCGTGAGGCTCCTTAAAAAAAAAAAAAAACATGCTTCCCATTCTTCTCAGTCATTATCAATAGATTACAACTGCAGCAAGCATTGACGGTCTAATTGGTTCTGTTAAACAGACAGAGACAGGCATTATAAGAATGACTGAACTGAATTCAATGAGCTGCCGTCTTCAGCGTTTGAACGGGTGGACAAGGTGAGCGTTCAAAATCTCAATAATGCAAAGTTGCAAAGACAATAGGTACGTGCCCATGCAATCCAATCCACATCGGCAACCGGCCTCAGGGTCTGCTCCGCAATAAGCCTGCAGACGTTGTCGGCAGGGCTAATTATGAGGGCAGCGGTTCCACCACAGGATGAGTTTCCACACAACCGACCTGGACTTTTTTTTTTTTTTTTTGTCTGACGGGCATTTGAATTCTTCCTTCCTATGGAAGATTACAGGAGCATGCGAATAGCAATTAAATGCTGCTCAACTTTGGTGAGATTACACTCCTGAGGAAGACAGCCAATAAGAACAGGTTTATTGCCTCTGAGAAGAAAGAGGAGTCGATGTGGTGGAAAACAAGAATGTTGCGCCAATCGTATAAAAAGGGAGGAATTAAAACTTGGCGGTTTTGACACATATGCTTGTCTCTAAATTGAAATTGCTTCTTATCCAATTCAACACACACTATATGTACCAATTTGAATAACGGCTTAAAAATAAATAAAGAAGTGAAACAGTAGACAGTATATGATATACTGTCTGCAACTGGAGTTCTGTTAGTTGAACAATATACCGCAGCACACAACATCTCGGGTCAGCTTTGAGCTAAAACAAGAGGCTCTTTACAATAACGGAGGCATATAATGCATAGTTACTTACAAATTCAACAATCCACAAACTAAATGAGCGGTAGAAAGAGAAACGCATGCACATGGAGGGAGACTGGAAATACAACTGACACATGTGGGGGGGTTTTGTTTGTTTTTGATGTATTGGTTCTTTTATTAATCTCTTCCTTTCTATACTAATTTATAGGCTATTGTTCCATCAACTTATCCTGTAGGGGCTACAGGTGGAAAATAGCAATTTGCTACAACCTGGGATAATGCATCTTTTCTTGTTGGGCACGGTTAATGTCCTATTGTGCATTGTCCTGGTCTTGAAATATATAAATTACAAACCATTGTGCTATGGCCTGGCTCATGTTTAACCCTTTATAAAAACATGAACAACTACAGGGAATGAACGCCATAAAATGATCTACTCTGATAGATTCTTGAAATATTGCCACATTGCTTACAGTCTGTTAATATCTGGCTTAATATGGCGATGTATTTCAGAGTGAACCAAGATAGGGACATAACAAGGACTTTGATTGTAGAAAATATTTGCTCCCAAACCAACTCTCAAGCCCAAGTTGCAGATTGATGATGATGGGATGTCATGATATCATTGCATGCACTATATTTTGTTTTCCAGGAAGCATAAAACATTGGATTTTGATATGAAATAAACAAACAGATTGAGATAGATGCAACTCAAAAGCGAGATGGCCATCTTTATTGTTAACTACTTAAAATCATATATTTCGGACAGAGTTTTCTTTCTCCGGAGCCGATTGTGGAAGGAGCTAAAGAATGAGCCATCTGGCTTCTTTCTCATCCCTGTAGAGAGATGTGCAGAATCCGGCAGAAGGTAAGGTACACATGTTGTTGTTGTTGTAGTTGTTGCTGTGGCGGCTGTTGTCGGGTAAACGAGCCGATAATGCGATATTGGATTGACGCATTGACTGTCGATACCCAATTCAGCATTTTAGGCTGTATCGGACACATATCCTATACTGGCATCGGAACAACTGTAATCACGACTGATGATGTCATAGTGTCAGTGGTGCACTGGTGTAACAACCACAGCTGCACAAACAATAGAATGCAGCTCCTCGTAGAGCCCAGACATATATGAGATAGTAGCAAATTTCCGCCGCCATTACCCGTCATCGCCACACAACAACGTTGATATTACTCCCATGCATGTTCAATGACTGTGATTGATATTCAATGCCTAACTGAAAGGGGAAAAAATCCATCTTTTTAAATTACTTGCTGGTCATGCAGAAGCCGCCTCTATAAAACACCACAATATTACAATACGGAACAACATGACAGCCGATAAGCATCTGGTAATCTGCTTTGAAGCGCAATGAAACTAATCACAAACACAACCGTTCTAGTAATCTCAATCTGATAGTGTGAAGTATTTGTGATTCTGGACAGAAACCCGTGTATCAAGTGCTTTTCCCGGTCTTTTGTTTCAGCAGTGCAGTTGCTTTTCGAGAAAACAGGGAGTCACCCAAGTGTGCGTTTGGACAATACAGCTTGACAAATCGTTCCCTCTCAAGTCCATGTTTCATCTTCAGACGAATAGTAAGCAGGCATTAACAATAATGCCGCAAGGCTGTCAAATGTCTCTTCTTGTCTGACTTTCTATAACGAAACCACATGCACACAAGCACCGTTAACCCCATCAGTCTCGGACCATGTTTATTCGAGTATTGCTGGTTATCGTTTCCATGGAGATTTGGAGAAGTTCTTACTCGTGCAAGCTTTGTGTCTCTGCTTACAGAGACAAACTTATTTCTTAGGGATTCCTACTAGATCGGAATATTTAAAAAAAAGAAATGTTTCTTGAAATGTGCTCCCAGTAGGCAGCAGATGACTGAAATGTCAGAGAAAAATGGCGATCAATGGTGTCATGACTGGATTTTCGAAACTATGCAAAGTCAGGGTTTTTTAAACTGTATTCGCACCAAAATGACTCGCTTGCTAAACCTCTTTGTTGCTTTCGTCTCACAGGGGGGGTAAAAAGTGATCATGAGTCATTCATTTATAAGCAATGGCAGTAAATGAGATTCTTCTCTGTGTCCAGACAATGTTGCAGCAACCGCTGAGCCACCTTTCATTTGATAGGATTTAAGGCCATCAGACTCAGTGGAGGCAGACAACAGCGGAGGGGAATGAGTATTTCTTTCGACATACCCCACTCTTTCACTTCTATTGTTTGTCCCTTACCTTTGAAAAGACGAGGCAATTTGCTGGGCATGTGCACAAAAGGTGACGAGTTCACTCTCACAGATGGATGCGACATATGGTGGACTGAATTTCACGATGTATGAAAGAGTTGAAAGTCCAAGCCTGAACTGAGCGACATCGACCATTCTATATACCATTAACTCTTAAACAGAGGCCCTTTTTTCACCCTGACTGCAATTATGTAGACAGAATTTATTTTATTTTCCGTTTTGTGAAATGCCTCGTCTCCTCATGCTTTGGTTTGTGGACTGCGGTATTGAGGCCTCGAGTTCAGGATTTTGGCCGTCCCCATCTTGGATTTTGAAACCAGTGAATGGAAGTGATCAAATTTGTACCGTGGAGGAGCGACGGAAGGATCTGACTTACATACGAGGCAGAGCAGCTTTCATGCAACCCAACTTCTTTTTGGAAAAAGATGAGTCGCCCCCTGATGGTCATTAGAGAGAATACAAGTAGAAGGAACTTCCACAAATTAATCAATTCCATCAGTAAACCAATTAAGAAATGTCAAACTCATCACTGCTTTGAGATTCTTTGATCAAGACATTGTGTATTCACACAACAACTCATTGAAATTAGCTCAACTGCTCGGTTGTCATTCTCAGTGCTCATATTTCGAGTGCAGTCCTCTGGTTAAACTAAAATGCCTACAGTGTTGATCTCACATGTTTCTACATCTTTCAACTTTTAAGTACCGGGTCTGTTTTTAATGATAAATTAAAAAAAAAAAAAAAAACAATGCTGTGATGTCATTAAATGTATGACTACCTTATATTATGTGTATTTTCATGCTCTGTGGATTTTCCACATTCACTTAAAGCCAATGGTGGTACAAAATTCCAGTCAGACTCCAAGTCAGCAATTTAATTCAGCACTTCACCAAATAACTGTTTTGATGAGCACATAAATGCCACCTTGTTTTCTGCCCTACAGAAATCAGGCTACGAGGTGGGTATACCGTAATCATCGGACCTCTGCTTTTAGTGGTCTTGGTGCAACTCCAGCTCCTGTTAGGTCCGGATCAATGCATAGTCAATCCCTTCCCTGAGAGGATGTATTGATTGGGTTCCTCTGGCTGACCAACCTCTAATCTCTCGTAACATCGTGGTGCTTGGCCGGCTCTTTGGAGACATTGCCAAGGCCTGCACAGTCGAAAAAATACAACTATGTCAGAGGAATGTATTCACTGCTGCTTCGATGGTCTGTAATGTGAAATGTGTTCGATCTCAAATACACAGTGCCCCCACCCCACCCCCACCCCCACATAGTAGGGGTGGCTGCCCATCAATAGATTTGTAAAAAAGTCCATCTTCATCCAGTACAACGCACGTTCACTCAAAATTGGGGGCAAACCATGAAGAGTAAAAAAGGTATAGTCTTCAAGACGAATCGTCCTTTCTGAAATTTGTGTTTCGCCAGAGAAGTGATCATGTGCTTGATAACGCTGCCCTAAGTCACTGAGCTTGAACTAAATTAACATTACTCCTACTATTTTTAGCTCTTTTTCAGACACTTGGGTAACACCATTTTATCACATAAAGACCTTACTTCCATTGAATGACTGAGCTAATGTCTTCCAATGGGCTCATGAGGGGCATTTTGGAGGCAGACACTAGATGAGAGTGCAAGCTGCATCATGCTAATGAATGTATACATAGCACTCCATTTGGGTTGAGAGGAAGGGGGGGATAAATTAAATGAGCAAGTGCTGAGCATCACAGCTCAGGCCACGTTTCTGTCTGCTGGGATAAGTTTACCACAGTGTGAACGAAGCCACAATGTCTTGGAGATGATTAATATTTGATGAAGGCTAAGTGCAGGGAGGGAACCATGAGGTTTAGTTTGCTGCTTGGGGAAGTGTGAGCAATCGTATGTGACTAGAAGAAAAGGTCAGCTTTGTTTGGCATCAGTGGAGGTCAACAAAGAGAATTCACCGTCTTTTGCTAATAGCTGCATTCAAAACATGTGTCTCTTGGAAGGGTTATTTAAAACCTGCAGGGTTTCCTTTGGCCTCAGGCCTCATGCAAGGTTTTACAAGGAGGGCAATGCCGGGCGATCGTAGCCAACAAGTTCTAGCAGTAAAGCTCATTAAACTCTGATAAAAATCAATGAGGATTGGAATTAAGTTGCCATTTCGGGGCAGCATTCAAAAGTTTTTTTTTTTTTTTACTGGGAGCATGCATGGATTTGATGTAAATAAAGAAAATACTAAAAATAAAAATGTAAGTACAACCTTGATAATGTAGAATAAACAAAATGTATGAATGTATTTGACATCACATTGCCAAAAGTCCACATCATTTTGTGTTTTTGGAGCCATTTGCTATGGTCAGGTTAAGCCCCTTAGCTCCAATAAAGCAAAATCTTAAGGCTGCAGCGAGCATACAAGGTTATTTTAGACAATAGTGGGATTCAGCCCGATCCAGCACCCATGAAAAGAACTGGAACGTCGACTACAATCCAGGCCATATCAGCCTACGTCTCCAAACACTCTTGGCTGAATGGGAACGAGCCTCCAGCCAGGTTCCAACATATCATGGCTTCCCCGAAGAGTGGAGGATATTACAACAGCATATTATGGTGCAGAAATGTCATGTTCAACGACCTTACATGGATGTCATTTTTGAATTTCCACACATTAATACCATGTGTACAGCGTAGCAGAGTATGCAGCCACTTTTAACTTCATAAGCCATCGCGGTGATCTATTATTTTCAAGCAACCCTCTTTTGGCTTTTGGTTGTGAAATATTAACCAATAAGGCATGAATGAATATTTAATGAACAATTTTACATCATAACTGATGTAGTGTATTATTGCAGTGAAACACCGCAAAATCCAACAGACCTTAAAATAGTTCATTAGTTGCCAACAGTATGGAGCCCATTAGTAATAGATTAATTTCAACCTGGGGAGTCGAGGGGCCGGCCTAATCCTAGTCATGCACAAGCCGGGATATGTTCTCCACAGCATGTAAATATGGAAGTATTATGTGCCTACATAATATATTTCCATATGGGCTAAATGCAGTTGTTGTTAGTAGGGATTCAAAGGGGTCAGATAACTCATTTATGGTCTGATCTTTAAATGCACTGACTAGAGGGAAAAGTGCACCTAAAAGATGACAGGTTTCTGAGGAGACGGCGGTATACACTTTAGCTCAGGCCATGAACACATTTGTATGTAGGAGACTGCATGAGCACTCTTATATAACTTTGAATACTGAAAAGGTTAATACCATTGGGTAAGAACCTTTACCTGAAAAGCGCAAGCCGGGTTTTTCCTCTCTCTTTTAAGACAGCCACAGGGACTCAATCATGTGGACTGGTAAACAAAAACTACTTGCAACTGTTACAAGCTGCACATCTGTCTGGACTAGTCTTGATTCTCAGTGGGATCGGAGCAGTAGAAACTGTTTTACATCATCTAATACAATGTTGATATCATGAGGAGTCATAAACAAGTCGAGGTCTGCTCAGTGTTTTATGGTGGAGGCAAGAGGTAAGTAAAGGTATAGAAAAGTATATAAATAATATCAAAAGGAAAGTTAAACCATCGCCTCTTTTTTCCTGAATACACAGGCATCACAGAAGAAAATGTGGGGTCAGAGTTTAATCCAGGTTTGATATTCCATTGATGTTATTAATAAAGCAAAGGCTTTTTTCTGTAAAATACAAGTAATGTCTCTATAGGCTAAGCTTGTTAGTCACCACACACACTATTTATTTCATGCAGTAGCATGGTGATGCTACAGTGATGGCAGTGCAAGTGGGGAAAATTACCAGTCTGCCTCTCCACAGGCCTGACTGATTATTCTCAAAAACTAGCCTGGGTGCACCATAATCCCCTTGTTTTTGAATGGGGGGGGGTTCATTGTGCGTCATGTGGAAACATTAATAAAACACAAGTTCAGAGGGGGTAAAGCCAGCGGTTATGTAAGAACACACTTTTAAACATGCTAGGTGAAGTATTATGATAAAACCTTTCAGGACAAAATGTTCAAAAACAACAGTCTATTCACACACATTTTCTTAAAAACATTATGTATTCATTGAGCTGTGACTTTTCACTCACAATGGTAGGACTTTTAAAGCATTAGTCGAGAATTTGCAGTAAGTGTTATCTAAATTGTTCACCATATCCAAAGCCAAAGAAAATAGCAAATGCCAGTCAAATCATTTTGTTTTAATTTTCAAATCAAAAGACCGAATGTTTTCTCTTACTACAATTATTTTCGGGAAGGGGATTTCTTTATTTTTTCATGAACGAATGTCATTTTTAACCGATGCTTATTTTTCTGTAGTGCCTTGGGAAGGAACTTCAGAGAACAGAATAATTTCACTCATTGCTTGCTTAATGAAGACAACAGTCATAATACAAGAAAATTTGTCAATTATTTCTCCTAACTCACTCATACAAGCCATTTAAAAGATGTTCTTGGGAAGGAGTGGTTCTTGGATGGGGCCCCATATTTAGATTTTAGAAATACAGAGGCCCCCTCAACACAACCTCACACATCTCAGAACATTTAAACTGCATTTCATTTCATTCATTTATTCAGTGTTTATTCAAATGTTCTGTTCCTTTGAATTTGCATGTCAACGGCAGGTCTAAGTGATGTTTAAAAGCCCCTCTCCACACGACCAGCAAAATAAAGTCTAGAGAAATGCTAAAGCCTTTTACTTAAGTATGTTTTTATTGACCTAAAAAAAGGTCACATTTAAAACACACTGAAAAATCAAGTGTTTAATTCAGACTGTAAACTCCTGGCAGATTTAGGAAGCAGAGGATTTCAGGTGTACTTGGGGAAGGTCATGGCTCCAATATAACCCGTCTATGCCCCTAAATTCACAGAAAATAAAGAGTGAAATAAATAAAAAAGGAATTAATTAGGTTACATAAAACAAATAGTGAACTCATCCTTGCCTCGATAGTAGCTGTGGCCTTAAATAGCCTCCAAAGTTAATTACTGATGGTATAAGTAAAAGAGAAGAGAATGAAAAAATCTTTGAAAAGCAACACTAATGTTCTGAAGAACGGCAAGGCCGAGCAGCACCCACACATAATCCAATGCTCTCGTTCTAATTATGGCTCATGGTGCAGCAAGTAGTTAGCGGGCATCCACCAAACATCTTTAAAACTCCAACCTCCAACTCTGAAGGTCAACATGCACCGCCTAACTGAACAGCAATGACAAAACAACCCGCTTACATTCTCCAAGATTGTTTGTTTGGGGGGGTTGGTGGGGGGGGGGGGGGGGTGTTCAGCTAAGCCTTAAACAATGTCCATTTGTTCTAACTGCTCATTAATTTCAGTTGGGAACACATTGTCATTCTCTAAGCCATGGTAAATTATTCGCTGGCACAGACTCAAAATCATATAGGAAAGTGGCTGTGTCAGCTTTTGCACAAAAAAAAAAAAAAAAACACTGGTTCTTGTCCCAGCAGCTTCAATCTGTGTGGCACTGCAGGAGGCTCCATTTGACTAATGTGAACAGTGAGGGGCATCCAGCTTTAGAAACTAATCAAACTTAAAAAAAATAAAGAAAAAAAAATGTTTTCCCATTCTGTTGATGAACAGAATGGTTTTCTTTGGAGATTCATAAAGGCTTGTCAAGACAGCGGGCCTGAATTAGAGATAGACATGCCAAGGCTACGTTGAATTCTTCATTCGTTTCGATTCATCAGCATTCATGGTCGTGGTACGCTGCTCATATTCTAGCAGAAATGTGGAGCGGCTACATGTACAGAGGTCAGGGCCCAAAAGAAAAAAACACTTAACCAAAGGACCATATTGAATTAATAAAAACATGGTTGTTCAGCCTTGAACTTCTTGCACCCGCAAGAAAAAGTGATTTTTTTAAAAAGAAAGAATATTCAAATTCCAAAAGATTATATGTTCACTCCATAAAATTTTCATCTGCATCTCGTCGCATGAATACCCGGGATGGCATCTGGCATTTTAGCACTTTAAAAAGAGAGCTCACAGTTTTGAATTATTAATCTGACCCCCCACAGGATTAATGGACAATAAGGTACGGTTCGTCTCCGTGTAGCAGGAGATGATCAAAACCATAAAAATGGAGCAGCGCTGGACAGGCAGTCACACTCTACTACCTTTGCCATTTTTCCCCCCTGAAATGACCACAGATGTCATTTTTTCAAACATTAGTGAGACAAAATAGAAAGCAGACTGACACGGCCATCACACTCAGCCTTTGCTATTTTTGCTCTGAAATGACCCACCCTTGTCATCTTTCAGCACATTAGCGTGACAAAATAGGAAGGAGATTGAAGTGGCACCATCTGCGGGTGACGGAAGACGCAATGAATTGATTTTTACTGTCTGACGTGCTCTTTCACACTGTGCTGTCCCTTTTCTTGGGCGATTATTGACCAGCTCCAGAATATGTTACCAAATTAAAAGAGGAAAAACAAGTCGCCAATTGATTGCCCGTCAACATTTAACCCCTATGATACAGTCGTTGCTCCAAAATGATTTTAATTATGCTACAACACTGTTCACATCTCCGGTGCAACAATTGGCCTCATACGTTTACAGGCGCCACCATGGAAACGTGCTCCGGTTGGTTGCAACACACTGGCAGACACCAAACTGTTTAAAAAAGGTAGCGCTTAAACAGTCAATTGCTAAAAACAAAAATCAATACAAAACAATAAAAAGTAAGTAAGATGGATGATATGGCGTGTGGAATGAACATGAATGTGATCCTCATTGGCTCTCACAACATTCTCATTTTCTCTCAGTTTTCTGCTAAATGAAGACAAATTAGTCAAGCCTGACCAAGGGCTTTTGTATCTATTTAAATATAAATATTTATATCTATATAGTATCTAGTCTATTTGTCTGAGTGGACTTTCTTTAGCCCACTAATTTGGTAAACTGATCATTATCCAATTTTCAAATTTGTTAAAATTGTTAAATATTTTGTTAAATATTTTGTAGACTACGCAAACAGAATGCTTTTAAACAAGATCATAAAACATACTTAAATGTCAAATATATGCAGTTTCTATTGTAATAAATACCAGTGCAGAAACAGTATTGCTTCCCCCCCCCCAAAAAAAAAAAAGATAACCTCCTACTGTGTATGAAGTGTAATGGTTCTATATGGCTTTCAAGGAGCACTAATAGAGCCTTCTAAGCATATAATTATCGCCCAATCATTCTGGTGTGGGAGGCGATGTGATGCATGTGGAGCAGCGCAGCATCCTGCACTAGCATTGTTCCACAGGTCAGAGTTAACATGGAGGATGCACAGTGACAGGAACACGCTAAGTGGCTGCGTGGGCGGCCGAGAGCGAAAGCATTGTCTCGGATTTCAGCTCGACGAACCGCAGGCTTGAATCATGAACCGGTGAAGTCGCTGTATGCAAATTCTCAAAGTCCATTTCACCGACGGTCAATTATGTTGTCGTGTACAACGGCCAAGTCTCCGTCCGCTGCCACCAGTTTGAGCATGGACTGATGCATGCAAAGTTTGATAATAGCTTCTTGAAACCATCGGTTAAAATAAGTGTACTTATGAAGCGCCGCACGTAGGCGATGGAGCCGACAACATTTACCCTCCTCCTACAATAAGTAAACATAATTTCATCGCTGATCAATTATTAATGGAAAACAACCGCGCCACCTCAAGTAAACCGCTTAAAAAAAAAATGGTTAGCAGCCCCTGAAATGCACAGATTTTCCTTCCCCTTCACAGATGCGGCGGCCGTGTTACAGGTATTGTGTCATCGCAACCGGTAACCCGAAAAAAAGGGGGAAAATGTTAAGATAAGCCAAGATTCTGTTCGGCAAATCAGCAATGCAGAGGGAATTAGATGATCCTGGCATGTCAGGTCAACTCTGCAACGCCAGACAACCAATCAATACGCAGACAGTTTGCTAGACTCGCGGCTTCTCATCCTCAAAAAATATTCTTATGCGGATTAACTGCTCCTTCACCCATTTTCATTTTCAGTCGAGAAGGTATTAATCTGACAGCCAAGTGAAGCCCAACAAATACTACACACTTCAAAGCAGCAGGAACTGCTTTGGGGGGGAAAAAAACGAAGAAAAATAGAAAAAAAAATAACAGCCGGGTTGAACCATTTCCTTTCATTCCTATTTTCAGTCTCAGACATATAGCCTTCCCATGGTGTTTTAAACAACTTTCAGTAAACCCTGAAAAATAAACAGTAGCTTACTGATGTTCCAACGGAAACATTTCAGCTCACTTAAAGTTGGATCAACTGCTTAAGTCAAGTAGGTTAGGACTGCGGGAGCAGGCAAAGCCTCCTGTACGTCCTCGAGACCCACAACACAAATACACCAGTGTTCCATTTCTACCATGTAGATACCATCAATCCATCACATCCACTTCATTATTAATTAATGATTCCCCCCCCCCCCCTTCTCCAGTTGGAATTGGCTGCCTCATTTATTTCAAGTCCAGTCAGTGATGTCCTACATTTCACAGTGTCTTCCACCTCCTACACAGAAAAAAAGTGTCTTTTGGCCACAGTGCATTTGGTCTACTGTTAAAGGATGATCAGAAGAAAAGTACCAATATGATGCATTAAGTGTAGTTGCTATAGAAAAACTTCACAATGCCCACACACGGTCGCACTCCAAAAGAACTTGGATGGAAGGACGACGGACAACAGCTTCAGCGTAACAGCTTGTCCCGAGGTCAAACTGCAGAAAGCCGTGCACTAGCAGGGAGACTCGGGTTCCAAGTGTTGTGCCTCCATAAAAGCTGTGTGGGAAGGCACTTTCCTTGTGCTCCCTTTTGGTGGACAAATTGGTATCTGAACCTCCCCGCAGGATGCGATTTCTCCCCGAGTGCTCACTCAATGCGACTGCTGGGCCTAAAGAAGTACTTGCCTTTTTTGTTATTGTTAGGGAGTAAAAACCAGATACAAGACAAGAGACGTATGGTCCGCTATCAAACTCCATTGTAGCTATTAGAACCTCTACATCTATCAACGGAGTTCTGTGGGCAAGGAAACAATACCAGCAGGAATGTACCATCCAATTGTGGGAGTTTTTTTTTTTTCCAGTTGTTTATAAAAGTGATCTATTTAAAATATTCATAGTTTTTTTCAAAGTTATTGCATGCCTTCTTCAAGAGAGCACGAGAGGATATATACCAAGTGAACTGGATTCAAAGTCTGTCAGATCAGAGGCGAATGGAGAGCAGGGGGTGGTTCGCCCTATTTGCTGAAATATTGTTATTTCCAGGGCCTGATTAAATTTGTTCCAGGAAAATAAGCAAACCAAAATGTACATTTATTTCCAGAAAGAGACACAGGCCAAAAATAAAAGTAAACACTCCTTAGATCCCCCCCCCACCACCACCACCACACTTACTGATGCAAAGCTTGTCTTCATGTTTTTAAAAACCTGTTCCCTTCCTCTGTTAAGACGAATCAGTGTCTGTTATCCAAAACAAGGTCAGGTCAAGTCTTACTGCACAAGTCATAAAAAAAAAGACACTTCTACTCATTTACAGTCAAATGCCCCGATACAAATACTAGATTTTATAAGGCCAAACTGCAGAGTCTTGGCTTTCAGCGCAAAGCCTCACAAGCACAGCATTTCATCAAAGGTGCTTTGTGAGTCAGGAAAAACCCTGAGTTCACATTGAACATCCTCTTTATAGTCCTCATCAATAAGGTGTCTGCTGCCAAGTCTTTCTGTTCTAAATGTTCAACAGACTCACTGGGCAAAAGAGCCCATTTCTGATGCCAACATGCCATTTCTGCTTTAACTCCGTTCTTCATATTGGGAGGCAACAGAATCTGACAACTTGATCAGGGGCTGGTCTGTGCCGAGGAATATTAAACCA
This sequence comes from Chelidonichthys spinosus, assembly GCA_029853015.1. Classification (NCBI taxonomy): domain Eukaryota; kingdom Metazoa; phylum Chordata; class Actinopteri; order Perciformes; family Triglidae; genus Chelidonichthys; species Chelidonichthys spinosus. The sequence continues at coordinate 19,470,782 of CM056835.1, forward strand.
GAAAGGCAACAGAACTACTATGCCGATAAATCAAGAGGGGTTTTAAATTGCAGCCGTTATTTTTCCGCTTTGGACGGGAACCTTTTATTACCTACTGTCACACCCACGGGATGCTAGCACTATGTAGAACTTCACAGGCTGCTGTGGCTTCGACAAATAAAATGAATATATCAGGCGTTGGAGAGTGCGTGTCAACATCACTTCCTCTGTCCTGAAGAACACCCGGCAATACAAATAATCCAGGTACAACACACTGCGGAGGGTACAACTGAAACCTTACGTGGGAGAGACCAAAACCAGCCCAGTCAGTCAGGTAAACGGGGATATTCACAATTATTTTAACAGGAAGGTGCACCAGCTAGATTTGCCAACACTATCCAGGGATCAGGTCCGATGAGATTGCAGCAAAACCCACTTCAACCAAGGGTTCAGGCGTTAAAAGGTTAGCTATGTCATTAGAATCAGGCATCATGCAAGAAGCACTCGTACTAACACTCGTTCCCAAGTGGCTTCTGCGAGTGATTTAGTACAACTTTCTCTTGGTTGCAAACACAATTTATGGTGTAGACGTGCACAAACCGGTAAATTTCTTTCTTTCCGCCATGGTCGTTAGTAAATCACAATCATTACGTATATCAAGAAGCAAGTGCCCACTATGTGCAGTCACCATACAGCCCTGCCCTCATTACTCTATAATCAGGAAATGCATTTTCTGCTTTGAGGTTTATCGTGGAGAAAAGGGTGAAAACTGTTGAGCACCACGGCCCCCCTGAAGCATGACTGAATGGTGGCTACATGTGTGCAATTTTGTGTGATTAGAAATGGGCGGCGGTAACCGATCATTGTAGGTCAAGTCAATGTACACAACTACAAAACTAAACGGAAACTGCTCAGGTAGATATGATGTAATTTCAACAGCTCACTTTTTGTCCCTGATTAAGAAATAAACGGTCATATTTTTCCCTGATGAATAACTACAGATAAACAAAATGACCCAGGACGATTTTGTTATTTCCTCCCCCTCACATAGAAGAGAAACACCTTGTGACACTAACTGGAAGTAAGTGGTGCTTCACGGCCTTACAATCTACGACTTCTGAACGAGGATGGGCCCCATTGTTCTGTGGCAGGTACGACTTCCCTTCGCATCATCCAAGTAGGACAAAAAGAAAATGAGATGGTGCGTTATTGTGCAGCAGTTGTCTGGCGTTGGTGCAAAAAGCATCAGTCAAGACGAGAGTTACAATAGATGAGACAAAAGGACGGGAACTGAGCACAGTGGGGAGAGGTGATCCAGTTCCATACGACAGTGGAAGCGCCTGAAGGGTCTCATCAGGAGCAAATTCACCAAAATGTAATACAAGCCGGAGTGTTGTGTAAAATGAAAAATGGGAGAACCCAGATCACTCAAGCCTACCGTGCTGCGATGGCTGTTTCATACCTGCATTGTATTCAGAAGGGCATTCATTTCCCTTCAGATTATTACAACCGAATACCAGCTGCATTGTTTATTTGGTTGAAAGCACAAATGATATGCATTGATTCCTTATTCATTCATTGTTGAACTTGGCATTGTGTCTGTGAATGCAGACAAAATGGGCCCAATTACAGCTCACGCTGCCTCCCCGTGACTCCCCGGCGGAGCAAGATGATGAAGGCCTCAAACTGAGAGGGAAAGAGCAATCAAAGGCCACTTGTTGTCTTTTGTAGATTCAAAAAGCAAAATGGAAAACATTTCTTGGTGTGACTGACAATGGCTCCCTCTGGACTAGAGATTGGATTAGTCAAGCACAGGCATGTATTATAGGGCTTCCACATCTTCTTATGTGCTTTACGTGTCACTTATGCATTAAGGTGTTACGGTTTTCATTTTTGACACAAGTTTATCAAAGAATCACCGTCCCTAAGTATGTCCATTGTGACCACTGGCACCTTAATAGTAATCCAAACAGCAAAGTGGAAACGATTAGTGAATGAAGCAATAGGACAATACGCCTTATACTCGATCAAAATAACAGGTGAACATTGGGAAGCATTAACTGAAATACTGAATCAAATATAACTCAAGTTTCAAAATGAAGACCTGGTTCTCTCTGCAGATCTGCTGTAAATAAATGCCAGAGTTGAGAATTTATGGCACAGAGATTGTTAACAACAACTACACAACGACTTAATCTAGCATGTATTCAGCCGGCGGCGCTATGAATGTGGGAAAAAAAATCTACAGGGGTTGGAATCTGTTCAGAAAGCAATGCATTTAAATGTGTCATTTTATACAAGGACTGTATTCATTTCAAGCATTACAGTCTCTCTCTCCGAGTCTCTTCAGCTCACTTTCTCAAACATTCTTAACATTCTCCAAACTAAGTCACAACGGTTTCTTGGGACATCGCATCTCTATTGCTTCTCTGCAGAAGGAAAATCGCCCAAAAACTCCTGCTGAAGAACCTGGTTAGACTCAGTAAATTGGCTGATGGCACCACAATGAAAAGTGCTTACTGTATGCCACCGAGTGGGTTTTCTAGCTAAATGCTGCCGTGTATCGTGCTAAACTTTGCCACAAAATGACATCAAACAAACGATTCCTCCTCCGAGTGCGATACGCTGCGTCAGGCCTGAGTAAGATTTTCCGGCGCTTACAAAGGGAGATAAAGTATTTAGCTGGAGTCTGACAGTGTGCGGACCTCTGTGTCCTGCAGTTTAGTATTCGTTTGACTTGCATCCGAGTTTCTCTGTCTGGAATGCACACACCTGGTCCCTCTTTGAAAAAAAATATCATTCAAGACTTGAGGTAAAGTGAATGAGGAAAAACTGTAAAACAGCAGCAGTTAACAATTAGCATATTCATATCTGTAATGAAAATACATAGTTTTTCCTATAGTTACATTTTGTAGGTTTGTGATCATGTGTGTATGTGCAAGTTATCCCAGTTGCCAGTGTTTGGTCAGGATTGCTTCCATGTGTCAGAGGCACGGGCAGATCCACCTGCCTGAGGCTGCCCTCTGACGTTGCCAGGCCTCTTTCTTGGGCTTCAAAATAAAAAGGCCACAATTTCTTGTATTTATTATTTCTTATCGTTTCACCATGAGAGAGAACAAAATAAAACAAATTAAAAAACTCAAGTTGAGTGAAAACAATTTTCTTTTTTTAAAGAAAAAAAAATGGTGGAGATTCTAGTCGACAGCCCACTGATGAAATTGGATCGACAGTTGAGTTGCCGATTGGAAAGGAGCCGCCAATTTTAACCACCCCTGCCTCATACAATTTATTACATTTTTTTTTTTAAGTTTGAGTTACCCCATACAAAACACTCTATTCTTCAGTATGCCTGAAGCACAGCATTAGTTGTCCTCTGGGTTCTGATGGAAGTACAAAAGGAAGGATTTGGAACCAATCAAAACACCCAAGAATTACGCTCTGGGGTTCATTAAAAATAATTCTAAAAAGAAAAACAACAATCTGGCCCGAAGTTATCGACATAAAGGCAACCAAAGTGTAGACTAATTGACCCGCCAAAAAAACATATTTTATGTTCCAGCTCCAAGACAACATTTCGATTTCAAATTTTTCTTTCAGACTGAAAAGCAAGAAGCGAAGATGGCAGCATCACGGCCAACAGAGCATCACCAGAGAACACACCGCCAATGTCTGATTTTGATTTGTTTAACCCGAGTCATTACAACGATCAACAGACAGCAAGATGTCCGCTGGCTGGACTGTCTTTGTCTTGACTTTCAGTCCCGTGTTTATATGCATGACGCAGCACAGCCAATCGCTACACGCCTCCGACAGCAACAGCTGAGCCGTGGCGTTCCTGTAACACGGGCCGACAGGGGGGAAAAAAGGGTGAGTGATGACTAAGAAAGGATTTGTTAAAAAAAAAAAGAAAGAAAAGTCAATCCTGTTCAAAGATGACAGCTGCGCCGACTTTATTTAGTAAAAGGTTCAACATATTACCAGGCTCATTTCCCTCTGAATGAGAGGAGCGGCGGCAGGAAGATGGGGCTACGAGAGGGAAGAAGTGCTGTATGCCTTTAGCGCAAATGACACTCAAACTGGAGATTTGACTCAGTTGTTTGTGACCAGGATACAATCCAGATGAGTTCAAACATGTCCACCTCTGTGGCTACATAAGGGTTTCCACATCTTATACCTCTACAGTCTGCTCCATGTTGTAGGACTACATCGAATATACAATTCCTCTGACAAGCCACATAACAAAAAATAAATACACTTCTTGACAAATGAGAAGTGGTCAGAGAAATCTGATCAAAGCAGACGGTTTTGGGTTCAACCAAACCTCTCCATCCGTTGGCCATTTTTTGGTGCTACTCCACTGCAAGTCTAACCTGACCTGCCAGTGGGTGCGATACGCAGAACCTGAAGGCGTTATTGGAAATGGTTTGGCAAAAGGCAGGCACTTTAAAAAAAAGTACTTGGCAGGTGGTTGAGTGAACCGAATGTCAATCAATCTCTTGCCGGAGCCAGCCGGGAGAAGAGCCAAGGCATCTTTTCCGTGAAGAAAAGCCTCCTTCTTAAGGAACCGCAATTGTTAAAACACCTAGACACGCCTGGATCTGCCAGGAGCTCCACACAGGACATCGATAGGTCCGTGCTCTGTCTTACCGAACACAAATGCATTACTTGAAGCCTGACGATGGATCTTACTACGCAATCTCATCACATCTGGAGAATCCGGCTGCCGTGCAAGCTGCCTTCTGATGTCTTACAAAAGTTTGTAACAATTGCTTTTTTTAATAGAAATCTGTGTGTCAAAGCCCAAGCTGAGAACACCCTGAAGACGTCATCAGGGATATTCTCTCCGACTTGACAGAGCTCCTCCCGAGCCACAAAAGACATTGTACAGGCGTTTTCATGGTCCGTCTGTGCAGGACTAAGCATAGCGGGTAAACAGGTCTTGATGTTAGTCAAGACCTGAGTGCTCCTTTAAAATTCCACTCAGCCGAGTGATATTTTGTAAATCTGGTCGTGACGTGAGGTGAAAAAGTACCGCGCACACGTCATGTTTACTTTAATCCCTGAATAAAAGCATCGCGGCCTCGCCGTGCTTCAGCTTCTTAGACTCTCAATCCAACTCTGAAAGTGATTTCTTTTTCAACAAGATTTCGAGATTGTTTTTAGTGCACACTTGGCTAGAGGCCGCTGTTGACAGGCAAAAATATTTGCATTCACCTCCGTAGCCTTTTGTACATCAACATTATGGAAATGGGATCATACATATTCAAACGTCACTTCAATTTGACTCATTTCGCCTGTTTCACAGCCAGATTGTCCGCACTGCACAGCAGAGTCTAATGCGATGCCTGGGCCGATAGGCTGCATTCGGAATAGCAGATTGTGGCCCACGCCCACCCCTTTAACCCTCCCCCCCCAACCCTCAAGAGATTTGGAATCGGAGGGTGCTTACTTGACATCCCATCCGTCGGCGGCTCACTAACAAGTAGGCCATAAACCTTTTTTTTCCCCTCTCTTTGATTACACTAAGTGCACAGAGGCCAGATGCGACCCAGCCCAGTCATCTGTTGGCTTGCCAGCAGAGTCACTGTAGACGGGCTGGGGTAGGGGGAGGAGGAGGAGGAGGGGGGTCACTCGGGTCCCCTCCCTTCAGGAATAAAGCCATTGTTCTTCATTACAGCTGGAGAGGCTGCCGGGGGGGCACAGAGGGAGAACAAGTCCATTTCCACACCTGTTTTCCATCACCAGGGCTGCTACCAGCTTGACTCAGTGCCAAACCACACTGCACGGGGATCCAACCGAGCCTGATCATAGGCTTTCTTTGTATACAGAAGCTGCCCAAGACTAATGTGTTGTGCCAGAACACAGTGATCACAAAAACCATCTAAAGTTTGAACAAGGAAAGAAAGAAGTGACTCATTCAATTATTTCTGTCAAAGTCTGAAATAGCATTTTATTTTTTATTTTTTTTAACAGATCATGACAGAACACTAGAACTCCAAGGGAGCTCTGCAGACACGTCAGCACCGATACTGCACACGGTGTTAACACGTTAAATCCGTTTCAGACGCAACAGATAATTGTGATGAGATGCGATTTGGGACAACAAACACAATCGGCTGAGAGAAAACTTGGAAAGGGAGATGAGAAACGTTCGCACAGATTAGTGCTTCTCCTTTAAGGCTGAGAACATTTTCAGGTTTGTCCAAACTTCTGCCAATACAATACCCGGATTCTGGTTGGGAAACTAATACAATACTTTTCTCAACACCGGGCATTGAGGAATATAATTAATTTCCCCTCTGACAAAAGTAGTCATGCAAAAAAATAGTTTCAATCAGAATGAATGCCAAGTTCTTCAACTGAGTATGATTACTTTGCGTTTGAAGAGATCTCAACTTCTGCTTCCGAACGTGCACCATCATCCATGAGGTATTCATATTAAACATCAAGAATCACCTTCTCATTTCAGCCCATGAAGAAGTAAACTTAGAAAACTTAAATTCCCTGCAGAAGCCAGAGAAACAGTGACGGTATGGCCAGACTATTCCAGGGAGAAGTGATGAATCACTTGTGTGGAGCTCAAGTGGGTAAGGGGGGGGGGGAACAGCCACACGAGAGCCGATCTTAAATGAGACTTCACGAGGACTGTGGGTGTAAACAACCACATCTGAGATCTATTATGTATTCAAGGTAAAGAAATACAACCTGACTTTGACTACAGAAATAAAACTCTTTTCAGGAGCGTCTTCATGGGTTGGGATAGTAAATCTACACAGCTCGCTTGTCTGATCAGGCGAGCGGTATCAAATAATTAAACAAATTGGGGTTATTTTTATGTTAATAGAAGTAGATGAGTGAGGCATCTCATCTCTGTTGACCAAAACGGGCACTCGGGAGAAAATGGCGGCGGGTAAAGACAAAGTTCATGAGCTGAAGCGCAAAGCCAGCGTCTCAATTATCCTGGACACGGGAGTTCAGTTGGGTGGCGTTGGAGGATGTGGACACATTTAATTGACCTTAATGACCTGATGATTGCTCATAATCAAATAAAACTATTTGTAGAGGGGGAAAGTGAAACTTGACTTTGGTGAGGCAGCGAAGACGTCATCCACACTTCAGTTTACAGTAAATAAGAGTAAACTAAACTCAAACCGAAGATAAATAATGCTTTATTCTTTAAAATAAACATAATATAACAATACGCTGCAGCTCAGACGGCAAATGTGAGGAGAAAAAAAAAAAAGGTGGATTAACTCAACACGTGTTGAACCACTTCAAAGTAACAGGATCTACCTCTTCCCGCCTACTGTCCGAGGAGAGCGTGATGATTTTCACCACGAAACTCAAACATTTCAGAACGGGAAACACGTTGGGATTATCTGGCGAAGCTTAAAAGAAAAATTCCACACGGTAGTCGTCTCTTATCTGCCGCAACGTCACGAAACGCAGATAAGAAACAAGAGTCCATCTTTTCCGTTTAGACACCATTTCCCAAACCTACATTTATTAACTTGTCATGGTCGAGTCGTGTCAACACGCGCTTCCCCTCTGCATTCAACACGTAAACCGCGCCGCCGCTCTCACCGTTACATAACTCCACAGAAATGAAAGCAGCTCAGTGCAAAGCTGAACGGGGTTGCCAAACCACGTTTTTCAAGTCTCAGCAAGCTCGGCAGTGAAGAGCGTGCCGCCGCAGCGCTCTCTAGTAAACATGCCCCCGGTGTCCTACCGGCAGGATCGGCATTACCATTGGACGGATTTAACGGTTCTATACACAACCATGAAGGGGCCGCATAAAGGTGGCTAAATTATGTAATAACATACCGCCACTGTGCAGAAACCTATGACAGGATACAAGATATGCCTGCATGGCTGTTTTTTAAAACACCAGGAGGTTGTTTCAGTCTGTGCTTCTGTACTTTTTTTTTTTTTTAAAAAAGGGAATACATTTTATGAACATTCATCCAAAACTGATGAAGTACCTTCACTACTTAAAAATACAAAAGACTACTGTATGATTATAAATTGATTAAAATACACAAATTTAATTAATTCCAGTGAAATTATGCAGAGAAATGCAAAAATGTCACAACTTATTATTCGTAGAGGCCGAACTCTTCACTGCAATTAGACTATTATATGATTGTTGGCAGACTTCTTTGAGATTTATCTTTTTAAATAAAAGAATATGTGACTTGTATTGGTACTGCTACTGTTCTCTCCAATTACCACAACTCAATGTGATATCAGATTTCCTTCTTGTTTAGAGAACAGAAAAGGTGTTCACCTCGGCGCTCTGGTGGAGCCCCTCATCTTTGAAGACAGAATAAAATTACCATGGCCAATTATCAATTCCTACTTATTTCAATATTCAAGGATTGTGTGAAATATATAACGAGCATTTTCCCTTTCTTGTCTGAAGAACGGTAAGGTGGTCACCTCGGTGCTCGCGGTGGAGCCCTTCATCTTTGAAGGGAGAATAACGTTACCATAGACGATTGCCGTTTAGTTGAATATTGCATGGATTGCGTTAACTACGATGAAAGAACGATTCAAGGCTAAATTCCAACTTCCTGTTTTTCGGTCAGTTGAGGTTGCGCCTACACACCGACACCTGACATGCACTACTTATTAAGAGTATTTCTGAAATGGTTAATTAATCATTTATCACACTCATAACAGCCGACTTCCATTTATTCTTTCATTTAATTTTCAGAGAAAACAAAAAACAATCCATCTAATGCTATAGCACAATGTGAGCCTACACAGCATGCGCTGGAGGTAAATAATTGATATGCTTTCTGCAAGCCTGAGCTTTGTTTGAAATCAGTGGAGCCGCTTTCCCCACCACGACGGTACACCAGCACCACTGTGTCCACACAGCAACATTAGCTGTTTACCTGACATGTCACATGTAAAAACAACAACAACAACCACATAAGCATTGGGCGCCCATTTTAACGGATAAAACGTAATGGATTAGGCCTGCTGGATAATCCACAATGTGATGCGACATCTGTCTCCTCGTCTCCCCAATAAGAGGCTCCAACTCAGCAGAGAGGGGGAAGAAAGGGCTATACCCTTATAAGGAGCAGCTTGGATTTAAGTTACTTTATGTTTGAAATGCATTCATGACGCAACCGACTTGACGTAATGCAACAGGATGAAGCCTGGGAAATACAACCGTGTAAGCTCTTTGAACTGGTTTCCAGTTTGTAACAGCATGCGCGTGCAGTGGGAGTGGGGAGAGGGGAGGGGAGGGGAGGAGAGGGAGGGGGGGGGTGCGTTGTTGCCCTGACTCGTATTATTTCTCCACATCTCCATCGCACCAATGCGCAACGACACACAAGTTCACACGACCGAACACGTCGCTCTTGCAACACTGACTGACTTTCCTTACCGGCAACACTGTAGCCGTAACACCGCACTTGTGTATCTTTTTTTTTTTTTATCCCGGTAGTGTGGGTAAATAAACGGCTGGGTGTCCGTTCCGCAGCCCGCCAACTCGCAACAATATCACCAACAACGTCACCGAACGTCGGGACGCCTAACAAAAATTAATGAAATGTCGCAGTTTTCAGCCAACATGTAAAAGAAAAAAAACACCCGGTTGACTCGTGTAGCTTTGATGTTTCCATGCATGATGCTACGGAGAGAATGCAGCCCCCAAACCAACCCCCTGATTTCGCGGAAAAACACACACAGCCCGGTATCCCCGTTGGAAACTCAAGCAAATTAACATTCTATCGTTCAACATGAAGAACGCGTATGTATTCAGAGGTAATTCAAGACATAATTTGGACAACCATGAGGTAATGTTCACTTCGGCATGTTTTAAAAACACAGACAAACGTATGTTCCGATGAAAAAACAACTTTTATAACAGGTTCGCCCGCCGTTCGGTCAGTCTGCCCAGCGAGAGCCGGCGGGATAAAACAGTGATTAAACGGAGAATAACTGCAGCTATGTGGGAAACATTGTCGCCGAATTCATCGAAACAGTCACAGTATCTCGGATATGTCCCGGGTTATATTCTACCGTGTTTAAAACCTCGGATTTAGCGGCATTTAAGAATGGACGTAGTTTTTTTTTAATGGACCTAGCCGTAGCCGTTTCCTCAAGCGGCACGTTGGCATTGGGTGCTGCTGCATATTCCACTTTAATGCACCGCTGTTTTGCTGTGATTTACAGCAGTCCGGGCTCCGCTCCGCAAACATACATGCACAGAAAAGTAACCGAGCCAGCGGACACGGACTCAAACCAGCAGCCGTGTGAAAAAGGGGGGGGAATGCATCAAAAACACCACGCTATGTGGAATTGGTTTAAGAAGAGTTGCCAGTTGTGTCGCGGCAGAAGCGATTTATAAATGGGGTGAGCTGAACCAAAGTGATGTATTCTTAAAAGCAGCGTATTGATATAGACCTGGCACACACACGCACACATTCTCCTCTGTAATTCAACTTTTTAGGGTTTTTTCTTACTTCCTCCAACAACACATCCAAATTACTCTGCCAGGCAAAAAAAAAAAACAAAAAAAAAAAACAATTGCCCAGAACCGCTGCAGATGGTGGTGGTGGAGCAAAAAAAATAATAAAAATAAAATCCTCCACCTACATCCGTGCAAATCTGCGGGAGGAAAAGTGTGCATTCCGTTCAGACAGCATAGGGGCGTAAAGGGAAAAAGTCCTACCTTTAAGAAGAGTCGCTTGGAACATGAATAAAAAGAGAATAGTCGCGAGAGAGCCGCTGCCAGCGTTCGCCATGTTGGACACCTGCTTCAGTATGGCAGAGAGAGGCGGCTTCACCTATAGCTGCGACGGGAGGCGGCTAATGAGATGCTAGGAGGGGGAGGGGGGGGAGGAGGGGAGGATCAATCGCGTCGCTTATCGTGAATGTTTATTACACAACTCTTTTAATTCACTCAGAATGGAGAAGGGAGGGGGAAAAAACGTTGTCCTGCAGGAATGGTGCGGTATTTTATTCATTCGGTTTTTTTTTTTTTTTTTTTTTTTTAAATACTCACTTGTAGAGGGCAATATTTCAACATTAGCAGGGCCGGACATGGTATTTATGACGCCTCAAGGGGGGCCCCCCCCACCCACCAATGATCCTTCCAGGGAATTCGTAGCCTGCACTATATCGTCTTCAGAAACAAATAATAAGTTACATGCATAAAATGTATTCATAAAGCACATTTAAATACAGTCTACACTGACCAGTGCCGTACATATCGCACATTGTAGTTAATTGAATTAAAAAGACGAAACATGAGAACATATATGACAATATCTACGTCATCAACGGGGCAGGAAAAGCCGGGGAGAAGAGCCTAGATTTAAAAACTGGAGATGGAAGGAGCGTCTCTGATTCCATATAGGTGTGGAACCTATCGTAGTAGATCCTAACGAACGAGAGTCGCCCCCTTGAGGCCAAACGGAGACCGTTGTCATTCTCCTAGGCCCAAAAAGAACGACGCCGACTGGGAATGTTCTACCTAGACGAACGCTACTAGCAGTGCAGGAAAGTTCTTAATAAATACATTACTTGATGTTAAAAAACAAAGAGTTAGCTAATTCGGGATTCTGTAACTTGATGATGAACGATTTGGTCCTGCTTTGATTGAGCAGGAAGCAAATGGGACAGAGCATCTTTCAGGGACCCAGAGTACTGGTCCGGAGCCAGACTCTCTGAAGACAAAAAAAATCAATATTAGTGCTACTTATTCCTTTATCTGCCCCACAAAGCAGTGCATTAAAATGACAAAATGTGTATTTTATCTACATATATATTTTAAATTGCATCTAAAACATTCTGCTTGGTGAACAGTGAAGGTTATGGGTCAAGTCTTTTTGCTTTTATTTCTCACAAAAACTCACATTATGTGGAGTAGCATAAAGGAGTTCCCAAGCTGTGATGATGACTTTGCCATTCTCTCACTTATTGATTAGTAGCAATATATCCTGGCCACCTTAAAGTCTCAGATGCATGAGTTTGTCAGGCTGACGCAGGACGACGAGGATCCAGATAGCTTCCAGACACTTCAGCCTGTCAGTGGGCCATTTCTTTTCTCGTTGCTAAAAATAATACAGTCCCACATCAGAGAGACGAGGACCAATCACGGCAGGTAAGCACAAACACACACACATTATCGAGAGGCTGACACAACATTTTGCTTTAATTAATAAATCACCTTGTTATTTAATCGAGTACACGGAAAGCCTTTGATTGTGTTTTGGTTTTGCTTCGCTGGCAGAAAAAATCACCACGTAACCTCAAAATCTAATTTATTGTGTCACGTCGAGTTTATTTATAGATGCAAAGTTGGAGCTGCGAAAGCAGCAGCAGGTCAAGACTGTGAACGTAACCGAACATGAGGTCAGTTAAAAAAAATACTTTTGGGCGAGAAAAAACAAAAGTGGTGCATTGATGTGGCGGGTTCTAAAATCTGAAAAGAAAGAACAACAATGTACAAAAGAAGAGAGAGATAACAACAACACAAGGTAAAATAACTATCGTTTTGATTTTGATTTCATCTTCTCTGATGGTGTGCACGAGCGATTCTTCGGTTAGTTTCACACAAAAGGCATCAACGACCTTCTGGCTAAATCCCGAGCAGCTCTGGAAAACATGAGTCAGTGTTGTGTTTGTGTTTTTTTCCCATACGAAGCTGAGCGACGGTGAAATGTCGGCTTGAGTTTAGAAATTTCCCACAACTTCACATTCACGTTAGCTTCACATGCAGTTTTTTTATTTTACTTTTGAGTTTCATTGTTATTTCTGAAGAAGTGAGTGCAAATTATTTGCTGCTTTTTAAATATTTATATATATTTATAATACATATTTATATTTTCTTTATCTGATTGAAGCCTGAATTTAGCAATTTTTCACAGAAACTTCATAATGCTATTTTGTTATTTAACTTTCAAGTTCCATTGTAAATTGGTTAATATAATCCTTATAATAATATTTGGAGTAAATGAACCCCTGAACGATGGAAGCAGCTGCTTATTTGCTTCCACGCATGCCGACTGGTCCTTTGGAAGTGAAGCTATATGATTCATTTCATCACTGCTGTTGACTCGACTGATTGGTCCCAAAAGGAATTAAAAGATCAAAACAAGCTTACGTACATCTCCGACTGGTCCAAACGCTAACGTTGTCATCCATCAGGGGCATTATGCTCACATATGTGCACTTAGGGTTGGCTACATGTCAAACTCAGCCCGAGGCATACGCAAACTAAGCAAAATGTGTGGCGATTAGCGATTATTTTTTCCCCTACATATTAAATAAATGAAACAGGTGTCACAAAATGGGTTATGATGTCTGAATGGGGCCCCTCAGATAAATATCACACGATATGTGATTTGTGATATATCTAATAATTAATGCAATTTATAATGTAAGATTATAGTTTGACATTTGTGTCAATAATTATTATAATTATGTGTCAAATATTATTATCTCCGGTGGTGGGAGGAGGGCCCTCATCAAATTCTGCTTAGGGCCCGCCAAAAGGCTTGGGCCGGCCCTGCTATCAAGTAATAAAATCAAAACATAATCATGTTAATTACCAGTCAGACAATCATATAATCATATATAATCCACTGTGTTTACTCTCATCGTTTTAAGTTTTCTCCCCCTCAGTGTTTCACGTTATGTCTTTTCTTCTTCATGACGTAACCAAAGGTGTAAATACTTCTTCTATGTTAGCTTTTGTTTCCAGTGGGCTAATTGCATTGTCAATCACTGCAACACTTTGGAGAAAGCTAGCGTTGTATACCACGTCTGTCGTGGAGGAAATAGGAATTGTAGAAAAAAAGGGGAAAGCAGTAACTTCAGCTGGAGAAGGAGGAAAAAAAAGTATTTTGATTGACAAATCTGCGGTCAGCTGAGGCAAATACCTGCACACGGCTATTAAACAGCGGGCGGACCACCGTGCCCCCCCTCCCCCCCTAGGTGAGATATGGGACATTCCGCATCGAGCTGCTTGGGAATCCATGCGCTGATGACTGATGTCCTTCTCCAGACTGAACGACTGAGTGCCACCAAGCCCAGAGTGAGTGTGATTTAGGCTCCGATTATGAAAAAAAAAAAAAAAAAACTCAGACCCCCAGCACACACTCCTCAGCATCCCACTCTGCAAGAGCAGCTCAGTATATTTACTGTTATCAGCCTTATCGTAAGGACCAGTGTCGGCGGAGTCGTATTTAATGTCCCGCTCAGAGCTCTGGACACTTTTGTTGTTGTAAAGATTGCAGCAGAAACTGAATAAAAAAACACTGCAAGCATATTCCTTCTTTACTTCATTCATTTTGGACAAACAGATTCATTAAATCTTCTATTATTTCTAATCAGAGTTTAGTTATAGGTAAAAAATAAGTACATCCATTAAATAAAGCAGAATCGCACAGTTAAATACCAATCTCTCTGTTTAGTAAATGCAGCTTTAAGTCCAAATGATATAAAGTGCAATCAATAAAAAAGTAAGAGAAACTCCAATTAATGAGTGGAGCAAGACAATGGTGAGATAATAGAAGATTAAAAACAGCACAGTGAGGGGAAAAAAGCTTTTTGTGAGAGAAAGTAAAAGAGAAAGTGTTTCCTCGCTGAACCGGCAGCGGCATCACGGAAACTCAATTAGGTTTTGAGTCTGCTGCATAACTTTATCCCAGGGACTTGATTATTATGGTCATTCCATCTCAAAGTGTGGGTTTAAAGTTGATCACATTTTAAATTGGAGTCAAAAAAAAAAAAAAAAGTTTGTGAGGACGGAATTAAATGTAATTTAGGTTTTGAGTAAAAACTAACGTGACATCTAAAAGAGAAAAAAACTGGAATATTTTGATATTTTAATTTAGTTTGAAAGTTTGATGCAATGTGATTTTTATAGTTAAACCATCATTTAATCTTTTTTTTTTTTAGAGATGAATCCCCCTGTTGGTGTAACTCAGCCTTCATCCACAAATAATTACAAGGTGTATATGAGAATATCATCTTGAAAATGTGAACCGACTGAATTCAGAACCATGACATCATCCTCCTTCCTCCTCCGGACTGACTCGGCCGCCGTGACACGGGCCAACGGATTTATATTCTCCCCGACCCCTTCCTGCTCGACAGGTCAAGTCGAGTTAAAGAAGAATCCTAACTCTGCCCTCGAGGCCGGCCGGCGAAATGGACGGCGACGGTGAAAAAATGAAGGCGAGGGACTCGGCGGGGCCGGGATGTGGCGTGGAGGATAGTGGTCCCGGTATCAGCCTCGCCCCCCAAAAGTGGGTGCATAACCTCAATCCACTTCCTGCTAGAAATGCCACGTCAGGGTTAGTGTCTTACAGAGAGGGAAAGATAAACACACACACACACACTGGTAGAGATAGCAGGGCGACTGAATGTAGGACACTGGTCCCCTACTGGCCTCTTTGTGTATTACAGCTGTTTGGGCCAGAGCCGGAGTGGAGCCTGCTGCTAGTGAGCCAGACAGCACTAGTGTAGGTCACCTGACAACAGCAGACAGGCCAAGAGTTTCAATTTGAAGGTTTCCACAGTCAGTGCTTCCTGTATCGGGAAGGAGGCAAAACACTCTTTCTCTTTTTTCCTATAAAGTACAGGTAAGCACCGTCCCGTGATCCGAGGCCAAGAGGGATGGCGTGATGATGAGAGTGGATAAAACGTTGCGGTGCAGCCCCGTGATGATTTAACAAGCACTAATTAAAGGGAGGTGTCGGATTTGAAGCCATAAAAAGGTGGGAAGCGTTCTTTTGAGTGGGAATAGTCTGACAGCAGCGTTTTACACGGAGCACTTAGACTAACAAAAGGCCACGCCACTTGTGTATGCAAATCTGTTAATTATTGGGTGAGGTAAGAACAGTTAAGATCGGGGTCGGGGGCGAGTGAGAGTCCATAAAACACAGATGAGAGCAGGAATGGGAGGGGGGGGGGCAATGGGGATCAATGACGAGCGATGGAGAGGAAGCTGAGGCTTTGGGGGGGGTCAACTTCTCCATCGTCCCTCCTGTGGCCGCTGTAATGGAAGAGGCGGAGGTGAGGAAGCAGCACCACTCTGCTACTGATGATGGTCAAAGGGGGGTCCATGGTGGAATCCATCATCGTGGGTTCATGCACTCTGCTGCCACCTAGAGGGCATACAGTGCGGCGTCATGCAACCGCAACCCTGTCACATGACGTCTGTGTGTAAAAAGGCAGGAACTTGACGTATGCTAGCAAAATACATAAAGTACAGTAGCTCATGTAGTTTACCATCAACTAGTAAAGTAGACTACTGACTGTATAAGAGAAGCTATTTCTTCTTTGTTTGCATTTCCACATTTTTTGTCTTAATTTGGCAAAGAATTATGTTTTGATTTCATTTATTTTATGAAGGATATCTAGAGACTATTTTAAGATGTGAGTTTCCAGAGAGATGCGGTGTTTAAAACACAGCTGGGCATAAGTTGTATCGCAGTATTTCAGATGGATGTATAATGTTTGAATTGTTTGTTGTATATTGTTGGAATAGTTACTATTAATGTATTTTCTGCTCTATTAGAGCATTAGGGGAAAAATAAAAGAATAATAGAAAGTAAATTAGATTGGGCCGAGAATGTTGCACGATATGAAGCTGATCGATTCATGGATGCTTAGTTGCTAAATTAGAATTCAACTAGATTACATGAACACACGTTTCACAGGAAGAACACGCGATTGGATTAAGATATAAAAAAAATAAAAATTTGTTTATATTTTGTTAAATTAGTGCAAAATATGACATCTGGGAGGTTAGAAAAAAGCACATTATAATGTTTGATTTTTCCAAAAAAACCCAACGTTTTTTATTCAGATAGTACGTAAATATGAAAATAACACAAAACACAGTGCAAGTTACTCAACACTGCTGCGAGTCACACAGGTCCACACATTGAACATATTCTTATGTGTGCCTTTGAATGTATTTATAACGTAATAAAGGTAATCGAGCCGCCTTCCCTCCACGTGTAACCACGATGCAGCGGCGGTCTTAAGTGTCCACAGATGGTAATAGCCAAAGACCTTCTGAAGAAAGATGTATCCGTGTCACAATAACGCCATTTCATTTTCAAGTAACCAGGTGCACACAATACCCCCCCCTTGCAGCTGTCAGCCTGGTGGATGGCAGCAGTTAAAGAGCTCGGCTGCGTTTTGCCATTGTGATCAACAAAAGCTGCTCCACTGAGCCCGCTCCATTTGTGAGCAGCATGCACATTCTTATTTGAGATATTATATAGAGGACATATCTGTGCCTTTCTCACCATATTCCAAGTTTCCCCCCCCCCCTTTTTTTTAAGTTGATGTTGCAGATGTACAAGTTTCTGGATGAAGTGATGAACTGCATATTTTTCCTTTCGCCAAAGCTTCGAAATGTGATGAGAGAGAGAGAGGGAGAGTGAGAGAGGATGCTGTCTTAAAGCCCCCACGATACATTTACAACCCTATAAAACCGGGACTTCTCTCCTCTCATTTGTTGAAACTGATTTATGTTATCATTAGATCGCAGCGCTCCGTGAATGATTGCACGACTCAAAAAACAATGGATTCAGAGAAGTCAACAC
Organism: Chelidonichthys spinosus; assembly: GCA_029853015.1. Classification (NCBI taxonomy): domain Eukaryota; kingdom Metazoa; phylum Chordata; class Actinopteri; order Perciformes; family Triglidae; genus Chelidonichthys; species Chelidonichthys spinosus. The sequence continues at coordinate 19,488,349 of CM056835.1, forward strand.
GTGTTTGGTTTAAATGTACTCCCGCTATAAAGATATAACAGAGTGTTATTGTGAGTGTTATTACATTTGCAAGATTTAATTGAATTCCAACTGAAACAAAATGTATTAAACATGATTTAGGCTACATTCTTTAGCAGGATGTCTTCTAAATCATTTATGTAGAACCAAAAACCAAAAACAAACAAAAAAAAAACAAAAACGAGCGCTTCAATAAACCAAAGCGAAATGACACAATAGTCAAATATGATAACTGAAGGCTTAGGTGGTGGATTATCCACACGAGTCACAGCTTTCTCATGAACAGAGAACGCAGCACGAACCTGTTGCTCAACAACTGAACTTTAAATAGCACCTGAATGCACCACCATAATTGGTAGAAACCAACATGCCCACTTGACGGGGGTTCCAGGACGGGGATAGAATAAAACACAGACCTATACTCACTCCAGAAACCATCTGATTAATATTCATTTAAACAATACTACAAAATAACGGAGTCAGAGATAAAATATCAGCCTTTATAACGTGTTATCAGGTTAGCCCCTCCCCTCACCGTCACCCCGGAAGTAGTAGCGTCATTTAAACTCACGCTAGCGGGCCGATCGTTCCCCTTAACTGACGAACAAATGAAAGAGGGATTCGGACACCGGTAAGACAAACTCATACACTTAATACACTAAACAGAATATTTAATATGAAGGAAGGTTCTAGCTTATTATATTTACCACATTGAATGGGCGGTTGATTGATGTTTGTCAAGGTGCGCAAATTACCTGCAGGAGTGACGCAGTCTATTATATAGATGACGTATCATCCGGTTAGCACAGATAAGCTGGATGTGAATGGAGAACACACATTGTTTATTAACTTTATTGCTTCCTTATTTGATTCATGGTTCAAATGTTTGGGAACATTTATAAAAATATATAATTTTCTATGAAAACGATTTTTAAGGTGGGCAACTCTCTCTACTAACTAAACATTTTGTCAAGGTATGACGTAAACATTCACTGTTTGCTCATTTCCTCTGCCAACATCTTTCAGCAACTTCTTAACATTAAATGTGAAACTGCAAAATCATCGCGTCATCGTGAGCGCTGCGTTTTTATTGGATGGTCTATTGATTGGTTTCTACTGTGTGTCTCCTGTCATTTAATTTATCGACAGGAACAAACGGACATAGTAGCTCTTAGAAAATGTAAATATCACTATGACTGTGTATTAAAGGTTGTATCAGCGATTCTGGTCGCCCTCACTTCCGTTGCCAGATCCAAAACAGACAGAGCCAGCTAGCCCCTCCCTCCTGTGTTTTGAAAATGATCATGGACGCACATTTTCATGAACGTGATTGGTTGGAACACTGTTTATTTTGCTGTTGAGGTGTTGGTAGTACCATTTGTTTTTGTGTGCGATCTCGGAGCCTAGGCTGCCTGGAGAGATGCGTTTTTTTGACGGCCTGCTTATGGGGCGGGCAGCTAGCGGATCGTGAGGTAAAAACAGATGAATGTGATCATTTATGTTTCGGCCCAGAATCGCTGATACAACCTTTAAAAACAGTTATTAATAGAAAAGAGAATGTCCCGTAACAGCGTGGACATTTGGCCTACATGTATGAATAATTTTGAAAAAAAATATTACAGTATAATATCCTTAGCTGGACCAAAAAAAAAATATTTTAGTTTGAAAATCCCTCTTTGAGATGAAATGTTAAAAACATGGAACATTCTGTTGTTTTGATAGAAAGTTAGCACGCTGAAATGGCACCGAATAGTAAGAATTACCCTTTTTTTTGTTGTTGTCATTTATTTATCTCCTTTTTGAGAGGCGGTCACTTGACTTCCTGTCACATTTCCATTTTATTCCATTATCTGAGTTGTGTATCTTCTATAACAGATAAAAGTGAGAAGGGGAAGAACCTCCTGACTCCGTCGTCTCCGATAGCGGTGGAATATTGCGCTTCATTGACATTCTCTCCAGTTGATTGTGATTTCCTATTCAGGCCTTTGATGCGGGCCGGATTTAAACATTCTGTTTGTGAGGCGTCCATACCTTTGGTCTGTCGAGCGCTTGGCAGGACCGCAGGCTGACGAGCCAAAGCGGGCGTCGCCCCCCCCTGAAAAGAGCCGGGGGTAGTGTCGGGTTCACGGCGTTCAAAGCGCCGCTCTCCTCCTTCATCGTTATGTGGGATGATGCCAGCGTACCTATACGAGTGGAAACACACCTGCAGTCGTGATCTTCATATGCACGGCTATAGCACCTTTAAGTTAGATTGAAGGTTTTACACTCATATGGTCAGACGCAAAAACGATGTTGGGGTTTATTGAAATTAACTTGATCTCATATTTTTTTGGGGGATGTATTGTTACAAAGCAAACATACACATGTTGTGTTCTCCACATGTTAAATATTCATGCCAGTCAACCTAATGTGAGTCCCTCAGGCTCAGTCAGTTTTTTTGTGTGCAATTGTATCCTTTGGCTTTGTTTCATCCACGGCGTGTGTGTGCGTGTTTTTCATGGATATTTCGTAGTATTTCAAGTAATTGCATGCGTGTACTCTTGGGGACGGGGTAAAAAGGGCACAGTTCCCCTCCAAATTACCAGAGAGCTTCATTTCTGTCTACTTTTGAAGGGAATTATTTTGATTTTTTTGGTTTTGAAACCACCAAAGATTGACATCGGACATGATGGGAACGTTAAGATTTATTATATAGGTCTTTTGGGTGATGATGGGAAAATTATACCAAATCCAGTTGTGTATATTGCATAATAATGTGTTTGTTGACAATGACACAATGTATAAAATCACAAACGAATGATTTATTTTTGCACAAATGAATTCACCAATTAGCCAGGAAGGTGTCTGTATTGTAAAGATGAATGTAGACTAGGGTTGCACGGTATACCGGTACTAATTTGGTACCGGGGTACTGAGGCATTTAAAACGGTACTATATTGCATTTGGACGGGATCGGTACTTGCAGCGCCGCCGGCAGCGCCCGCAACAGCGCCCGCAACAGCGCGGCGAACTCGCCACGTGACGTCACTGCGTTGTAACTACAGCTGAGAAGACGAGGAGCGAGCCGCAGCTTTAGGAGATAAAAAGAAAAACAGGCAAGCCGGAGGAAACCGCTAGCAAGTTAGCGAGCGGCGTGGACTGCTTGGAGAGAGCGCGCGAGCGAGAGAGAGAGCGCGCGAGAGAGAGCAAGCGAGCATTAGAAAAGCTTGTCTTTGTGGTATTTTATTTTATTTGCTGATTAATATGTTATTGTTCTAAGATTTTCTATTAAAATAAAGTCAGTAATGACATTTTTTGCGTTCACTTTTTATTTGAAAAAGTATCGAAAAGTATCGAAAAGTACCGAAACACATGTTGGTACCGGTACCGGTACCAAAATGTTGGTATCGTGACAACACTAATGTAGACATTCTTTCATTCAGTGTGACGTAGCATAGCAAGCCAGTTATTGAAAGTTACAAACACAGGACTTTCACCCAGGAGACCGCCGTTCCAGTCCCATGTGACACAGATATCAACGTTAACTTTAAGCTTGATGCTATTGTGCTAAAGCTTCATAGCTAATTTTCAAACCTTAACTAAGTTTTTTTTGCCTAAATGTGGCACAGTGCATTCCTGCAAGTGTGATATGAGGCTATGAAACATATTCATGCTACCTTTTGGTTCAGAGACGTGGACATTTAAGATTCCCCTGGTGTGCAGAAGTGCATAAATAAGTGCATAAATAAGTAAATGTGATAAAATTCACACTCAATTGAATCATTAAAGTGTAAATAAAATGAACGGATAAAAATTTGAAACCAGGATAAATAAAGTGCATATTTATCTCCGTTACACTATGATGCTAATGTTGCATAAGAAAGTCCACTCAGGGGGACTTGCTATTTGTTTCTGGTATAGTTACATTCTTCAGGTTGTTACTGGTTCAAGTTTTGTCTCCTAAATGTGATACTTTATTTCTGCGAGTGTGATATGAAACATATTCAGAGACGTCGGCATTTAAGATTCCCCCGGTGTGCAGAAATATGCCAACATGTTTTTTTTCTGGCGGCTGGTTTGAGAGCCAATGTGTTTTCATCACCATCTGAAGGTGAAAAGGCAAGGATGAATCAATTTCACGTTTTATTTATGTCCCATTTTACTTGTATCTCCATCCCTTTTATAATCGCTAGGGACGGGTAGGTTTAGTTGCTTTATTGATTTTACAATTTAATTGAACACTATTGACCTCATCCCTTCCCGTCACTGCGTTTTTTTTAAGTGGGAAATAATTGATTGCTGCAATTACAACAGTTACAAGTGTGAACTACAGAAACAAAATTGCAAAAAAGCAAAAGGAGCAGCTGGGAAGTTTCCAAACCAGTTTCTTATGAGCTGTCATAGACACAGTCGGGGCCCGTTGCCACGGCAAAACGTCTGTACTGTCATTCACTCCCTCCATGCTGATCGCACAAACCTGTGTGGGAGCGAGTTGATAGCATGTACTAATTATCCCAATCCAATTTCGGCTTATTGTGTTTTTCATCACATTAAAAACAGGACGCCGTTATGAATCACGATACACCCCGAAATTAAAACCTGGATCAGTAAGTTTGAAGGAAATGACTCATTGCCCCGAAGACTCGGTGATTGTTGTTGTTTTATGATGGCGACAACCTGTTGTTTCCAGAAAAAAAAGAAAAGGCGGGTTTCTTAATAATGACAGGACGTGACATTGAGTCGCTGGTTTGATCCGAGGCTGTATCAGCCCAGCCTTTAGTCCAGTATCGGGGTCTCGTATAGACACACTATGTCTTTCTGTTGCACTGATGTACCTTAGTGTCCCATTTATGGTGGACCCCGCCTCTTTAGTGGTGTCCTTTTTGTGGTCCTAAATCTGGGATTCTCATCCTGGACCCCTCATACCTCTTGGATGTGCTGCAGATATAGGTAGGTCGGTCGGTAGGTAGATAATAGGAGGGCCCTCACCACTGATGTGTAGCATTATGTGTCGGTCAGGTTAAAACTGAGATATCGGTCTATGCTAGTGCAGGAAAATAAGCCGGACCTTCCCCTGGCGTGTTCACAGATAACATTATAAACACCGGCGTAGCTCCTTGGCAACACGTAATTAGCCTCAAACAACAGCCGATAACCGATGTCATAAGCTGCTCGTCAGGAGTCGCAGGCTGCTTCCACGGACGCCTCTAATTACGTGGCTTAATTCGAAATGTTGCATTGGCTCGATAAGGAGCCATTTTCCTTTTTCTAGGTTTTTTTTTTTGTCATTGTTTCAAAAGCTGCTGCTGTCCTGCACCGGGTTGCCAAGGTCCTCCGATCGGGGTTTGTTGGTTGTTCCTTTCTCAAGACAAAGAAATGTTGCTTTTGAGGCTGTAGCTCTTAATCTTCGGATCTCTCTCCCATCAGATGTAAGATCTGTGGATACCTTTGGAAAAAAGCAGCTCAACATCCATTAGTTTAGACTTTCTTTTGTTTCGGTTCTGTCTTTTATGTTTGAAGCTTGATGTCTGCAGTTCATTTCATGTCTGCTTTTGTCTTTTGTTGTGAAGCCCTTTGTGACATCTGCTCTTGAAAGGTGAAGTATCCTTTTTTTAAAGACTGATTGGATTGATGAGGCAAACTATAGAGAACATGGTTTCAAGTTATGTTAGCTGGCAGCATTTCCTGTTCACAACTTAACATTGGAGCCTATCAATTAAAACTTAAACAATAACTGTGGAACCATTAAATGCATTTCATTGCTGTACATTTGAAGAGAAAATAACGAGTAAAACATGGGTCACCTTTTTCCCCCTGTCTGTCAAACGTGTCATGGGGTGAAAGTGGGTGATATATGTGCTATGACATGATTTTCTGCCTCTTTTTGTCTTTTTAGTGGCGCGCAGCTTCCCTTCCAACTCTGTAACTGAAATATGACACACCTGCTTCCAAGCGAGCCGCAGAACTTAAAAGTAACGGGGAAATCCACCCTCGGATAATGTTAGTGCAAAAAATATTTAATCTAGAAAGAAGTTCTAAGTCTTTGATACCAAGGCCCCGACCTCTACCTTTGAAGTTTGACACAGTCGAGCTGGAAATATCTTCATGCGGTGTCACATCGTCATCGCTGTTTGGCTTTTTTTGACACAGAAAGCTGATAATAGAGCCATAATGGTAGTTTTTGTGCAAAAAAAAAGAAAAAAAGAAATGCCACCGCTGTCAACGGATCCTGTGAACCATTTTTCAACGCACTTTTTACCACTTTAAACTCACTAAGTTTGGGTGATTCATCACAGAACGTTGCAATAGATGATCGTGGTGTGCTTTCAAAATGTATTGAAAGTAACAATACTGACACGATTTGTGCTAGATGAGCTAAATAACACAAAAACGCAGATGAAACTGAGTTGTAGAGGTTGGTTCATGCCGAGCAACTTGAATATACTTGTTTCAATTTAAAAGTAAACCATGAGCATATGCGGTGAGGCATAACTTATGAAGAAATGTATTATATCAACATAATTACTAAACGATATACTAATACTTAACGAGGAGGCTAAAAGCCGTGTCTTAATGTAATTATTATTTTTCGAGCTCTATTTTAAAAGCATTATTGTCATTTTGAGGGATTATTTCCACAGCAGTTTGACAACAAAGCAGTATAATAAAGACGTATGCATTGCTACGTGGGTTAAGGTTAGCATTATGCCTTGGCATCGTGAGAAAAGGTGCGATCTTCCTTAATGAATCACCGGTTCAATGCACCGGCTGGCGAGCCGCGCTGAAATCACAAATCAAACACACCCACGGTGCATGCAACAAATAAACGTGGATCAAAAATAATGAAGTGATTAATGAGCGGGTAACACGAGGCTGGCATGCTAAAGCCTTTTCTTCTTATTCCTATTATACTATATAGCTATATTGGATAAAAAAGACTTGAATCCATTTGAAATGGAGTCCCGTCGCACGGCGGTCATTTATACCGCGTGGAACTACAAACAGCTGTGCGTGTTAAGACACTTTGTGGTCCGTATGGATCGGGGTCCTCGGACCCTCGTGCGGTGTGCAAAACAAATGAGGAGGAACAGCAATCAGCTCCGGGTGATGACGGCGTTTGGATTAAAGCGAGTCCCCACAGATGGGATGAGCAGTGTACAATTTGACCCCTGAACCCATAATAATGTTCTGAAATCAACCGCCGTAATCGACCACGAAGCCCGACAGTGTGTTGGATCAGCGGGGCTTTCTGGGAGAGTCACCGCGAGGGCTCTCCACTTAATGAAATCTCTCAGCCTCCTTATTGATTTGCCTCAGGTACTTTGCAGTTGTGTGCAAAACAGGGGGGGGGTTATTTGATTTAGAGTAAACAACAATGCACAGCTTTGAGTGTGCGGGACCGTCCGTGGGCTTTCCTTTACGTTGCACTTTGCCGTAATGTTTCACTGAAAGCCTTACATTGCGCAGAAACTTGGAATAGAAATCAAGTTTGCAGAAATCTGATGGTTTGATCAATAAGGCCGAGCTTTTATCTGCAGAGTGGGAGCAACCCGACGACAACGTGGATCGCTACTGTTGCAAATTGGATTTTTTTTTGCTCATCTTCGCTTGACAGGAGGCCAGTATTAAAGCGTTGCATCAGATGAAATTATGTCTCGTGTTATTTCAGTGAAACATGCAAGTAGGGCTGTTAATGGAGTGTGTGTTTGTGTGTTTAATAAAGGCTAACTTGTAGTATATTTGATATAATGTGATTCCATATTCATCCTCTGCTTTCTCTCTGTGTTAGTGCGTACCTAAATAATTGATTCCACTGCCTATGTGTATTACAGTACACATTAAAGATGAAGCAAAGCCCATGATCCCATAACATATCTTTTGTTTATTCCCCTGACAACTTTATTACTATTTATTTCCTCGCCGAGAGCGTTGCCTTGCTTGCACTTGTGTTTTGCCCTTTTAGTTCCCGGCGTTGCAGAACGACAGTTGCTTCTCTCCACTCCGTCACCGTGACGACGGTGATGCAGACGGGAGACCGGCTCCAGTTACATAAATGCACGGAGCTGAAACGGATCCTCTTACGTTCCAGTCGATGCTAATTGTGAAAAATGTTTTATGAGGCAGAATCAATTATTATTAAAACAGAAAGTTGTTTATGGTTAATCCTTTTGTTGCTTCAGACGAGGCAATCGGACGGATTCCGTTGAGTAAATACAAACTTGGTTTGCTTTACGACGATCAAGAGTGCGTCAATATTAGAGTTGACAGAGAGAACTTCGTTAAAGTGTGTTTAAACAAGTCGATTGGTGCGTGATGGAATAGTTTTTTGGGGTTTATCTGCTTTATTTTGAGACGAGATGTGAGCGAACGAAAAGCAGCTGCGGCGATGACTCACCACAGTGAGGTTGCCAGGTTTGACCCCATTGTGCATGTTTAGCGTCATATCTGGTAACCCACTCTATACTTGGAGCTCAGGTGGCGAAACCAGGGCCCCTGCTGGGAGCTTATTCTAGAAACTATTAAATATATAAAAGAGGATCCAATTAAATGTTATTTTGTGTATTTAATTTCCTCCTAAAACCACAAGTATACATTTGTATTTGTGTGCTCATTTAACACATAAGACACTTTTATTTTGGTGTCTAAAAAAAACACAATTAGTCATTTCAGTAGAAGCTGCACGGGGGAACGCCGGAAATCAAATATCTTTCATCAGCTGTGTGCAATCTCTCTTTGAACATGTCTAATGGTTGTGAGAAAGAGCGAAGTGCCACACTGACATGGCATCCTGTCAGTTGGCAGCTGTGGTTTTTGAAAAGCTGGTTGCCTCTGGAGGGGGTGGGGGGGGGGGCGTGAATGCGGCCCCATCTTCCACATGTGTCGCTCCAGCTGAGTTTGTGATCAGAATGATAGAGAGCGAGGTGTGCCAGGGGAGAAGGAGGAGGTTACACAACGGTGAATGTTATTAGTTGCAGCATTTCAGAGTGAGGAGAGTGAATGATGGAGATATGAGAAAAAAGAAAAGAAAAAAGCTGGAAGGCCACTTTCTCTATTTGCATGCTCTCTGTGTTGCGCCCCCTCTTCTCACTAAAGTACATATTGGCTGCTCAAAAAACGGCTGTTGATGTTGCCGAACGCTGATTTGCATATTGATATCTTTGCCAGAACCCCTTGCTGTTTGGAGAGGAAGGGGTTACACAGTCGGACCATTGGTACACTGTGGTTTCCACAAGTAGACCAACAGAGTCCTCCAGGATCGGGCTTGGCAAACCAGCCAAGACTGTGGGGAGCCCCAAATACCTCAGATTAAAGATTCAAGCACTTTTTGGTCATTTAATCAATTGTTCATTTACTATGAAAACACATCGACATCTTATACAGAGCAGTCATTCCCAAAAACACACAGGGGAGTCCCTGGAGATTTTATTGAGGGTCGCCAAAGAACTTTTTCCCAACGTCTTCTATTCAACATTTAGAGTTCAATGACTTTTGACCAAAGCACAGCCTTCTTTTATTATAAAATCAGTGGAAAATATATCAGGCCAACATCTTAACAAAGCAAGAGTTATCTAATGTTCCTACCAGCGAGGTCGTGGCATGGTGTCATCCCGCAAACCTAAAAACCAAACCTGTCTGACTTCACAACATCACCCAGAGGTGCTCGTCGAATTGAATTGTATTCACTGTGAATAGCAACAGACACATCGGCTGGTTTACTCCAGCGGTATGAACCCGAAACAGTTTGGTTGTGATTTAATTGCAATAAACGGTTTAAAATGATGCCGAAATAACTACATAATGATGACAATTTGTAAAAAAGACAAAAGTCAGGCTTTGTTAGACTGTCTTTAAGACACTACACTAATATCTTTTAAAATTTTCTAAATGGAGTTCAGATGGATCGGAGGTAGACTATGCTAACACTGTAGCTGCTCCATAAACACTTAAAAACACATCATCAATATGGCCATGAATACGACTGTTTGGCCCATAGTCAGTCTCTGGTTTAGTCTGGTCTGGTGTCTGGACTAATGTGATCTTTTTATGAATTACATAACTGAGGAGTCAACACCATTAACCTCTAGAAACATGCATTGGCAAAATAAATAAATAATAGCAGCTATGCGAGAAGCCTGGTGTGCTTTTATAATGATGTTGAAATGAGAGGTTCACAAGGCACAGCTGGAGCTGAATTTAGACGCCTTTTGACACCTCTGGCTGAGTACTTTTTTTTTTTTTAATTGCAAGTGTGTTAACAAATTAGAATCCAATGTTCACCACCTAAGATGACAAAAACCCTTGGAACCTTTTATTCCGCTATTGTTGGCGGCAAGCACTTAGTTTATCAGAAATCTGTCAGTCACACGATATTATTGCACTACTTTGACTAATTAATCTTCTCGTGTTCATTCGGCACAAGTAAGAATTACAAACCCGAGGTTTCACACGACGAGCCGACGCACATCTATTGTGTGGGACATGAGTACGGATGATTACTGTACATTAAAGCGTGAATAAGAAAATAAGCTTCTGTGGAACAGAAAAGGGTTGTCGATGAGTCACTGTGGGTCTTTCAGCAACAACATGGACGTGTATTTCTACAAAAACACCATTGAATGATTTTGTAAACTGTGATGGATATGTTTGAGTCATACTTTTACTGTTTACCTTTGTTATCCCTTTCACATTAGTGTGTTTAAGCCTTGACCTTCTAGCACCTTTTTACGATACCTTGTAGAAACCAGGTGAGCTGAGGACGAACATTTCCATAAACGTGCAGCCGTTTCGTTGCCGTTATCTTGTAGCTTGAAGGATGATGAGTCTGAAGCGAATGACATTTTGCTTTTCTCAAAGAAGCCTCTGTCAGTGTTGGCACTGGTTGTGTTAAAACTGTAGGAGAATGGGAGGTATTATGTGAACAGAAATATTCGACACCAGAAAACCACATCCGGTGTGTGTTTGAGGTATTATCATTCAATCATGTCATTATTCTCGACAAACAACATCATTAGAATGGTAGTATGAATTAATTAGTATGTTGTGGAGATGACCACATACAAAACGGCACCAGGGCCCCTAAGTCAGAGTGCTGCTATGCATTATTAACACTTTCTCACTCCCAGCTCAATGAATACCTTCTGTTCAGTTGCCTATACGCTTCACTAAGACGCTCTAGCTACCCATGTGGAGTCAGGTTTGGAAACATCTCAGGGATTTCAGTTTCTCCTCATTAGCCTCATAGTGGCTTTTCAAAAGAAACTCCTGTGTTCGGTTTGTAGAAAGTCCAATACGTTTCTGGTTTCGGTCTACTAAAGGTCTACTAAAGCAACAAACATAAAGTATTTCTGTGTGGAAATCAAACAATATTTGTTACGTTATTGGTTAAGCATCGTTGCCTTATAAACCCTATTGTAGTTGGAGAGGAACCTTATTTTGTAGGAAGCGGGGTTGTAAAGACTCCACACATTAAACTCAGATTAGCAACTCATCATCCCAATTTTGTGAAAACCACAGCCGATGACATCATCGGGATTACTCCAGATCTGTTGATGTGTTCCCCCGCTCCGTATAGGAGATGACCTGCTGTAAAGTGCATTTCAACTGTAATCCGGATGGCTTCACATTACACTTGTTCAATATTAGTGTGCGTCGAGCTCGTTAGACGCTTGTTTGTGTCGATGCGTTCTCTCCTCCCGTTCCTTCCTGCAGACCCTGGAGCCGCTGCGAGCTGCCTCCCTCGGGGCTTAGCCAGATTGAGGCAGGCGGACGGTTATCTAGGATGTGCAAGGCTTTGTCATAATTGCCCCCCCCCAATCCCCCCCTCACCCCCATGAGCTCACCACTGACGTTATTTCACACGCTAAACCCTATTAACGGCTGCATATGTTACCATGCCTCGTCTTTAGTGAGCATCTGCAACACTGGTTGCCAATTAGCCGGGTTCGCTCCGGCCTCTCTCCCGGTGACGGCATTAAGAGTGCGTCCTTGGAATTATGGCTCATTAGTTAATTTCTAGGTTTACTATTGACAAAAAGCCTTCCTTATTGGTGTGACCTTTTTCCAATTAGTCTCGAGGAGGGGTACTGTGACCTCTATAACTACACGAACCTCCAAACCGCGCAGTGTTTACTTATTAGTGCTGGGACGAAATTCCAAATGAAAGATTGCATAATTGGTCCTGAGGTAATATCCAGAAAAACATCTCATAAAGGAAATTAAAAATGTTACAATGTCAGAGAGAAATACTGTATATAATCATGGAAAGGAAGCTGCACACCCTCCTTTAGTGAGGTTCTGGCTCACAGATGTAGCAGGAAATAGCTATATATTTGTAAGTGATGCAATATTTAATGCATCAATGTCTCCGAACAACTTGCCTTCTGGAAAGAGGCAAGGATTACACTTCTTGTCTTCCATGTTTCTCTCCTGAAGAAGACGAGATATACAGAGAACCAAAAATAAAAAGATTGCATTGGGGTGAGATTACGACTTCACTTTGCTTTTTGAAAAAAAAAAAAAGTACTAGTATAGTAGGTATAGCATCTATATACCCAAACACAATACACTTGATCACAGATATTCTTGAACGTGATTAATCAAAATGTAAATGCATATAAAAATCAGAAGTTACAATATCCCTGGTATGTAGTTTTATTTGTACGTTTATAACTCGGGATGCATTTCAGACTTTGTAATCAGTTTGAAAGCCCGACGATGGACGAGAGTTGGAAATTAGCCGCGACCATAAAGTTGCTTTTCTCCGTTTTAAAAGGTGGAATGTAATCACGGTAATTGCAATAAAAACACAATTGTAATCAAATCAACAGTGAAATACATTCATTTGATACTAAATATCTGTGACAGTCTCACAAACTCCCGTTGTATATCGTCCTCACGCCCACGCCGTGGAAATATAGACCTATAACATCTAGATTGTGAGATTACTAAGAGGGCTAACGGTGTGAGGAAGGAAATGAATGTGACAAATGACACCTCGAGTTGTCTCCTCACGCCGACCAAAGTGTGTTAACCTCTTCTGCCTCGGATGGCACCGTCCTCCGGGACGGCGTGTCGTCCTTCGGCATGCTGTGCAGTCCTTCGCTGACACGCGGGTTCTTTCTGGGCATTGATCATGTGCTGGAAGCAGGACATTGCTGCGGTTTCATCATGCTTGCCAGACCCTGCTTGCTGCACCGGCTAACCCATATGAGGTCATTACACCCTACAGTCGGGAGACCGGCCACCACTGTTCCTCGGGAGGATTCGCTTTCCATTTTCAAACATAGAAACTTTGCCTTGTTATTATATATTTGTCTTTTTCCCCTGTGAGTTGCAGGTGTACAGTAAGATGGGAGTTGTGTACGACAGGAATTTCCTTCCCCCCCACACTGTTTGGAATTGCGTTGCAATGAAAAGAAACATAAAAGTGAACCTCGAGCCTGGTTATGGGGACGGTTAACCCTCCTGTCTGTCATCAGTCTGTAAGTGTTGATGCTGGAAAACACTTGAGATTGTGGCTGCATCGGCATCCGGACAACTCCTCCTACTGGGGAACACTTATTATCACTGTCCATTGATTGATTTGAAATTAAGTAAATTAAGTGTAAAACTGAATATTTGTGTAGCAACCTCCTCTCACTCCGAACAAATCAAAATCCACGGCCTGATCAGTGCCCTTTGGTGTCCGATTGCGATGCACAAGATACCCGTTTGTGTCGGTATGAGACTCAGTGGGCGTTTAATGAATGTAAACTACCTCCACATCATGATCAGACGGTTGAGGAAGTCTGTATATGAGGTCGGAGAGATCAAACAAACACGGTACTTTCACACGGGAGACCGCTGGTCAAGTCTCATGTCAAAGAAACCCCCCAGGTAAATGGTGTCAGGTTTCCAAACCTGACTCCACATGGGTAGCTAGAGCGTCTTAGTGAAACATTTATGTTTATAGCTCTTTTCTAGCTGCTAGCTGCTTTCTAGCGCTAGACAAGGCACTTGACTTATTTTGTTTTTGATTTATAGTTTCCTTACTTTACCAGTTTCGTAAAGAACGTAACGAATTTTACCCAAGAACGATACTTACTTAAACCTCGAGCACAATCTTTTCTTCAGCCTAAAAGTAGTTGTGTTGTGTAAGTAAAACCTTATAAACGTAGACGTAAAAAAACACTGACGACTCCGAAGCGGATGCTAGTGTGTCACAGTTGGAAGGAACTTGCTGTATTTGGCGAGTTGGGAGTGACTTTGTGGTTTTGTTGCCTTAACTTAACCGTGGCCGTCTCAAGGTTAACAACGTAGCATGACATGCTTAATTGTCATGACCCCAGAAAGCTCCTAAACGTTGGTGCTGTTTATACTATAGCTACACGTTCCTGTGAGATCCAGTTGGAGTCTATTCCAAAAACGCTGGAAAGACGGTCTGGAAATGGGACTTCAAGAGTGTGGTGATGTGGCTTCCAGGAGACAGACTCTCTTAAAGGCTAAACTTTTTTTTGTCTACTGTCTGTCCAATTTTTTCAGGCCAGAAGGGACAGAGAACAAAAAAGAAGATTATAGTGCTTTAACTGCTCACCCAACATGGCACAGAAACTGGAGAGAAAAAAAGAGATTCTGAATGAGGTTTGCCTCGTACATTCAGTGCCTGCCAACGTAGCTACTTTTCCCAAGTTTATCCCCGTTTTTAATCCTTTCTCTCGATGTGGTACCTTGTCATTTCCCTCGTTAATCTCTTCAGGGGTAGTTCTTACCAGTGTTTAATAAGTGACTGTGGCGGTGCATGGGAGTTATTGTGGTGTTCTCCCTCAGCTCTCATTTGAGGAATCATGTAGTCGAGCAAAAAAAAAAAAAGAAGAAAATATTAAGAAATGTCTCGGGATGGACGTATGTGTTGTTCCCATGGTGATACGCGGGGGCCTCAAATACAGCACGGAACATCTCGCAAAAATTCATACCCTTTTGTGGGGAAGAAGAAGAAAAAATGCTCTCAAGGTTGTCACTATTTTGGGAAACTAAAGAAGCCATGAATCAAATGTTCTTGCTGTATGTTTCTTTGTGGATTTAGTGAGTGAATGTTCTCTTTTATATCCTCTCTCCTGTGGGCAAAACTCTGACCTGCAGTGACAGGAAATTACACTGAAATTAGCATCTTTCTCTCTTGTGAAAAAGTGACAGCAGAATGTTAACACAAGCCGGCGGGTCAAAAAAATAAATAAAAATGAGGAAATACAGGCTGCAGTTTCCTGTGAGACAAATCTCTGAAATAAGTCAGTTTGGTGGTTGGGAGTTTTTTGAAATTTTCCAGTTCCATCTTCCTCCCGTCGTTAGCAACATAATGATTCAGGTTGAATGTTTGCAACGTGTCCATTTAATTCTAACTCGGTGCAGCGCAGTTATGGAGAATTAGCATCGGAATCGCTCTCAATCTCCGCAGTTATTAAAAATCATGGGATGTCCGGAGGTCCCATTCAAATAGGGTATTAAATTAGAATAATAGAGGTTTGATATTCGATTTATTGAGCTGCCGGACCGCCTGGAGAACGCACTCTCTCAATTTACTCTCACTTTGCATATCTGATCATTTTCACACGTGGCTTCAGTTTGGCATGTTATAATTCATATAGAAGTTATTTCAAATTATGGCTCTAATAATCCAGTCAATGCAATTATGATCTAAAAGACATTCAGCCAAAAGAAAAAGGGAAAAGTAGCGTATTGGGCTGTTGTAATGACTGCAGTCATTTGGTTGTATAAGAAATGAAGGAGTTATTGCACTTCATCCCGGAGTCGCTCATTTCTACTGCGGTTAGGTTTTCCAGCTTTTACTTTCTGAATATCAATAGAGATGTTTAAACATTAATAAGTAAGAGCGGTTGTGTTGTTTGTTATTGTGACCTGTGAGTGTTTCTGAGAAGTGCTTTTACTTAACAGCTGCTGGTATGTTTCTAGGACCCTTTTTCAAACCATCGCAACCAAATTCACAATAAGCCTCATTTCTAAGTATGTATGTATGCAGAATTACATGTTACACACGTATATCCTCTTAATTACCTTTCATCTCTGCAGTTCCCCGAATTGAATGCACTTTTAATATGAAGTAAGCTACGATTATCAGGACGATGTGAACGTTGCCTCGTGTGGCTCAAAGCTGTACTGCAGATATAGATGTTGAATAAAACTCGCAGCTTGCATGTTCTTTGTATTTGGATCTTATTGTATTGGATAAGGACTCAGAGACGCTGAACAAGCCAGAGTTTACTTATGTAACCTTAGTTTTGTTGACCAGAACCACAACCAGTCTTTTCCTAAATCTTCCAAAAAATACTCTCATCAAAGTTATTCTAAAAAAAACAAACAAACGTATTTTGGGTATTAATTTTGAGAGTGTGTTGTCAGCTGATTCAGTGAGATGAGAGGGGACGCTTGCTTTACTTGCAGAGGAAACCTAACTTGAGGTTTAGGAAGTATGTGGTCCAAAAAAACGCTGTGTCATTGCACTTCATAGTGAATACACAAGTATATACATTAACAGTGGATTCCATACTGTCGTTGCATTAGTGCAGGAAAGTCTGGCACAAAGTCTTGTTCTTAAGTCTTGTTCAAGGTCCAAATATTTCTGTTTAGGATTTTAAACTTGTGTGTCAGAATAAAACCAGTTTGATCCCCTAAAAGCAAAAAAAAGGTTTGACGTTGAAGTGCTCTATCTTGAGAACGCCCAGGTGTCTCTGTGAGTGCTCACTGTGCCACTAATAGATTTAATCAGAGACGTCAAAGCAGGTGCTTTGCATGCTGTCAATCATCCCTCAGACTGTGACATCACTAACTCGGGGGCGTACCCAGAAGTATTGAAAGATTCAGCCCGTGTTGGTTTTTTATTATTTAATCCTCTCCCCCGCAGTTTCTTCCTCCCACTTTGGCGTACCTGCCTCTGGTTCTGTCGACCTGCAGAGGGAAGACAGCCGTGTGGGTTTTTCTTTTTTTTTTTGCACACAGCACCGTTGCGCTTATACCTTCCATGACACATGAGGCCGGATTTCCATAAGTGAAAATCACAAGGCAGATTTGCACCGTGCCTTTCGTTTAATTTGCGGTTGCAATCTGTGTGTAATTAGCGCTTGAATTAAGGCAGCAGCTCACCACACGTATAGCACCTGGGACCACCTTCCAGCACAGCCTGAATGAAGGAGAGCTAGGTGGGCGCCGTTCAGTTTGGGGTTGGGGGGCTTGACTTGGTGCTGAGACAAGAAATAAAACTGTAGTGCTGCTGCAGAGAAATACTCGCTGACAAAATACTGAGACTCTCTAAACCATTTACTGAGGCTGCAAATTAGTAGATATATAAAAAAATAACATGATAGATGAGAAATGTGGTTACAATTGGGGGGGGAAAATAATAATAAAAACTAAATAAATACACCTCACTACCGAGTAAAGTCTGATCTGGAATCCACTGAACTTCACAGCAATAAATAAGTGTTTATGAACACCAACGTAAGAGCATTCAAGAGAGTTGGAAGAATATTAAAGACATCAAGGGGGTAAATATGTTGTCAAATTAATTAAGATGAGCAATTCATCGTGCTTTTATTGGCCTTGTGAGTTTAAGTCGAGGAATGGAAATTACCCGGCGTTCCCGAAATGGAAAAGGATGCAGAATGGGCCCCGTGTTTGCAACTGTTTGTTTAATTAGCTTTTTTTTCCCCTCTCCATGTCGTTAAAAGTAATTTCTCTGCAAAATGCGGTATTCTCACATCAGCGTGATATTGTTAAATAAATTCTGATAGCTAGGTAATTATCGTAAACAAAGAGCCAATCACCAAAAAGCAACGACGGGCCTCAAAGTCCAATTATTTCCAGAAGAAAGAACGCCGTCTTCGCCGTGCGTCCGGAGCTGGAATCTTTGCAGACTGAACGGCCTTGCAGGTTGAAGTTGGGACTTTTTATTTCAGACACGTCGCTCTTTGACGGACGAGTTCATCCAAGGTTTGCATAATTTTTTCGAGCATCTAAAACTCCATCGAGAGATTCTCCATTAGTGTAAACATAAAACTCATCGCAAACATGAAATGCAAACTTCAATTCAAGTGCCTTATAATATATGTTCTGTACCGCCTGCAGGCACGAACTGCTCATCAAAGGTATGAAGCCTGAAGCACACTTGTTATCGACAGATGACTTCTTTTTTTTTTGGGGGGGGGGGGGGGATGCATGCATCAAAGGTTGGTGAGGAATGAAAGAACAGCATCTTCATGAAAGTTCCTTCTTCACTTTTCACGTGTGATTTCTGAGTTTTGCTGCTGCTGAGTCTTAGAATAGACCAAAGAGGAAGAAACGCATCGGCATTTTTTTTTTATATCAACAGTGGATCAAATTACTGTGTGCAGCCGTGAAGTGGGGGAGGGGGGGGGGGAGGGTCGCTCTTGGCAACAAACCCAGGGAGAATAATCACGCTGCGTTTCCCCTCACCTCGGCGGAGCCTCCCTCATCTCACCGAGCTTG
This sequence comes from Chelidonichthys spinosus, assembly GCA_029853015.1. Taxonomy (NCBI): domain Eukaryota; kingdom Metazoa; phylum Chordata; class Actinopteri; order Perciformes; family Triglidae; genus Chelidonichthys; species Chelidonichthys spinosus. The sequence goes on from CM056835.1 coordinate 19,506,841, forward strand.
TATCCAGATGCAGCAGACAGCTGTTTTAAAGCTCCGGTAAACCCGCTCACCTGCCGCACCGCCAAATAGGGGGAAAATAAAAGTGAGTCCACCAATTGTCTCCCAACGAGTGAAAGCTCGGTCTGTGGCCCCCCCATGGCGCCTGATACCGACTCACCCGTTACCATCTGCATGAAACGCGGCAGGCTTTCAGCTCCGATGGAAACTCATTCATGTCCTTATTGGACAGTCGGAGGAAGAGCGTCCACGTAGAGCCACGGGAGAAACCAACACAGGACTTTCACCCAGGAGACAGCTGCTCGTGTCGTGTGTGAAATCTAGTGAACTTTGATTTATTTGAACTTTTACGTAACTACCGTACTTTGCTAATGCTAGCTACGTAACAGACGTAGTTATTTTAACCCACATAGCGCTCATGTTGCTTTAAACTAACCTCGTAGTTTCGTTGCTGGTCCAAGTTGTTTGACAACTAGTTTTTCAGGTAAATAATTATTATTATTATAAAGAATTATCAAGAACAGATTCCATGATAAAACGCTTGTTAATGTTTGTATTTGCACCCAACAAAAGCTCTCATTTTAAAACACTCATAATAAAGTTTCATATGGTATCTTATGATGATCTTTCTTACCTGCATCGTCTTGGTCAGCTCCATCCTCCGATCCAATCGAATAGTTTACTGGAAAATCATCAAGCTTATGATTTCATAGGCAGACAAAAAGTCCAATTCCTATTATATGTCTACTGATTTGAGTTAACATTTCAATGAGATAAACTGTCAGTGACGTCGTCTGTGAAATCTCCCCTTCGGCGAGCTTTGGGACGGCGTCCCGATTCCTGTATATCCATCCATGTTGAAGAGCAATCTGCATACGCAAAGTTATTAATGAGGAATTTGGGACGTTTAACCCCGAAATCTCATCCGATCCCTGTTGATTCTTTTAACAATGGTTTAAAGGAACTTAATACATACAATTAAGATAATTAATGATGCAAAACAGGAGGGGCGGAGCCCTAGCGCCCTCTATGGGCCCGCCTGCCACCGGCAACCGGCCCATGGGACCTGACACACCCCGTGTTAAACTAAGTGGCCATTAGTTTAGTTTGTGTTCATTTAATTACTCTGCTGGAGAATAAGGGAATATATGCTCCGCTAAATATGAGCTGCTTATTTCCCTGAAGTCGTGTCTTGAAGAAGTCAGTTCGTCCTGCGTGTTTGTAGGTTGCACAGATCTCGATTCATCTGTGTTGAATCAAACCGATACACAAAGCTGAGAGAATGGGAGCAACCCCCCTGCAATGACTTTTTTTTTTCAGCTCGTTCCCACGACAAGTGGCCCCAAAAAAATCCCATTCATCCAGCTCTATGTGTACATAGTGTCTTTTCATTAAAAAAAAAATATAAATATGGCTTGTTACCATGAGCTCCCTGCTCTGCATGGAACGATGACCTCATGATTTATTACAGAGACGCCTGGAAATATGAACACAGCGACTGGAAATAGCATTGCCAGAAAAATTAACATTTTTCATTGCCGCCACATCAGTGGCTTCCTCCCGTCACACGGCGTGGACAACGGCCGGCGCATTCAGACGCACTTGGAAGTCATTTCCTTATATATGAGGCTCCTGAATGAGGAACATTCATAAATATAAATTCTTATTTTATCTAACTAATGCATATCAAACCGGTGTTACAGTCTGCCGTGCTCATAACAAAGAGGGCTGACTTGTTCATTTCATTTTATGGGCACTCAGTTCAACAGCTGAAATGAAAAATAAAAATTAAAAGTATCTTCACAGAAGCTACCCATGTGTTTGCAAACCTCTCCCTGTGGCAGTGAAACATCTCCGGGGAAATACTTATGTAAAGGTTGGGTTTTATGGAGAGCATCATCATTCGGCTTTTCAAGTGATGACATCCGAGTCTGGCAGCGGATAAATACTGGAAATACTTTCCTGCGTTGCCTAAACAGCCTGATGAGTCATTATTCAAGAATTTAGCCAGCAGCCGATAGTTGGAAAGAAGAAGAGCTGGAAAAAAAAGAGAAAAAAAAAGCAGCACTTCCTTTTCTACAGAGAAACATACCACCTAAATATTAAGTTAACCTGCACACACATCAACATGGTAAAATACTTGGAGGAAGGTGTTTAATCTCTGGACAGTTAAATGCCCTCCCTAATGTAGGTGGATGACTTTGGAGGAGCACTGATAAAGTATCATCACTCTTGAGAATGAATGCACTCATCACTCTGGGGACTAGTTTTTATTTCACCTACCTCATCCTCATTTCCTGTTCAGGTTATTGGAAAAAAAAAGATTGATTAATCGTTCAGGGGTGGTGATGTAGATCATGTCCGTCCATCCAACAGTCAAAAGTCATGTTCATGGTTGCCAGGCGATAAGATCTTTAATTCTAGTTCAAATTTCAGAAGAGAAATTCTACTCCAGTATCTCAGATTTCACAGTGATGAATCCTCAGATTTATTTATTTTGCATGTATTTAAATATGTGTTCATTAATCTGTTCGTGTTGTGAAGCACGTTGAGTTTACATCGACGGCGAGGACGCTGTGATCTTCTCCTGATCCGAACCTCGCCACGTTTAGTTGGTTTTACTTTTAAGCAAAGTCTGAAGTTCTCAAGGAAGATTATCTCCGTGGCGACTGAGGACGATACGAGATGGGGAGAGGGTTACAGATACAAAGTAAGCTTCAAAAATGACCCTTTGCAAAGATGGAGCTAACTTCTAAATATGATGCGATTATTTTGGTGAAGTGTCTCCAGTCTCCCAGCGGAGACCGGGGCCGCGTATATCAACAGACAAGCTTTTCTTTCATCATCTTATAAAGTATCTCTCTGCGTGCTTGCGGACGAACGCAGCGAGGTGGTGACCTTTGAACCCGAAGCCTGTCGAATGCCTACGTTAGCGTTTGTCTTCTGTTTCCTGGCTGCCCTCGAGTTATTATGAGCCGGGAAACCGGTCACAGGCCACGTCTCGCTCGCCTCGTCCTCGCTGTGCCGTTTTCACGCTTGACCTCCGTGTTCTCGAGTGCATCGTCGCTTCGGCTGTTTCCACACTCAGCGTGTCGGCGTTCCTTTAGTGTCAAATGCTGTAAAACTGGTGTTAAGATGAAACTAAACTCTTTTGCTGATGGAAATAAAGCATTGAAGTGAATGTGGCCTGTTTATTATGACATTATTATGCAGGATTTTCAACAATTGGCTTATGGCTAACACGACTTATGGCTTGACTAGCTAGTTAGCTAGAAAAGCGCTATATAAATGCAGGTCCATTTACCAATATTTTGATTGAATTTGTCAAATTTGCGTGTGACGCTCGGGCTCTACTTGACGATAGTATCACTTCATACCGAGTACAAACCAGAGCCTGTGTCTGTGGTCGCCTGCCGTATTTATGCTGAGACGTTATTTTCAGTGGTTACGGAGCAGCTACGGTGTTAGCCTAGCCTAGCTCCGATCGATCCGCATGCCATTGCCCAACACAAGCATTTTAAAAGTTATTTTATATCACCTTGCCAACAAACTTAACAAACCATGACTTCTGATTTTTTTTACTGACATTGGCATGATCTTTACACGTTATTGCAATTATTATTATTGTTTTATTTCGGACCAGGCCAGGCTTGCTATTCACACTGAACACAGCTCTATGAAGTCACGAGCACAGCTCTGGGTAAAGTTCTGAACTCAGACGCCCCTTCATACATCGTGACTAATGTAGCGTATAATGTGAGATAGACTGCTAACGGTCGGCGGGTCAAACGGGCGTTAAGTTGTTTACGTACGTGTTTGACTTCATTCACGCCGTTATTTTAAGCCCAACGATGATTCCTAACCCTTAACTGCGGTCGTTACCGTCGTTTGGTGGCCTAAACATAACCGCGGAGGTTTTTACGGTAATGAGAGCGATGTTAAGTGATACGCGAAACGCCGTTTCACAACGTTAAAGCCCCCACGGCGTTTAAACGACACGCAAAACAAACACCTCAAATGTGTAATGTCATGCTATTTATATCATGGCTTCCCATGAGATCCTGGTGTGTGTGTGTGTGTGTCATATATAATATATTGACTCTCACCCTCAGATCAGATCCAGCTTTTCTCTCTCTTCTGTCTGACGTCATATTATTACCAGCTATCAGAAATGAGTATAGAATGTCAGTTCACCATGTGCTTCCCGTGCAGATCAGCGATTCTGCTCTCAGTCGACAGTCATATAGGGCACGGTGATTTCTCTCTGTGCCGTTAAAGTCTCTCTTCTGTCATTTCGAACGCTCTGCGCTTCATTGTGTTATAACAGAGAGATGACAGCACAGCTCCATTTGCTACTTCAGAGAGGAACTACATCAGTCTTCTGCTGATGCCTCCGCGAGGATTAGAACTGAGGGAACAATTTCCCCCCAAAAGGACTCATGCTGTTTTCCCACAAGGAAAATAATGGATGCATGCAAAACGTCGGGGATATTTCTTTTCCTTCCCGCCGACAGCTGTGCTGCTTCAACGCAGCCAGGGAGCCAGTTAGTGCAGCTCGCAGCCGGAGACGGGAGGTGAATCCGTTTGAGTTTGGCTCCCACTGAACTGAAGTGTGATGATGCTTTTTTGTTTGTTTGTTTGCTTTCTGGGGGTGGAGGTCTCCATCATAACCGCCCTGACTTCAGTATCGCCGTCATTCATCCCAAAGAAATGGCCATATACACACATTGGTGCCCATACAGTTGCAATATTGTGTTTTCTGACACAATCACCTGTTTATTCCTATTTAAAAGCATCACTCATCACTTTTGACCAGGTGCAATGATTTACATTATGTGTCACTATCACACAGGTGAAATTAATTCATGCATCACATTTGTTTGGTGCTTTAAAAGACACGACATTTGCAAATGATTCCAACTTTATGGGCGAGGACCAAGAGACGGCTGATTCCAGAAAATGCTGTTTTACTTGCACCTTGTCAAAGCTGTCAGAATCCTAACAGATCTGTGTGTACTTTAGGTTCAAGACTAAAGTCTGTACACACAAAGGAGATTAATATGTACACAGAAACATAAACATAGGGGAAATGGAAAATACACAGAGCAGATAAAAAGAATAATACCTTTTTAGCAGGAAAAGCATTTCTAAAATATTGCTTCGGTAAAACACCCTCTCTTGTTGTAGAAAGAAACGTCCACACATGCTCTTCAGCGTTACACTCTTCTTTGAGCAGCACCAAGTTTTTAGCAAAAAAAGATTCTTATCGAGCGCAAATCTATGGCATCGCCGCCCGAGGAACAGACGATGGTAAATTAGCCGGGGAGGAGGTAACAAATTTGGTTAATTGGTGTTCTGGTCCTCCTCAAACAGCATCCCAGTGCTGGATGAGATTTTATCACGCAAAGAAGGAGAGCCAGGGAGAAGCTGGCAGGGAATCCTAATAGAAGTTTGGTGAGGGAGAGGATGAACTCTCTCACCTAAATGGTGGAAGATAGATGTTGACATTTCTTTTAAGAAACTCTGCAATTTCTTAAAAAATCGAACTGAAATGACAATGCAGAAAATACCAGAAAATAATAATAAAATGACTGTTTGCACAGTTTTGGTCATTACATAGACGTTTTGTTGGAAATTTAAATAGAGGTGAGATGAAGCAAGGACAATATTAGATTAGTAGTGGCAAAATGGATAAAACATAGTTTTTTGTGCCGCTTGTCAGCATGAAGACGAAGAAGCTACGTCTAATCCTTTTTTTCCACCTGAGAAAGCCTCAGCTGCTTTAGGAGGAGTGGGAGTCAGAGAGCTGCATGACCCTCCTTTGACCTGCTATAGTACGTTTGTTACATGCAGCCCTGTGCTAAGTCTAATAACGGTGTTTGAGCGTTATATATGTGTGTGCAAGGGTTTTAATGATACGATGAGTTACATTGCATGCATGATTTGTATGGCCAACTCAACATAATTTATTCATAGAGAAATGTCAAAATGTTAATATATACCACTAACAAGGGTACTTCCTATTCCCCCCCTCTTAATAACGATAAAGATAATAGAGAAAACTAGCTCCCACCTTCGCTCACCACTTCAATGATTTTACACTTTGGCCAGTGGTTCATCATGTTTTATCTCCCTCCAGTAATTCAGCTCAATACGATGTGCTCCTCTTTCTGAAAATCTCTCAAAAATATTACAGATCCCTTCGGCTATAATCCATCCATGTTTGAAGCATATTTAGAATAGTCCATGTTATTCTAACCGATAAGATATACTATAGGCTAAAAAAAACAAAAACAAAACAAAACAAAACAAAACTCTTTAATTTTTGTCAAGGTTTTCATGGTACAAATGTGTTCTAATCCCAATACATCTCACACAACAGTGCCTGGACACTTTTGTCATCTTCTGTCTCTTTCGTTAGGGTGTGTCCCACAGGGTTCAGTTCTCGGTCCCATTGGGTTTGACATTTACATTCTCCTTTCTCTTCTCCACTCTGAAAAACGCAAATTATGTGAAGGTTGGAATCCCGGGATGAACTGCACGTACCTGTCATAATTTTAAAGTAACGTGGTATATGAACAACAAACTGCATATTAAGTGGGCGTGGTCACTGTCATTTTTATAGCCGAGCCATTTTGAATGAATGCATGTTTAAGGCACATTGGCTTCACTTTTAAGAACGGGAGTTTGCCCAGATTTGAACATTGATCTGTACGTCGAGGTCAAGTCGCCGTCTTGGGACTTGACATATGCAAAATCTGAATGTTACAAGAATGTTAGATGTTCTCAGTGACATTGAGTTTAATTGAGGATTGTGCTGACGAGGTAAATCTGAAAGTTGACAGGATGTAGAAGTTGAACTTGTAGAAGCGGCGGTTTCTGAAGGATAACACGGCTGTGAGTCGCGTTTGTACAATGTAAACCTTTTTTTGAGAGTAAATGAGCAGCCGTGCAACAGGGGAAACGGACGCCATTAATCTGTGTTTAAGCTGCAGTTTTGATTTGATTTAAGCAGGCTGATAGTGGGAGCATGCTGTGTTTTATAGTACTGAAAAGTAGCAAAGTCTTCAGTGCATAATCTGTTAATTCGAACGATAAACACAGAAAACGATACGTAGTGACAATTACAGCATCTTAAACGCATTACACCGTGTTCATATCTGCAGCAAAAACACACCAAGAGGTCCCATCGGTGCGGCAGCATTACTATCGGAGGTAACATATGAACCAGGCCGGTTTGAAGGCTTATCAGATGGCAGGATGGCGGAGTGCTTTATTGCCTACTCGCTTCAGGTAAAAAAAACTCCACAACTCTGTAAAATCTTTCTCTTCCATCTGGATGCGTGTGAGCGTCGGCACAGTGCTGCCCGGTGGAATTTACACCACTTGATATGTGCCCTCACACATATTTCAGTGGCCGGCAAAAGGGCATCGTGGGATGAATTACAGCCATCTTGTCAGGCCCACTCTGTAAAAAAAAAAAACACCTTCAACAGTGGAATCGGCTCAACACTCTTCAGGAGGCAAAGTTCAACGTGATAGGATCTCGCCTCGCTCATCACTGGAATTAAAGGTGAGGGAAATAATTGCTTGAACTCACAGTCCGGAACAAACATGAAAAATTGAGGGTGTGTGAATACTTAACCGCCGAGAAAATCAATGTTTTACATGAATATACACCATTTCTAAACAGATATTATCTTTCGCAAAACACGTTGGCATTTCTTGTACTTCAGTCTGTTTTTTTTATCAGCAGTGCCTCAGTCCACCAAACCAATTACCTAAGTTATAATGAGAGTTCATTTTTAATGGCGCCACATAACATTAATTACGGGGAGTTGAATGGTCTATTGCCGTGCTGTCAACAAGGTTTCACACGACGCGACGAGGGAGAATGAATGCTGTGAAAGTGGAGTTAATGGGACGGAGCTGTGGAGAAGGGGGACGTGTGACGGAGGCACAATGGAACAACGTTCCTTCAGGTCTCAGGACAACATGGTGCCACTCACAAGGCCCTGAGATCCAGACTACACGGTCTAGGTGACATCGCCATGCACTCGTTACATGCATCTTTTCAACATCAAGGCAACAAAACCCCTTAGTCAGGGTTAGGAAAATACCTTTGTTATTATGACTAATAACTAACGGGACTGATACTGATGAGACTTGTCACTAAAATGTACCATTTCTTTGACAAACAAGACTTTTGTAGAATCATAGACAAACATTTGGGTTGGTTACCCTGAAGAGTCCTTGTTCCGAGAGCCAAGGGCCAACGCTTTCCTTTGAGAGGTTCAGACCATGAATTAGCATTCATAGTTAATCCATATATAATAAGTGAAGCATGTTGCTGACTCCTGCAGGCCACGAGTTTATTAGAGACGGTGGCGACACTAATAGTACGAGTAATGGCCATGATATTAAAACGTAAGAGATGAAATGTAAAATGTGCTACGTGCAGTCATTTAGAAATACAACACCTGATGCATGCTGGGTCGTATTTTTACCGTTATTTGGAAGTATGACACTTACAGAATGCCAGTGGGAATATTGCAGAAAAGAAGCTCTGTGGCAAACAAATGTTTATGATGCTAAGGCTGACAGGTTTTATTCAACAAGATATTCTTCACAAATAATTACCACTTTTATGGTTTTGTGGCATAATCGGCAGATAATGGCAGACTAGTCAGTGTGATAGTCTCATTTAATCGTTAGAAACTGCCTGTTTTAAGACACTTGGAAGCTTCAAAATCCAAAAGATGCATATTTAATATCATAGAATAAAATGTGTTAACCACAGACCTTATTTCAGGCATCTAACCAAACACTAATTTGAAAATGAAATCTTTTTTTCTAGACTAGTGCAAACAATCCTTTTCAGGTTCAAGGACTCACTAGTTTTAATTTTTGGCGTCACAAAAGCTTATTGTTTGTGCAGCTAAGATTCCGGGGGAGATATGGAGAAGTTGTGAAGGAAAGTGGACAACTTATGTAACCTTATGTAAATCAGTCTGAACGGCGCCCTGTTATGTGCAGAGCTTCTGTATTTTTATTCTCATCTGCGATTTATTCTTATTCACAAACCGCTATTTACTGACGTCAATGACCTTGAGTACAAGTGTGATGCATATTAACACATGGCCAACTGATTCAGTGCAAGCATGTGACTCATCCCAATGGGGGTTTATAATCATTTCCGATGACAATGCAAACGCCTCTGCTTCATTATTAGATACCCAGAGAAAGAGTTTCACCTTAGTTCACGTCGTTAAAATCCAACTATGATGGTTGTTCCTTGAACCTTAAGTGGTTTTGTTGCCTAAACCTATGCTGATGTTTAAATTCACAGCGTGAACCACATGTTTACTGCAACACCGTGTTATTAACCCCCAGTTCTTTTGTTGGAAGCCCAAGGATAAACCGAAGAACTCTTCAGTTCACAGATATATTTATTCTGGTCACAGGTAAAGTATGGCAGCGCTGGGCTCAGAATGGCAGAACTCCCACAGGATCTCAGTCAGAGCAAACCCTGTTTCCGGCTGCTGGTCACATTTTATCTTCATGGGCTGTGTCTGCCCCGTACAGAGGGTGGACTTTCACGCAACAGAGTCTCAGTGGTCAGTTATCTCTGACATGAACTTATAGAAATGTAATATGAAACATGTATGGGAGGAGTGTATCTATTCTAGCAAACCTAACTGTCAGATCAAAGAGGGCCTTGAAGATTCAACGACTTCCTGCTAATCAGGTTAACTGACACTGTTCTAATGAGCACAACCAATAATGTGAACAAAGTAAAAGGCATTTCTAACGGTGCGCTGGGCTGCGACGATGCATTCAGTGACAAAGCGACAGTGTGTGGTGGTAAGAACGTGTCCTGTTACACTAACTGTCCTCATACGAGCTAATTACATCATAAATGTGAGCCGATATCTGTCTCGAGAGCAGAAAATCAAGGAAGTCGTATCAGCAGTTTTAAAGAAAGATTGCATGGGCCAAAAATTGCATAAAAGATTTGAAAATCAAATCGTGAGACCTTTTGATTTTAGCCGGTAAAAGCTTGATGACATCTCATCCACATTGACAGAATCTGTCCGTGGACGATATTCTCAGGCAGACGGGAGGTAAATATATTCGTTCATATCTGTTTTTGCACCTAATTTGGATGTAAAGTCTCAAACGGACTCGGTGTTCGTCAGAGAGAATGTCATCCTGGCTTTTTTCACGTCTCGATTTGATCAGAGATTCACCGCTGCCTAGTTCCCTTTGGAGGGATCTGTTGATGTTCACAAATTTTGATTTAACAGTCTCACATCACAGGAGTCCGTATGTGAACTTTCGCTTTGAGGTGGGAACATTGCAAAAAAGCACTGCAGGGCTGCGAGTCAATAATTCTGCGAGGGTATGCATTCGATTTGATGTTGCACCGTGTGGGGAGAGCTGTGATGGTTCAACTCTTTAATGTCAGGGCACTGTTTCCCATGGATTTCTTCTTTTTATTTTTAAAAAACAAAAAAGTTTATAATGTTTAATAGATATTTTGCTAAAAACCAATACACACAATAGCTGGATTTAAATCGGTCTCGGGAGGTGCATTTCCAGCGATGCTGATTCTGGGCATCGGCTCTTCTGCCTGCGAAAAACAAACAAACATATTCTCCTTTTTTTTTTAATAAATATACGGTTATCATAGAGGCTGGAATAAATCTGTCAACTGCCAAATAAGTCCACACTTGAACAACGGCGTGCCCTAACATGCGGCGATACCCTCAACGTGGAGAGACGAGGCCACTGTTTCCTCATTATGAGCCCGCGGGGAGGCGACGTCGTCACTTAGAGAGATAATGTGACAGCCCAGAACAAAGAGGCAGGTAAACAAAGGCAAGGCTTGGAAAAACACCCTCCATCTCTCCCGAGGGACAGTGGGCGAGAGAGGGAGAGGGAGGTAGGGAGAGAGAGAGAGAGAGAGGGAAGGCCTGCACAAAAATGGAGTGCCTTGATATTTGAAAGCCACAGTGTAGATAGACAATCAGATCGGCCGCCGGCAATCCATCTCACAGATTTTGCCCGCGGTGGCAAGGTTGCCGTGAATCATCGTGAGTAAAAGCACGGCCTATTGTTTGTATTTATCACTCATAATGTGCGCTCATGTTTGTGGGCGCGTGATTCATATAAAACGCCGGCTTTCGTATTTCACAAGGGCACGGTGTTCTCAAAGGGGGTTTAATTGCTCGTATACTACGTGTGCTGTTGCTGTGCAGCCCGGCGTCAAAGAGATAGCAGGGGCGTTGGGACGCGTCCTGATTTACAATCCCGGCGCCGATGTTCAGTCCCGATGCCGAGAAGGTTTTCGCCACACGCATGGGCGTCGCCACCATATATTGGGACCCCTAACTTTTTTTTAAAAAGTTGTTTTAATCGGCCTATTTAATACTCATTTTCATTTCTAGCAACAAGATACATAAGATACGGAAGAGACATCTTCTAAAAACTTGTTAGAATGCACCAGAATGTGGGAAATTATTCCAAAATTTTCTGGGGGAGGACCCTCACACGCCCTGCCTAAACAGGACCCCCACACAGTAAAGGGCGCTTGGGTTCGTAGCACGTCCAACTTTCATGTTGGAGACCACAGTTTGTGTCCACGGAAATAACTCATACCAGAGTTTATCCAAGTATTTTAGTTGCCAACGTGTTATAAAACCTGAGAACACGCAGAAATATAATGTACAAGCATGAATACTTGTTTTGCAGGCCATAGTTGGATGTATGTGGAAGTACTTGAAATACTTGAACAAATAGGTCTTCAGGATTTTCCTTCCAAATTACAATTTATAGATGCAATTTTAGGGATTTTAAGTCACTGATTGGACTTTTTTTTTCATGGAAAATCGATATCAGACACATTATTATTCCAAGAGTATTTTTTATGTTTTTAACTTGGCCGAAGAAGATCCTTGTTTTTTACCTCACAAATTCCTCCTCATCAAGTGATGAATGAAAATGGGGGAAATTGGAAAAGTTGCATTCGCAAATATATCAGATTTGTGCAAATGGACAGTCGTTACTTTCGGTAGCAGAGGAAGAGCTTGCTTTGACTGGCTCATTATGAACAATGCTTTCATTACGAAGTAAATATACGAAGCGTGGGGAACACTAACAGGCAATCATTTAGAGTCATGTGCCACAGCAGAAACACCCATCATTATGTTTACCAACGTGTTGATGAGGTGATGATAATCACTTGACCAATTAAGCTAATTAGGAGAATAGCTAGCAGCCGGAGTGTCTGAACAGTTATCCACAAACAGTGGCACTGCATGGCGGCTCCATGCCAACGGGAAATTCCTGTTATTGTTCGAGTCGAGGCTTTAATGTTTAATTAATGCCTTCCAATTCCAGCTCACTTAATGCTTTTACCCCCCCTCCCGAGGCTAAACTATGGGCGAAACACACGGAAGGGGAAAAAGTGCTACAGGAAAGATGATTCATTCAAACTGGGTGTGGAATCCCAGTCTCATTTAACTTTCTTCCACTTTCTTTGGCACAGAGAAACCTATTGTCAGTCACTGCGAAAGGCTTTTCATATCCACTCTCTCAAGCCGCCGTTTGAATTATGGCTCTTGGTTTATCTGCTGCCTGCAAATAGCCAAAGCCACTCCATGGTTGCGTGTCTGTGGAGGGAGTGGGGGGAGGGGGGGGGCTGAGTCAGCCAACAGCAATGGGAAATGTAATGAGACATGCTCAAAATGAATGGTTTGGTTCTGACTATTGAGCAGGTTTTACCGACAGCATGCAGTGCAGCGCTGTTATTCTACCACAGCTGGTCAATAATGTGATCCTCTCTGCTTGGCTTTCCTCATGTATTACTTTTTTTTTTTTTTTTAAGGCAGACAAACATTACTTGCCCTGTGTGCTACAGCCTCGTAATAAGATGGTTGTGCTCCATTAAAAAAAAAAAAAATTGCTTGATATTTTTACCTCATTACTTCAATGGAGCCTCTGCTGACAGATGAGGTCAGAAGTGGCTTTTCGACTGGGCTACCAGAGTGGCTTCAAACAGGGCTACATTATAGCATTTGCTACTCTTCTTGCCCACCGAAGGATTTTGTTGCACTGGAAATCCCCCAAGCCACCCAGCACCTCCTTATGGATGAGTGACCTTATGTTCCATTTAAGTCTTGAAAAGATCAAATACACACTTAGAGGCTCGAAAAAACTCTTCTATTCCACATGGAACCCAGTAATGTCGTTCATAAACAAACTTAAAACTCTCCCTGACAATTCATGAATCCACTAGTACTACAACCTGAAGGGTGATGCATGATGTGGCACACCAAGCACAGCAATTTACCTACTTCCACTTTTTTTTTTTTTCCTTTGTTAAATTCTTCATACCTGTTGAATGATACCTTCACCTGTTAAGATCATAACTTTTAATTATCCATTTAATTTCTTATTTAATTACCTTAAAATGGGATGCACTGGATGCTGCGGGGGGGAGGGTTGGGTGGGTGGGGGGTGTTTGTATGTGTTCCGATGTCTTTGGATATTACTGTCTCTCTGTACCTTGCTCTCAATAAAAAAAAAAAAAAAAAAAAAAAAAAAAAAAAAACAGGGCTACTACCAGAGTGGCTTTAAACTGGGCAACCAGAGTGGCTTTAAACTGGGCAACCAGAGTGGCTTTAAACTGGGCTACTACCAGAGTGGCTTTAAACTGGTCTGCCAGACTGGCTTTAAACTGGGCGACCAGAGTGGCTTGAAACACAGAGACACAGGTGTTTCCATGCAGTCGAATCATGCATTATAACACACTTGCACTGCACTTTAAAAAATGGCCAAATCACTAATTTAAGTAGCAACAAACAATTATGGGAAAATTAAAAAAATCAAAAAAAGGTTTTGATAGATGTTGAGATCATGCATATTTATCACCATCATTTGTTGATTTTAGGGACCCAATTTCTTTTTATAAAGCACTTCCATGTTGTGCTACAGTTCCTGCTAATGCACTAAAGCAAGATTGCTCCTTATTCACAGTGCGAAAAAAAAATGGTACCAAAACCTTTTTAGTCCAGATTAAATCAACGGAGCGCTGCTTTCGCTCACGTTGTGCTACATTCTCGCTTATGTGCGAGCCTTTGTGTCAAAAGAAGACTTGTCGTTATCCACAGTGTATCTCCGAGAAGCAAAATAATATTCAACTTTTTTTTTATTATACCCCGAATCAAATCAATGGAACGCTGCTTCCTCTTTAAAGTTGTGCTGCATTCCTGCTATGGACAAATTGAAGACTTAAAATACGTTTTTTTGCCTTCGTGCTCTCTATATAGAAGGAAACAACATATAGTAGAGAAGTACACACAAAAGTATGACAACTCCCCAATAGTGAATCCAAAACAGCATCAGATTTGTATGTAATATGTATGTACATTGCATATCCTTCATTATTATCATTATTATATAATTTTTATTATTGTTATTGTCATTATATACCGGGTGGCTCATTGGTGATGAAGGGGGCGGTAAGAATTGGGAGTCTAGTCCACGAGTCGTCGCATAGTTTTTATGAAATATGGAATGTGCAATGCATTACAAAACAGATGCATCTGTTTAGTCAAGTGTTTGATTAAAGACATTTTCAGTAAATATATTCCTTTTTTCTCCATGAAAAATATCAAATGTTAAATTATGGTACAATGTTGCCTTGAGGCAACAAGCTTTTAAAAGATAAATAAATGTAAAAATAATAAAAACAGTATATTGATATTGTTGTGTCCAATTTAAGGCAGGAAAAACACCCCGAATAGTTTTTCCTCATTAACATCATAATACGTACCATAGAGGGTTAACTTGACTTCTACAGATTTATACATAACGTCCTAATATTGTAAGTGGGCACTTAGGCCATGCGCTGTAGTAGCATCAAAATCTTGAATTCATTTAAATAACATTTAAGAGCAGTGGATAGTGACTCCTTAAATTGTCTCGTTCGCAGCCAGTTAACGTTTGGTGGTTCTAAAAGACCTAAAACAAGCTATGATTCCCCTCTGAGCTCTAAACGCAGAGTGAGTGAAAACCAGCTCGCTAAGTGGACGCATGTAAAACGAATAAAAGGCCGCTTTGTTATTATCCAGATGTATTCCATTTAATCCGTCCATAATTTCAAGCATTTCATTTTATTCGCTGTTTTCGCGATTCCAGTCCCGACAGTGTGCAGTAACTTCCTGCTACACTCAACAGCGCGGTGTTAAACATATTTATAGACCCGGTGCATCGATACTCCAAGTTTCTGAACTTGTAGAAAGAGTCGTACTGTCTAGTTAACATTCAGTTCGAGGAGGAGCAGGAACGAAGACCAGATGGAGACTTAGGAAAATCAATTGCACTGTGAAAATATTTTTTTACACATCCAGTCAGGCAGAGCATATTTGAAGAGTGGCTTTACTTGTTGGGGGTATTGAACTGCACCGGCCTACCGGGGAATCTCTCCAGCATCGAGGTGCTGCAAACACACTACCCACGCATCGAGCAACGCAGCTGGGTCAGCTCCTCGTTGTCTGACGGTTACATGATGGGTGGAGCAACTGACGTGGTATAAATATGAGGGGTTTGGTGGGGGTGGGGGAGGGGGCTCTCCTCTGGGGAAACTCAAAGAAAGGTTGACATTTTGTCACATCATTGGTTAATTATAGTTGCTTTAAACCTGGCATTTGTATTTGTATAGCACCTTTCAACAAGGCAATGCAAAGCGCTTTATCATTAAACATTAAAAGCATTCGGAATAAAATATTCAAACAAGCAAATACAATAACATTTAAATAAAAACAAGAATATCAAAGGGATAGAAATTACAGTGCAGCATAAGAATGGATGTTATTGTTTACTGAGAGGCAGTGGCAAACAGAAAAGTCTTGATTTAAACGAGAGCAGAAACCTAACTTCCTAACTTTTGAAAGGACTATGCATGGAATGCACGTATATTGATCCCCGACACATGCAGAACTGAGGAGGGGTTTTATGATGTCATAATTTGACGCTTTTGAAGGCCATGTTCTTGTTTTATGACAGCTATTGATTTTCTGAGACTTACATGGTCATATGACAGGTCATTACATGCAGATGGCAGGTGGTTTCTCCATATGCTGATGACATGTGTGTATATATATATATATAATATATATATATACACCTGAGTCAATATTGGCGACGTTTTTTTTCTTGGCCTTTTCCAGGAAACTGTCCACTCCATTCATTCAGCCGCTCCACACCTAAGTGGGTTGTGTGCTATGTGCTCTGCATGGTAACGGCGTGAGATCACACGGCGTATGATCGATTTCCTTCAAATGTCTCGCCGTCGCTGCGTTCTCTCTCCTCGTCGCCGTGTTCCTGCCCGTTGCTTCATGTGGACATATTGGAGTGTGCAGCGGTGGGCGGTTTATAAAGCAGACCACATGCCTCTATGAGCATGTTATTGCTGTTTTTATTTTGTTATTTAACTGCACCTTTATACCTCCAGTTCACTGTTAAGAGAGAGGGCACGTCTGAAGCTACAGCCTCCCTGTAGGGAAAGACCACTTTACACCACTTTTCATGAAAGGTGGTCCGGTTTCTGCCACCGCAGAGAGAGAAATTTAGAAGTGGATTGTTCATAATGTGAATTTAAGTGATGGGCTGTCAGTGGTGAGAATGTGTAATGCTTCATCCAGCCTCCTGCAGGGTGCAAAACTTTACTACGGTAAAAAAAGAACAATTTAAAAATCTACAACTTCATATTAAGTCTTTATTCTAAAATGATACTAAATATGACTTTAAGAAGGCTTGGTGCATTAACAATGTCTACGTTGCATTTGTAATACACACACACACTTCTTAACCCACACCTACACACATTATATTTTTAAGTCAAACCTGCATCAGGTGATCCTAACGTTTGCAAAGCTAAACTATAATTTAATGCTGATTTGTATTTAATCAAACGATCATGCAGGAAATCAGGGCTATAGGAGTATTTCTAAGAAATAATAAATAAAAGAGGGGAATGTATTAATAATGGACCCGCAGCAGTTTGATGCTTGTTTAAATGTTTCAGTTGCCACACGAAGTGGTTTCCTGCAGCGCGTCGACGGCAGCGTGGGTTAATATCACTGACTGTTCTCACTGTGAACATTTAATGTACTTTTCAGAATGTTACATTGCTGCCACCATTTGGACTAAAAGGGTCCGTCAATATGTAATTTGGGCTTCAGATCTAAACCGCCCGAGCACATAAAAGTCCACGGAGTGGCCCGATTTACCTCCGTACCCGCTCTGCTTCAGTGAAGCCGAGTGTCTCGGCTGGACTCATCCTCATGATCCTAAATGCAAGCTTCCTACCTTGTTATCCCATAAAATGAAAACCACGAAGTGACGCGAGGCTTGACCTTTATCCACTTCCCCCGATCTCCGTGCCGCCTTTATTCCGTACCCCGCCGTATTAACGGCTGGCTCCTTTTAACAGCCTTTGCATGACTAACTCCCCTAATTACTGCCACTGTCACTTTTTCCCAGTTGCTCCCTACTTCTAATAAGAAACCAGCCTATTGTTACACTGATATCATTTCCTCTCTACCTGACCGTGTCCCCTTCTCTTTTGCAGCTTTCTGCAGCGTTTCACACGGAAAGAACAATGTTATTTTTCTCACAAATGTCATGCATTTTTATTGAAGACGGTGCATTGCCAGTTCTCTGCTACAATATAAGCCGTCTTAAATGTATTATTGTGTACCGCAGCCTCGGGAAATCTCTCCAATCTTGAGTGGCAGTCCGCCGTTTGACTTGTGCTGCCTTATTCCCGATCAAACCTGAAATCGTGGACGGATTGGAAAGAGAAGGCAGTCTTTTTACCTTTGCTATCTGTCAGCTTAATCCCCACAGAGCATAACTTCATTTTCTCTCAACACTGTTTTGTCAGCCACCCTTGACTCCTTCCCCCCCCACCAAAACGCTCTCCGTGTTTCATCACTCCTAATGATTAAAAGTTTCTCAAATCCTTTCCCCTCTTTCAAATCCTTTCCCGTTGGAAGTGGAAGCCGTTTCTTTTTCTTCTTCCATTTTTCACACTTACAATAACACTATTGACATATTTTCCTGCTCAAATAAAGAGAAGAAACGCATCCGTACCAGTGTGTTGGTGCTAGTATGCATGCAGAGCTCGAGGAGGATCACAGGAGGACTGCAGTGTTTCAGCATCCTTCTCTTTATTCAAAGAGTGTAATGTGGAAATATCAACAGGGAGAAATACATCTCCACAAAGCTTTCGAGGGGCAAAGGGGAGGCAATATTAGTGGAAAAAATGAAGAAAACTTCTCCCTCAGACATCGATACAACAATACAAAGAATCAACTGACAGTGGAGACGTGATATTTGGGGTGGCGGGAGCTAACTGGGTAGCAGGTCGTCCTGTAACTGGTTTCTTATGTATATGATAATAAGGTTTACATTGTATGGAGTAAGAACGGCCCGGCAGACATTCCTACAAAGGGTAAAGGTATTTTGGATGGAACATTGGTAGCATATGAATGTATTATTATGGAGATGCCTCCCTGCGACCCTGACTGAAGACGACTTTGTCTGACGATGAGCGACAAATCTAGAAGCGGGAACGCATTTTTAAAAAGCTATAAAAGGTTTGAATCCAGTCCTCGCCCTTCTGATCGCAACGGCTTAAATCTCTTATTTATCGAACATCAACGTGTCTAGAATATTGCTTCGAGATCAACGCTAATTGTTGCGAGCGCGACCTCCCGTGCACCTGATACCAGACCAGCTGTCAACCAGCTACACGAAGTAATAGTGACTCTTTAATAGCCTTGAAGTCACTCTGCCACACACACACACACACACACACACACCGATTTCATGGTTCCACAGTGCAATTCACAAACAAGAGGTAACCCTCACGTGGGATTTGAATAGCAAAGGCAGCAGCTTCCTAAAAAGCCTTAATACCCTGTCATGTGAACACACAGCCTCTGATGATACCCCCCCTTCAGCTCAGAGGTGGTGACTGTAATTAAAGAAGGGAAAGGAGAAGGAAATATGAACAGTGGTCAATTTCAGTGGTTCTCAACCTTTTAGTAGTTTTAGTTTAAAAAGAAGCTAAAGGGAACCCTAGCTGTGACATCACCTGTACATGAAAAGTGTATCCGCGGAGCCTCATCCAAGTCAATTAGCTGCTGAAAACATCTGGACTATAATCTAAACAGGCAGCCGGTTCTTCCCAGAAGAACAGCTTCCGCAGGCTGAAGGTCTCCTCACACGGTTGCCCCCTTTTTTCGATGTGTGACACATGGCCGTTTTTTTTTTTTTTGCATTTCGATGTTTTATGTGGGCTCTTCTTGGCCAGATATTTCATCATGGGAAATAGTCCATTTCAAGTGCCAATCAAATTACATCATGCATACCTTTTTTTTTTGGTGAACGTGCGAGAGATGATGCAAATAAAAACCGGGTACTGTCAGATATCCATGTTCCATTTCTGTCAGTCACCTGTCTGTCTTTTACTCGACGCTGATCAGAAGCTCTCACAATAAGCGCTTGACTCTTCTTTTTTTTTTTTCTTCTCAACCCACTGCGTTCATAGCGGTGGCGCCAGCAGCTGTGCATCGATCCAGCTTAACTCACACATTTCTCATTTGATTGAACATGAGCAGAAAAACAATATCTACATCTATATATATATATATATATATATATATATATATATATATATATATATATATATATATATATATATATATATATATATATATATATCAGACGGCCTTTTGCTCAGGCCACCGTCCAGTCTGATCCGTGACAAAGTTATAAGTCGCTCAAACATCTCTGCCCTCCCAACATGTTCACTGCAGACGCCCGAGGATGGGGGTCTTTGAAGAAAGAATGAAGCGGGCTCGCTTAAGACTCCAAACCCTCTCGGGGGATCTCTCACCCTTCCCTCTCGGTGCGGGGAGTGAAACCTAAATGCTGTCATTTGCATATATTTCGCGTGGAGAGCGGAGAGAAAAGCGAGAGACACTTTGGGGAGCATTTTAAATTAGGAATGTGTTTATTTCCCGGACTGGCCTGTTTAGCATTAAACGAAATCCAATCTCTGTTTAGACAGCAGCAAATTAGGCACAATTAATTATTTTTTGTTGTCCTGGGTATTGGGATTAGTCCAAGCTGTTTATATCCATCCCTTTTCACTGATGCTCTGAAGTATTCAAAAAAGGAGGCTGAAATGTTAATGTGTGTGCTAACAGATTTACTGTATGGTGGAAGGGGATTAAACACGTTCGGCATGGCTGGGCTCAAGAAAAGGCAAAAAAAAAAAAAAAAGAAGAAGCCTCACACATCCGGAGTTCATTATCTCATTGAGGTGCTTTTCCTCAGGAAGCACAGCAGTGTTTTCACCGCAGTACACTCGCTGTTTCCTTCATTATCCGGCTCCTGCCTTGAAGAGGGGGAGCTAAGGAGTGCTCCCGAGCAGTTGTTAACTTTTATTCTCACACACATAGAATCAGCATCAATTATTTAAAGATATAGCACACGGTGCAGGAGTATCTTTGCTGGCTTTGCACATCTCTTAGCACAATCAAGAGTTGGCGTTATCGTTTCTTACTGTACAGGGAATGGATATATATATATATTTTTTTTTGCGACTGTACCTGCTGTAGTTCCCAGTGTTATGCATGGAGGCGTAGAATCTAATAAACTAGAACAGATAGTGAGGTTGCACTTGACTGCAGCAGATGCAGGAAACAAAAAAGTTTTCTTCCCACATAAAATCGAATATCCCTTTTTTTTTTGTGAAGAGCCACAAGCTTTCGCTTTATTCTCACGGATAAACACACCTGCCTTTTGCAATGGGTTTACAGCAGCTCAAACCATTGCGGCGGGATCCCCAGCTCTGCATTTAAAACCCACTTTCCACAAAGAAACCAACAACAAAGATGTCTCTTGATATCGCAGCGCTGAAGGAATATGTTCGGCGTATGTTTTGATACATTGGTTGTGACATTTCTATTCCTATTCATTAAAGATCGGCACAGATTATAGGCTTGGTGGTCTTTCGAAAAGGTCGCGGCTGTCTTTGAACCTGACAGGTTTGAGTTCACCTCGTGGTACACATTGAAGCGATGTTTATAGATCAGCAGCCACTCACGAGTTCAGTAGCTGACCTGGGGTCCGTTTCACAAAGCAGGTTTAGTGAAAACCTTGAGTTAGTTAACCCTGAGATGAGGGAAACTCTGGTTTTTCGGTTTCACAAAGCCAGTTCAGCATAAATCTGAGTCAGTTACCCGGGTAACATGCTCCGTGAAACTAACCTGCTCGCTAGCAGGTTTGCTTCAACAAACTCTGAGTTTCTCCCTACATGTCTCCGCCTTTTTCCGGAATCTGAACCAACTCTGAAAAAATGTGCCGTCCTTTCATCGTCAACCTAATCGATATGGAAATAAAAGTGATTCTAGCAGATTTGCGTCGGGAGAGGATTTTGATTACCTTTCCTTTCAATCACATTAGATATTATCTAAACAATATTCTCCGATATTTTCAACATTTCATATCGCGGACATAACCCGCCACCAGATTCTTTGAGGAGGTAGTGTTTTTGCGAACGGGAGATTTATGTATTTAAGTACATTCCTGTGTTGAAATACCTGCTTATATTTACTGTTTAATATGTCAAATTTGATTAAAATCATATGCCTTAGTCAACGTATTTGCGCAATATTCTTATGCTTAATTTTCAACTGAAGCCACTTTCTTTCTGTGCCTGGGGGGATTACACCCAATAAAAGTAATGATTTATGTGTTGCGCTGCTTTGTGAACTTCGGGAATTGATCTGCTGTCGCTTGCACCATAGGCAGCGTTGCTAACCATTACACCACAGCGTCGCTATGCATGCGTGAAAATAAAGACTTTTTACCTTTAGATCAATAGACTGTTTCATTCAGTTATACACGTTAGATCGGGCAGTAATTGTCTGCCACGCCAACTATCGCTACTTTGCTGCAGTTACGGTGCTCCGCTTTCTCAGGATGAGCTCGTTTTCTACATAAACACTCAGTAATATCTAATGACGCTCTCCCCGTTGCCATGGTGAATCGTAGTATCGGAGCTCCATTGATGATGGCTTTGTAGAGTCGGCAGGCACGCGCGTAACTCAGAGTTTACATACTCAGAGTTGACTGAACTAATTCAAAACCACTGTTCTGAAACTGAAAACTCAGAGTTGCCCATCTCAGAGTTGTTCAACTCAGAGTTCAGGGTTAGGTTCAGAGTTTGTTGAACCTGCTTTGTGAAACGGGCCCCTGATTGTGGATCACAGCACCGGCATATGTTGTATTGTTGTTGTGGAAGAGTGGATGTTCTTCACTGAATCACTTTCCGCAAGGCTAAGGGTAAAAGGTGCGCAGCTTCTTTAATAAATGATGGATATCTTTATCAAAGCTGAAATGTTTTTTTTAAGAGGATTTAAAAAAAAAAGGATTCATAAATGAATTCACTTTGCTTATTTATTTTTCTTCCAATCCTTCTTTTTTATGAAAAAGTAGTAATTCACAACACATGATAATTAATAACGATGAAAACAAACGCAGGACTTTCACCCAGGAGACCGCTGTGTGTGTCCCGTGTGAAACCAAAAGTCAACGATGGATTCTTTGGAGCTACGTAACTGAAGTTATGGAACAAACATACTTATTTTAATCCACAATATTTCCATCAGCAAACTAAATATTATCTCTGTAAAAAATATAGTGGACTAATGATGTCCAGACCAGAGAATTAAGTCAGGCTCCCGCTGTGTGCGTTGTTATCTGAGAGTCTCTGTTCTTCCCTCCCTTTGAAACTGTTGGCCCTCCCTGCATTTGTAAAATCCCCAAAGACGGCAACCTTCCACACCGACTTGTAAAAGCAGGATGGCAGAGTGCAATTTGACGCGTTCACCTGAAGGCGACCTTCCTGATTTTCTGTCAGCAAAAGAATTATATTGCACGGATTCAGGTCTGCCAGCAGATCGAAGAAATATCCACTTGCCAAGCTGAATATAGTTACCGGTGTTCCTTAAATAACTGTAGAAATCAATATTCCAATACAAACAAAATAACAGCCCAGATGTAGATACAAAAACACATGCATTCAATGTAATGTGGAGTTTAGTAGCATCATGCAGTATTGACGTTCTTGTCTGGAGAAGCTCGGCAGACACTTTTACCTGTCGGCCTCTCATGAGATGAGCCTAATATCCTGCTTTTAAAGTCATTATTTCCCATGTCAAATTGCAACAACGCAGTCCATCCAGTTGCTTACTCATGTATGAATAATGGGGCCACGATTTGCATTTGTTCCCTTCATTATGCAATTGCGTTCCTTACTTACTCGGCGGTCGCTGACAGTCCCTGCCGTGCCTCTAGAGTAAAGACAGCGTTGCAAATATGTGGAATTTAGGAGATTTTCTAGGATTTTTTTATGTGTAAAAGGATTTTCTGGGATTGCTTGTTTTAACAGCCTGGCAGGCTGCCTCCCCCCCCCCTCCCCCCCAGTCCCATGATGAATCCCTTCCTCTTTTCCATGATACCTTCTCTCCTCTTTCATTCCTGTGATGCCTCCCTCCTCTGACAGAGATGTATTCTATATTTGATAAACTCAAGGGGTTTTCAAAATGACTTCATAAGAATGGTGCGATTTTCTATCCATTTTCTAGCTTAACAGAAAATGAATATGATTTAAGCGTTGCATATCACAGCTGTTTGCTCTGGGATCTCCCTGCACCAAGTGCAACAGGAGGTGGTGCTTTAAAAGGATATTGCTGCATAAGCTATTGTACCAGTTTTTGGCCACGGCATAGTACAAGAGGGGAGGTGGGGGGAGAGGACGCAAAATCAGATGTTTTAGGACCAATATTATAGTCAAAATAGCGACTTGCCAATTGTCAATTTGATCGTGTACAACACATCGCATTGAAGGGGTCAATGTAAAAGTAAAGCCATCAGAAATGTTTGATCCCGTCCAATAAATCCCATACTATGCCTTGCTTTGATATGTCCTCCATTTACCTGTTTCAATATAACACGTAATGTCCTGAAAGCAATTTCTTTTTCACATGTCTTTGGCCCTAGTTTCGTAGACCAGGCGCAGTCAGTTCTCAGCGCACCTGCGCCACGCAGACGGGGCGTGTCCGCCTGGACTTTGCAAGTTTCGTGCACCGCGCAGGCTCGCGCAGGCACACCTCCCGTCACTCCCACCCGTGCAAGTGGGAAAGAGGGAGGAGAAGACGGCGTGAGTGGGAGACGAGGAAGAGGCGTGGACTGGGATTAATACAGCCGATTTAGATCTTCACCAATCAAATGAGCTCCTCTCCTCTCCTTTAATGCGTTAGGGGAGGTTCAGTGCAAGTTCCGTCACTTGACAACCCGATGACAGAAACAGCGCCGCCGCTCCCACCACGCGCATCACACACTGTGCGCGCGTATCATAATAATAACAATGCCGATATTATAAAAAACAGGAGAGAGAGAGGAAAATGTTTTGGTCTGAGAAGCTGCGTTTCCGTTACGCGTGCCATCCGCCTTTGATCTGACGTCAGATGTGACGGGACAATCTATATAGATATAAATTCACGTGTTGATTCAATTAGTTGCATTAAATAGTGTTTGTTGTGGTTATTTATTGCATTTAAATGTGCCTGGAACTGTGGAAACCTGCCTGTGAGGTCTCGGTGACGTGTACGCACTGCGCGCCGTCAGCCAAACTTCCGATCCGCCAGCTGTGATTCGCATTGAATGAATGGACTTTATTTGCGCCTTGCGCCGAGAGTAGAACAGGTTGGAGCTGGGGTGCTTTCAGCGCAGTCTCGGCGAGGCTTTTTGCCACGAAACTTCCGCTACGCCAAGCTGAATCTGTGACTCCTCCCACTGCTGCGCCGCCACACCCATCTTGCCGCAGGCGATCCACCAAACTGCCAAACTGACTGTGTTCAAGGCTGCGCGGGTCGAAACTTGCATTACGCCGGCTCCGCCACCCTGCGCCGCCCTGCGCTGCGCCACGAAACTAGGGCCCATTATTTCACCTCAGGACTGCATTGAATGATAAGAAAAGTGGAGGGCAGCAGCAGCAGTCCCTCCCAGTACAGGCAGCAGGACTATGCCAGGGGTCTGCCACGGGAAGTCAGTTCAACACTGCCTGGCCTTTTTGGGCTCCACTGAACGTTGCTTATCCTGGATAAAAGGGATCACGAAGCTCTCTTCCAACTGGCTCGGGGAAAGGAAAAGTCAGGGATCTTATTTTCATCGTTGTGGCCATGACTTCTATCGGTTCTGTTGGTCCACTACTCAGTTTAATTGGTCCTTTCTCTAAGCCACAATGCTGCTACTCCGTCAGGCTGTCAGAGCTACCCCGGAGCCCACACTGTCTCTAACTGCTCCCTCTGAAGGACCACCACGATTGAGACAGAAGACAGTCAAATCATTTAAATCATTTAAAAGACAAGCAGCATGCATATACATTCACTATTCCTTGGGTGGCTTGTGTAGCACAGAATTGCTAACACTAGTTAAACAAGTGCCATCGTACTCTGCAAAGTTTAGCTTCACAGGTTTAGGAACGTATATCTCCTGCTAGCCTCTTTGGCTAACAATTGTTATATTTACACTTTAAATCACGACTAGCAGGAAATCCACAACACCAGCCTGAAAATGAGTCTCTGGATCAGATCCAAAGAGTTATTGAACCCAGGTCAGAGCTGGATGATGCTATTCTATGATTAGCCCTTTTGGGTTTCGAGGGGTCCGATCTCTACTGGTTTATAGTGAGCCTGAGTTGCCCAAAGTAAGCAGGTTAGACCCTGATTCTGGTTCAGTGACATCCTGTGAGGAGCTACTGGCAGCATGTTTTAAATGTGTGTGATGTGACAACACGGAGGGGAACTGTCTGTAGCGACTCCTAACGAGGTTAGCGTGGAAGCTGCAATAGCATCCGTTATATGAGAACTGGAAAGCGTTTCTCCATTGGGGGGAAAAAAGAGCATGTATGGCACTGAAGGCTTTTCTCAACAGACATGATGCTTCTCCCAACTGGTTAAGAGAGTTTGACAGATGGTTCATCCAATCCCCTGCCAAGTATTTTTGAAAATTGCCTTCCCTTTCCCAAACATTCTCCAATGACAGATTCTTAGATGGTTCTGTGCAACAGTCTGGCACGTCAGGTTAGCTTGTTTTCTAAATAGAACGTTGATTTAGGGTTTTGTTATCTTCTCGGTTTACATTGATTATTGATAGCAGACAATGTTGTTGTTTGTCAGAATTGTTAATTATCCACATGGCCATAAACAGATGCTTCAACACAGTGATAGTGTTACCTATTTAAGAGCCATACACAACTATTATAAACTCACTGATGCAGCGCCTCTTAAGATTTGCCAATGTAATGAATATGAAGAGGTAATAATTTCTAAATTGAACCCCTAATCCACTTTAAATCTTCATCATGACTGTTTTGAGTATAATCTTAAAAGTAAAACTGATCCTTGCTAAACCCTCCTGCTCTTAAGAGAATTATGGTCTGGCTGTGTTGTACCCACATAACAGCCCTAATCAGAGGTTAGATCTTAATTCCAGGCACTAAATTTCTCCCTTGAAACATTTTTTTTTCATACCGCTTCAAGAAATTGATTCAGATAGAAAGTCATTTTGTATTAAGTGCCTTTTTTATGTTGTCTTGTGTGTTTCCTAATAAAATAACATGAAGCGTCTCCATGCCACTTTGACATCACACAAAGGTATTCGACCCGTTATCATATAAGATTATTGATTTGCGAAGCTGTAAATAGCTGTGAATGCAACCTCTCACCACCCCCTACCCTTGTTTTGCCACTTCTGTGTCCATGCGACGTCCCCCTGCTGGCTCCCTGAAAGGCAAAGTGGGACAAAATGTGGCCTTCTGAGCAACAACAACGTTAAAAACATCACAATATTTGTGGAAGCGCAGCATCGATCTTTTGTGTGCAATACATCACAACAAAGATCCTCTTTTTAACAGTAGAAGCTCTACGGCAATACACACAAAGTGCGTCACGGCAGAAGCAAACAATAGCCCTGATAAGACATAATGACACAACGGCAATAACGATATGGATTTAAAATGGTTTATTCCGTCCTGAAAGATGGAGGGGAGCCATAACGACGTGGGAGGGATGGATTACGGGTTTGGGAAGGAGGATGAGGAATGATTGATCGGGTGAAGGCGTGAAGGGATTAAGGGATGAGGGTCGAAGGGTGATGGATGACGGGTTGTGGGTAGAGGGATGGAGGGAGGAATAAGGGTTGTGGATGGATGGGTGATAGTGAATCTGGGACGATCTCCACTTTTTACAATTGTTGCTCCGAATGTGATATTGAATGAGGTTGCACTAGAAAGTGACTCACAATGAAGTACACTTAAAACGGACAATACAAACGCTCTGGTTTGAATGTGTTGCTGATGGTTACTTTTGTTTCACAATGCGACAGGAATGAACGAGACTCTCAAAGCATGAATAAAGAAAAAAAAAACACCCTGATCCAACTGTAGATGTGGGGTGTTGGCTGAGCACACAGCTAAGGGGGGTGAATGTCCTCTGACATAATTAGAACCAGTGGATAGAGAGAATATCAACAAACACAGAGGCTAAACCAATAGACAGTTGTTATGTACACCTGGTAGCTAACGGATTTTAGCCTAATGAACAGAATTCTTCATTTTTTTGACTCGAGCCGGGCTAATTGTCACATGTGACGCTAGGAAGTCGCGGCGTCACTGCTTCCACGGCAGGTGGTGAGGTGAAAAAACAAGCACACAGCTTAGCCAGACGCTAAGCACTTTATTTGGAGGTAAAAACACTTAAAACGTCTTGCACAAACGCACACTTTTTGTTGCTAAAAGCAGCAAATGTATTGTCCCTTAACAGAGGGAGAAAGGTGATTGCCAAGAGGATATTTTTCTTGAATGTTTTTATACCCCAAATTATTATCAAAGAGGCAAATAAAATCCTGGATACTGGAACCTCAGTGAACTTTGACATGCGGACTTGACCGTTGACCGATTGTCTTGACAGCGCTGACCTCTGATGGGAGCCAAGGAGCGGGCAGTCCAAACTGGAGGAATTATTTTAAACTTATCTACAAAAAACATTTGCATGGTTGGCTGTCGACGTGAGACGAGAGGAGGTGGTATAAATGGTTTCTTGAGTGAACTGGAATCATTTATAAACCTGTCACGTCGTATCAAAACTTCTCCAGCCAAACCTTACCTAATTGATCCTTTTGTGCCCAGATCTAGAATACGACAACTCAGAAATATATACGGCCGTGCCTGATACAATAGATTTAACAATACTGTGTTCCACATGTACAAGGGGTTCAGGGGGCTCTTTGTATTTATGGGGCCTGATGTGCCCTGCCCCCCCCTTTCCCTCCACCTCCAGACCAGCGCTTGACCTCGCCTCCTGTCTTATCACCTTCCTCCACCTCCTCCTCCTCCTCCTCCTCCAAAACACACCGAGTTATAAAAGAGATATTTGATGGAGGCATGCAAGGACAGAGAATTGATCAATACTTCTTGGGAGGTCACTCCAGGGTCAGTTGGATGAAGTCCAGCAAGGAGTGAGCGAACCACTGCTTGCTCCATGTAAGAATACCCTGTTGGTGAGAAGAAAGAAGATAAGTCTGACGAACGGGGTCTGGAGGGCGACGGAGAGGAAGATCTGTAGGCAGAAACCTCGAGTGACATTGCTTTAGGCTAGTGAAGGTAGGGACTGGGGATCAAATCTGATTTGAAAGGAGAGAAAAAAGCATCAGCATGAAAGAATAATTTATAAATAAATCTGAGATTGTCTAAGGTTATGACTAGAAAGGCCTTGAGCCAAGAAAGAGAAAGATGGAAGAAGTCAAATCTCACGAAAAAGAACTCTGGCCAACAAGGAGAACTTTTAGAGCAGCCAATGTTGCACCGCTGTCAACCTTAAAAACCTCCACCAACATCCGGTCACCGCGGATTGATTTTGAGAAAAGCAGATCTCATACGCATCATACCTAAGGTAGTCCTGCTGAAGTACAATGCACTTAGCAGCAGATCAGCAGAGCGGACCAGCTCTGTGTATGAAAGCGGCTCCCTTTGCTGCGGTTAACAAGTCATAAAGATTTATTAGTGAGTAGGCCCGAGAAAGAGCTGTTATTGGATGCCGGGGAATAGCAAATGCAAGTAGACATAGGCCGGTAATTTATAGTCCCGACAGAGTTAGACTTCACGGCTCGAGATATAAAATTATATTACGATCTGACAGTCAGCGGTGTCATGGGCATAATTTAAAATAACCTGCTCTATATTTTTTTTCACTTCCTGCAACGTGGGGTTTGGATAGCATCAGTTTCATCACATCCTATGTACTCTTCTTTAGTTACTGATTTCAGATCAGTCCAGAAGCGTTGGCTGTCGGCAGCGTGCCCTGGGATCTTTTATTTCTCTATTCTACACGTTCAAAAAGTGTCCTGGGTACGTTTGTCTGAGTGGCAGAGACACTATTACTGGAGGTAATGTGACCCATCCGTCCAGTTTGGGGGGGGGGTTTATTGATCAGCTTTAGTCACCATGATCTTTGTCGGTTTAGGATTCATCACATTATGATTATTCCTCTTTCAGAGAGCGTTTAACCGGGAAGTTCAATACTTACTGCTGGTGACAGTGAATGGAAGTGCTTTCAGTCACTATAGGGGGCGCTCCAATCCAGAAAGACACCGTTCACCAAATGATCACAGCGTTGATCATGGCGTTAAAGACATTATTGGCTCAGTCCGTCTGGTTCTGTCACATAAAAGTTTAGCTTGTTTAGTTGTAGAGAAAGAAAGATAAACTTGGACTCTTAAGGTGAGACAAACACAATTTTTCATGCAATTTTGATTTTGGACAATTTTGCCTCCATAAGAAATCATCCTGAATACACATTTAGGTATTAAAGTTGCAACACTTTGTCTGGTTGCGTCTATAGATTTCCCCTAAATTTACCAAAACATGCAGTTTCGTAAAAAGGGAAAAGTCAAAATGTCTACTCTATTCATCCATATACTACATTTTACTTTACACAAGATCCACAAGGACACTTTTAAGATACAAGTTTGACAAACGAAAAGAAAGAATGTCGTATATGTAGAGAGAATGCCCGTCCTTGGCAGGCTCGGGGGAACGCAGCCTTGTCATACAATAATTCCATTGGCTCAGAGCGTCTCACTGAAACGTGTTCCGACATGTAGGATCTATATCACATTTCTATTCTCAAAGTTTACTCTAATGGCCGTCATTGTCGTATGAAAGCTCCGGGCTGGTGTTTCCGTTGTTTGGCAGACGAAGGTACGGCATTTTCTAACAGAATAAGAACATTTCCAGTGTGCTCACGATGTAAATTTATGCTGCAAAAATATCAGCGTTTGCTGCCAAAATAGGCAGCAGAAGAATGAATATTATTCTTGCCAGTGACTTTTCAATAGACATTTTGCCTGGACTTTGAGTCTTTGTAATGCTAAGAAGTGTTAACTGACACATCGGTTTATTTATTCCCAGCCAATGTAACGTGTATCGGGTCGGGCTGTAGGAAGGTTCCTCGGTGGGACGGTGCAGTCGACTGGCTTCAAGGTCGTTTATTTCACCGAGAAATAATGATTTGAAAACTCACTCAACAATATAATGATCCCGTCAAGCACTCTTTATTCTCATATTACACAATCATTCCTCCGATTTGAGCTTTTACCCTTCCCTAGAGGAAGAAACGTCGTTTTCCAACCATTCGAAAAATCAACCTTGATCATTTCCCGGTTTTGTTGCCTCAACCTCACTTCCTGTGAAAACAGAAGTTCTCCTCCAGGAGAGTCTGAGCAGAAAAAGCCCAATACTTAAACACCCCACATGGGTATACCTACATCATCTAGTGTCAACTGAGAAGCAACGAGGGCTTCGCAGCTCGTTAGCAGAGTAATCAGATTTACTGTAATATTGATTGTGAATGTGTGGCCGTAATGCGTTTGATGCGCCATGTGATGTCACGATAACTTCGGAGGCCACTCCGTCACTGTCACGTTAGCGGGCGGCAGATACCGCGTTGCCGTGGCAGCCGGATGGACCGGTGTGTGGACGCGTTACTGACAACCGTCTCGTCTCATCGTCGGTGGACAATTCTGCTGCATTTACAATTCTGAGGGAAGATGAAAAGGTTTATGAGGTTTTTCAGAGGGTATGATTGAGGGGGGAAAAAAGCCGACAAGTAATTGGTGACAAAATATGTCACTCTGGAAAATATATTTTATTAGAAGTGGGGAAAAAAAAGAGAATTTACTGTTTTAGAATATTAAGCCTGAGCTCTCAAAGCTTCTGTACGTCTCACAAAGCAAAGGAGTGTTTCCCCCAAATCAGCTTCCTGTGTTTTATGGGCCGTTTTAAATTCATTCCGTGTCGTCAGAGTGCTGAAAGCGTGCATTTTCATGACTTTTGTTCGAGTTGTTCCTTTGCTTGTGTAGTCGGACAGCAGCGCCTCGTGCTCACTGAAAGGACATCGAGCACTACAATGGAGTAATTATGCAATTTTGAACGCAATCAGTGTTTATAATGTTTAAAAGAAAAAATCACGAGGCAAGTTTTAATTAAGGGGGGGTGGGGGGGGTCAAAGAAGACACAAGATTATCTCTCTGTGGCTTCTTTTGTCGGAGTGAAATTTCCCATGCATGCACTGTATAATTGATTTAGAATAACATTTACTCATCCAGGATCTCGATGACGAGGGAAGGGAATACTGAAGGGAATGATGGGTAACAACGAGAAACAAAAGAAAACATGCACCTCTTAGACGCACACGGGCGGGCGTGAGACGGGCGGGTGTGAGACGGGCGGGTGTGAGGCGGGCGTGAGACGGGCAGGCGTGAGACGGGCGGGTGAGAGACGGGCGGGTGTGAGACGGGCGGGTGTGAGGCGGGCGTGAGACGGGCGGGTGTGAGACGGGCGGGCGTGAGACGGGCGGGTGAGAGACAGGCGGGTGACTCGATCTGGATTCCTAAAGAAACAACACACGACACGAGGGAGTGTCTGTTTGAGTTTAAACGTCGCCACGGCAACATCCAGGTTGGTCTACCTGCTTCACATCCAGGGTTGTGCACAGTCAGTCACTTTAATTAGACATCCGTCTCTCTCTCTCTCTCTCTCTCTCTCTCTCTATATATATATATATATATATATATATCTCACATGTGAAGAGAGGAGCCTGCTCGGAGGGCTAGTTGTTAGCGATAGCAGCAGCCACGGTGGGGCTTGTAGTCGTCAGTGAGCTTTCAGGCAGGCAGAAAGTGAGTCACGGCTGGTAAAGTGAACATAATTAACCTCGAGGGAGCAGGACGGGAGGCGAGAGCCTCAGCCCCCTGATCTCCGGCCTGGCAGCTTGCAGGGTGAGGAAGCCCGTAAAGATCGGCCTGTGTGTGTGTGTGTGTGTGTTTGATTTCTGTTATTGAATCTGTGTAAATTATTTTAATTTGCACTGTGAATTTAGGGACGAAGGCATCCGTTAGCAGACAGACCAGCAGGTGTCTTTAAAGTCGGGACATGTTATTACAGGAACATGTGACTTCTGGAAAGTTCAAGGATATGTCATAGTCACTGTTTAATCCCTTTACTGGCACTGATACATTTTTTTTTTTACTTTCGAAAAGTGTTTTTTGATTTACTTTACTTGACTATTTCCATTTTTATGCCACTCATAAGCTCCAAATATTTCTGATACTTACATTTTTTTATAAAGCAAAATAAACTTTAATGCTTAAATCGATCTTCACCATATAGCAGTCGAACTCAATATCATCCCGGGGCCACATCAGCATAATAGTCGCCCCAAAGGGCCGTATCTAGTCTCCATCATATTACATAATTGCCTCTGTGTTCGATTATTATTGGTTTTTGCTCATAAGTTAATTAATAATTAGCTCCACATGCAGAAGCCGAGTAAAAATAATGACGAGCAGAAACTCAGAGTTGTACAATTCATTTAAAAATGAGTTTTATCGACGCATTAAAGCAGCATACAGTTAAGTACAAGCGAGCTCACAGTAAAGCTGCCGTAAACTGCTAATGGCGACATTTACTGACTCGATTGTTAAATGAATACAATACGAAGTCTAACAGTGAGTTGCTACGTTTTCAGATTTGTGTTTTACACCATGAGATTATAAAACACGATGCTTTGTTAAAGATGAAAGCGTTGGTTCAATTCCTTTTTGTTTCGTTCTGTTCAAAGATTGGTAGACAAACCCCAACAAACACTCCTCTCTGTTCGTGGACGGATTTTCAGTGCAACAAGATGAAGACAAAAACCACAGATCGTACGTTTAACGCTCTGTGGAATAGCTGCCATGTGTGTATACTGTAAATGTGGATGCATCTGATGTGCTTTATGCATATGGTGTGTATGTACACACACTTATGTATAGCAGGTCCTTTCTGTTACAGCCACTCTAAATAAAAAAGTCCCAAACAAAGAGACTGAACATACGATGACGCTGAGACAGAAGAGGGAACCAAAGTTTACCAAACGTTATCACGGTCGCCAAATATATGAGCACAACTTATCCATCCATCCATCCATTTTCTACCGCTTATCCTGTATTTAGGGTCGCGGGGGGGCTGGCGCCGATCCCAGCTGTCATTGGGCGAAGGCAGGGTACACCCTGGACAGGACGCCAGTCTATCACAGGGCTGACATGTAGAGACAGACAACCATTCACTCTCACATTCACACCTACGGGCAATTTAGAGTCATCAATGAACCTATCCCCATCCTGCATGTCTTTGGACTGTGGGAGGAAGCCGGAGCACCCGGAGAGAACCCACGCTTACACGGGGAGAACATGCAAACTCCACACACAGAAGGAAGGGATCGAACCCGGGACCCTCTTGCTGTGAGGCGAGAGTGCTACCCACTACACACCATGCAGCCCTCACAACTTATCCATAGTCTTTAATTTAACATTATATCTGCAGTACACCTTTGAGCCACACGAGGGAGCCTGAATGTTCATACTTATAACATTGAATCTAACACGAAAAGCCAGCGTACGTTCTGTTTGTGAGGGGGAACTCCATGCATTTTGGTCATTTATAAAGAAATTGAACATGTATTATGTTTACAATAACACATGCATGAAACAGAATTGTGATTAATATATATCTTTAAAATGGCTGTTCACCTGTTCAAGATGATATGAGTTGATGGAGAAACGGCGGGAAAGGTGGTCAGGAAGGTTTGGACTCGGCTGCCTGACAAGAGTATCACAGCCGACATAATGAGCGAAGCATTCTTCCCGTAGATTCGGTATTCTCCTCCACCGTCGACTCACAGAGACGTAAAGCTGAAGCCGATTCATCATCGTGAACTCGCGTGATCCTCCGTCTCTCTATATGTTGCTAAATGATGCTACAATGCTATCGATCACAGCCGCCCCGTACTCCATCACGCTTCCTCTCCGTCCTGCAGCTTTGAAAAAAGAGCTGCTTCTCTTAGTGACAGCTCATAGGGCCTCCACGTTGTTATTCTTGCTCGTACGACCACCATCAGACTTGTTTATGTAAATGACCAGCAGGGGGGGAGGGGGGGCAGTCTGTGGACACCGTGCCCAAGTGTAGACGCTGGCAGACAGTTCATCAATTCATCACTAGATGTATTCTCTCCAGCAGACATGCACGGGTTCTGTTCCCACATAAAACACCCATCTGTCAGCTCCCGTTTCCCGTCACACAGGACGAGCCCCGGGACGATCTCAGTCACCGTTTCAAACAGCAGGATTATTATTTTTTTTTTCTCTTTTTTTTTTTTTCAATACACCTGGTGGATGTCACGTTGCTTTAGTGATGTGAGATACCACTGATTTCCTTTCCGATCCCATAGCAAGGCAAATTCAGGCTGGTATCGACGAAGCTGATCTGGTATCTTTGTACAAAATGTTAATGTGTTTATCTCTGAATATTTTAGCCAATGTAAACCACTTTAAAGGCTCTACTCTACAGGCAACTTTAGCTGATTATTGGTTCAGCCATCGTTGTCAACTGGACTGAGTGAGAAGAAGTAGTTCCTATACCAATAGTGAGTGCCAGTACATACAAACAAGCAATCAGTACTACCTTTATTTTTGGGCAGAGTAGAGGAAGGAGGCTAGGCAGAGTCCAGGGTCCATGCTAGTCAGTTAGCATGACTCAAAAGCCAAAAAGGGGCTGTGTTTTGGATTTGGTGGTATCTCAGGCCTGGTTGCAGATTGCAACCAACTCAACACACCTCCGCATCAAGATTGACGTGAGCCGCAGAGTTCAAAACCATGGTAACCTTTACCATAATGACACCACTTAAGGCTTACCGCAGTTTCTACGTTGGTCTCCAGGGACCTTAAAAAAGTGAAATGCTCTCTCTAGACCCAGTGTTTGGTTTGTTTGTTGTGAGCCACTGTAGCAACACGGCGAGTCCGTGAAGAGGCCCCGCTCCCTGCGTAGATATGAATGGCTCATTCCGAGCAAATAGAAAGTCTTTCTTTCAAGGGGATTATTTTTACACTGATGAAGACATACTTATGAATATTACATTCCATTGCTTCTAATAGATGCCCCGAAACGCTACACACAGGCCCCTTTACGAAGATCTAAAGTACCAGGTCCAGAGGGAACGCATGTCTGCTGCCTTGGTTCATGAGAATTTATGCACAATTACGCTCAATGCTCAGGTGTTTTCACACACACCCTCGAGAACTTTGCTAAAAGACGTTCATTAAAGTGTCTTCAAAGCAAATTCATTAGAATCTTTATTTTAGAAACACAAGCTGCACTTGCTCTTCCTATCTCTCTCTAACCGCTTATTTTCCTTCATCCAATATTCCTGCATGTTTTCGGGGTTTGGTGAGCTAATGTTGACGACTCAAAGCAGACTATTTTGCCAAGAAAATAATAAAGGAAATGGAAAGAAGAAGGACAAAACATGTTGATCCGGTCCCAACGTGTGCGGTCCCGTCAACATCGGGTAAAAAAGACGATGTCACCACACTTATCGGAAATTACCGAAAAACGACTCTTGTAATCGAGCTCCGTTTTCTTGCAAAAAGGCCTCGTTTCTCATCTGCCACGGTGCGTTCAGGTGCACGCCGATGCAGACACCGAAGTCAGGAGATCATCGCCTTTGAAGTTTTCACCGGAGGCAGAAGTGAACGTGTGAAGACGGCGTCGTACAACAAGAAGATACGTGTTAACGCTTCAGAACGAAGTGGTGAAGTATATCGGATTAAAAAGGGTCATTCCAGCAGTTATTCAACAAACTTCCTTTTTTTGGTTTCGTTTGTCGTTTATGTGATTGCTTGCACACTTGTTGAGGATTTTGGCCTAAACTGGTCACGTGATCACATTGACATTAGACAACAGCAACGCACATATTACAAACAATCATCTTTGCATTGTACCAAAGACACTAGATATGATTAATTCTATTGAACATTGTTTTTAGAATTAATGGTGGATGGAGAAACGTGGCTAGAGCTCGTCAGGCTTCCCATTTCTCAGGTTGCTACGGGACATAAAAGCACTCGGTAACCAGGGATCGGCTTGCTGAAACTGGAAATATAGTCGTCTTTTTTTTGTCACCTTATATTTTGAACTACTCTGTATTTTTGTGCGTTAGGAAGTAGCTGCCTGGCAATCGAAAGCCAGTAATTGGTTGCCAATTTCTCAAAAGCAGTTGCCAGAACTGTTGCTGGACTTGATTTTGGCAGTAGAAGGATAGTAGGAGTCTAGTCGGTCATAGTTCAACCCAGAAGATGTTCAACTGTGATTGATCACCGTGGTGATAGTGATTGATTGATGGTTACAACAGTTTGCTAATAATTTAACATTTTTTTTAAGCACATTTCACGCTCTGCCACGTTGGCTTTATGCAACAGTTTGTCTGCAACTCCGTTGAACAGAGGAGACCTAACTCCAGGTGAAGTGCGTAACGCATGTCTTCCATTTAATTGGAAACATAATTGTGCTAAACGACCTCTCTGCTATTACCATGTTCGTCTCTTTCAACATTCGCTGCTTCACATTTTTGTAATAATCCTGATGAAGCAACATTTATCGACTGCAAACATAATTAACTAATTAACTGGAAAATGAAGTCCTCAGGATC
Source organism: Chelidonichthys spinosus (assembly GCA_029853015.1). Classification (NCBI taxonomy): domain Eukaryota; kingdom Metazoa; phylum Chordata; class Actinopteri; order Perciformes; family Triglidae; genus Chelidonichthys; species Chelidonichthys spinosus. The sequence goes on from CM056835.1 coordinate 19,544,067, forward strand.
AAGAACGCACACGCCGCCCACCCCTTCTCCGGTTCTGTGTAGAAGACTAACTCACACAGCTGACAGGCCTGGTTAATCCTGCAGTCAGAGCGATGGCTTTGAAGCTGTTGCCCTGACATGTTGTAATGCAGCGCCCCCTAGTGGGGCATCGAGGCTACTGCGGATAGTTATCTTGGGTGATGAGGGGAAAAGGGGGAAATCATGACACAGCAGCACACTGGAAACATTGTTTTTTTTTCATTTTGGATTATTTTGCTTCACTCTAGTGGGGTTAAAACATCTAAAATAGACATGAAGGTTTTTGTTTTAATGCACTTTTTGTCAAAAGTTAGTATAAGACATAAGATCTCTAAAAACTTGTAACCCAGGAAACAAGGGTCTTAATGCTAGTATATAGTATATACTGTGTGTATATATAGTTTTTACTCTGAGCCAGAAATCTCCACTTCAGTAGCACTTTGCATCATTCATCTCTATATTCTGAAGGTTGTTACTGAGGGGTTTGTTCATATATCATTCATAGCCTGATTTATGTAACATTTTATTCCCCCCAAAAAAACACGCCATTCAGTGTTTTTTTGTGGCAGTTGACAGTATGATCTGATTTATATCATGATAAAAAGTGATGTAAAAGATTCCCTCTGTAAAAAGCTTTCACTTTAGTCAATCAACAAAATGAAACGCATTTTCATCCTGGCTTTTATCCAACGATCAGATTTCTGTTGGGTTTCAATGACAAACGAGTTATGTCTACCGATTCTGTGAAAGCTTTCAATGATATCATATTTTAAGGTATTTGTCAAAAAATAGTGCACGTTTGCATGTGTGATAGATGTGTACAGTGGTCTGGACTGAGGGGGGTATTAAACTTGCTAAGGGGCTATTATTTCATAAAATAAAATGTATTGATTTCACAAACTACAACACCAGGCTACCAAACTAAAGATTACATTAATCAACCGAAGCACATATGACCATATCAGTTTATAAATATATAAACATTTTCTGAACTTGCCTTCATCTCTTTATCTAAACATACAATTTACATTCTGCATTTTTTTGAAACAAAAAGGTATTTTCTGTGTATCATGTCTGTTGTAACAGACAGTAGAATATTAACCCCCAGGAGTCACACAGTTACACTCCGTACAGACAGACAGGCAAAATACAAAGAACACACTTTATCCTGCATCACCACCTAGTGGATGTTTTACGAAACAGCAGGCTGTAATGTAGAGCTGTGTGGCCTGTGGATGTTGATGACGACAGATGGAAACGGACGAGATGCAGCAGAAACACAACCGTGCTCCAAACAGGTCGTGGTGTAATGACTTGAGTGTCATTGTTGCCTGTTGTTGTTGTCTGAAATCATTTTTTTAAATGTACTTTATAATTTCCTGTTCCTCTTGCCATTTCTGTCCACCTGAGTGTCAATTTGCACTTTTTTATTGCTTCACGATGGTCAAACATATATTTTGAATCAGTTTGAAATGGATAATAATGTCCTTTATATTAACATATACAGCCAGTGTTCCTGCTTGTTCAATGCCCCCTGAATGAAGAAGAAAAAATAGAATAAAATATAGGCATTTAACCAAACCTGAACCTGCTCATGCTGCCTCATCGGTCCAACTACAAATCTGATAGGAACATCTATCAAATCTATCAAATTAAGTTCTTTAATGTTCATGTTTGTGTGCGTTGTTTACTAGTTTTAATAACCAGATGTACATGCCTAGATTGAGGGTTTATGTGCTAACAGCTATTCAAGTATTGATTGATTGTTATTCTCTTCTATTGATATGAAGTTGCCTTGTGTTAAGTGCTAAAAAGTCCTTTTAGAATTCCTAATCTTTAACCAAAGACATGTTAACCATAAAACAACCTGACAGTTCAATCAACAGTAAAACCGTTATGGTTACCATCCTTCCCTTTGGTAGAGGGGCTTCTATTTTTTTTTAGCCACGCCCCCTTAGAGAGGGTTTCCAGTCCAGTCTTCCAGTCCAGTTCATCATGAATCATAAAATAAAGAAAAAAGCCGAACAGGTGCATAAATGAGTCCTTAAAGCCTGTAGGCTGCCTGGAATGTATTGCCAGTTAATTTTCAAAGACGAAGGTGAGACTCTCTCCTCTTTATTCTGTTTGAACTTTGACCTGCAACATGACGAGGCTCCGGCGTCCAAACGGTTCGGGAGGGAAGGATGGCCCCTCCGTGGGGATTGTTGCAGCATCTTGTTTGTTAAAGCGCCTCCAGCAGAAGAGTAGGAGGCGCTCTGCAGGTGTGAGGACAGAGGAGACGCCGCTATTTATACATCCACCGTTACACAAACAAGGGTTCCTGTTGTTCTGAATCTAAATCTCCACTCAGGTTACCACAAACTAGGCGGTGGATTTGAGCATCCGTGATTTCATCAGCATATTGAATTGGATGAAATGAAAAAGGAAAGAGGGGAAAGCAAAAACAGAAATAGACAATGAGGTAATGTAGGCCACGACACAAGCAGCAGGCTCTCCCCTGTGACCCCCCCCCTGTGACCCGTCATCCCCCAGGATCACGATGCTTCACAAGTGAAAATTATCAACAACAAGCACTGATTATTCATATCGCAGAGGTAGAACAAGTAACAGGTATTTTCTTCCATCATTTTAAGAGTTTTCAAGCTTAAAAAGATGAGAATATACAGAGAGCTATTAAAAAAAACTATGTTTAAATAAATAAACAGGTCTGTTTATCAGCCATAATTATCAGACATTTTAAAAATGGATTTCATGCTCATGAAAACCGAGTTGACCCGTTCTGAATGAGCAAGATAATATTCAAGTGAAGTTTTTTCATCTAAATAATATTCATGTAAATAATATTCATGAAACCGCCGTGGTTATGGCACACGGAGATCACTTCCACCCTAACTGCATCGCTCCGGACAGAGAGCTTCAGTCGTCCACGTTTGATTCAGTTTTGTCGATTAAAGCCAAGTCTTTGACTGAGGTGATCGCTTTATCGTTTATTGCTTCATGGCGACGCTGTAATTGTGTCGTAACAATTACAGACAATCTGCCAATATTTTCTCCAGAAATCACGGCGCTCAATCCCAACTTCTTGATGGGGAAACTGCAATCAGCGTTGAGTGGAGCCGAGAAAAGGTATAGAGAGTCGAACAAAATGAGATGCAAAGCTTAAAGACTTCTGATTCTTGACAATACGTCTGGATACATGATAAAATCAGTCTCCCGTTATAGCAGAACACCTCTGGAAGTTCTTGAATAACCTGTGTTTCCACTGACTTCTGCCAGTGAAGAGGAGCTTTGTGTTCTTGTCGCGCCTGCTCACTAAAGATAGCACGGTCGGTCCGATCTTGGCCGTGGTCGTCGCCTCGTTATCTCAAGTGAACAAACAAGTGCAGAGAGTGGAAGCTGCAGTGGGACCGTTGGGGTGGGGTTCCCCCAGAGTCGGCCAGCCTTACAGCAGTGTATCGGGAGGGGAAAACAGGCACTTGCATGTAATCCATTGGCGCCATGTCAACAACACAACTAATGATGAGATTTGCTTTTATTTATCTCCATCATGGTTTTGATTGTGCTGGGAGGGTAAAATCAATGCTGCTTATTTTATATGAGCTACAAAAATACACTCTAAAAAAATTGCACTGGCTCAACTTAAAAAAAAATTATTTGTTATTTTTAAGTAATTCCAACTAAGCCATTATTGAGTATTTCCCATGAGACTTTTATAGCTGTACTAACTCATTTAGTTTAGTACAACCAACATGATTTGTTTTTTCCTCTACACGCATAATTATGTTGAACCAACAATCTTTATATAAAAGTTTTAGTGTGAACAAGTGGTCATATTACTCTATTTAAGTTGCTATAATGCCTTTATTTAACTTCCCTTCTACTCCGAAAAGTCCATGCAAATTGTTACCACATTTTTATTGAGTTTAAGTAACTTAAATCAGAATAAATTAGACATGGCAATTCCAATTTTACTGTCAAAATGTATTTATTGTAACCAACTTCAATATCAATAACAATTTTATTGCAATCGACCAGCAATATCATTGACAATGACATTGTTGCAGATGCGGTAAACGCTAAAGCCCTGCCAAAATATCCTGTTTCGGTGCAAAATATGTCAGCACTGATCAACATTCACTCAATTCACCTTGTGAAAAATATACTTACAGTATAATGTAGTCAAGTACTACTTAAGTATACTTGAAATGTAAACATTGTGATGAAATTGCACATTTTACAAACCGGTTCCATCTTTGTGTGATTATATGATATAAATGAAATGAATAATGTCGTATTCTCTTTGGTATTTGTGTCATATAAAGATATGCAATGATGGTTGCTGGGTAAAATAGATGATGTCTATGTGATCATGTGATGAGGTGATACCATGAGCGGTGGCAATCTTCAATAAAGCATTAAAATGAGAAAGGATCAATAGCTTTCGGACATTTAAAGTAAAATCTTTTCATTTGACCTCAGCTCGCCTTAATGTGTGTTTCCTCGGGTCAGGACTTTCTCTTCCAGTCAGGGTTGAGGTCTGGACCCGGTCCCAGTGCTGCCCAGCACCGTAATGACCCGTGGTGGTGGCACTAATAAGGGGTTGGAGGAAGAGATGAATTTTTAATGAATCACTCCCCAAATGATAATGGTTTCCTGAGGACTGTCATTAAATAGTTTAATGATGACTTCGACCACGGCCAGCCGCGGGGGAACAGCGGATCGGTCCCTATAAGGGAAGCCTGTCATTATGGACGGATTTGAGCCATGAATGTGGCTACGTAGCAAACATCGCATCCTATGATCACATGTTAAATATCAAACAGGTCAAGTCATACTTTGCTTTGTGTGCATACATATCTGAGAAAAAGAACACAAAAAGAAGATAAACAAGAAAAAAAGTTTTAAAAAAAAATCCAATTTGCACTGAAAGTCAAGATTAATTAAAAAAAAAAAAAACTTTTTAGAACCCTTTTACCTCCGGTTGTATTGTGCAGCTATTTAACGATACGTGCAAAACAAATCAATGTCTTCAAAAATCTCAATCCCATCACTTTCTCTTCGCGTAGAATACGAGATAAAATACGACATGACTCGTCAACTTGATGACCAATGTCGTGACATCCATCCATCAATGAAGCTGCAACTTTTAGTGACAAGAAGTGTGTGTGTGTGTGTGTGTGTGTGTGTGTGTGTGTGTGTGTGTGAGAGAGAGCTTTTTTAGCGGTCCAATCAAATGTGGAGGATTTGATTTAAACCCTAGCTTCAAACACACCGCTCAATCAGGTTGTAAACAAGCAATCAATCCTATTTTTACCTGTGGCAAAGTTCTCTGGGCCACCTGACATGATGTGTGTGTGTGTGTGTGTGTGTGAGAGAGAGAGAGAGAGATTGACACCCGGAGAACGGAATAGCAATATCTCCCCCTGTAAATAACCCGGATGCCCTTGTCAGGCCGACTCAGATCAGCACCTTGGGGGGTGGGGGGTTTGTTGGGGGGCGAAGGAGTTACAGACTCACTCGGTGACAGCATGTTGACAAGCTTCAGCTGCAGGCCTCAGATTCAGCTCCGGGGAAGCTGCTGGGCGAGTCTGCCATGCGGCACGCTTCGGGTGGTGATGCCTCTCCAGTTTCTGAATTCCAGCTTCATTTTGCAAGTCTTTTATTTTTTTCTCCTTCGTATCTTTTTTTTGATGTGTTCACATTTTAGGAGTAAATATTTACAAATTGCCAAATGGGAATACTGTAAGCATATCAGCAGCTGCACGCATCAGCGAGTCCTAAATCAACTTGTTGTGGGTGGAATCGCCCGTCACTGTAGTGATTTCACATCTTCCACATCATTCTGAAACGTGAACATTTGTGTCAATAACTAACAGCAAACAGCATGTTTACTTTTCCCCTCTGAGTGCCAGATGAGATCCATTCATTTTGCTCTCATGTCAGCTTATGAACAATAATAATAAAAAAAAATCTTGGAGTTTATTTATATATTGAAACAAACAGCTGACACAGGGAGTTTGCACTCAGTTGTAAAGCTTCTGAAGTAATATTCTAATGTGGAGTTATAATAGAAATAGTTAGATACATAAAGACCATACAGAGAGAAAGTATTCACCCCCTTCCCCCTTTTATTGTTTTAGAAATGAAGAATTTACTAAAAAAAACACCTCTTCAATATCAAAGTGAAAGCTGAATTCTACAAAGTAATGCCAATGAATTAAAAATGAATTGACAGCAACTGACCTAATTCAACAGATATCCGATAGGTGCTATTTGTCTCACAATTAGTGAAGCGGCGATCACCTGAGTGCAGTTAATGTGTCGAGTGATAATGAAACCACCTGGAAGGTCCGGTTGCTGGTTAATCAGTATTCCTGGCTCCAATCACACCGTGAAGACAAAAAGAAGCCTCCAAGCAAAGATAAAAGCTTATTGAAAAGTGTAAGTCAGGGGATGGATGCCAAACAAATGTCCAAGTCACTGAATTCATTATGAAATGGAAGAAATACGTGTAAAGCTGCCCGGAGCGTCCTCACAGACCGGCCAGTGAGGGAAGTCCACCGAGACACCCCCGACTCCTCTGAAGGAGTTAAAAGCTTCAGCAGCTGAGGTGGGAGGGAATCTGCATGCAACGACTGCTGCCCGGGTTCTTCACCGGCCAAAGCTTTATGGGAGAGTGGCAAAGACAATGCCACCGTTGAGGAAAGCTCATATTAAAAGTAAAGTTCGTCCAAAGGCATGTGGTAGAATCCAAAGGCCGCTGGAAGAAGTTTCTCTGGTGGGATGAGACCAAAATGCTATATTCGGCGGACACCAAACACTGCACATTGCACAGGCTTGTAAAAGTATAGGGGCGAAGATGGATGCAGCAAAGTAAAGGGGAATCCTGGAGGGACAATCTGATTCAGTCTGCAAGAGAACTGCGATTTATTTTCCAGCAAGACAGTGACCCGAAGCGTACAACGAAAAGCTTCACAGAAATGGTTTAAAGGCAACAAGGTGGATGTTGTGAAGAGTCAAAGCCCAGACCTCCATCCGATAGAGAACTCGTGGCCGGACATGAAAAAGGGCTGTTCACGCCCGATCGCCTTTGCAACCTGACCGAGCTTGAGCAGTTTTGCAAAGAAGAATTGAGTTAAAGTGCAGTGTACAGATGTGCAAGCTTGACTGAGACCGATCCACACAGATTCAGTATTGAACATCAATACTGACTTGAATGTGGTGAATGTGTATGCAATCACTTATTTTACATCATTTATATTGAATTCATTGACATAACTTTGCAATAAAAGGGGAAAACATCTAAAAAGGGTGATCACTTTTTAAAGGCATTGTATTATGGATGGTCCACCAGCCACCATTGATGTGGCATGCTGTATTGTGCAACAAAAGTGATGTGTCTTTTTCATTGTATAGATGGGTCTGGGCGTCATAATATCAGTTTTAAAGCTGAATTACCACGATGCAGATGTGATGGATAGCCCTCGTTCTGGGGGGGAAATGAGCCCCTTCAGGCTAAACAAGACTCCACCAAACCTGATACACATGATCGCTTGTTTCTTTACTCTACAGTATAAGCGATATCAAGTCAATCATACGCCTCATACATATTGACTGGGCATTTAACGTTGAAGTGGAGCAAACATCCTCCTCCTTCAACGGAGACTTCCATTCCCATCTAAGCGTTATGATTTCCCAATAAACACCGGAGGGGGGGGGGGCAGCTGTCAGACGCCTCGCCCCCCGTAATGTTCTGCCTCGTAAGCACTCTATACTTGAATCACTAAAACTAGCGGCCCAGAGTTAATTCATGTGCTATGTAAATGAGGTCTTCCCGCCCGCCACAGTGTAGCAGCTCTAGCATGTCACATTTAAGACTTTGATTTGTTCTCGTCTCTACTGTTATTTTTGCCTGGCTTTTTTTTTTCTTGCAAGTATTAATCACTTAAAACCGAATCAGGCTGCTTTAAGAAAAGCTTTGCTCTCACCTCCTGTGGATTAGCCTCTTTTTCTCCACGTCACTCAACGATCCAGTTGTCTCTCGCTGTTAGAATTCCGCTTCTCCATGCGTTTTTTTTTTCATTTCGTTATTGATATACATCCACCAGTTGTACTGACAGACGAGACGATGAGTTTGAACTGTTGCATTTCACGTGACGTAGTTTATATGACAAGAGAAAATGCTTTGTTTCTTTTCACATCTGTTCCTGCAGTTATGATGAATGTGGCTGATACCATAGATGAGGTTAGAGATAGGTGTAGGTTAGAAATCCTGTGCAGGCTCAGGAAGAGGCCATCAACCTTTGCTGTAGATCCTTTATTGCTTTATTGTTTTTCGCTCTGAGCCACTTCATGCTGTGATGAAATCCTGCAGAGGGCGAGCTTTAGAAAATGGATTGTTTACAACCAACCAGCCGAAAAAGACGATTTTTATGTTCTGTATTCTAGGCTTAAATAGCAAGAAGTCAACGTAATCCCCATGACCTCAGCATTGATTTGTATGTTTCCTTCTTTTTGGAGCCAGAAGTGACCACGTTTGGCAAAGTAACCAGCTAAGGCTAGCGCTAGTTAGCTAGCTTGGTAAGCTAGGCAGCTCCGTCAATCACGTTGACTGTAACTTTAAACGATCCTTCGTTAAATCCTCTGCTCTGCTTAAATTCTGCTCCATTGACTCATTTAGATTTTCTTTGTTACTGCTTCATCTCTTTTTACTCTAAAGTGAACCATTTAAGAACGAATGAATATTATATGTCAAAAATCAAAAATCATGTGTTGAAAAAGACTTGAAACAAGCGATTGAGACTGTAAATGCATAAGAACTGGCGTAATAAATCAGATGAGGAGTGTTCGTATAACACTTCTGTATGCTTAAACTTGTTTTTGTAAAAAGAGGAGTTGCCCCCTACTGGCTATTAGGAAGAATGCAGGTTTTAGGCTTTTCAGACACAAAACAGAGGTTACACCTCGATTGTTTATTTATTTATTTTTAAATAACAATCAACTTAATGATCAAATACATAAAAGCAGCCTGACAGCTGTTGTTTCAAGGACACATGAATTTATTATAAGGTGTAGGATCCAATCACACGCCTGCTGACATAAGGCAAATGAGTTTGAGGTGGCGTGAATTGGACTGTTTCTGGAAAGCTCCATTTATCCTTTTGGCATGAAAGAGCGTGACACGGTGCCGATCGAAGGACACAACAGAGAGGAGAACATGGCTTTTCACAATTAACCAGCTTAATGTGAACGCGGTCTTGGCCTCCTCCATCATCGCTGGCAGAGCAGCTCGCCTCGTCTACACCTATTCTTCACGCATGTGAAAGAGGGAAGGAATGTCACAACCTGCCTGAATGACACATGAACCAAATCAACAGACAAACCAGTATGCCAGGCCATTACTCTATATTGCTACAATTAGTTTATCGTAATCCCACAGATGGAAGCTTTGCACGATTGACTCCTCAGCCAAGCGCGTCCACCGAATCTGACTGAACGCCTCTGAGAACTGCTGCGAAATCCCCTCAGATGATCTCATTCTGCTGCAGCATTTTAAGTCTTCAAATCTTCAAGTCTCCTCTCATCTATGAACCAAAACCAAGAGGGATCATTAGATGTCTAAATTTCTGTATTTTGGAGCTTTTTTTGCAGCTTATTTTTCCAAACTCACCTTTCTAATAAATCATAAAGCTTCACGCCAAAATGCCCCTCCAAATTGCTCACTTATTGTTATTTTTGATTCTTAGCACGTACTGCAGCTGCCCTCGCAAAGTACGTCCTCTTGCATGAGGAATGCAAACAATCGTGACAAACTACTTCATCATAGCATTGCGCCTTGAACTTTGAACCTCCGTCGCCTTGAAATCTGCCACTGAGGCTTCTTTCAGAGGATCGCAGGTCACCATATTTAGGAAAGCATGCTGGCTTGTTTACTACAACCACATACAGTGGTGCATCCTGGTATTTTTAGCGAGTGAACGTTTAAAAGGTCATGCTCTGGTGTAGGATTCGGGCCGCATGCCAGAGATAATGAAGTAAACAAACTTGAAGCTTATGCACGCATATGTAAAATTATAGACACTAACGGCATATATCGCTATGCTTGCCACTTTATAAATATATATATATATATATATAGCCGATATATAAACAAGTTGCTTGGCTCCGCTAACGGCAGATGTTTGCAGTTGCTAAGACAACAAATTAAAAGCTACCGCTAGCATCGTAGCCCAACCACCTGTTCAATAAACACCCATAAGATGACAATTTGGCCTCATATAAATAAAACCAACAATAAGCATCAACTTCATCACCCTAAGGACCTTAACGAAGCGTTAATTAGAAAAGAAATGTACGTTCATTGGAAGTTAGCTAGCATAGCTGCTGGTTGTTAGCATCGTAATAAACTGGCAAATTTGCCACTTCATAAACTCGCAAATTCACCACTTTCTTCCACCTACAGTGGCCCTAATACACCGTCGTAGTTGAAGAGTCCTGGTGACTAGTTCAGATTCTAGGTTTTTCTTAAAGAATCGGGTGTTTTTCTACCCGTCCAAAGCACGGACGCTCTACCTGTGGGACACTTTGGATGAGTCATGACAGTCGTTAACTGCTAATTGGTGTTGTGAGAGGGAGACTTCTCACTCACAGGTGAAATGTGAACATTTGGCTGTTTGTTTTTTTCACCATCGTGTTCCACGGGTCTCATTCCAGGTGGCAAAAAGACAAACAATATTTGTGTGCAGTTTGAATTTGGGCCAACAAACCGGTAGACGGTTCAATGCAGGAGGTTCTGCAGTCGCTACCTTCACTTATTTTAATTTTACAGCCAGAGATGCAACTTCAAATCCATACAAACATTAATTTATGATATTATAATATTTAATTTAGGGGACTCATACTCCAGATTGGCCAGTGTTTAGTGCAAACAAATTTTCCATTTAGTTATTTATTTGGGTATATGTGGCTTTTATGGTAAATGTGAAGTCCCCTTGAAACGAATTGCCAAAGGGTAAACTGACCAGTGGAATATAATCATTTTTGGTCCAAAGATTTTGGCCCTTTTTCTGCAGCTAATATGATTAAATGCTAATTTTCTTGGGTCTTTGTATTTTGCTCTGAAACGGTACAACCTCCGACTCACTAAATCTCATTTGTATAGTATTCTTTTATATTTAGCACGACACTGGCTTCATCTCAACAAGATAAACATTTCATTGTCCAACTTTAAAACTTTATAGGAGTTGGGGGGAGTATTCTTGGCACCCTTAACACTTGTGCATCCCTGCTGCCAGAAGTCTTGGTCGTGTTGTTTCTTAATGGTGACCCGGGTTTTGAACCTGTTTCTTCCAACACAGTGTGTATTCCTTTGGATGTTTCACTCTTCTTCCTCCGACCGATCAGTACGTCAGATCGCCACAACCTTGGCATCGCTCCACTCACCTCCTGTTAAGCAGATACATCATTTGAAGAACTTAGTTATTACCTAAAGCGCATTTGGGTCTGAACAATGGACAGACCTTTATAATGCCCTTCCCGGCTGTCCGAAATATTCGCTTACGACGGCAAACCCGCGTTTTAAGTGTCAAATTGAGTTGGCTTGCAGAGCGCTACGAGCACTATTTGTCTTTTTAACGACACAGAGCTTGAGAAAGACCTTCCCGAGCCAGCCAATCTTATTTTGTTCCATTATATTTAAGACTTTTTTTAAATTAGGGGTGCCCATATTGTTTTGATTGTGGGCCATATCAAGAAAGATGTGAGGAGTCAGGGGCCCCAACAACAGTGGATTTGTAGTTTTCATTTCCTATGAAATATAATTACAGTCATTTGTGACCACGTATTACACAATTATGTTTAACTACATAATGCTCAAGAATAATATGAAGAATTTGCAGCGGGTTTTAGTCTTATTTTTTTTTTAAGCAGAGATAATCTGTTCAAGGAACAGAATCAAACTGCAGAGGATGTCCTATTTTCTGACACTGTGCACTAATTAGGCAGATGATTGAAGCATTTCTTCAAGCACACAACCTGAGAATGATTTCATCAAGGCTCCGGCTCAGTTCTTTTACCCCCGACTGAAAGGAATCACTAACATTTGTCAGTTAATGGTCCCGGATACAAGACATGTAAAACTCAGACTGTTATATTTCCCTGGGGGTAATCCTTGTGGGCCTGTGTGGAGTTTGCATGTTCTCCTCATGTAAGCGTGGGTTCTCGCCGGGTTCTCCGGCTTCCTCCCACAGTCCAAAGACATGCAGGATGGGGATAAGTTCATTGATGACTCTAAATTGGCCGTAGGTGTGAATGTGAGCGTGAATGGTTGTCTGTCTCTACATGTCTGGCATCCAGCACCCCATGAATACAGGATAAGCAGTAGACAACGGGTGGATAGTAATATTTGGTTCTATCGATGTTGTGTTCTGAGTTTTTCTGAGCCATTACAGTTTGATGTATATTTACAAAGTTTGAGAAGAAGAGAAACGTTTCTCACCTGAGTTAAATGGTGCTTTCACATTCTCCTTGGATTGTCCCATTTCTCGTGTTGGGAAGTAGTTCTGTGTTTAGTTTTAAGCAGCTCGCTCTGTTGAGTTAGCGACAGCAACTCAGGTTCAGCTCAACACTCCATACATCGTGGTCTGTAATTAACCTTTCCACATGACAGTTTAATTTCAGGTATTTTGCCTGATTTTTAGATACTGTTTCACTAATTGCATATGAAACATATATATTATATAGACCTATATTTCATCCCCTAGGTGCTACTCTCAAGTTCATTTGTGTTTGAACCCACCTACTATAAAATGTTTGATAGAAATAATAATGTTTTTGCCATGAATATCAATTAAAAAAAATTGAATTATAGTTATTATATTTTCCCACATTTTAGGAGCTCTGGGTCCCTTTAAGGTTCAAACTGAGTCGGGTTGTTGAACCTAGCCATTCTCCTAGCAACAGTCAGAGGGTTCCCTGAACCACAAGGCAGACCGTGGACAGCAAACAACGAGACCCAGCTAGATAGAGAAGGTTAATCTCTTCAACTTCTGCTTGCAAGTGAAATTAATTACACCCAGTCCACAGTTGGATTTGCATCTTTAAACAACCGTCACACTGCATGTTTGTTTGCAGCGTTGGGTGGATCGTTATTCACCAGAGTGGCGGTGGAGTATCTAGAAGTTCAGCAGAAGCTAAAGTGAGGCTTGATCAGTGTTTGTGTCGTGAAATCGGAACTGTGTGGGTTTCTGAAGTACTGTTAGCTGCTAACACTTGTGTTGCTCTTAAGTCGACTGCTCCAGCCAATAACTTCACCACCAGCGTGTATCAGCTTTCAATTGGTGTTCAGGTTTGGCACATTTTATCAAACATCTTTTTATGCGACATTCTATTCACCTTAGTATGAAAGCAGAGTTTGTGAATAACAAACTATTAATATCAGACTATGATGTACAGAGGTGCTAACACCACAATAACAGCAACAGGAAGGAAATCACATGATCCTTCCACGTCATCAGCAACAGCGTTGCCCTGGTGACTGACTGACAGGCTGCAGGTTGTAGAGATGGTTTGATGGATTTTATTTTGAGGTGTTTACCAAAATAACCGTTGAGGTCGAGAAGTTTAGCTTATCTGCTATTAAGTGCATTGACCAATCAGGTTTCTCCTAGTCTTGTTTGACAGATTAAGGACTCAAGATTCAGTTTGATACAAACGGAACTTCATATATGAGATAACTGACACAAGTGGATGGGACTAAGTGCAACCAAATGCTGACATTTAAGGCAAAATAAAAGCTAACAATTAACTGAAAAACAATGATGAAAGGGTTAAGGATGTGAGATGAAAGCATGGACGGGACCTTTCAGTAGCAAGGTGGCTTCACCCTAAAGCACACCCTGTTTTATTGGTCTATTTTACACTAAATACAACCATAAATGCCTAAATGTTCATTGAAGAAGACTTGATGAAGGCGATTGAGACCATAAAATCATATTTACAATGTTTACTGATATGTCAAGAGAGAAGTAGGGTAATTTTGTCATAGACTTGCATCCCATTGGACTAATTTTGTCAACCGGAGTTGTCGCCCCCTACTGGTCATTTCAAAGAACGTAAGATTAAGGCACTTTGACTTTGGCTTCACTTTTCAGACCTGGAGGAAACACTCATGTTACTCTCCACTGAACTGGCTCGATGTGTAAATGAGACCGTTTTTGTAAACTTTACCGTATTAACTTTACAAGGCGTTTGTCAAGTTTTATGTCAATGTTGCGTTTACTTCTTGTTGTTTTTAGATGATGCAGTTTCTTCAAAGATATTATTTGGAAACGCTGCTTATGAATGGCACAGAATTTTAAAAAAAGGACACAATTAGGTAAGATTTGACAAACAAACAAATGTTTGCTATAATTTCTACGCATTTTTCAAATGTATTATGAGATTTAAAAAAAAGAAGAAAAATAACAATGTAGTTAATGTGGATGCTGGCCTGGTGTCAGAAATGACAGCGTATTTAATATAAATAATTGCTATATATCATGAGCCTACGAAATACTTTTTTTTTTTTTTTTTGCCGAACTACACTTTTAATTAGTCCTGGGTTTAGAATAATTGTCTAGCCCCGTGTGTTTCCAAACCTAGTTAGCTGGATTGTAAAGTCACTAATCCGAATTAGAGCCTCTGGTGACCATCTGCTGTCTACACCGGCAGCTCCGCGCACTACTTTGTTACTGCATTCACCTCAGCCCGCCCCTCTTCTCTCCCTATCTGTGTGTGTGTGTGCGCGCGCGCATGTGTGTGTGTGTGTGGGTATTGCCTACCGGGCGGAGTAATTCGTGTTGGTATCTATTGAGTGCATGTGTGTGTGTGAGTAAGTGTGCGTATGTGTGTGTGTGTGTGTGAGTGCGTGCTACGGCTGCTGCTTGTCACTCATTGTGCCGCGAACACGGGTAGCGACAAGGACCAAAATTCCGTCCGGCAGCAGTTGTTGTCCCTGGAAAAGGCTGATAAATCTTGTGCCCCCCTCCTCCTCCCTCCGCTCGCAGTCAGTGAGACACCTCGCTCCTCGGCCAAAGTGCGTCTGCTCTTCGGGGAGAATAACTGTGACACATTACAATGCTTCAAATAAGGGACCTCATCTGGGGATTGTTTTTCGTCGGCTGTGCAGGTAAGAAGCGGAGTTATTTATTTATTCATATTTTCCACCAAAGAGGGGGATGTGAAAAAAAAAAAAAAAGAGGCCGTGTTGTTTCCCCGGGAGCAGCATCCTCCGGTCCGGGTCCCGCTGCTGCTGCTGCTGCTGCTGCTGGCGGCGGGCATCCTTGTACGGCTCCGGACCAGCAGCGTCAGGTTGGACGGCTGGTGCTCTGCGCAAACCACCTCGATTGGAACCAAAAGTTTTCTCGAACAAGTGAGAGTGTCGGACGTGAAAAAACCAACAGCGACGCATTTATTAAAATTCTTATTTAAATGTCATTTCTGGAGGTTATAGTTTGGAATGAGGCGCCGTTTTTGCTTTCGGTGCATTTTTGAATATCTCCGCGCAAAAACCTCGGAGGAGGTTTCCGTGTCAGGTCCCGATCCCCGAGGAAACGTTGTAGCGTTGTTTCCCGCACGTGCTGCGGGTTTTTCTGCGCCCCGGCTCGCGGGTTCATGGTGCGGGTATAAAAGGGTTAGCAGCGGATGCTGGCTGAGATTAGGACTGCTGGTGATGCAGGGGCGCTTTTTTTTTTTTTTTTAACTGGTCCTCTCACACCAGCGCGTACGGGTCTCCTGTTTTCCGGTTCAGATGTGAAAATAACTTCCACACGGTGCATTGCTTGTTTTTCGGTTCTCCTCCTCATGCTGAAGTCCACTTCGGCGTCCCCGTTCGTGCCGGGTCAGCCGTGTGACGCACCGAGGAGGATGCGGTGCCCGGAGCGTCTCCTCGCGTCTTCGCTGCCCGGAGGATGCTTTCTTTGTTTCACCACACTGAATATAGATATTTTCAAATAATATTATGTCTCATTAAAACGCGCTTAATAACTCCTCCATTCGCTGTGCGGATTAGACGCAGCCACCGTCGGATTTGGCACGAAAACAACATTCTGCGCGTTATGTGTCAGTGTGGGATTTGACAGTTTTTGTAGGTTAACAACCTCTGATCTTTCATTATGTGACGAGACCTCTGTGTTTTTTTTCTCTCTGTTTTCTGCCATTGCGCCAAATAGGACAAGTGGAGTTTCCAACTTAATAGCGCAGTGCGTTTTTAGGCGCAAAAACAGCACGATGACACAGCCTTCCGGGCGCTGATTTGATCCTAGTTCATTTGGTTGGTTGGGAGCAAATTCGTCACCCATTGAGGACGACTGAATAGTCATTCAATGTATACAATAGAATCCAATCCCAGAGCTCCCATGGTTATATAGGGCGGGGGGAGGAGGGAGCAGGAGGGGGGGTAGAGAGAGGACCCATTCCTCCCCCCTAAACCCCCACCTCTCCCCACTTCTCACATCCTCCTTCCCTCCCTGCATCTACCCCCCCCCCCTCCTCTTCTCTCTATAGACTGCAACTGTGTGCTCCAAGTGGAGTTTGAGGACCCCTGGGGGGTCCTTGGAGGGGGGGTGGTGGTGGTTTGATTTAAGAGTCATTTCATTTATTAGACAGTGTAGCAATTAGAATATGCAAGGATGATTATTCTAACCTCGGGTTTATATTTCACCATTCTTCTTTTCATATTGTAAAGGTCTGCACTTTTTCTTAATTCATTTCCTCTTTTTTTTTCTTTCTTTCTTTATTCATTTCCTCTTTTGCCTCAGAGCAAAAAAGAAAAGAAAAGTGACCCATACTGGAATCGTGAGGCTGGTATTGAGATTTGAGGTTAAAGGATGGATGTTATTAAGGCGGAGTGACTGAGATATGGTCATTTTAAAGTTTAAATATACACTTGTCAGTACCCTCTGGTGGACGAATGCTAATGTTGGCTTCTCCGGTTGGGAGGTCACGTGTTAATGTGTCAACTTGCACACCTGTTGCTTGAATATAACCTTTGCCGTACACACAACTGACCTCTACACCTTAGAAGGTTATTGATGAAACAGATTTATTCCCAAATAAACACCTTTTTACCTTCCACACAGTCAACCTGTCACTATTAGTTGTGTAGGGAGGCGGTGTGTAACCAAGACCGTTCGGGATGTTGTTTTTTGCCTCTTCTATATGATTCATGATCCTGTCAAAATATTCTGCCGCCCCCGCGATTCACCTCGTATGGGAGAGGGAGAAAGTGAAAGGGAAGCGAGAGGGAGATAATTAGACAACCGTGCCTCAGCTCTGCTCTTTTTGCCATAGAGGGGGGGGATTCAAAGAAATTGATCACATTATTTGATAGGCCCCGGGTATATTAAAAGGGTAATGACGGTATCACGCAGTTTGAAGGTTGAGCAATTTAATTACATTCATTGATTTCCAGTTCCGGTTCCAGTTCAATGCTAATTAAATCTCCAGTCGAGTCACACAAACATAAGGACCTTTTAAAAAAAAAAGAGGAAAAGATTGAATAATGGCCAGATGAAATAGAATATGATTTTCTTTTTTAGACAGAGTGGCCTTTCCTGTCTCCAGCCAGATGGATTGAGTCTGGTGAGTTTGGTGTGTTATCGGCTCCTGGCCTTGTGTTATTGCAGCGATCTCCATGGTCAAAGAGTGGAAGGTGATGGAGGCGAATCAAGGAGACGAAACTATTAGTCACGCCCCATTCTGGAGTTAAAAAATGAAACACGAAGGTTCCTCCCTTGAAGGATGTGGATTTAATGCCCAAATGTGATTTTGACCTTCTAGTTTTAGATCGTTGAGTTTGTTATGTTGTTGCAAGGCGTTGACAGATTTCTATATCTTAAGTCATGGAACCTGTTTAGGTAACAAGACGAGTCTGTAGGGTTTAGGAAGAGATCGTGGGTCGGGTAAAAATAAGTATGTTATGTAAGTTATGCAGGTGGTGAATGAATGCATTACTTCTACAAACAGTGGAGGAAATGGTGTACTTCTACAAACAGTGGAGGAAACGGTGTACTTCTACAAAAAGTGGAGGAAACGGTGTACTCCTACAAACAGTGGAGGAAACAGTGTATTTCTATTAACAGTGGAGGAAACGGTGTACTTCTACAAACAGTGGAGGAAACAGTGTATTTCTATTAACAGTGGAGGAAACGGTGTACTTCTACAAACAGTGGAGGAAACAGTGTATTTCTATTAACAGTGGAGGAAATGGTGTAATTCTACAAACAGTGGAGGAAACAGTGTATTTCTATAAACAGTGGAGGAAACAGTGTACTTCTACAAAACGTGGAGGAAACAGTGTATTTCTATAAACAGTGGAGGAAACTGTGTACTTCTACAAAAAGTGGAGGAAACGGTGTATTTCTACAAACAGTGGAGGAAACGGTGTACTCCTACAAACAGTGGAGGAAACGGTGTATTTCTATAAACAGTGGAGGAAACGTACTTCTACAAACATTGGAGGAAACGGTGTATTTCTATAAACAGTGGAGGAAACGGTGTACTTCTACAAAAAGTGGAGGAAACAGTGTATTTCTACAAACAGTGGAGGAAACAGTGTACTCCTACAAACAGTGGAGGAAACGGTGTATTTCTATAAACAGTGGAGGAAACGGTGTACTTCTACAAACATTGGAGGAAACGGTGTATTTCTATAAACAGTGGAGGAAATGGTGTACTTCTACAAAAAGTGGAGGAAACAGTGTATTTCTACAAACAGTGGAGGAAACGGTGTATTTCTATAAACAGTGGAGGAAACGTTGTACTTCTACAAACATTGGAGGAAACGGTGTATTTCTATAAACAGTGGAGGAAACGGTGTACTTCTACAAAAAGTGGAGGAAACAGTGTATTTCTACAAACAGTGGAGGAAACGGTGTACTCCTACAAACAGTGGAGGAAACGGTGTATTTCTATAAACAGTGGAGGAAACGGTGTACTTCTACAAACATTGGAGGAAACGGTGTATTTCTATAAACAGTGGAGGAAATGGTGTACTTCTACAAAAAGTGGAGGAAACAGTGTATTTCTACAAACAGTGGAGGAAACGGTGTCCTTCTACAAAAAGTGGAGGAAACGGTGTATTTCTACAAACAGTGGAGGAAACAGTGTATTTCTACAAACAGTGGAGGAAACGGTGTATTTCTATAAACAGTGGAGGAAACGGTGTACTTCTACAAAAAGTGGAGGAAACAGTGTATTTCTACAAACAGTGGAGGAAACAGTGTATTTCTACAAACAGTTGAGGAAACGGTGTCTGAGTAATACATGCATGACTTTAAAAGTCTGCCGAACTGGACTTCCTCAATTGTAGTTCTCCATTTCATTCAGAACTGAAACAGCAATTTGATTCAATTACATTGTATTTATAAGATGAGTGTCATATCATAACAGAAGTTATTTCAGGACACTTAAGACATTGAGCAGGACTAGAATACGCTTGTGATTTTCATTGTTAATCCCAACGTCACCTTGGAGCGTCACAGCGACAGTGGCGAAGAAAACTGCCTTCATAAAGCGGCGTGCACCTGCCATCCCATATATGCACTTTTATGATAGTCGAGATTTTTGATTTCAAGAGTGGCGCACGTCAACATGCTGTTGTGGATCCTTAAAAACAATACGATGTGAACTGTGAAGCTAATTAGGCGATCCTCTGGGTCCACACGCAGTAAAACAATGTTTTTGTGCGTCGGGCAGGGCTGAGCTCCAAAACAGAGAGTTTAACATCGAGAGGGAGAAGAAAAATACACAATTCCTAAATGGCTTGCATATGGGACTTTAACTGCTGTGGTGAGTTCAAAGCCACTATGAAAATAATACAGGCTATTTTTGACTTTTTTGGGGGGGGAACTGGAAAAAGCAGCCAAACAAGGGAAAATTATAAGGCGTTTTTTTTTTTTAGTCTGCCCTCTGAATAAAAGTAGAACTTTTGCTCTGTAGTCGAAACAGGAAAGCCACACTCCATTTGAAGTGACGTGCGCACATTTTGCAGCAATTTATTCCAGTTTATGTTGATCAAATTCTCATCAGTGCGGGCCGCTGCTCGGATTTACCTCCTCCAGACTCCACTCAGATTCAGCCTTCATACTACGACACATATATTATGCTCACACTATTTAGCTCGCTGTGTGTGTATTGTTTAAAGATACGACTTTAATGAATGTTTTTGGTTATAATCCCAAAATTTTTATTTTTATTCAGGAAACATTTTAGATATCCAAAATGAACAGAGGAGCACAGTTTGCAGATCTTTGGATTAAACATTATTTGAAGGTGAAGAAAACTCAAAGAGGTTGAAACATAAAGTTGTGGATTTCATAAATTCTCCTCATCTCATACTTTCTTCTTTATGCTGAACAAAAAAAAAAGGTGCAGACAGTTCCAAACAGATGAATGGGGAATGACTCTGCTGGCTGTTAGATGAGGAGGGGCGGTCTTTGCATATTAATCAGTGCATGAATAGAGACCAGTGATTTGTATTGTGTGAGCGATGGAGGCGTCCTATGGAAAATTCAATGTGCAGAAAGAAAAGGAGGAAAAAAACAGAAGGAGATGGGCTTGTTATGCAGAATGGGGGCTGCCCCCCTCCCCTCCTCCTCCACCTTTTTTTCCCTCCTCCATCAGCACAGCTTTACTTAGCAAAAGTCAACATGTGCGTAGCTGCAGATTCGCTAACTATCAGGCTGTTTGATGGTTTGCATATGCTTCATGTCACTTGAACATTCGAGTCAATTAAAACTGAAAAACGGTGTAATTCTCTCTGGAAATGTACACCAAGAACTGCAAATCCCTTTCCCCTGCAAGGTGCCTCCTCCAGCGCACTGTTGCGTATGACATTTTAAAGATGTCGGTATTATTATTATTATTACGGATCTTATTCATGATGTGCTCTCAAGTGACGACCGAGCTAAAGTTGCCCATCTGAAAGTGGGCGCCGTGCTGATTTAACCCCAAAGACAAAGTGTCAGTCATGTTAAGTCTTTTTTAATAAACTTACTCCATCATGGAAGGGGTTACTTGGCCCGGTTTAATGCATTCGAGGGCTCGTTTATGGAAGTCATCTTTCAAGTTTACTCACTTCTAGGGGCTGTCATGATCGAAGCGGCTGTAATTTCTGTGTTGAGGCTTTGTAATTAAAGATGAGCTCCCAGTATGTACTTCGCATTTAGAAAAAAAATTTAAATTTACTGAGAACTGGCTAGTAGCCATGCTGCTCCTCGAGCAAAGGGTCCTTACAGGGGAGAACATTTTCCAAGGACCCCCTCATAATCGTAACACACATTTGAACCGCCGCTGGGAGTTTGAGTTCTTTGTGTGATTGTGTATGTTCTGGGCTTTCTCTGACGTCGTGTCCAGGTTCACATCCATGTTTTCTGGTGGTGTATTCCTTGCTCTTTAAACACATTATTGTGTTGTGCCCTTAATGTTTGGGTGCTTTGTAATCAGATGTGGCTTCAGCTTGGCTTTAATTGGCTTGTCTGGTTCTCCCGTCGCCTTTTTCAATAAAACCAAACTCGATATAAATGCCGTCATATTTTCTCAATTTGGCCAGTTTGGTCTCAGTGTAACGTGACGATGTGGACCGACTCAAGTATGTCTACATGGTCGCCAGCGAGCTCGCCGGCTAATCGGCCTCTGCCAAGCAAAGCAGCAGCGGGAGTGAAGCGTGATTGACAGATTGACGTGATGTCACGTCGTGATTTTATTTATTTCACTTTTATTTAACCAGGTTTGTCCCGTTGAGATTTTTCAAGTTAGACCTGGCCAAAACAGTCAGCAGCAAATACACATTTACAAACATACAAATTGAGACTAAAACAAACACCAGAGATTTACATTAAAAGAACAATCTGCGAAGAAACTTTGTGCGAGCCAGTTATGGAGCCTATGCAGTTAAAACATTGACATCTTATGGAATCTGCTAAAGTTAACGTGGGTGGGAGTAATGGACATAATATGCTTGTTTATTAAATGATATAGCACAATTTAGTCATTTATAGCAAATTATTTTGCCGAACCTATGAGTCGCGGACCCCCAGGGGTCCCCGGACCCCACTTTGAGAACCTACGAACAGCGATGGTGGATGGATCGTTGTCTGCTGAGGCACAACTTTTTCCTTGTTTTTGTATCAGAACCCCGACAGGTTCTTCTTTGGCACGCAGCATATTTTTTCCCCTGAGCTCTGAGCTTTTAGTGAAGCTGCCGAGTCTGGCGAGGACGCCGATGTACAACTTTACCGACCTAACAGAATCCCAGCATGAGGCCCCCCCCTCCCACACCGTCCTCCTCCTTGAACTACCTGGAGAACTAGAAGCAGCAGGCTGCCGTTGGAAGAGATGCTGTTTGTATCGATGTTCCACTTCTCTTTTATTGTTAGCACGAGGGCCCAGTTTTTATTTTTATCCCTCACCAGTCTTACTTAGCCCACTTCCCCCCCAGGACTGCACTGGTGAACAGATGGCGGGTTCTCGCCTTTGAAAGTCAAAGTCACTTCGGCGAGTTGTGTTACAAAACTCCAAAGATGCTTCTTACATCCTTTTACCGAGCGCTTCACCTGATTTCAACACTCCCACGCAGGGAGACGCGCTGGGATGGATAACGCCGCCGTGTAATAATAGAAACTCCTCTGCAGATGCAGCGATCACACGTACGCATGACGGAACCCAACAATTTGCATTCTTATTGATGAATCGTGGGTCACGAGTGCAGAAAGCGGAAGGTGTTTGCTCGTTTTAATGCTTTTGTTCCACTAAAGACGTCGGTGATGTCATCCGTGTGTCTCGGGTAGATCTGTGGTGTTGATGCTGAACACGTGGGCGTATGCTCGTCTCCAGCAAAGCAGGCTTTTTGGGGTTTTTTATTCTGAACTGTATCTTTGCCGATCATTATTGTGAAGCCCTGTACGTGACCACTAGGTCACGCAGCGTCAAACTTGCTCACCGACTCCCCAACTATAGTCAGCAATCACTACATTCACACCATAACAGGAATCAAAACCAAGCAAAGACAGCAGAAAAATACCTTAATAAAGCCATAAACAACCCAGCCCTCAAGAAAACAATACTGGAAGCACAATCCTCAACCGACAACCCCCGTCACTCATTCTGCAGCCGGCCAAGGCCACCCAACACACTGAGCACTATCCTCCATCACAGGTATCCAACATCACCTACATTCACACATACACATTCATATAAACCACTCCACATCCGACCAAGGCTGAAGCCCTGAGCTATCCTCTCCATGCCCAAGCTTTATTCCTTTGTTCCTCCCACAGAGGTCCCCTTTGACAAGCATCTGGGCCCCGTGACGAGGCCTGTCCGGTTGAAGGCTGGACGCTGAACTCTGCATGTGAACACATCACGAACATCACCACATCTACGAGGGGAAAACCAAATGACAAAACATGCACACGCCGCGCGTGTGTTGGTGGATTTAGTCGCTTGGGCGCAGGCAGCTGTGTTAGACACGATGATGGGATGTCTGGGATGTGAACACAAGTATTCAACTGACCAGATGAACCTTGAATGAAACACAAAAAGGAAAAAGAAGTCTTGCGAGGCCAAGTATCCCCCCCATCTTTTGAGCCGGATGGAAAATGACGACTAAAAGTCATCCACACACCTGGATACGCTGCATACAGGTTGATGGCAGTACATCCTACGGAGCCACCCATCCCCCTCCCAATTAGACATGCCTAATGCCTCTGCACTGTCACGCTTTACCTGCAAAGGGAGACAGATGTGGCTCGGGGGATACTGCCACTTCTGCTGCAGCGGTTTGATTCTGAATGTGTTCAGATTCAGCCGCCGCCCGTAGACTTCATATGTGACCTTTCTTATCCGGGCCCCGTGGTGCGTCTTTAGTGTGTTACCCTGTTGGGAAGCGCTTGTTGCTTCCACGGAGGAGAGTGCCGGTTCTGTGTTGTTCTCTGCTGCAGCTCGGGGACTCGTTGCAGTTTAAAGTGTAAGAGCTGATATCACACCTGCTTTATTTGCCTTCTAAGAGGAGGGGGGGGGGGGGGGGGGGTTCTACTGTGAAATCCTGCTTTTCAAACCACCTGGAGAGGCAGCTTGTTTCCTCCTACACCTGTTGTCCACGGGTAGTTTTTGCTCATCTAACATGCGTGCAGTGACAACTCATTGTGGTTGTGTCTCACTCATTGAGATGTTTTTTCCCCCCACTTTTTGCAGTGGATTTATTTGCTTCATGCTGCTGTTACATTTCAGTTGGGCCTTGACTCATCCCACCTGTTTTCCTTTTAATCGTAATCCTTGATTGGCTGCTCTGGTAATTACTCATCGCCATCCTTTGTTTTGGTTTTGTTCATGGCATAGTGCTGTTTTAAACACATTTTCATTTTAGGTAGGTAGATGGATGGAGGGATGGATGGATGGATGGATGGATGGATGGATGGATGGACGTCGGATGGACCCAATTAGAAAAAAATTTAATAAAAAAAAAATAATTTCAGAATATTAATATAAAAACGAAAAAACACAATACAATTATTTTGTTATTGCACAGTTGTCCGTATTGCAATAAGTCCGTTATTGCACTGAGTCAGGGGGAGACAGTTATATCTGTGTGTGGGTGTGTGTGTGTGTGTGTGTGTGTGTGTGTGTGTGTGTGGTGGATACAATACAATTTCAAATTCATAAGCAAATCAGCAAATATGGTTGCCCTGCCTGATATCGATATTACCTTTTGAACAAACTATCCTCGACGAGAAACAACAGTACATCTGTTGGGCTCCAGCATGCACTCCATTAAAAAAAGTGTTTTCTCACCCTTGCTGCTGTGAGAAATCTGCCAAATGGACTGCAGCCAATATGTATCGCAAAGCTGGGTGATGATGCCCATTAGGGCGGGAGAATCCAACAGTTTGTGCCGTTTTAACATCAGTATATAATTGTCTGGTCAGACCCATTTCACCATCACGTCCCGGGACGTCCGGCCACCCAAGTTATCCGACATCATTTAGCCTCCGGAGCTCGGAGACCAACATGAGGATTATTGTCAGGTGATTATTCTGTGCACATTATTAACACAACTACTGCTTTTTACTGCAATCCAGAAATGATAATCTCACTTTACCTTTTTTTCCCCCTAAACTGCCTGTTTTACTGACTCCTAATCTCCCTTCATGACTCACCATCATGATGTAATGCCTAGCAATGGCAGTTAGCTCATCCTGGGGACTTGGGTAAGCCAGTAAAAAAAACCAAAAAAAACACATTGCGTCTGCCGGGAGACGGGAGCGAGGAGATATGTGCAGCCTGCGCAGAATTCTGTGGACTTGTTTACTCTCTTAAATTGGCACAATTGTCCGTGAGCACATTCTTGAGGCGAGCATCCTCTGTGGCTCCGTGCCGGTTTTTAAGGCCATGCCAGCAAATGTCCAGAATGACTTATTTCAGTCCATACTGTTCACAGGCTCATGTGGCACGAGCGAAGTCCCCCCCCCGGAGCTGCTATTTTATATCCCGTCTGCAGATCCGGTCTAATCTTAATGAAACTGTGGCCGCTATAAGTAATGTCGGAGCTGAGTTCACACTTATTCTTCCAGACTTTGCAGAAACGCAGACCATCGGGTAAATTCAGCTGGGAAAAAGAACAATATATTGAGCCGTAACAGAAGAAGTTCGTTAGTGGTAAATTAAAAAATAAGATTGGTTTTGTGTTTTTCTTTTCTGTAACGGAAAAATATCAAAGTGACAGTTTGTTGCTATCAGGTGCAGCAATTATAATTGTATTATGTTATACTGTGCTTACTGCTGTGAGGTAACAGCTATGGCAACAAGGAAACACGGAGAGCCCTTGATTTGACTCTGAGGACCGTTTGATCAAACTATTATGTCAAATTTAATCGCATTAACCGGTAAATTCTGCCCCACAATCTAATATGGGAGCTGCATATAACGGGAGCCCTGCTGCTGCCGCCGTATGGAAATACCATGTGAACATCGAAGAGGTCAGGCTGATGGAAATAAATGTGTTTTTGTGTGTCGGGTCGGTAGCAGGTGGTTGCAGGATAACACAATCACGGCTGAGAGGGAGTGGCTGCTTCTAGAAC
Organism: Chelidonichthys spinosus; assembly: GCA_029853015.1. Lineage (NCBI taxonomy): Eukaryota > Metazoa > Chordata > Actinopteri > Perciformes > Triglidae > Chelidonichthys > Chelidonichthys spinosus. The sequence continues at coordinate 19,570,199 of CM056835.1, forward strand.
AGACACCATGTGAGCACGAATGCATTAAACACCTCAAGGGCTCGACATCGAGCAACACCTCCTTTTTGTGTTTTTTTTTGTCTTTTTATAGTCAAAATGTGTCTGCATCGAATATTGGGAAGTGGATAAGATTTAAATTGGCGTCACATGCTTGGTTAGATTTTTTTTTTTTTTTTAATGTTTTATTGAGCACCAACAAAGGAGAGTACGTTTAATGTAATTACAACAGAGGTGCAGTGGTCACATGTCCCTCACCCTTTCAGCCTTGGGCGACAAGCACAAACAAACAAGCAAGCAAGCAAAAAAAAAAACAAGATGCTTTTTGAAATTCTTAAGCTCAAACTTTGTAATCTAAGAATATATTTACAGTCTTCGGTTATTAGTTATTGTGGGATATAAAACATGCAATTCTCCAAATCCACTTTATTTACACAGCACGATTTTAACAAACAAGGTTTTCCAAAGTGCTACACAACAAGATAAAACACAATCAATAAATAACACCAAGAAGCACAATACAGAGATGAAGTACACCATAGAAAGATAAAAGTACTACAATAACGTAATCTACATTATAAGACACTTTTGAATGTCTGAGCGGATGTCATAAAGAAAAACACTGATGTGAACATCTGTGTGAGAGGATTGATACGCAACATTAAAGGATAATTATACCAACCATGTTATTATGGATTCATTCATAATTCCTTATGCGTCTGCATATATTAAGATGAAGTGCATTCAATTTGGCAACACAGCAACTGGAAGAAATATATTTGAAGGAGGGCACAGTCCAAATGCATTCATGGGGAGGAGAAGACTTTCAATAAGGGACCCTTGACCTTCAGAATAAAAGGGTAGACAGTGTGTTCAAGTAATGCGATCAGAAGAATAATAATAATAATAAACATTTTTCACTCTATCATCTCTGTGTGCTGCATCTCTTTAACCACTCAAAACCGATACAAGTGCTATTCTATTATTGACGCAGCATTTATAACTTAAAAGAGGACATCAACACACCCCCTTTCAGTCTATTAACTACAACAATTGTATTTTTGACATTTTCTGATTCCAGTTCTCAGTCTGCAGCCGCTCCCTGCGGTGATTTAATGCATATTTCACAAGCTTTACTTCAAAACATGAAGACATTGACCCTCGGTAGAAGCTTATTACTTAGATAGGCTTCTCTTTGGCCTCGCACTGTAAACTCACGACAAACAATCGTTCTACTGAATGCTTGTTTTGATTTTCAAAACTAAAACCCAATTGAATCGGAGACATTTGGAGACGATCGCCACGATTTGACCCGCCGCTCACCCCCCTCTCGGGTCCTTTTCCATTATGTGTTAGGCCGCCGCGTTTGATGAGATCAGGAGAGGTCGGTAATTTATTAGGCTTTCACACTAACGACATTGTGGAAGAAAAGGGCCCGCGAGGGGGGGCGGGGGCAGACAAAGGTGCAGGGCAGTAGGTGGGAGGAGGGGCGGGGGAGGAGAGGGAGGCGGGACACAATGCAAAGTGTCGTCGAGGAGGAGCCGCTGAGTCGGCGGGGGCCACTTCATCCCTCTGGATCCATTGTTTGTCTTTGTGGCCGCAGCCCCCATTTCATGTAATATTGCTCATTGAGACCCATAATAGTGCTCGACGTGGATAGATGTTGTATTTTGGACGTCCATTCCATGATTTAATTCAAGAACCGCCGTACGTCTCACTCCCCGCCGTGGACGCCGGCCAGTTTTCACACCACTTACCATGTCCTTCTCTTAGATCTTTTCCTTTCTGCAGTTTTTGCTACTAAACTGAATTTGCATGAGTTGAATGAAACTTTGCCTTGAATAAGCCCATGTGTTGCATGCGTGTCCTCCATGAAATATTGTCTGAAAATAAGAGGAAGCTGTGGCGTTCTGCTGCTGAAGGAGCAGGGAAATGTTCGTGCTTCGTGGCCTGATTATGTCTCTGGAATGAATAGCCGCTCTCCTCTCTGACTGACAGCTGTCTCTTTATCTGGGAGGCTTCTCTGCATAATGCGCTCCTCTGACACTTTAATAAACCGCCACAACTGCAAACTTCAGTAGCTGCGTAATTATTTTTGCTCGACTGACAGATCAGAAATTATGCCTGCCTATGAATTGCACACCTAAAGACTTTTTTCACCCTGGCTGGAGGACAGACTTTGTGCTGTGGACAGGCGATAAAGGTGATGATGCTCTTAGTGTTTTTAGTTTGGCACCCCGGTCTTGGCTCAATAATTTGTTATTTGGTTTGTGCTCCATATCATCTGTGCTGCATGGTTAATGTGAAATACTCAAAATTGAAATGCAAAATCCCCGGCGTTATTACAAATCTGCAGCCTTCACTCGTTGCCTTATGGTATAGCATTACATTTTCCACAATATTGCACTCTCTTGGAAACCATTCACCGATCAATAAACTCCCGACGAAGCCCTCTGAAGTGTTTTTAAAATGTTTCATTTTAATGCCAGCAGCGTCCACTTTCACCACCTGAAGACACACGGCCAGAGTTTAGACGCATCTAAATGAACCGTTATGGTTGATGTGCAGAAGACGGACAAAATGGTGTTTTAATAAAAGGCGGTTTTAGGCTTCCATGTAGCGCTAGACTGATTTTAAAGGCTGTTATAAAAACCGGCAGTTTGGAGCAGAAGCTGATATCTAAATCAATAAATGTGGATCACTGAACTCAAAATGGGGCTAATTAATAAATAAACCTGGACCTGAACATCCCACTAACCATAAAAAAATAAGTGGCAGCAGATTTTTTTTGTCTTTTTTTTTTTATTGTTGTTTTGTTTAAAGAGAAAAGTGAAAGCCAATTACCGGTTTATCACCACAACATCACTCTCCATTTGACGGGAATGACTTCTGTTGGCTCCTTCTGAAAACATTGGTTTTAAACAATTAAACACAATTAAATGTAGCCATTAGTAAGAGAATATCCTGAAGTGTAATTTGGTGGATTGCATCGTTGGCATATGTTGGGCAATGTGATGTTCTCTGGCTTATTAATTATAATTTAAGTGTTGGATTTCATGACTGGATGGTAATGTGGCTGGATCGCTTGGAAGAGAGAACGCCACATTGGGAAATAAATTCAAGTAACAGTTGTATTTCTTCCCCATTTACCGGTTCTGTGTCGTTGTGTCATACTTTTGCGGGGAGAAATAATATGAAAACGATTCAGATATGACATGAATACCACTTGTAGGTTGTTGTAAAACAGCTGTTCCTGACTTGGAATGCAAAGCTTTAGCCCACATTTTCTAAACTAATTGCCTGAGTAATGTTTTTTTTTTTTTTTTATGGAACGGAGAATTACTTTTTGGAAACAAAACAAAAGTTACATATCTAAATAATAAATATTTAGAATGTGCATTCATGCCTGGAGCACACTGGGAGCATTCAAAGCCATCGGTCAATATCAGAACCAAGTTCGGCCAATAATGTTTGTAAAATGTCCTATCAGCACCTTTTTCATGCCTTCTATAATTTGATGAAATCTAAGGATAATTATACCAATTATATTCAAGTTATGCATATAACATGTTTGCATTCATATGTATAGAAGTTAGACTTTCAAAGAGGCTGTTTTTATCTAGTTTTACTCCATTCCCATCTGTCTTTTATGACAGATTGGGAGATAAACAACAAATAAAGATCTGTGCCCGGTCTAAACACCAGGAGAATAAAATATGTTTACATTGCAGGAACAAAAGGAGTGTGTTATGTGCTGCATATGATTGATGCTGGATCATGGAGCAGGCGGCCAGACGGGCCGGGCCCCAATGATTCGACATGAGGGGTCGAGTCTTTTTTATCTGGCCCCGCCGACTGTGCTGCCCAAAGGCTCCGGTTCAAAGACTTGTAATGTGCTTGGCATGCCTCAGTGCCACTCTCGGCAGTGTTGCACACATCCTGCAAAAACGTGGAAAATGGCTTACCAATTTTCCAGTCAAGGAAAATGAGAGAAAAAATTTAAATTGCGACCTATTTCCCGTTAGCTGAGAACTTCATTGCTATAAGAAGGGGCAAAGTAACGTTAACGATCATATGAGAGTTCATATGGTAGTTTATGGATGAGAGTATTTTCAATAGGCTACTGTCAGTTGAGCACTTGAATCATGTTAAATTAGTCACAATGTTTGGTTAATTTACTCAAGTTGCCCTTAAGCTTTTAAGCTTTGTGGTTCAACTCTGTTATGGAGCAATGGTTTCAAATGTGGACCCCAAAACCAGCTAAAACAGTACTTCTTTGCTAGCATTGTTAAAGTAAATGCACCATGTCATGGAATGTGTAGCTCACACTGAGTCTGATTGACCTTGCTAGACAGCATTGCCAGTAAAAGGGGCCAAAGTATTAACTGATACGAGCCGGTGACAGTCATGCCGGTCAATAATCCTTGCAATAGATAAGTTATATCCCCGAGACTGCACACATCTTTTAAATCAGACTTCTCCAGAGAGGAACAAATTGGTGTATAGCGAGAACGCTGTCTCTAGGTCATCGCTGGAAAATGTCCTGGACAATGATTCCAAGAAAGAACGGGAAACCATGTCTCACCTCGATGACTCTGCGCTTTCCAACAATGCAACAATAGCCCTTGTTCAGGAGTTTCTAGAAATAGTGTTAATGGCTTGGAAGAAAGTATAAAGGCTTATTTATGCCGGGCCATTTGACAAGCTCGACAGTTGTCTCTCGGCACAAATCATCTGGATTAGAAGTGAGCAACTCGCTGTCCTGTACTTGTACTATAATTCTCATGCAATGTCAAAGACTGTCGGACGGCGTGATCAGATACTTCATTGGCATCGTAATGCCATCGACTTTTATTTTGAGTAAGCCTGACAGAATTGAGAATATAGTCACAGTATAAAGTATACTTTATATTATAGTGTACAATAATATAGATTAAGCTACCCATCCCCACACCGAAGCCCCAATCGTTGTCCTGTCTCGTCTCTTATCTTATGGTTTTGGCGCCAAATCAAAACCATAACCATGCTCAAGTTGGCATGTGCTGGTACTGTAGCAACAGATTATTCAAAAATGTATGCCTAGAACAATCAAAACAGGTGGCGTCTTGCTGATTCATGAAATTTCAGTGCCATGTGTTGCACAGATCAGCGCACACGTATGAAAACAATAACACTTGATTGTTAAATAATTTTCCCAGTAATGGTGGACATATTTGCACATTGTTGGACGTCTCCAGAGGCATCAGTAACAGCAAGGAAAACATATCTCGTATGAGGTTCACCATTTGGAAATGTCTCCAGTGTGAGAAATATTGCTATCAAAAGGCATACTTTATCTTCAGCCGTTCACTCCCAAAGACATTCAGATGGCATCTGCATGCCTCCGTTCCCATCTTGCTGATATTAAGTGGACCAGATGTTGCCTTGCAAGAGTTTTAATGGGTTTGGCGCACATAGAGCTCGGCAAAGTTGGTAGACATCAAAATTGACTGCTTTTATCAAGCAATGCAATAACCGTTTGCTGAGTTATTGCTAAGCTCAGACAAAGAGCTAGCCTCATAAAGAACCTCTGTCTCTCTGAGCCAATATGAAGGCAAAAGCTATATTTTAAAGATTTTAGGTTTTTTTTTCGTTCTGTCAAACCCTTTAATGATGCCAAAGATACCATGATATATTGCAGTGTAATATATACTTCAATCGTTGCCCAAAAAGATGCTTATTTGATAATATTGTTCTAAAGAACTTTGTAGCCCTGAAGGTTCTCACTACTTCAAACTCCTATTCTCCAGTCTCTAACCTTTTGCATTGGTTTCACTTCCATCTTGAGAGTGATTTCTAACATTTCTTTGAATAAGACACCGTTGTGCACTAATGATGATGTATCTCACTGTTGTGGCTATCATTACTCAGAATCACTGTGACTAGTGAGCCATAGGTAGGTCACTTATCAGTGTCTGACCCACTGTCGGCACCAAAAGAGCAACTCAAAATGCCACATCACGCTCCCCGTTTTACACTTTTTCTCAACATCTCAGAGAAAGCATACTCTGTAATGGCCCGTTAACACGGTGAAAGCCCACTGTTGTTTTTGACCGTGCTCCACTGCATTTCGTAGCCGGTCAAGCAGATCACTTAGTTAGCCACTTAGACACCTCCTGCGACTTTGCCAACTCCCACATCCTCGGAACGCAAACCCCCCGAAGGAGCAGAGCAGAGAGGGAAGTCCCAAATCTTCATTAATCACGGTGTCGGATTTTCATGGAGCGAAAGACTCGCTGAAATGATTTTGCACTTCCCGTCGGGAGGTAAAGCGAACGGTAATTTCCATGGGAAGTAGAGTACAGAAAATGAGGGAACAAAGAAAACGAGGAGCTGGAGGACACAAATGAGCCTGGTGAGAATGGACCGGTTGTTAGTCCTGAGGTGCATGAGACTGGGTTTTGCATACAGTGTTAGCCGACATGGCCAGCTTCCCAAGGACAGAGCCCTTTTTACAGAAGCGCTTGCTCATTAGAGAGCACATTTCACATTGTTTATAGACTTTAATGAGCCTTGCCACAACCAAGGGTGGAAAAACACATGAAAAAGATGAGAATATATGGAGCTTGCATAAAAAAAATGTAACAATTCCACTTGCCTAGGACAGGAACAGAAAGGGGCTTGATATCCTCGATCCTCGCTAATCTTTCTCCGGAAAAGTACACACTCCTTATTCATTTGAGGATGTGGTCTAGGATCTGCCCCACCTACCATCCCCCATCTTTTCATCCTATGGTTTTTACCCTTCTGTATCTCTCTTTCTCATTACTGCTATTGCAGAGAACAATCTCAGGGCACCATTTTGCCGAGGACATTGAGGAGCTTAATTAGTTCATTCACGGATATGGCTCTTCTTAGTCGCCCAATGGCTTTAGTGCCTCCGGAGGGCCTTAAATGCCAACTCCCTCTTGCAGAAAAGCCTCAAACTATACAGAATATAAAATACCTGTCAGGTTAATAAGGGAGAACCTCAGCAAGCACTCCTGCATTTATTTAAAACATTTGCACCTGCTTTGAAGGGTTTAGAGTGGCAGTCTCTCAGCACTGCAGTGACAGAAGAAAGGAAAATGGTGTATGATAAAAAAAAATGCCCCTATGGTCTTTTTGTCTCCTTGTCTTGATTTGCAACGTACAAAACACGGCTAAACTGTCATAGAGGGAATACTTTTAGAGTGTGGGGTCGACGAAATGAGGTTCAGATCCAATTCCAGTCCATCAGACCCTTCCTTTCCATGACAGGATGACAGGGTGAACTGTTTGCATTCAGTCACGGCTGAATGACGCACCCTTTCTTTAAGGTGCAGGTATGAATAATAAAATCATCTGATGGTAAACCTGGTTCCGTATCCGCATCTTTTGGAAGTTGCATCCTAAACCAGAAAAATAAATATCACCACCTCCTTTGGTGGCATTTCCCTTTTCTTTTCATTTTTTTGGTGTAAACATCAGTGTACCAGATGAACACCCGGCATCAATGATACTTTCAAATCTGTTACCAACAGATTGGTTGTTTCACACACATGAGAATTATAAAAACATGTAGATAATGTTTTATTTTTTGTTCAGAATCTCTGTGTAAGAAGGTAAGGAGGGCCCTGGAAGTAGGGGTCCATGGGCCCCATGGCCCACCCTTATTGTGATCCAGAGCAGATGGAGAAAACATGTCAAATGCAACGCCACACACAAGCTTCGGATGCCTGTCGTACTACCACGTGGGTCAAAAAGTGCAAGCCACATATTACAAAACAAAACAAAACATGTAATGTTAAAAGCCGTGGTCCAGTTTTTAAATTGATTCCCTGAAAGGAACCAAAAAAAAGAAAGAAGCTATTTTACTCAACAAACAACATGGAGCTGCGTCGGCTCTGGATTGACAAAAACATTCTTGTTAGCCCGGATTCTTGGTACGACACTCACACTAAATGAACTCCATCCGATAATGTGATTTTTAAATTACAGAGCTCGTAACTCGGTATGCATCGATTGGACGGAGGTTTAGGCCAGTCCCCAGGGATGGGAAAATGATACTACAAAAGTCAATAACAGTGAGCTCCTCCTTTTTAGGAAGGTGCAATTATGCAATTCTTTTCACCCCATCTTCACAATTTCGGTGTCATCTGAACTGTCATTAGTGAGGCGGGCTGCATGGGAGCACTATAGGGCCGGGGCTGAAATGGGGGAAATCAAGTTTGGAGGCTCGGGCTGCTTCCTGTAACACTATCCTGTTTGTGGAATGGGGGGTATTCCTGAAATGACATTCAGTTTCTGCCGGGCAACAGAGCAGCAGCTGTGCATATCTTTGTATCCAGGGGGGATGCGGTGTGATAAAAGCCCATTGATGCAGCTGTGTTTGAACAGGGAGATTGCAGTTCGATCAGTGGCTCGAGGGATTCTCCTACCAACAGAGTGGAAAAGAACTTCATAAGATTCCCGCAGTGCCTACTTTTTATTTTCAGAAAAAAAAGAGATGCACTGGCTAAAACATTGAGCAGACCGATGGATGACGGTCGTATGTCGCGTCCTCTCTGGTGCCTAAAAAAAGAAAGCAATGTTGGTCGGCATGGTGATTTAGAGGAATTTAATGAAAATATACTCATTTGAGATGCATTCATACAGTAAAAAGCACTCTGTGGTTGTATGTTGTCAATTTGATTCAAAAACGCACAAAAGGCCTCACAAATGGTTCTCTACTTTAACATCATTAAATACAAAACATAATTTTCTGTTTTTCAGGTGTATAAACACGATTTATTCGATTATCCCAATAATGGAAATTCACCATGATCAACTTATTGCGATTTTGTGATAAAAATCCGATCTCCCCGCTAGAAGAGCTCGACTTTAACCTCCTATTGTAAATCATTAACATCTAGTTTGCACCCCGCCGTGTGACACCATGCGAATGCAGCAGCCGACGTGAGAAGGACTGTGATGTTTGCAGGAAACGTAACAAAGGACATCTTGGCGGCCATTAGTTACTTGTTGACACTTAGTGCTGAAGCAGAGACAAGAGTGGAGGTGGATTATAACGGAGCCACTCTCCACTGGTGTGGCCTCATTAATCACTGTCCTCTGGCTCGCCACGGGTCTGGGGGGTCCTTTGTCTGCATTTGGAGCGGTCTGTGTTGGATTTGATGCAGTGCTCAGAGCCTGCATCCTAGTCGGTGGCAGGAAGAGATGGCTGACCAAGAAAGCCACCTGACGTTTATGCACGTTTTGTTCTGGCTTTACGGTATGACTCGCCATCAAAGCCTAGAGTAGGACTTAATTAACATACAGGGAAGTTGTGCCACGGCATCAGCTGTGTGCTTTTTTTTATCTCCTCGACTATATTTCTCTGAATGCTACACGCTAGCGTTCCTGTGCTTCGCCATTGTCTGATCAAAGCTACTTAGAGACTTAAATGTTTAGGGTGAAGAGATTTGTCTTCTATTGTTCCTCGTTGATTCACACCACCGACGGGTCTCTCAGCTCGCCATTTCTCAAGCTGAGGTTTTTATAGTATGAGTGTGAAAAAAACAAATTCCCCAAAGAATTTCATTATCATTTTATGAGGCAAAAGTGTCTTTTTGAAAGAGATTAATTTAATGAGAGAAACAGAAACTGCTGCAGTCACATCCTTTTTTTTCTTTTCTTTTTTTTTTTTTTTTACGACCAAATGAAACTCGGTTTCTTTGCCTTCACAAAGTTTAGAGAAGATGTATTAAGATAATTTCCCAGCTTGGCTTCAAAGCTCTTAGTTCCTCAGCTTTTCACAGTGTATTTAGGACATCTCTAAACAAAAGCTTCACTCAGTCAGATGCTTTGCTTTTCGCATATAGATCGCCTCGGTGGAGCCGAATGTGTCTGAACGGTACCATGTCGCTGCTGATTTATAGGCAGCGTAATCGTATCAGAGTGGTGGCTGCTGATGAGCGTTAGAGCTGAAGTGGCTACAGACTGGAAACCCTTGACAAGCATGTAAGGCGAGTGATCTTCCACACTGATGAAATTCATACATTATCGGGTGCCAGACCTATTATACACAAAATTGTTATTGTAAGTAGTTTATAAATGTCACAAATCTTTGTTTTTATATTGAAACTATGCTACTCTGAGACCGGCGGCATTATTCAAAGTTGCTGCCATTTTGCTGGGATGTTTCTTCCTTCACTGTATTTGCTGATGGTAACATTTGAGAGGCAACTATCCCAGCAAACCGATGATTGTTATAGATCAGCAATCCGATTAACCCCCACAGGTACGCTCTGGTCAATTTGCAGCCATTATCATAATAAATCGTCCTGTGAGTGATTGCCAGCATTGCAGTCAGGATATTTGTTACTTGATGAACGGAGAAATGATCATAAAAACGACTGTTTTCTTTGCAGATCGGCTTCGATGATGGTCAAACTATTTCAGTCCACTATGTGGGGTCGGATATATCAATACCATTTTTGGTAGACATCCAAAATGTTTCTGTAGCACGGTCCTCTTCTTTTGCAATTGATTTTGGGGGGGGACATAATACTGGACCTCCTCAGGATCTAAGACCAGCTAGGAAGATCTTATTGGGATAACGAATATATGTGACTGACTGGTCTAAAGCTGTCCGCTTCCTATTGGCTGCAGAAGCATTGGACCATCTCTAACCCTCGACTAGTCGATCCCCCCCTGAACCCACAGCGGCACACAGCAGCGACACCTAACATCACAGGCTCGCATTTCTAATGTTGATTACATGAATTATTAATATTGAACAATGAAAGCGTTGCCACGGCTTTGATACTGCATCAGAATCACACAGACATCATTTTCATATTTACAGATGAATGAAACCGTTGTTTGCTGGATGACAAAGTGATTAGTGAAAGTGAAGCAGGCAGCAGATGAATAGACAAGTTTCCCCCCCATTAGACGTTGGGAGGCAACGGCACTGATCAAGCTGTCGCCAGTGATCACAGAACCCATAAACAAAATCCAATTAGAGATGTTGGAATAACACAAATGGAGTGCGTTGACAGAGGGGGCGGGGCTTCGTCTTAAGACCTGCTGGGCGAGAGAGAGACCGCGTCTGGAATAGGATCTAAAATGCTGAGGAATTGATCAAAACTGGAGAAACGTCATAAATAATGAGGAGCGACGACTTGTTTGTGCTGAAAGTGGAGCCGTGCTGAGTGAGGGTGTGGCCCCTCCCCCTCCTCCCCCTCATGACTGTTGAGGGTGGCAGGAGGCGAGGCGCCACAACGATATGCGATGCGATCCCAGGAGTCCCTTCAGCAGACGGGGTGGAAGAACGGGAGTCCCTGGAGTGGTGCTGAGGAGGATAGCGCTGGGGAGGAGGGGGTTCATTGTTCAAGTGTAGGGGAGGCGGGGCTGCGAGGGACGGGGGCAGCCATGTCTTCTGCTTGGCTTCACCTGAGACAATGAGTCAGCCTGGCAGATTTGTGCCAAAGGGGGGCTAAAGGTGACACCGAGCCAAACATGAGCACCCAATCAGATGTACACAATGCACATCTTCCACTTGGGTTTTCTCAAGCTGCATGCCATGATTTTTGGTCTCTAGGAAGCCGAAAACGCCTCCCGAACACGTAATGTAAATATAAAGGGTTATGACTAACACATCCAGCAGACACAGACACGGTCCCAAATTAACTTTATGGCCTACTGGCCAACGTGGCTGCAAGATTTCTTTCTTTTTTAACAGCCAGAAAATGTTAAATTGCTCTTTACTGTTGCAATTTTGTGCTGTTTTTCCTATTAGCATATCACCATAGTGTTCAGTTCAAAATAATACAAGTGTGTACAGAAGGTTGTGCTTCATGTTGTACCTTTATTGTTGCAGTTTACTCAAACACTCAGTATTCTGTCAAAGAGTTTGAGAGAACTGAAGTCCATCCACACCAAACAGAGAAACTTGAAATAGCAGCGATTAATGTATTTATTGTATAGAAATATATTAAATGCAAGTCCAAGTTAGTCCAATTAAATGAAAAGTAGCAGTTCATCAAGGATCTTCAAATGATTAGATCAACACTGATTATATTTCACTTAGTTCCCCATTTGGTGCCTTTGAGTGATATTCTTTCCTTCCCTTTTCTCTGTTTATATCTTTCTTTCCCTCCCTCCATCCCTCCTCCCCACCGTTCCCCTGGCCACGGTTCGTCATGGGTCCTCCATGCTTCACTTCTTCATTAGAGGTTCTGAGCATTTCTGCAGAATAGATTTTTGCTATCAGGGATCCCATGCTGCTCTGGAACGATGGAAAGTCTAGACAGGTTTTTTGGGGGGAAAAGGGTCTGAAAATCCACCTTCACACTGTGGACTGCAGCTGCTGCGATGGTGGAGAATCCCATGTGCATTGATGGTAACGGAGGCACAGCGGTCGGTTATGTGTGTCCGTTGGGATGGTGAGGCATCCATCTCTGTCAGATTTCCAGCAGCCTTGATCAACATGCAGGTTAACAGCGATTTTACCATTTATTAGTATTATGTCTGGAAGGTTGAGCCAATTAGAGTGGAGCGAGGTTTGTGTTAAAGCTGAGGCTATGGGAGGAGGCTTTAAAGGATACAATGCACTCCACTATTGTGCAACTTCTGATTAAAGGATAAAATGTACTTTTTGCTCCCTTTGTGTGCTTCCTCATGCCACATCAACCTGTTTTTACATGATGCCAGCCTCCCATCAGACAGAATCCAAACCCTCAAAATATATATTTTATGAATTAGTGTCGGTTATGTTATGTGTGTTATTGGTTGTATATTGAAGGCATTATAATGTCCCACCTTAACTAATTTGAGCATACTTTGTTAAATAGAAATGTATGTATTCACGTCAAAACTAACCTCCTAAATCTTATTCAAGACATGCCTGATTCCATATCGGTCTCGTACACATTTGCTTCTATCGTTTTGCATACATTTTCTGCCCGGCTACATCATTGATTGGATCTGCTCTAGTTGCGGAGGCTGTACAAGTGTTAATCCACACAATAAGCGTGATAAGACGGGGTGTGGTAGCCCACTCGTTCCCCGAGAGCTCTCACACCTCCAGAGATTTGAAACCTGAGCTCAGCAAATCACTTGACTAAGCTTACACAGGTTCATCTTAATGAGTTCTGATCTTTTAGATTCAATTAGAGGACAGTCGAAGGCAACCGCACTAATGAACCCCCGACTTTCTCCCCTTCTTATATGACGCCATTTGGCTGGTTATGCAAGTTGACTGGCGAGAAAATATGTAAGATATGACAGCTAGAAAAAAGGTAGTCCGATGATCCGATTTACCCAATGCTATGAGTTAGCCAAACCAGCAGTAAAATCATCACCCAGCCTCGTCGTAGTTGCGGTGAGGTTGCCAGATCTCAGTGGCACTGTTATCTAACCCAAACAGAAATAATTGTCTCTGAGGGTTAGCATCAGCACTTTTAAAAAGCCCTCTCTAAAGACCGTTTTTTTTTTTTTAAAAAGCTCAATTTTAAAGTGGTGTAAAACCGGATTAGGAAAACCAAAACAAAGACAGAATGGAGGGAAAAATACACTTTCATATCTATTTGCATGTGTGCGTAGGAGGGAAGAGAATCACGTCGTTTTTGTTTAGATTTTAAACCGGTGGAGGGTTTTATGGGGCCCGTTAAGGCATCCGTACTTTTGGAAGCACGCAGACTTGCATCTCCACACCTCTCCAAGCTCTTAAACAGCAAACAATGAAGGCTTTCCTCTTTCTTTTTCTCTCCTCATTGCATATTACAGCCCTCATGTTGCCTGCAGCTTTGGCAGAGGAATTGCTACCTTTTGCTCCACTGGAGTCGCATTGCTTTGCGTCCCTTGATAGCTCTATATCCTTACGACTATTTCCATCACTATTTTTCTTTTTCATGATTTGATGCACGTGGGGTTGCCAGATTTTCGGAGTCCCCTGGCAGATGTGCTTGCACAGTAGTTTAGTCTACAAGCTACAAAGAGGCAAACTTTAACCCCTTATTCCCTCCATGTGAAGATGATACACAGCAGCGCTCACATACTTTTCCTTTTGGGCGCAACAAACACAATGATACAACACTATTTCCTTCTTGCTGGGTGATATGAACCACTTCAGGGCCTCTGACAGTGCCTTATGTGTACTGTCACACTAGCTTACAGTAATTGCTTCTTCTCCTAACATCCCCTCTCTTATTTGTGCACCAGCACACTATTAGAACCCACTGTCTGAGCTGGTGACACAGTCCAGTGAACCTAGAAGGGATAACAGATGCACCTCTTTTCCATTAAAAATGAATTAAGAGAAAAGACCAGCAGATGTGCCCCCCCCACCCCCCATGTTCAAAGACTGGATTGAAAGTATGGGTTTGCTGTCAGCCATGTCTCTCTGGAAAGAGAGCTTTTTATTTCCCATGCAGCTGTATTATCCCACTGCTGTTGTAACTCTGCAGATACTAAAAAAACGTACACATTTATTTGTTTCTATGCCCCCCAAAAGCCAAAAGCTGCGTTCCTGTCACTGTGACACTGCTCACAGTCAAACATTGGGGATCTGGGAAGAAAAGGCCCCGATATTAATGCAGGAGAGGTACTTGCACTAGTATGTTTGTGCAGGACCTCCATAAGCACACAGAGCTGGAATCAGGAGGGAGAAAAGAAATATCACTCGTGAAATGTGCCTGCTCCGTTTGCACAACTGGGTTGTAACAGGATATGAGAGTTTCGGTTGGTGGTCCTTGCCTTAAGGATTTTGGGAATGAGGGGTATGCTCCGGGAACGTGGAGGTGAAGGGGGTGTGAATATGTCAGTTGTAGTGGTAGGAGTTCAATTTCACTTCGGAATGCACCGGTGGTATATTTATGCTGTCAGTAAGTCCAACAAACCTAGCCATGGACCCCTGTGCGGTTCCAAGTGCTGTCCTCAGCTCATTGCATGATGTAAACAAACTTTCTTTTTTTCCTTCTTCTTGGAGCCATAAACCAGACACTGCTTGCTTTTTCATGAGAATGAGCAGCGAGCTTCAACTGTCACCTACTATTACAATAATGTGGTGATGGGAGACATAAGGACACTTTGGGCCCATCACCATCATTCCTGCTGTTTGTTTTCTCCAATTGCCGGTGAAGCGAAGACGTGGGGGTTTGTTAGACCCGGTATTCTATCAAATGTCTGACTAACCACCTGTAGATGCTTCAGTATTTTGATTTCAAGACTAAAGAAGGGTGACAATTTGAATTTGGGGTCCCTTTCGTGATCAGGATAGAACTATAAGATTGTTAGTTGTGCTTCTTCGCTGCCCTCACTTCTGGGTCGCCTCCCTTTTTAGTCCAGAACTCTGTCATACTGTAAGTGAACAGTCAGTACTGTTGAAATGAGTAGAACAAATGGTATAAGTCTGTTTGAGTTACTGGGAAATGAAAGCCTTACTGAGGAGCCTCTTGGGGGTCCAGATAAATGGACTCGTCTCTGTGCAGCTGCCGTCTATTGTCTGACCAGACGACGGCTGGAATTCCAGCCCTGATGAGGTTTCCTTTCTGGTCTGGAGCTGTTTATCCGGAGTACGTTCCGATGAAGTCTCCAGCTTGACTTGATCTCGGGCCTTTTTGTTCACCCTTTGGGCCAGTTTTTGTTTTGAATGAGATCTTAAATGGATCTGGAGTGAAAAACCTCGGCATCAATTAGCTGGGAGTAGAAGGGTCTAATGGAGCCGCTGCATATCGGGGGCATAGAAATTCAGAGCACATAGTCATACCTCTGCTTCATTGCCTGGTCGATTCCCCCCAATTTTAGTGTCGTCAATGATCATTTTTCATGCATGAATTGAAATGCTGTCCTCCAGTGAATTTGTGCTGTAGTCATTAATGGCCCCTTGCCCTCGAAGTACCTCATTCATCAAGCTTGATATGAAATAGTCTTGGAAACTACCTGGGAACAAGGGTATAAAACGCAGAGCAGTTTTTGTTATATGAAATTTAAAATGCACACTTCCACAAAGTCTTAAGCAGTGTCACAATGACATCTTATTGTTGCTTTTACAGGAAAGTGAACCAATTAAATTAAATGGTAAATGGTCCTGCAGTTATATAGCACTTCTCTATTCTTTTTGTTCGAGGTGCTGTACGCTACATTTAGTCTACATTTATACATTCACACACTGGCAGAGGAGACGCCTGTCCATCAGGATCTAATCTAATCTATCTCATTCACACGCCGATGGCACCGCCTTTGGGGGCAATTTGGGGTTCAGTTTTTTGCCCAAGGACATGGCATGCGGAGTGGAGAAGCCAGGAATCGAACTACCGAGCTGCCGATTGGAGGATGACTCATTATGCTTGGGGTTATGACTGCCTGTATAGCCTTCCCCAGTAGTCTCGGCTCCATGTGTATGCCTGAATAACGATAGCACAGGGACGGAGAGAAAATGCAAGACGATTGTGTGATGGGTTCTATGCACGGTTACAACCAGGCCAACATGTGTGAGATGTATTGAGGAAATAGCTGGGATTTCATTAATGTAAACACAGAACATGAGCGAAACAGAGAGCGAGTCTGATGAATGAGGGTCATTGTTCCTGTGCAGATGCGCGTCGCCAGCCGATAGGGCTGGAAAAGGCTGCACTGCAGCAAGTTCTCGGATGATGAATAGATGTTTTTCACATCCGCTCATCAACGCATTCAACACGTCTATTTTCAGACATGTTCATTTTTCAAGGAACATGGTATCTGCTTGAATGATTCATGCAGAAAGGCCTCTCGGTTCTGTTTTAATTATGACTCGCATTGGCTTGTCATGCAGTGCACTTTGAGGAATGGAGAACTCGGTGAGTGCCTTAAATGCACAGCAGGATTCTCATATTGCTAGACTACAGTTAATCACCTAATTGCTTCAAAATGTGTATTTTCATGGGAAATGTCAGAAGCTAATGTACATTATTTGTGCATTGCTTCACATTTTTAATCCCATATCGCTACAATATAATCTAATAGAGACCAGAGGGAACTCTGTTTATATGTAAACCATAGTCTGTCTATAAACAATATGTCAAAAATGTCATATTTATGCCTACATGATGTTATTTTAAGTGTCGATGGAGCAACCACAATGCTAGCATAGCCTATTAGTGAGCAAAACCAAACAAAGGGATTTACAACAGAAAGCTGTTTGCTTGTTGTCCTACGGACAGACCTGGTAGTGCATGAAATCAGACTGGTTTTACAGATTGGGATCTTAATGGAGCTGTTTCAACATCTCTTTAATCACATTTTTGTAATGAAATTGCAGCCAAATCCGTTTATTTCAGGTTCTTACCACTGTCAGTTTGTGGTCGTAGAAATAGGGAGTGTAGTTTCATCCAGCTATGTTGACATCCAAAGGGGACATGGAGGTATCCCCCCCCCCCCTTCTCTCCGGTGTGCCTAGTACATGCAACGCTAATGGACCAAATGATCCCATGGTCAACTAGTAATGTCCTTTGTGCTGTTGTGAGCTCTGTGCAGTGACAGCTTGCTCCTGACCTCATCCCTTAGTTAAATAATCCAAAATTAGACTTCATCCCGAGCCAATATCTGTAACTGTTGTAACCGTTAGCCAGCACCAGTACAACTGTAAATGCTTTTATTAGACTCTTGTGAGTTGATGCTGTTTCATTGCAGATTCATAGTTAAAAAAACCCAGAGCCATGACTATTTAAGGTGATTGCAATTATCCAGGTTGCCAAATTCCACTTTCAGGGCAAAGGCACAGATGCCAACCTGTGAATGAGCAGAGATCCAGTGGAGTCGCTGCTGGTCCGTTGGGCTGGACTGGAATCGGAAGGCCTATTGGCAGCAGTGTGTTTGTCCACCCAAATGTGAATGGTGAGGCCGAGGCAACATAGCCTGAATATCAAACTGAATTGCCATTTTGTTTCCCTTCATTATTCAGCCTGACACTGTGTTCATGTTGGCCCTGTTTTGCCCTAACCGATCAATACCAAGTGACATCACCCCCACCCCCCGCACACGTCATTTTTCTTTCACACAAAGTTGTTGAGCAGGTTGCTGTGAGCGGGGGGAACCATCAATCAAATACATATTCAGGTCGAATTCCAACAACCTGTACAGCTGCAATAATCTCATCAATACTCATAACACCAGGCCTCTTTGGATCACTGAAAAACAGAGATGTTTGCAGTCATTCAGAGAACTGGAACCAGGCTCGAGGCTAGTTTTTATTTCTATTTATGAATTATTTTAAAGACATTAATGGGAAGAATTCATATTGGATAGTTGCTGTTTGCCTATCAGGACAACATATCCTTTAACTACTATTTTAACATTCAACTCGTATCTCTCTGGCTTCAAATAAAGGGTGGTTAACACTTCATATCATAGGTTGCATATGATTTAAGAAAGCTGGTTGTTGTAAAAAGGAGAATGGGCGATTCAGTAAATCCAGCTTGACCGTTGATGAGGCAGTAGAAGAAGAAAAACAGCGACAGTGGAAATCCATGTTGGATAAAACATGCAGCTCGTATGAAATCCGCAGGTCAGCTGAGGTAAGATTGACTCACAGTGATAGAGGGACCTATCTCTGGAATGTTCCATGACTCAACTCCCCGGTATTCTCTGGGCAGGATCCACCTCCTCCCCCCCCCCCCCGGAGAGAGAACGTGGACCACTTCATCTCTGATACGTCGAGGTGGCGAAGGCTGGTGAGCTCCGACTCTTTCAAGGCCATTATCGCACCCACTTCTGCATCACTAACTTCATCCACACGTCATTCCCCTAAGTGTGATTGATGGGAACGTCCTGCCCGGCCTAGCACAGCGTCGGGGCACGCAGCCGAGGGCAAGGACTCCAGTGTGGAGACCAGAGGCAAGGAAGGGGGACGGGGGGTTGGAGGATTTGAACTTTTATCTGGATCAGAGTTTACATTACACAATGCAAAAGAGCAAAGTCAGTATCAGCACACCTCTGCCAGGCAAACGGGGGTGCTATTCTAATACTTAAATACAGGCATACCCAACAGGTTTGAGATGTAGTTTTTCAATGTGTGTGGAGATATAGATGTTTTCTTTGATCATAGAATTAGTATCTGAATTCAGCATCATCAAAATGCATCAGGAATACAGCAAAAATAATGTGCTGCCGATGCTTACTTGAGTATGATTTTGGATGCATGGCGTTTACTTGGAGAGGAATATTTTTGCTGAGAGTTATTGCTACTTTTTAAATGAGGAAAAGGGTCTGAAGAATACTTCTTCAACCGCTGCCCTGAATCCATCTTTTGAGGATCAAACACTCACCTTCAGGAGCCTGTAAGAGGTTGGGAGTTTCCTCAGCTTGAATTCACTTACTCACAGCTGCTTCCAATGGTGAGAGCAAAAAAAAAAAATCCCTCAGAACATTCTTTAACCCCTTCCGGTTTCTTCCTCCACCATCCATCAGTTCGCTGATTCATGTTGTTGCCAAACGCATTCAGAGTGAGGCGATCACGGTGGCCGTGATGACTGTAGCCTTAGTGACATACATTTGGAAGCCTCGCTCTGGGATCACGATTTTGAGCGCTCCCCGGGGGTGGCATGCTGTTGTGGGTCACATGGGCCCTTTGGGAGCCGTGCTTGCACAGTGTGTTGCCTGATCTCCATGGGCGAGGTCAGCCGGGACCACAATGCACAACACAAACGCAGGCTTTTACAACCTAACAGCGGCTATGTCACTCTGCTATTACAACGCTATCGCGCCCGGACCCAAGCGGGCCCTGAACAGCCTCGGCTCACACGGCCGTGTATTGAACATAATTTGCTCTGGAATCATACCATGCATGGCACTTTCAGGCATTTTTTTAAAAAAAAATGTGGTATTTCATGTTGTCGATAGCGGCGGCGCAGCGTTACTTTGTGGCCTTGTTTAAAGTTTCGGGTGTTCAATTTCAACGCGCTCAGCACAAGAGGCCGACACCAGCAGCAGTAATTGAAAACACTTTTCAGGGTCATGCTCCGTATAGATCTGAGGAGTAATTCTAGCCAGCCGAGATGACAGAAACAGAAGCCGATGGGAGTTATTGCCCTCCTCGTGGGGAGTTTTTTTTTTATTTTTTTTTATTGCTCAAGATCAGAAGGGAGGCAAATGACGAAGCGGGGAGACACCCAACTCTTAAAGCCTTGCCCACCGCCGGGGCTGGGTGTAGAACCACAGCACTGTCTGTTCTCACTGACTGAGCAGTGTCCACAATGGCACGTTTGGGAATCTATAAAGTTCTGGAAATTGGCACTGACCGCTCGGCCAGACGCTCGTGTGCTACGACTTGCGACCACTTTGGTCATTCTATTCTTGTGCAGCTCCGTTTAATGAGGAAACAACATGCTGAAAACAATGTAGAGAAACAGGCAATGGTTACCAAAGAACTGTGAACTATATCTTGAGGTTTGTGTACAACGTACAGCTGGTGTCTCTTTCCCCACAAGGTTTCTTTTTTAATCGATGTCGCCATCTTCCCTGATCCCGGTAATTAATTACTGAGCACAATGTTGTTATCAGCGATATAAATAATGGTCGAAACTACACGAATGCGACATAATTGTAATTATACCTCCAGCTTTCTTTATGGTCTCTCACAAAATGACTTATAATATCTATTTAGACCTCTTGTTTTCATCCATTTGTCATACAGCCTGTCGTGTTTTGTTTGCTCTTTATTTTATGCCTGTCAAACTCATTTTTTATGGCCTGGTGGTTTGATTATATGCTGTTTCTTCTCGCAAAGTGACAGAGCACAGAAAAGAGTGCGTTCAAAACATGCATAATGTCTTTATTAAAGGAAGACAGTGCGGGAGACACATTTATATTCGTCTCTATCATCTCTATCAGTGGTGTCGTATGGCTTTTTGTATATTCTCAGATATAATATATTCACAACTCTCTAGGGCCGCATGCAGTTATTGCTGCCGGTGATGGTAGAGCGGAGATCAATAAAAAAAAAACCTATAAATAAACAGAAAGAGGATCTACTTTCTGCCTTATCGAGTCATCTTCACTGCATTTTGCTTGGTCAAGCTCTGAGCACATGATCTCTGGAGAGACAGAGAGAGAGAGAGAGAGATTACAGGAGTACTAAGCTTCACAGCTTCTTCTTTTCCCTCCATCTTCCATAGCTCTAATTAATCAGGGCACAATTCTACCAAGGGGCTTAACTGGCCCCTTGTCAATTTGCAGCTATCGTCTTGCTTAGACAGGCCTCAACAGCACCAACCCAGTTACATAGATATCAACCTATAATGGGAACAGCTCTCACAAGCTGACGAGATGCTGAGTAAACGAGACTGCCGCCGATAAAGTACGCAGGTCGCAACGGGGAATGTGTCAAACGTTGCCTTGAAAACTCATTTTAACGAGTGCGTTCATCTTAAAGCTGGCGTTCATATCTCATGAGTGTGATATTGTTCTGAAGAAGGGCGTTTCCAGGGACTGTTTGGGTCACGGAAATACAAGCAGTTTTTTTTGTTGTGGCCGCTTATGAATAAGCATGTAAACACAACAAATGCGTCTCTGAAGTGACTTCATGTAGAAACACTTCGTAGAATGTAGTGAATATTATAATATCGTCCCTTATTCTTACTTTGGTTCACTTTTCTTTAAAGAGGGGCTACATGTGTCGGGCATTATGAAAAGCCCCATTATCTTTGCCACTTAAAAAGGGTCCATTTCTCTCATTAACAGTCCATTAATTATGTATTTTTAGTAGGGCTTCAAGCTAGAGCTAAAGAACTCTCAGCCATGCCCTACTTTTGTTATCTTTTAGCGAACAGTCCTGTGGAGTGGAGTCACCGTGCACACTTGTTAGTGTGGATCCGGTAGCATTCCAGTAGACGCTGTTGGGCGGCTGAGCGTTGCCGAGGCGACGTGTTTTAATGTTGTAACATCTGCATTTCGAACAAGCCGTCGGAGCCAAAGATGAGTATCGCCGTTGTCTCGCCACACATTCGCCACATCACGCTCTTCAGCTCCACAATGGCCGACACTCTTTCATCTTTTATATTTGGAGATCTGTGTCCCGATAGGAGATTTTTATGCACAACGGCTAAACGCTTTGAGCAGAGCGTTATCTCTATCGTTCTAAGGATTTCTCGGCTTTCTAGGCCATGTGCTGTGTTTGGAAATGCACTGAAACACAAGGGATTCTTGCTCCTACTTTCTTTATGTTGTTATCACTGAAAGCAAGGCGCGTTCGGGCTATAGTCATTCATCATACATGAGCTGAATTCACTCTAAGCTAATAACAGAACACTGTATTTGAGTTATTCTTTCACCCGTTGGGTCATTCATTGGCTTGTGCTCAAAGACGTGCCTCCGACGTGCGACTGAACCCATTCCAGCAGCACGAGCGGCTTCTGGGCCTCGGAGCGTGATCGCTCGTAGCGAATGTTCAATCAAATGGTGCGTGTTGACTTTGGCACCGCCCGCCTCGGGGCTTCGGGCTCAGCTGACAATCCGGTAGTATGTTTCAGATTTACTGGTTCGCGTCCAGCCGGCCCCCTTTTTATTTACAGTATGTTGGATTGTGGGCTCTGAGGCGAGGAACATCTGTGAGCAATCGAGACAAAAGGAGGACGGGACCTCATCACAAGTGCCGCTGACATTAAGCTGCTTTTCTACTGGAGCCCAATTTCTTGCCACAAGGAGTGTGCTAAGAACGAGCAATAATTATTAGGTTTGACTGCTACCAGTGACGGATTTACAGGAAATTGCCGAGGCACCGTGTATGAAGCAGGCCCTGTAGGTCCTATGTAGTTGATTGGTGGCACAAGTATAAAGTGAGCTGGAGCTAGTCATTTCGACGGCAAACTCATTTCCTTTTGCTCTTTTTGTTTTGCCTGACCAACTCTAAATTTAAACAGATCCAATTTATAGCCACAAAGAAAAGGAATAAATAGTCACATTTGAAAAGCTGAACCATGATCATTGTTTTGCTTGAGAAAATTAATCAAATGTACAACATAAAGATAAAATATTGGCATAGCGAAGTAGAAGTAACCTTTTAAGTCCCAAAACATTGCTTGTGTACCAAAACCAGAGTATGATGTGACTTCCCTCTCCAATCACTGCCAATATGCATCTTTTGCTGTGACTGGATGAGCTTTAAAGGGTTGTTTTAGCTGTCAAAGCTTTGCAGACTGGCAGGAGGCTCTATCTGTTTACCGGCCAGCTGGAAGGAAGAAAGCAAGGTTGTGATTAAGTCTGCCTATGAGGTAGAAGGCAAGAGATGGTTTAGACATGATAAGCCAAGGGACCCAAGCGTTGTTGTGTACCAGATGGATAGATATTGCGGGAGGCTTACGGCGGCGTAGAAAGATGAAGGGATTATAGCAGCCAATCTTTCTGTCAATAAGTGGTACGGAAGCTAGAAAAATTAACCTATAACAGTGTTTCTAAAAGACGGAGACGAGCACGAGCAAATCATTTTCCACTTGGAAAATACCTGTCAACTGTGTACCTGCTAGTTTATTTTCATCATGACCTCTAAAAAACATTGCGGATGTTTTTACGTGTGAGTTATCATTCACTGAAACAATATGTCAAATAAAGAAGATGGGAAAATAGTTGTTTATTCGTCAAGACTGCAACCTGACCTCACACGTCATGAATAATGAAAGACTGGTAGAAACGGGCTGAAAATCTACCGATTTTTAATGAGGAGCTGCTCAAATCTGAACATCTCTTTTTAACCTCTTCACTTTCTGATGTATCTGGAAGGATCTTGCGTAATTCTATAAAGACTGGCCGGGAGATCACTCCCTCCAGTTCCCCTTGCCAGAAACAGGTGAGCTGCATACATTCAGAAGAAGTTGTTTGGTCCAAGCCTAAAAGGAACCGAGGCCATGGGGGGGAAACGTTTCTTTGAACCGCTCTCAACAGGTCATGTTTGAAATCTTATCCTCAAATACAAACTGTGACGAGGTTCTCAAACGGACACGACTTCTGCCACAAGCCACAAGCCAATATGGGTAAAATTGAAAGACAAAAATAGCGTCTATTCGTATTTTTTCCCATCACTGCACTATCGCCGCGCTGCTGAAATGATCGTGATTGTTTACATTTCCTGCTCCAGCGGCGGAAACGAGCCGTTTGTAACAACGCCCACTGACTGTGTACCTTTAGAGGGACATGCCATTAAATGTGACGGGTGTGTTGGAAATGATATTAAATTGCGGTTGGAAGCCATCACTCACTGCTTCCTGACAGGCTACTGATGGGAATCACAAGTAGTTCCTGTCTTCCGCCCATGGGGATATGTTTCTCTGGGCGTGAAGGGTCACAGTGATTGTGAAGGCGACGTTGACAAACAGCGTTTGTTTTTTTTTCGCCCTCGACAACAAGTGGTAAAAGTAGCGTGTAAGACCTCCGCTCTCAGCGCTCGGGTAAGTTCGCTGGGTTTGTGGCAACTTTTATTAAACAGCGTAACATTGGCGCCTTTTTTTTTTGCCCTCCATATATATTCACCACATCTGAAACCAGCGCTGTTTATTTTCAAACTTTGTTCATTTCCTGAACATCCTGTAACTTCCATAATAAAGCCATGTACGGAGATTTCAACGGCGTCGGCTAACATGGAAAACATCCCGAGCTCTGTACCGCTACCTCAATATTTGTGAAACCTGCTGGAGATTGTCACTCGATCCGCTCATATCTTATTATGGAACACAATACAAACATAATGTTTGCACTTTGTGGAAAAAAAAACCCAACGTGGAACGAGCTTTCAAACGCATCACATGTTTTGAAAAGCTAGGTATTTAAAAGTCAAACTAATCTTACCCACCGACTTTATTTTGGTTAGCCACTCAAAAGAGAACCTGAGGATATTTCTGAATGTTTTTGCAGAAGTTTCTATTTCCTTCCAGAAGTCTGCTTCCATAACAGATTCCTAGAGTCACATCTTTAAATGATTATTTTAGTCTGAATAACAGTCCGAAACCCAGACATATATCATTCCAATCATATATAAGAGTGCAATCTACCACATACTTACAGGGATGAAAACACAGAATATGTTTTCTTCTTTGACAGAGAATCGTTACAATAATCAATCCTTTCAGCGCTAAGCCTAAAAATATCCTTGTGTGTCATGTTAGTGCGTGACATGTCACATTGAGATACCGTGCCCTTTTTCCCCCTCCATTTTCTTCTAGCAAATGGTAAGATGTATTTCTTGAATTCCTGTGGTGCAGAAGCTTTGAGCAGATTTTGATTTCCACTGTGCAGCAGTCCTATTGTTCAGCGCTTCCAGGACACAGCAGATCAGCACCGGAGGGTTAACTGCCCAAACGATGACCCGGAGGCTGTCATCAGCCCTAACAACTGCAGGGGGAACGTGGGATGTTGGATGGTACAACACAAAAGCATACCAGTAATACAGAACCAAATGATATCGATCGGTTCGTCATTCTGCAAGGATTTTGGATGTCTTCCACAAATTCAACTCAATCACGGTAGAATCTGTTCTGAAGGTCTTGCAATGACATTTTAGAAATGTTTTGAAGCCACTGCAGCTTGCGTGAATGTTTTTTTCTTGGACTTTCATACATTGACGAACAAGAAAACATCGTAACCTTCTTCTAACAGAGAGAGGACCATCCCGTCTGTATCTCGACCTTTTTGTGCTGCATGTCCTAATGTAAAAGATAAGCTCACCCGTTGGATCTCCGGATCGTTTATGGGAAGACGCATGGGTCATTGCCCCCATAAAAGCCCCTAATGAAGTTACAATTGAATTCGCTAGCATACAGAAGAGAACAAAAGACAGAGGTAGAGATAATAGTGGTTCCGATTAGGCTTCCAGAAGTCGGGGCTGTAATGAGATTGCCTAGGTATGAGTTGATTATGCTGTCACGTTGATAAAAAACAATTGCTATTTCCATAATTCCCTTGAGGGCTTGAGGGTGGAAATGTGATTTAACCGTGCAAATACACCTGAATTGCAGCGTACATCCTGTCCAAACGAGACACAGAGAGAACTCCGAAATAGACACGTTATTTGTGAATATCTGATGAAATATGTGATGTCTGACTATGAATAATTCTGGGTGTGAAGCGTGTTAAGTGTCTGCAGCATTCAAGTTAAATTTCAACCCACATCCTCCAGCAGCAGTCCACATCAGAGACACAAACCTGTAAGAGCGGGAGTACATTCGGAATACATTACTACCTCTTAGTGTTGTAGATTTCTCGTACCCTTTAAAAATGTGTCCGGGCAAACTGAAGTGGTATGTTATTCATATTCAGGTTACCAGTTTGTGCCCATCTTAACCCTCCGAGGAGACTGGGAGTGGGGCACCGTGACGCACATTAGAGGTGTGGAAAATTCTCCATTCCAGGATGCTGCGGTTCAACAACGTTGGGCCTGAAAAATGTGCATGCAGGCTAAAATGGAACTGTGCTGTGACGATGAAAGATGCAATGACTTAAACCGAGCGAGAGCAGAAGTGCTATGAGTCATGAATCGTAAGTGAATGAAATCCGCTAGCTGCTTGGCTAATTCATAAAATGACATCGAGGCATTAGTGATGCGCCCCGTCTCCCAGCTGCTACCTGGAAACCTTGTTTTTAGTAGATAACAGCGCTCTTGTAATTCACTGCAGAATCATTTATAGTTGTTTTTGGAAAGCTTCTTTACCGAGGTGGCTATGGAAACATTTTTGGCTTTTTTATATAATAAACTTTCAGAATCAGAGTTGGGATTTTTACGCAATATTATAGACAATTGAGGATGCAATACATTGAGATGCATCGATAATAGTTGATGGGTGAATTCTAATCAAATCCTGAGGCCAGAGAAGATTTAAGGTTTTGAGACTCGGTCAAGTTCATTGTTCAGTAAAAGAAAGGAGAACTTCCACTATGCATTATTTCAGAGTTATTTCTCTTTTTTTATGGGTTGATCTTTAATAATGGGTTCACTCCGTATGTGAGCATTGTTTTATTACCAAAAGAAAATCTCATTTCTCAGAGACTCAGACCTGGCTTTTTGTTTGAACATCACTCAGCATGGCTGTTTCAGACACCGCCGTCCCCTCCTGAGTTATAGATGCACGCTCATTAGAGGAAATTTGATTGACTGTGATTGCAACTGTTTTGATAATTACATTGCCAGTGTTGAGATTTGCAAATTGTCCTTTCTGCATAAAAAACGATCGTTGGTTCTGATTGAATGTGAAACATTAATGAAAGAGAAATGCCGAGCGAAACAACTCGATGTGTTCCCGTGTAGTTTCCCACGGCGCACTGCAATTACGTGACCGTTGCTGTATAACCGGCACGACGGCAGGATTGGTAGCACTGCTAGCTTTAGCATAGTGTGTAGTAAAAGGGCATTTGCCCATGTAGTCTAAATGCGTTATATCAACAATGGGAGCTGCAAATAACCTTGTTTCTGGACGACGCTGACCATGAAATTGCAAATGGCAGCGGAGGATGTTGCATGTTGGGAGCGCTAAGACGCACTGACAAGTAAATGAACTGTAACAGGAAGTAGCGGGGTGGGGGGGGGGGGTGTAAAGCTGTGGCGTGCTCCTCTAACTGAAGGTACTTAATGAACAGCGTTTAAAATGTGTCAGTTTACCGTTGAGGCGCATCAATGTTTAATGATATGCTGTCTGCCGAGCACTTCTTTCATAACATCTTTTTGCTCTCCGTCCCTCCAGACAACACTCACATGTTGGACTTTGGGATTTTTATTTTTTTTACAGGCTGAGACATCAGATTAAAGCCACTTCTTTGCTTCCAAGCAGTCTGGGCTGTTATAAAGGCCACTAATGGGACGCTAGCAATGTTTTAATTACTGAAATAAGCTGATGAGAACATTAAAACATTGAAAGAAAGTCTCGGTGTATAAGTCCATGTTCTGTGATGTGTACTTGTTTTGTACCAGCTCAATCAGAGGCATGTGATTCAAGTAAGGACAGTGAAGTTCCTCAGGAATTGACTTGGATCAGTTTGGCGCTGACTAGACGTGGACCACAAAGTCACTGGCTTTGTTGGAAGATTCCAAAAAGAAGAAAAAAAGTTTGTGGTCTTAATACTTCTCGGCCAGCGCTTAAGCTTGTTATCTGTGCCCGTGTGCTCTTCTCTCGCTCTGCTCCGCTGTGCTTGTTTTCTGCCGTCAGCTTGGACGCCACCGCACAGTTAGTTGGAGCTGTGGGCCAACGAGGCAGACACGGTGGTGACTCCTTCAAATCACAAAGCAAACAGCCAGAGGCTCCTCTTTTTGTTGTCGAGGCAGCAGCAGCAGCAGCAGCAGCCATTTAAATGAAGAACCCGTTCTGTACCTTCCGATTTATCTGCCGGCGATTTCAAACTAAAGCAGGCAGAGCTGAGTCATGACCGGGTTGCTGTAAACACACAAACACTTGATGCCTATGACAAGAGCTGGCAGCAGCTAGCCTCTCTGTTGGCAAAGCAGCTAGCCGATAACGGCGTGTGAGCTCTGATGAGTGGACTGGCACAACACTTAAATAGAGGCAACAACCGACTCATTAATTTGTTCCCACTAGTGGCAACATTTACATAACGTCAGCTGGATTATATGATAGCACATGTTTAAACGTGGATGCAGTGAAAGGTAGTTCACTGAATGGATTTGAGTTAATGTTGGCATGTGTCAATTAGAATATGGTCCATTGGCTTTTTTCAGGTGCCTTGTTCCACTTTAACCCACATCTGGCGGTCCATTGTTTAATTAACCATACGGTTTGCATCACACACGCCATTTGATTCACCGTACTGATTCAGCAAAATACTTCAGCTATTAAATGAAATGATGATATCCGTTTTGTGGCTGTTCCACCCTTTTTAAACAGGATCTCACAACATTACCCATTTATGCGTGGCTGCTTAGATAAGCACAGATGATTTTTTTTTTTTAGGCCACATACTGATCAGTTACATTCCAACTTCCACTTTTGCAAGCTGTGCATTTTCCCCAAACGACTGGGCATATCCAAGAAATATTCTCTGATTTATTTATTTGCGCTGACAGGAAATCTCTAAGCATTCACATCTCACTTTCACAAGAGTCCACACATTACTTTGCCAGCTGTGAAAAGTATAGACTGAGCAATCTGAGGATGAGTGTTGGCTCGGGCAAAAAAAAAAAGGAGCAAAGGTCACTCTCCTTGAGTGCCGTGCACAAAAATAATCATTGCGTAATATTCTACGTCAATTTGCTCTGAGCATGCAGTGACGTGGGTGGGTTTTACATGGGAGTGAGTTGAAAGCTGGGTTACGGAGGGGTACCGGGTGCAGAGGGGTACTGGGTACAGAGGGGTGCCAGGTACAGAGGGGTGCCAGGTACCGAGAGGTACCAGGGGTGCCAGGTACCGAGGGGAATCGCGGTTGCTGGATATCGAGGGGAACCGCGGGTGCTGGATATCGAGGGGTGCTGGGGATTGCGGGTACCGAGGGGTGCCAGGTGTAACGGGAAACGAGGGGTGCTGGCTGCCGGGTACCGAGGGGTGCTGGTTACCAGGGATGCCGGGTACTGAGGGGTGCCGGGTACAGAGGGGCGCTGGGTACCAAGAGGTACCAGGGGTGCCAGGTACCAAGGGGTACCGCGGGTGCTGGATATCGAGGGGTGCTGGGGATCCCGGGTACCGAGGGGTGCCAGGGGTAACGGGTAACGAGGGGTGCTGGTTACTGGGGATGCTGGGTACTGAGGGGTGCCAGAGGTGCTGGGTAATGAGGGGTACTGGGGCTCCCGGGTGCCGGAGGTGCCGGCCAAGCTGTGGTATTTGAGTTGGGACAAAAAATGGCTTGAATGTACAAATCGTCCTAATCCTAAAAGCAAAATGAAATCAACGGAGCACTGACTTCACTTTCAAGTTGTGCTACCTTCCTGCTTCACCTGAATGCAGCACCTTTTCTATTATGCACTCTTTATCGGTGGTTCTCAACCTGCCGTCGGGTCACAAAGTATGGCGGGAGTGCATGTTGACAACACCGAGATCACGAAGGCCGCCGGTCTCTGTTTGGCACCCAACCTTCAACTACTATCTGAGTTTTTTTTTTTTCTTTTACAAGAATATCATTTAGGAGGGTTAAGATGTGCTGCAGATCAAATTGTTGATAAATGTTATCTCAAAATACTGCTTTCGGGAGGCTGCCAAGTGATGTGCCAATGTGTGGGTGGACTCCTGAGGTATTTCACTTGTATTACTGGTGACCTTTTCATCCTTTTGCTTACTCTCCCATCTCTTCAAAGTTACTTCTTCCCCTCTCTCAATTGCCCTTTGCCTGCCCTCTTATCCTTGAGCTCTCGTGTGGGCTGAGATTATAAACTACTTTGGGGAAGTGAAAGGACAGTGGAGCCTTTCTTCAGGTAGTTGAATAAATTGACCTTGGGATTTGCTTTCCACAGTATTTTTTTTTTTTGGGGGGGGGGGGGGGGAATGTAGGCTACATGAATTGCTGGCTATTCAAAATAATGAATAAGGAAGTGTTTTTTATGTTGATTCTGGCTAAAGGGAATGGTGTGAAAAGGGGGGAGACATTTTACAACCTAGAATATTCTCTTCCCAATAAAGAGAGTATTTTGCTGATCGATTGCATTCCACAAATTTGTGCCATAAAGTGGGAAAATAACAGTCCAATTGGCTCTTTTGTGGTCAGTTGTTGCCTTTTTATATGGCGTCTAATGTATGTGTGCGATTCACATAAAAATACCTCAGTGTTGTTGAAATGAGATTTCGTCTTGTAAAGCCATGAAAAATAATTTCTTCGCTATTTACAGTTATTGAGGAGCACTGACCATCCCCCTACCCCCGAGTTCTGAGACAGAAGGGCAGATATGTATATTGAATCCCCCTTGTGGAGCCCTGATTTAAACTGACCTCGGTAGTAAAAGGTTGTGTTGTAACCTGAGATGGTGTTAATCCTTTAAGCTGACTTGAATTAAACAAGCAAACAGTACTAGGCCGAGCTGCGGGGATTTAACAGATGGAAAAAACGCTGCAGCTCTGACATCACACCCTTCAAAGTTAGCTTTAAAAGGGTGCACATTACCAACAATCCATCATTATCATTAATGTGAAAAAAACCCAATCAACTTGTACGGGGTAAAACATGAGACACTGGGGTTATAGTTTACTCTCAAACTAGATGAAAACAGGAATGTATTTGTTATTTTCTCCCTCCAAGAATCGATCCGGTGTTGTTGTGCTCGAAGCCTTAGTAGTTTGATTCACTTTGCATCCATAAACGCTTCTTATGTCTGACTTTGTGCATCGCAAGTTGTTTACAAGTCACTAATTTCTCTCTTTTTTCCCTTCTCCTTTGCTTCCTCGGATCACTTGGCGACCTCTGCTCACATCTCCTCCGATAGGTGAGTCATCTGAGTTCTTTTACTATACCAGTTAATCAGCCCTCAAGGGACATCTGTGTTACAAGGGTGGAAAACCCAAGGTGAACCTGACTTTTGGAAATAATAGAAACCCATCATTTATATGGCTGTTGCTAAAGGCTGTTTAGCCCCCTTTACTAGGGGATCTTAAAAATGGTGATTGAAGACGATGTCAGCTGTCTGTCTGTCTGTCTCACTCTCGGCTCCAAAGCCAAATGTCTTCATAAAGGTGTTTGGGAAACTCACATTTCCATTAACTTTGTTGTAAGATAATGTTGAATTTAATGTTTTTGTGTAAACTTTATTCTCATGGAGGGAAGGCAACCTTAGGCAACCTGTTGGCAATAAGTGTGCAAGCAAGTTTTTTGGGGGGAAATGTGGAAGTTCCTTCTCACCTGCATGCCAAATCACCTCTTCCACCACCATTGGTTCTAAACAGTAGTAGTACTTCCCACATTCTGCAGAGACCCGGTCTCTGATTGGCTAATACTAATGATTTGTTATACTTTTTGCTGATGGAACAGGATTGGAGGAAGGTTCAGGTTAAAGATTTCCTCAGAGGTAGATATTTTCATAACGGCAGCGTTTTTCTTTAGTGCCCCATTGGCAGTACCCCAATTATATTTCAATGTTGCTGTGGTTGATATGGCATGCTGATTAAGAAGAACATAGAAAAGTGGTACTTCATATCAAAAAAGGTTGCAACCCTCGCTCCAACGCCAGCATCAGGACAGATTTAGCACTTGTATAGAAAAATGGAGGTTAGATTTCTATGAGATTACCCTAAAGACTGATTAGAAATTAGCCTACTTTTATTACTGGAAGGCTTTTAATGCCCGGTACACACACATTTTCCGTCAGCTTCTCGCTGTGAGCGATGGGGTCCTGAACACCGATGCAACTGTGTTGCAGGAGTTTAAACGCTTTTGGTTATTTGACATTAGAGATTTGGGCTGTTTTATTTGTGCACTCCCTCAGTTCAACAGAGGCGTTTAAAGTCGGTGAACTCACAAGAACGGAGCAATATTCCACTTTGTTGGTAAGAGCTGGTTGACTGAAAGTGAATCAGCAGTTGTTTTGATTATCAATTCATGATAGTAAGTAATATGAAGTACAAAATACTAAAACTCCCCTGGTTTTGGTTCCACAAATTGTAATATTTGCTGGTTTTCTCAGTTCGTGTATTTCTATTGTGATAGATGGAACTTGACCGTTGCTTATTGAATCACAATTATCGTAAATACTTTTCTCTTTTATAGAATAACAAACCCGCTTGTAGCAACTAAATCACGAGCATTTTCTTCATTTCACACCCGGCTGGAAATCCGGTCTGTGGTGTCGACGCCTCCCCCGGTTATAAAAACCGCTTCCTTCGCTGAGAAGGAATGTTGCCGCGGCCGATAGTCCTGGCAACAAATCTCTGTTTCTTATACAACCATATTAGACGACATAAATAAGCAGTGTATGCTGTGAACGTAATTTCCAGGGGACATGAATATGGGCTCCGGGCCAGCGTTCGGCGGTGACGCTGGGGTAAATAAGGCTGGAATGAAGCTGTCAGCATGTCTGTCATGGCTGGCTACGTTGTAAACATGACATCCAGCAGAGGATATAGGATGTGACTGTAATGACTTTCTTGTGATAATGTTTCAGATAATAAAGTGTCGTTACAGGACGCACATACACGGGCCCCCTCAAACAGTTGCAGCCTCACCTTCCGAGGACCTCATAAATTTTTACAAGCTTCCCCCAGTTTTGTTTTCATCTTAAATTTCCAAATCTGGTTGTGATTAAGCTGCTCAGCGAGCACCTCTGGACGCCGTCCAAGGCCCCTCGCCGCACGGGTCCCTCCTCCTAAACGCTCCCGTCTGCTGCCGGCCGTCCGCCACTGTGCGTTTACTCAAAAGAGAAGGGGGCCCCCGTCAGCCGGCTCAAACTTGTCGTCCCGGGGTCCGGGTCTTCTCCGCGGGGAGTATCGCATGTCGGCCTCCCGCTCCACGAGGTGATCCGTGATGGACCTTTTTTTTTTCAGCTCGGGATTCATCATGGTCTACTCACAGCTTTGGTTGCATGTGGTCCTCGCAGGGCCACATGGAGGCTATTTTAAAGGCAGCTTCCCGTCAGGGGCACTCCCCGCCGTAGTAGTTGGAAGAATGAAAAAATAAACATTTTAAAGGGCCATGCTGGAGTTTTAAAGAGAGAGAAACAAGTGTTATGATTACACTTAAAGGGCCAGCTCGCCAGAAATTCCACAATCCGACACCCTGCAATGTATTGCTTTCATTTTCTTTCAGGTTATGAGATTTCTTCCTCCGTCTTCATACAATTGAGGTAAATGGAATTTCATTTGCAGCTCTAGAGGAGCCACGATTAAAGACGTCGCCTCTGGTTCACAGTAGCGCGGTGCGGCCGCAGCAGACAAACCAGCGGTGGCGAAGACGCTGGATAGGTGGCGCTGATTAGAAGTAATGAGCTGCAGGCTCGCCGAACACAGTTCACCGCTGAGAACCGTCGGCCTCCAAGACAAACAAATATTAACGTAGCTCCCGCTCTTCACAGAAACGTGGACAAAAAATGCGAATGTACCATCTCATTTCATTAAGTGGCTTAATTGCCTGTTTCTAGTTCTGCACCCGTTGGAATAATGAGCCCCAACATTTTGTTATTGATTATTATCGTTTAATCACGATGTGAAACGTGATTTTCGGATAGTAACGCGGCTCACGGAGGCCCTCCAACTGCTCAGAGACATGATGTGTGTCATTAACAGACTATTTTAAATCATAAATTCATCAGAATCAGCCTTAATTGCCAAGTATGTGTACACATACGAGGAATTAGAGAACGTCACATGTTCTCACTAAAAATAACATGCAGCAAATATGTTGTGTAACGGATTTGCTCGCCTGATTGATGCCATTGCTTATGTGTGAGTGGATGAACTCGCCGTTACTACAATAATCTTCCCTCAACACGTCGGCTCTTTGATTATATCAACAACTTCAGGAAACCCGACGGGCAGCTGAATCCACGAGGAGTGGGATTGTGGGTAACCTGATAGTTTTGCTAGTGGACTGCTTATAGTTCAGCGCCATTCATCTCCAAACGGACGCCATCGGACCGATAGGTCCCGTGTGGTCGCCCTATGTTAAGTTTCGCCGCTATGATAGCCTACGTGTGTTTAGTTCTCAATGAAAATGACAATCGTGTGCTTTGAAGGGAGGGGGGAGAGATGCATGACAAGTAAAAGGGGGGAGGTGTTCTTTTGGTTTGAGAATTCTCCTTTCCCTCCATCTCCTGACTACCAAATTGCATTCATAATGTAATTACTAAGGGCACAAAAAATATTTCTTTCATACGATAAATAGCCAACCTTCTGCACACAAGCAAGTTGACAAATGCAGGTCCAAATGAATAGTGATCACGAGCCCCCGGCTTCGCTGCACCCCGAGGCTGAACTGACAGGCTGCTTTCAGGACTGTATCACCTTCACATCATCGTCTGCATCGTCTCTGGGTTGGGGGGGGTGCTGACAGGATAATTGCAGTGAGGCTAGAGCTGAGAGAATGTGTGGGGAAAAAGCTAAGAGAAGAATGAAAAACACGTCACTACATAAAAAACGTGGCATTTATTTCCTTTTGATGTTTTCGGGAACGATGGCTGACGGATCTATTGAAGAGTCAAAGTGTCGATGTGGGAGTCTTCGAAATGATAAGGAAGTCTAATATGCACAATGCTGCTGTATCATATCTAACAATTAAGAACGTTCCAAAATGTGATTTGGATTAGGGCTGCAGCGATTGATTATTTTAGTAATAAAGTATTCTACACCCCATTAAAAAAAACAAAGGATAATTGGTCGTTTTTTTTTTTTTTGTTGAAAAATCAACATTTCTAATTCTTAAATCGGGTACGATAATAATATCTGTCAAAACGAAACCTGCTTATTTGCATTTTAAGTGCCGTATTACATTCTGGGTTTGTGTTCAAATCAATCAATAAATGAAATGAATAAATAACTTAACTTTGTCAGTTATAGTAGTCATTTGCATAAAACCCACACATTTTCACATCATTAGGACATGAACGTCTGAATTTAATTGAAATATTACAATTTAATTAAATTAAGTCAAATCATGTCAGCACTTATAATGAAATTCGACAATCCACACAAATGGAGAAATGCAGGAAAGTTTTTAATGAATGGAAGCCAATGAAAAAAACAAAATAATCAACAAGCAGTCATGTAAAGAATATGCATGTTTTACCACAGAGTCAATGGATTCTCACCCCATTGTTTTCCTTTGGAACTTAATTGTATCAAATAAAAAGTGCACAATGAATGCACTTCCATTCACCTCCACTGTTTTAGACATTTCCAAGCCTGTTGTTGCATTTTCCTCACCCTGTAAAATCACATTATCGTATATTTCTACCATTTTACAATGAAAGCTTAATGCTTCATGTGTCGGCCTTTTATATTAACGGGGAACGGGCTGCTGAACATCGCATTGTATTGATTGGCTGCAGTACTTTGGTATAAAGTCAAACCTCAGACACACCGAAGCACACCATTCTCCAAAATGTATGTTTCAATATAAATGTGAACATCTCCGAACATCCTTGTATCTCACTTCGTTATTCTTGCTCTACTTAACCCTAAATCCTAAATCCTGGTTCTGTACGCTTTTATCCTCTACAGCCTGTACTCAAGTTCCCTTTTCATTTGATGGTGAAAGGCAGGATTGGTTTTGGGGGCGACACCGCTGGGCACAGCATAGAAGTCAGAGATGGCGTCTTCTTTTTTTTTTCTCTTCTAAATGTGGAGAACCTGAGGGGTTCAGGTAGGGGGTCCGCAGTCCCGCCTCCCGACTGTGCAGAAGCGCTGAGTCTTATCAGGCGCCGTCACAGCGGCGATCCAGCCCCGCCTGAAAGAGAGCGATGAGAATGTTTGCTCCTCATCCCCACATACCCACGCTGAGCTCTCAACGGCATGCCCTGCTATTTCTTACACCCTCGCCCCGTCGGACAGCTGTGAAGGATTGCGTCGCCTATTCGTGGCACATGGCATTCCCTTCCATCTGTTGCCCGCGTGCCGAATCTAACATCCCCCCCCCCATTTCCACCGCCCACCAAGTTGCCTGCCCCACCCCTTCACAGCCCCGGTTTGCTAATGACTCCCCTAACCCGAAGACACTTCCAAGTCACTCCCACAGGGCTGGCACACCCATCGCCCAGCTGTCAGTCAAATACATAAACATGGCTAAATGTTGTCGACGTTCCAAATTTTTTTTTCTCAAAATGACCACACTCGTGCTGCCCCCCTCTAAAAACGGGAACATGGGCTACTGCCCTCAAAATTGTCCTCTAAGCAGCCACAATTACAACCTTTAGAGGATGGCTGAGCCTGCCAACATGAGGGAGGAGGAGAGCTTTGCTTTTTCTGTTTTTTTTTCCTGTACAGAAAGGGGGTCAGAGGAAATGTGGGTGAGTCGAGGATTTGACTGGTTTCGTGAGCGACTTTCATCTGAAGTTTAAGAAACGTGTCTTATTTGCGGAGACCAAACAAATGTATGAACACAAAGTACAAAATGTATGTTTTATTAATGGGATACAGAGCTTGTCATCGCTCTTTGAATTACATTTTTTCTATTATAAAAGCCTCAAGATTTCGAAAAAAAATAGCTAACATTGCCCCCCCCACACAGACACACACACAGACACACACAGATGGTGCAAATGTAGTGTCAAATTACGTATTGTTAACAAGCACGTTGAGCCCAGTGCTTTTGTCACACGTGCTTCAGAGTTCATTATTTTAGCATCGTTTTAATCCCCCCGACTCTTGTAATGTGCTGAAACTACTTGGAGCCAACATTTCAGCGCTGCAGAGTCGGAACAGGCTCGTTCTCTGCGGGCTGTTTTTTAAAAATGTGAGACTCACAGAAGGATGTTTACGCCTCAGACGAGTCAAAGTCAAAGTCGTTTCCAACGTCTTCCTGCTGTTTGTCATCACAGTGATGGATAGTGTTCATAGTTTCTCCACCTAACAACACTCCAAAGGCTAATCACAACAAACAGCTCCTTTCCAACACGTGTTCCAAGCTATAAAAACATTTAATATTCACAGCATTTGATATCAATTTTAACACGAATGTTCCCTATCGGCTGCATAATTATGAAATATGGAAGATATGTGAATATTTTGTTGTAATATCTCCCTGCACGGAGCACAACGGGGGTCCGCTCACTTGAATGAAAACACAGAAGAGAATCTGTGTTTAATTTGAATGCGCTATACGATCAGACATGACGAGTTTGTGTTCAGAATAACGCAAACGTAAGGTATGGCGCCGGTAGCACTTTCAGTTGGGCATTGTTTTAAAATGTGAGCTCCTTTGCTAGGTTTTCTACTGATGTACGATTGAAATCAACTCTGTCAGACACGTCCACTTTACAGCTGGGATGGATGCGTGCAGCGACAATGGCGCCCCCCCAAGGCTGAGGAGAAAGAGGCGCGATAGTACAATGTTGACTCGAGAGAGAGCTGACCAGAGCGGAGAGCACGGCTGGGGAGATGCAGCTCAGCACACACAACCCGCCAGTTTCCTCCAAGCGTGGGTGGAGACTAATTGCACGGAGGCTAATATCGGGCTAATGGAAGACAGCTGCCAGGGGGCCTGACAGACACAAAGCTAGTACGTGGAAGCTGCTCGGTCTGAGATACAACAAACATTAAACGAGTACATCTGGGCCTCTGCTCTTGTTCTAACGCTATTATGTGACAAAGTGCCAATTACGGACAAAAAAGTAGTACAAGTAGCCGAGGAAATCCACCCACCCCTAACTGCTTCTATTGTTACTTGAATTATTGTATCTGTAATTAGAATACTTAAATACTTGTTTCACAGCATCGTGGCAAACAGAAGTAAGACCGTCTTTAGCTTCGGTTCGTTTGAAAAGTTCTATGACTCATCCGGTACTTTGGTGGCATTAACGGTAAATGATAATCCAAACAAACCAGACTTTTGGGCGAGTAGCTCGCCAAATTGTTCATATAAACACACAAATGTAAAACCTCAATGTTTATGGATGGCAGCAGCTAATGGAGCAATATGGGGAGATAAGAAGAAATGTGTGTGTTTGGATGGAAGTGAGCGAAAATGTCGTTTCCATTTCCAAAAACGGAGCCAATTTTCAGCCGGCTCTGTTTCACTGTTCATCAGGATATACTGTTAGTCAAAGTGTTCCTTTCATCTCCTTCGCCCTCCGCCTAGTCTAACAGGTAAACGGTGTGTGTGTGTGTGTGTGTGTGTGTGTGTGTTTGGTCCTTTGTAGCTTTGGATCAAGCTAAACTCTTCGCCCACCCAAGAACCCATAGGCAAGCCTCTTGGATTAGAGGCGAAATGCCTTCAAAAACCAAAGCAGGTCTAGTTGCCTAAGATAAACTGTTCAGGCGTCACTATGACCTGGATGACTGAGAACCTTCACATCAATAGAGCAGGGTCTGCATTCATGACAGTATCGAAAATCATCCCATCAGGGGGTTTTAAATCCGGAGGTATACCCTAAAACCGTAATACTGCCAAAGAAGCGATCGATACTCCTACTTCCATTTCACTGGGACTGTGACAATCTGATGGATTCCATGGATAGTTTGGCCATTTAGTTGAGTTTTTTTCTATTTCAAAGTAAATATTTTTCCTTTTCACAACTTGACATCAGAGCAAAATACTAAGAAGCCTCATTTTCATGACTTGGCAATGGTATAACCCCCCTTGTTTGTAGTTTTGTGCTGTTCTTGCACAACCCAGACTCCTCAGTCTGCCTGCCTTCTTGTGGATGTGATCTACCTGCCTGGTACCGAAGAGTAATCCAAGTCTCCTCCTCCGAGTGCTTATTATTCATCAGAGCTCCCTGAACTCTTCACCTTCCACTTACTGGATTTCTACATTCTGTTCCACAGGTTCTCTGGAAAAACAGAAACGCGGAGAACTTTCAGCCAAATACCTTGATGGTGCGAGCGCTATAATGAGCCAATAAGCTTGCTGTGTTTACTGATGAGTGTGTGCCGTGAGGCTGGCAGGAGCCACGCCATATGGTGCAAGCTATCAGCAAACGCTCGGAAATCAATGTGTTTGGGAAGCTGCTCGGCAGCCATCTTGTGCCAGCACCTGTGGTGGGCGGGGGGGGGGGGGGGGGGGGGGTTGAGGGAAAGTCGGAGGAGCCAGTTCCTCCCACATTCATCATAGCCCGATGTCTGCATCTAATCAGATCTCCGCTGAGAGCCCCACCCAAACCTGATTAAAGGCCGGACTCTTGGCGCTTTACTAGCTTTCTGCGCCACTTAACTAGCCTTTCACCACCTGCCCCTGTAAATGTATCTGCTGCTATAATGTTTATTTATGTGTTTATTGGCTGTGAGCCATTAAGGAAGCTCTACATCTCTCTCTCTCCCGCTCGCTCGCTCACTCAACCTCTGCACCACCCGACAATTTCCATCCCATAAACGGACATGGCATGTGGATGGAGAGGTGGTGGGGGAGGCTGTTGGATAGCTGTTGTCGGGGGATGCTTTTCGTTCCTTTTTTTTTGACCGGGTTTACTCTACTTTTTTCTCTCGAGCTGTTCCTTTCTCTCCACTTCCGAATGAGATGTATACATAGCTACAGGTTAAATATTTATAGGATTCCACTGAACCATACGGAGGGGTTTTAAAGCATCTTAAAGACAGCACCACAGGCTGCGGTTACACTTGTCTTTTCAATGCGAGAAATAAACTGGAATATACCTCAGTGGCGTCATATTTGTGCCCTGAGTGTGCTGAGAAATGAAGCCAATGCCGAAGTGGCAAAACCTGTAGGACCACAAATGCTGACTTAAAATGGCTCAAAATACAAAAAAATACAAAAAAATGATTTGCTGTATATAGTTGATCAAAGCAGCGGCTGTGTAATGGTGAATAAATGCATTTTGTGTTCCGTACATTTTTCAAAATAAAAGTCTCACATTACTTACCTTCCTCGTGGTAATAGCAGACTTGATTAGAGAAAAGCTCCTAACAAAGATCTGCACATTTTTGTTCCCATTATTATGTAATTGTAATGCTTTTATTTTAAAAGCAGCAAAAAAAAAATCTGGTTAAGGTTTCATCAGCAGTGACTTAACAGGACTCCGACAGCAGGTCTCGGCTGTGCACCAGCCCCGGCTCTGCTCCTCTGAATGTTGGTGAACACGGCTGCAGGTCTATTGAATAATTAAAAGGAAGCCAACTTTATTTTTCCATTCACATATTTTGGCCCACTTTGTGACTGACTGTCAGCTGGCTTTGGGCATTTCAGCATCAGCACTTGACAGTCTGGAGAGCACAGTTGGTTCCCTGCGTGAGTTGGATTTCACAGGAATGTATGTGGGTCTATTAATTAGCTGTCAAGAGACGGCCAATGGCGAGACATTTCCGGCTTATTACAGATAATGCCACAGATTCGGTTCAGAATAATTATGATGATAATGTTCGGTCCAAGTCTGTGCCGCCAGAAGAACAGATGGCAGGTAATCAGCGCCCCGTACAGAGTAGTCATAGTAAGTCGAGCAAGGAGGCAAAGAGCCGGTTGTCCTCATGCTAGAATGGAATTTTTGTGCCACTGTATCGCTCCATCTGGAAATGTCTTTGAAGGGCAGAAATTAATGATCTCTCTTTATTGTTTAAAAGGCTTTAAGTCTGGCTCTCTTGCAAGAAGAAACTGTCTTCCAGGTGTCTTGATATTTGCTCTGTTAAATATTTGAATACCCAGATTGAGGCGACAACAAAGCCGGTTTGTTTGCTCCATCGGTGCACGTCTGGATGCTGAGATCTGTGGCAGTTCTGTTGTGACTCCGTGACTCCACTCGCACAAGGCTGCGGTTTTGCACGAGGAAATTTGAGAGTAAGACGGCCTTGAGATTGCAGTGGTCCTGGTCAGGGTTATGGAGGGAATGATGAGCGTAGTCATTAGTCTTCAGGACTCTGATTCAAAGAGCAGCTGAAAGCTTCTTTATACTCAATGTTTGAGTTATTTGATGACCCTCTCACTTGACTGAGTCATTCCGTTTTTGAACTAAAGAGTGTGCAGTGCAAATGCAAATGCAAAAAAAAAAATGCATTTAGCCTACAGTTAGAATGGGTTTGGCATTCGATTCCTCATTTGGTGTTTTGATGATTTTTACATCTAAAACGTCGCTCCAAAATCTCACGTAGATGCCGAATCGGGTTGAGATCTGGTGAAAGTGACAATTGCACCACTTTCATTAATGTTCTCAACTTATTTATTATTCATGGTTTTGTTTCATTCCTCACCGTCCATCTCTGCATCCTAGAAAGAACATTAAGAATCGCAAAATCTATATGGAAATGTTCTGTTTTGCAGCACATAGAGCTGAAAAACTCCCATTTATGTCGAAGGTCCTTGCTTTCGGGAGTCTTTACAATTATTGATCTTGACAGTTGGGGGGGGGGGGGGGGGGAGGTTGCTGGATGCCAGTAGTGATAGCCGATCCCGAGGGCAGCTCATGTCTCAGACTGCACACCTGAACTCCTGCGGAGGTGTTTTGTGTACAAAGGTGGGAAAAGTTATCTCAAACTGGAAAAGTGCTTTAAGATACAGAACCTGTCAAAGATTAGAATTCACTTTGGAGTGAGGAGAAAAGACTCAGATGGGAGATTTAAATCCTTTGTGTAGGAAATGTTCAGGACAATGTGAAATGA
The DNA here is from genome assembly GCA_029853015.1 of Chelidonichthys spinosus. Taxonomy (NCBI): domain Eukaryota; kingdom Metazoa; phylum Chordata; class Actinopteri; order Perciformes; family Triglidae; genus Chelidonichthys; species Chelidonichthys spinosus. The sequence continues at coordinate 19,612,312 of CM056835.1, forward strand.
TGCTTAAGACGGGGTTTCTGTAATGATGATGATGATGTTTGCACACGTCTCACAATTCTCCAATCAGTCACTAGAAGCACCTACTGTCTGCTTTATGTCTGCATTCTCATTATATATATATATAACATTATTATACGTCCATTTTTTATGATTTTTTTCCAAAAAAGAGGATATCCTGACACCATTTTTATTGCGTTTTAGAATCATTTCTTCCATTAAGTGGAACTTAAGATTTTGAAGAGAGGCATGTTGTCATGACTCACTGCTCAGTCACAAGCCATCACCCTCAGCTGGTGGTTACAGCTCGCTTGTCCTCCAGCGTTTCCTTGACAGAAGAAAAAAAAAGGGAAGAATAATTTTTTGCTCGAGTTTGGACAAATGCTGTCAGACGGAGGATTGAATGCGGATCCTTCACCGCACAACAATGCAGTACGACTGAAACACATTTTCACCGTTGGACTTCATCTCTGCAAAATGAAATATAAGGCAGCGCCATCGTCGACACTAGCCCCGTTAAAGTGGAGGTTTCCAGAGTATGTAAGCTTCCGTACCGCTACGAGTGAAACAGGATAAACAGGCTGGACGTGTTCGCCTTAATCCATCACCGACTCATTCATACCAACCTACAGGTCCTTTAGAACACCAACTGGCACTCATTGTGTCAAAGTGTTTGTGCACGTCCGTGCACGGCCTGTTGTGAAGCTGCGGGGATTCGATGGAAGCTTTCCATCAGTCGTATGCGGTTAAGATGAAGAATCATCAACGCTCATCTAAGTGCTTGTTTACTCACCGTTGAGTGTCTTCTTAATGTGAATAACGCATGCGAAGAGCAGACAATATCAACCCGACGTATAAAGAACTGCTGAATATTATGCGTGTTTGACCTAAGTGGTTTTTGAAAGCAGGATCTTTGGTAGAAGGCGAGATGTGGCTGGCGGGTTAAAGTGAAGGTTTCTTTTAGAAAAGTAATCTCGGGGACCGCGGTGTGAAGGATCGATTCGTAAACCAGCTGGTCTGAATAACGTCATCCATTCATGGCTGCAGAATCTTTAAAAAATCCTCACTTAAACAAAACAGCATTCATTTAACTGCCAATCGTCTGCTTTCCATCCTCAAAGAACAGCCGGATTATTTGACTCCACTCTGTTTTCTGCGGTTTCTGTTCGGCGGTCATCTACAGTACATGTCAGTGAGACTGCTCTCACACTGCAACTAACGAAGACAAGCAGATGATTAGACTGCTTCCTTTTTTTACGCCGCTTGGCTCCGAGAACAAAGCGAGCTGGAACCTTAGCTGGGCTGCTAGTGTGCGGTGGCTGGGGGCCGACGGAGCCCGTGATTAACACTGGAAACGACTCCGGAGCCCAGAGGACGGCTAAAACAAAATGAGCTGACAATACTCATTTTCACTGCGCCCCCCCCCCAATTTAGATTGTTATGCTTTCAGGAATGGTCTTCCCCTACCATTCCCCTAATTAAACCTAATGAGAGAAAAGTGTAAGAACTCAGGAAAAGAGCTGCTTCTGGGTTATTATTTCTTTCAGGTACAGGTGAATGCTTTGTTATCTGAAGCACTTCTGTGCTGAGACAAATTGGCCAGATGCGTTTGGATCCACTTAAGGCTTCTTAACTTGTTTGTGTACATGCAGCTATTGAGGGAATGCAAATATCTCACACTTTGATAATATCCACTGCAGCTCCAACGACGCTTACATTTCCCTCCGCCTGGTGAGGGAACAAAATGAAAGGCACTCAAAGTCCATGGCTAATAGGATCAAAATGGCGCTGCAGACTACACGTGGATAATTGAGTTTGAGCATTCAGTCAGAATGTGCTCACATTGAGATGACGGGGATTTTCAAATCCTATCCATCGATCGCCGGCCCCAAGAGAGGAATTGTAAACGCTCGTCGCTATAGGCCTCCAATGAACATATTCTGCTGGCACCCTCTGCAAAAATAGATGTGCACCTTTTGTTCCCGTCTCATTATTATTATTTTTGTTTCCTGTCAACCGAGAACATGCTGTTCTACAGCTCCAGCTCACTGCTGTTTTTGGGTTACATTAGCCAGCTCAGTGTTTCTGCGATTCCCTTTTATGTGCGACGTTGTTATTCACACAGGCTCGCTCCACTTCTCCATCCTCATCCAGCCCACCCCCCTCCCTTCGTACAGAAGGAAGCCTCGTAACATGTGTCGTGGAGTAAGGTTACACTTTAAGGCCTCCATTCCAGATAACTCTCTTAAGTGCTTATTGAACTCTGCTTCAGGATGGCTGTAGAAAGAAGGGCCACGTTCGCCTACACGTTAACGTCGACCCAGTATATATATCCTCCCGGTGTCCAGTTTAACTTCATTGACTTCATTGACTTTTTTTTTTCCCTCCAAGACTGGCCTGCTTTTGTCTAGACAGCTGTGCACTGCTGGCGTCTTTGTGCTCTCATCCCGTCCACGCGGAGAATGGGAGAGACCCCATATGCTACCAGCTGCTAGACACATTTGCTCTTACCGTTGGTAACTTAACCCAGCATCTCTGCTGCTGCCATAAGTGAGTTAAAGGGCCATCCGAGCTATCGCTCTATAGGTTATATCATGCTCTAAAATGCTTCCTGCCATTTGGAGGTATATGCAACATGTGTAATGGTAACATTAGGTCGGGGATCACTGTAAATTAGTTTTACATTGATTCATCTGCTGTCTTGACCGCTGCGTTCGCTGCGCGCCCAAAGGGAGGTTTAGCCTCGAGGCATTTACTATATTGTTTGCCTAAGTAACCAGGCTCCATATATGGAGGCCTGTTTGTAACACAGAGGGCCAGCTGCATCAACCACACTTTTTTTTTTTTTAAGAGGCTGCTTTATTGTCGAAGACATCCCTCTAATTTATGTCCCCCGCTCGGGCCCCTTAAGGAGCATATGAACCTGAGACACATGGGATGGATAGGGTGTTCAATGCCCCCCCTGAGTGGATTTACGACCCTCCTCGCTCATGGCTGCAGGGAAGAGCACATTATTCTGGCCCAGGTCAAGGACGGGTCGCAACCAACACAGGAGTATGACCAGAGCTAATCAGATATACACCCTATATAAACATTTGCCCTTCCTAATGTATGAATAGTGTAATTTGTTTTTTACAGATCATTTCTCAGAAATTACCTAATGGATATGACGTGATCATATCTGAGAAGAAAATAAGCAAAAACCACAAAACACGTTGTGGTGCGTAGGATTAGATATTAATATCCTGGAATTGTAGCCCTGGAAAGATTCAAACCACATCCATTAATTTGTTTGTGTGACTCTTTCAGCTGGATCTGATGCTCCCAGAATAGAAACAAAGGCATGCATGAGGGTTAAGTTAGGTATTCTGATCACTCCCTGCAACATGGGGCTCCCCCCCCCTGCTGTTGCATGGCCTTTTAGTGATTAAAATAGGACTAATAATGTTTAACAATGGCAGACATTATGATCCCACCAGGGAGAATCGTTTATTAATAACCTAGCCGTCATGTGCTCATTTCAGCCAACAAGAGAAAGCTGATTTCTAATATCACAGGCCACGGGCCGACATTCAGAACGGAGTTATTGCCAGCCAGCTGTATAGATTTCTTTCTTTTTTTTTACTCGCTGCGTGTGTTGTCGGGTGCTGGCCCATAGCCGGAGATTAGTTGCTCCCGAAATACCAAACAGCAGACCAACATCTGTTAAGTATTGAAATATTTTTGGAGAGCTTTTTCCCTCCTCTTTACCAGCGGGACTTTAAAGTAGATCCATTAGATTCCAAGCCTCTGAGTGTTTGTATCCACCGTCTCATTGACCTAGAGGGAAACTACCCCCAATGCATTTTGGTCGAATTCGGCTTCATTGTCAAAGTGAGAGAACACTAAAGCACCAACGGGTCTGACTATTCCCTGGGTCACAGGGCTAAGTGGGTGTGAGGTGTCGTAACCCTTTCATCAGTGTACAAAAGCGACCCCAAACTGTCTAACCGGCCCCAGCAGAACACATGAACGCATATCTATTTGCATTTCAATCTCCTTCCCCGCAGCCCTTTGTGTTGTTGTTCGGAGCATGATTATGCACATTGTAATGATATCCATGTATATTCACAGCGCAGCACCGGCTGAAATGTGTAATCTACGAGTAGAAATGCGTTTGCTGTGCTCCTGTATCGTGGCCCCGGCAGCTCCCTTGTATGGAAACCAGCTGTGACCACTCTCGCCTTGATGAAAAGATTACGGACCCCCGGCCTTTGATGTACACACTTCCATACTGTAGTCGCCGTCTACTCACGCGGAACCCACCGTGCCCCAGCCGCGGTCGCCAGTAAAGTATAGCGACTCCCCCATCTGATTTCCAAGCAAAAGGGGTTCAGGGTACCGTCCGCTGAGATATTTCACATCTCCCTCCCCCTCCTCCACGTCTCTGCAGCTGTGCACACTTAGGGTCTTGAAAGATGTCGTTCACTCGTCCCCAACAGTCATGGTTTTTATATATCGTGCATGACGGGGCCCGAGGGGTCGAATCGCCTGAGAGAACTCGTAGTGTGAAGAGTTAAACAGATGAGACCATGGAAATGAAATATGTCTGCTCCACCGGACCTGTAGACACGGCGGGGGAGTCGGGTTGGGGGGCCGGGGTTAGCGTTGGGGGGGAGGTGGATGGGGTTGTCTTCATACAGCAATGCTTGCCGCCAATTTCCATGTGCTTTGCAGCGTTGTAGCCGTCTGTCGTGTAGTCAGCCGTGTGGAGGCGGCGTTCATCCCTGTCAGGCAGACATTCCCTCACACGTGTAACCACACAGCTTTTCTTTGGAGTCATTGTAACAATCCAGAGATAAAGGTTGTATTGATTTATTACAATGAGGGTCTTGTTTTTATATTTATGCACCAGAGAAATTGATCTGGGAACACAGAGATGTTGCTCCGAAGAACAGGTTCAGAAACACAAACCGCCTGTTAACAACCTGACAGGTGATCTAAATCTCTATAAGGTGAAACTGAATGTAAGCCCACACAAGGACATTTTAGGATATTATCTTTACCAAAAGAAATTTGTAAGTAGGTCAAGGTTGGGTTGAGTGCTGAAATTGTACCGACGGTCTTCTTATTCACAGTCAATAAGATTAGCTCACCGAAGGGTTTGTCTAACAATTGACACAGCCAATTAGGAGCGGAAACGTACTTGCTTTTTACTTTAACTCTGCAAATATCAGGGCAGACTAAGCATCCATCCTTCCGTGTGCAGCATTGCCCTTTAGACCTCTCCTGATAAACTATTCATGGGGCATAGAATTTCTCAAACCTTCTATTTGCCCACATGCAGACCCGACAGATAACGATGCGGTGAACATTGGCAAGGTGAAGAAAAGGAGAATGTATTGCACACAGAAAAAATAGATGGAAAAAGTCCCAGGGAAGGGAAGGGAAGGGTCTGGGTCCTGGTGTTTTTAGAAACACTTGGAAGGTTATTGGTTACTTCCTAACCTCCGTCTAGACGGAGTTAACAATCCTTGAGTGTCATCTGGAATATATGCGTTTGCCACACAGGATGTAATTGGGATTTTTAATATATTGCCGAATATATTTAAAGATTTGTCCACTTGCTTGAAAAAGAAAATGCTTTCGTAGTGACTCATCCCCCGATGAAGTGGATCACCAGTTTCCATCTGGAAATCTTTTAGGAAACTTTAATATTTTTAGCCATCCTACACAGGGGAGTCTGCCCATTGAATTATTCATGTTGAATATCTGTGCCTTACGCTGTATGTTATCTTAAACTGTTTAGTTAAGAAATAGATTTTAAGACCAAGTCCCTGCAATGAAAGTGTAATCTCCGTGTCGACTTCTGAGGAGAGTATTCTGTTAGAAGAGACTCCCCGAGGCACGCTTCCCCCCCTCTTGAAGGCGTTATGAAACAATAACAAATCAAGACACCCGAGAAGCGAAGAAGTAGTTCCCATGGCCGATAGCACTTGTCACACTTAACCTCGTCGTCCTGACAAATTTTCCTGACAGAGTGCCGTCGAACAGTATGTAAGAGCTTCCCATGCTCCGAAACTCGTCTCATTCACTTTTGTCTCGACGGCAAAGAATTAGGAGGCAGCCATGTACGAGCTCCCTATGAGCCCGGAGGATGGGAGGTTGTCTGGAGGTCAGCGTGGAGACCTGCAGAGCTGAAGGGCGCCAACGATCTCTGGGAAAAGAGATACAATAGAGGCCTTGGTCATTTCAGAGGCAAGACAATGGAGCCAATTGTAACCTCACCTTTGACCTATGGTCAATTTAGCAGCAACCATTTCAACCCACAAATGAATCACGTTGATAAGGTCTTCTTTCATGCGGTGGCCCGTAGGGGCAAATTCATGCGTTTGTTTAAGTTTGTGTACAATTCTGTGTTTTAAAACCACAATCTGGTGACTGGAATCTAGTCTCTTACCAAAGTTCTCAAAAAAATAAGGCATCTACGCTATTCTTGAATGTTACGGTGATACAACTTGTATCTTGTATGTATAAGTTATATCCAACATGTAGACTAAGACCTCCCTAATGATTCACAAGATAAATCTGAGATGATTAACACAAAACAAACAAAAAGAACAATCTTTCCTTTTTCTGTCAGTGACTTTTTTCCAAATGAAACATCCGTGCAAAGTTAGACAAAAATAACTACTCTGTGATCTTTCGGCAAACAGTCCCACAATGTACAAAGTACAGTGTGCTCAAAATTGGGTCACTACCTAACGAAGCCAATCCCAAACCTCGTTAATTGTTAACAGAACTCGGCTATATTCCTTTATCACATCACTGAACATGTACAGTCCACACTTCATGGTTGGCCAGCTTCTTACTGGGGTGGGATGGCAGTGGTCCCGGGGTTGGTCGCCTTCCACACTAGCGAAATTGGTTGTGTGACTGTGTGAACATGGGACTCTAAGCATGCTCTTTTAGGGCCGCTAGTAAACCAACGGGGACAGTGAGGCAGGCAGGTTGTTGGAGTAGGATGAGGTGCTTAAAATCCTGGCAATCCAAGGCGGTGGCATGACCGTTGAGAGAGCTGGACAGGCTCATTATTTCTGGCAGTTCAAGCTAGAGTGGATTCATTTGTGTTGGTCAGTACTTCCCTGTGTGAGGTCATGTCCGCCTCAGTGCTTGTGCAGGGTACATGAAGAGGTAAAACTCAGCCGAGACACGAGATTTCTTATGCGTGTGGAGGAGAACCAGGATGTGAACATGCTTCAAATCAGAGACCCTTTAAAGGAAGGATCAACTGAGGTCTTTTGGGCCATGGTCCCATATCAACATGGGGCATGTTGAAAACACACAAGCAGCCAATGTTACATATGTACAATGTCCAACTGCTACACCAGGGCAAAGTTGTGCCAGGGCTACAACTAGTGAAAATATTTTACCACAAAAAACCCCCACTATATATATATTTTTTCATCACTGAACCTCAAATTCATCATTTCTGGGGTGAACTGTGCTTGCCAGTGCTGCTGAGAATTTCGTTCCGTGCCTCTTAGTACAAATACATCATTGCTTTCATCCTTTATAGCATTGTGGAGCTAAGTGGCTGTTGGTTGGTTGTGAAATTTATCTCGCTTTAGCAGGTGGTGAAGGGAATCCACACAGGGATGGCAGAGGCTATACCAAATTTTTCACAGCCGCGTTTGAAATGGCAATCACATCTTGTTTTTCCGTTCCTCCTTTTGTGTTATCCTCGAGAGGGAAATAAACCCGTATGGTTGATTACTGTCTGTGTCGGCCGTGTTTACCCGCAGTCTGCCAGGCGCATGCTGTACATTGGACATACACGTGATCACGAGCCTGAATATTCCTGATTTCTCCCTGCTAGTAGATGAGTCCGCTCCCCTGATGGATGACCTATTCCTCAATACCCCTGCCGGATGTGGGATTAACTGATCCCCTGGCCCAGTGGAGCTCCTGTTAGCTGTCACCAACGATCATAACTCTGAACGTCTTTGCTAATTGGGCTTGCGGTGACCTTTCCATCAAGTGCTGAGTGTTGAAACGAAAGGACAACAAAGTAGAGGTTTGGCCCAAATGCAAGAATATGCAGTCAGCGTCCGGGCTCATGTTTTTAAGTACAATACAGTATGTTATACTTGTACTTTAGGTCCGGAATACTGATGGGTACATTTGTATTATTCTCTGAAGTTTGTCCCCCAAAAATTGGCACAGCAACATTCATTTCATTATCTTCCCCAACAAGATGTTATGATAATCACGGGGATGTAGAGACTACTGATGCATGCTGACGGGGCTTAGGTTAGCTAGTTTTGCTCATATAATCAAAGAAGCCAGCTCGACTGACAAAGTTCATCTAAAACTGGACGAAGCAACAGAGTTAATATGCACTCGGTCAGTTAAGCAGCAAAGATTTGCATGTCAGAGTTCACCAGATGAGCTGACTGTGTTTCTGCAAGCAATTCCAGTGGCGTGATTGGATTTCAGGGCAAAAGTTCACTGTTCCTAATTATCGTGTGACTGAGCCTTAAGCTGTACCTGTAACTGTAGCAGTAAAAGGTAGAAAAAGGAAATACTCTATTTGCTGTTTTACCCCCCAAAAATAATGACGAGACCTCCTAAACAACCTTTACCAACCTGTACGTTTGCATTCGTCAGTCCCTACAGGCAGGAAGCACTTACCATCAGCGTCTACATGCATGCCAGATGTTAATGTGTGCAAATATCAAAAGGTCTGTGGCATTTAAATCTGTAATATGGCTGCAGGGTTGTGTAATGCAGCCTTAGTGTAGACTGATAATAAATCACCTGCCTGTACTTGTAGATAGTAGAGGCCGTGTTATTTATCACACTTGGCCAATCACGAGATTCCTATTAACATGTTTGACCAGCGCCTGTCTGAGGATTAGCTCGCCCTCGAGGGGTTTTTACAAAATGATTTGGGCACCGGCCGAATACGAATCCACGTTTTCTTGTCAGTTGTAATATTTCAACATGCCGGGCGACGACAAGAGTTTATCACCGGCCATCAACATGTCAACTTGTCTGTGAGGATCCAGTTGATCCATCTCCTTTGACAAGGCAGTTCTGGATGGGTAAGTCATGATGCTGGGATTCGTTCGGACCACTCTCTGGAATTGATGCCGTTTGTCTACAGTTCACTTCTCCCTGGTTAATGGGTGATTAAGTTGGCACGGGAGGCCGCGTGACGGATGAGGCCCCATGACCGAATTGCCAACTACAGTGAGGGACTGCCTCCTGTTTTACAGAGATATTTCTGCATAAGTGATGTTACAGGCTGGAAATACTTGTTTTTTTAAAATGTTTTACAAATATAAAATTACAATCAATTCTCAGGTTTACAAACGCATTTTAGAGAAAAAAACCCATCATAATAGTTATTTAAATAGATACCATATGATGTCATTGTAATGGTGTATAGGAAAAGCTGATCGGTTTTGGTAATATTACACTACATTATGAACCGAAAGCTTTACCCGAACTTTTTCCACCTTTTTCTTCAGTTACATCAACTGAAGAAGAACTACTGGATTTATAGGCACGATCAACTTGCAAGTCAAATGTCCTGACCCCCTCTTGCTGCAGACACTTTAACTCCAAACTTGTCTAGGAAAAATGTTGTGCAACTGACTCCCCATCAACAAGTTATCACTATAATATACTGCTAATCAAGTTTATGATTATTTAGCCTTGCAATGGTATTGGATTTCCAGATACCGTCTTAACATTTCTGACTGTATATTTGAATTACGTCCCCTGAGCTAAGTAATTAAATTACAATCTTTGCATTATCCCCAAAACTACAAAAAGACACTTTTCGTGTCAAGAAGGTAAGCCCACCTTAAAGGCTAATGCAACATCTTGCTTTCTCTAGCCCAGACAGCCCCTCAAATGCGTTCCATACTCAGCCAGTATGTGCAGGTTTATATCTTAAGTATTAAAATCTGAACATCAGGGATAACTTTGATGATAAAAGGCAGATATTGAACCCTTGAACCCTGCTGCCTTGCACTGCATTCCTAATCTAATTCCCAAAAATCCACAGGGGGAGTGTTTCCCTCCAGAAGCGACCACACAAGGCTGAGTCAGCCAGCGAGACCAGCTCAACAATGTGTGTTTGTGTGTGTGTGTCTGCCGGCCGCCAGTGAACACTTCATACACACCGTAACACCCCCCCTGACTTTCAATGGAGATATTAGACAAAATCCATAGCCCACTTCAAAGTAACCATCACTTACCACAACATTTGCAACACCCGGTACATTCGGAGGATATGAAATGGTTTCGGTCCGTGCATTCCTCAGAGCAAAGACAACAGATGAGGCCGATAACCTCAGATCCAACCTGAATAAAGACAACGTTGCTTTGCATGGGAGCTTTTCGGCAGACCAGCACAGGTACAATAACCGTGGTATTTACATGGTATATACCTGTACATTTATGTGAAGTTTACGTGATGAACCTCATGTTTGCACGCTTTTTGTTCAGTGAAAAAGCAGCATTTTTACAAGAATAGTTTTATTTTTTATACTAAAGGTATTAGTTTCAAACTGAAATATTGCCATCCCATTAGTGGCGTAGCCCTTAGTCTGCTTCACCATTAAACTGAGCAGACATAATTTGTTATATTCATTATCCACAGAGGATAGCTCCCATTGATTTTAGTGACCCCGGGTGTTTTGTCTAGCATTGGACTAGATCCAACGCTAGTCGAACACTTTGGTTGATGACAAGGTACTAAAAAAAAGAAATCCATAATTTCCATAAAACTGAGGCAATTCATTGTTGCTCTTTTCTGTATTTCAACACTTCAATGGCCTTCGATTCCTTTCTTGAGGGCAAACTCATCCTGCTAATATTTTCATCTGTTGTGTTCCATCATCAATGCTTCCAGGAGATTTTTGTACCATTATAAATATGACTTCCTGCGTGAGCTGCCAGCGGAGTTTGAAGTCTTTTAAGTGTCCTAGCACACTGCAGGTGTTTTGTCCCATCCGACTTACCGGCTGACTAACTAGTTTGCTTTGAATCCGGTGTGAATTTGTATTAATGGGAGTATTCTCTTTGTGTCGGGTTGATCACACACTCAATATTTATGGTCACTGAACTGTTGAAAATCCTATAAAGCTTATTGAATCATTATTTTATGTAAATTTCTTATTTTAATGATCCCAGGCCAGCAAATAATGATAATTCCCTTTTTGCTAATCTGCGTCTGCACAGTTAGTCCCATCTTTATTATGGCAAAGTGTTATTATACTGGATTTATTTGTTTAATTTCACAACACTATGTAACTACTGTACGTGGTTATTTCTACGCTAGTTATCACGGGGGCGGTGATAAGGATCAAATAGCTCGGGACTGAATTATTCCTATACAAATATTGTTTAAGTAATTCCCTTATAGCATTTGATTTAGGGGTTTTTCATACATGACAACACGTGGAAAAACATGGCAAAGCTATGGTAGGGTTTAAAAAAAAGTCAATGACTCCCTTGATACTTTACCTCGCGGTAACCCGTCTGCTTTCCGCCTCAGAACTTGAGGCTGGTGCTGCCTGCACACTGAACTCATGATGGGGGGGAGGAAAAATAAATCTGTTTTAATAATCATCATGCGTATAGTGATCAATTTGACCCCGGACAGACGTGATCACTGTAATCAGTTTCCACTGAACTTCATTTGACCGTTATGATCAACAACCACAGTCTCTCTGCCTGATTAAGCATACGTCAACGTATCTAGAAAACTGAATGTGATTTACATAAAATGTAATTGGAAGAAAAGACTATTTCCCACAGCGGGCTTATTTGTAAAATGTACTATTAATCTTTGGCGTACGATTTGAATCAATGCATGAATTTAAACTTCGATATTCTTTATGAAGTGCAGCTTTGCTCATGAGCCCTGGAAATAACAGTTTGAAGGCAGAACATGCTTTAATTAATGTCTTAATATTACAGCTGATTTATGGATTTATACTATTCTGTAAATTTAAAAACTGCATCTCACATGTGCAAGTAGAGTCCTCCAGTCAGGGGGAAAAAAAACTTTCTTCCTGAGTGCCATCTTTTTTTTTTCTTCCACTGTGCATTGGAAGGTCTAAAGGACTCATTTCCATATGATGTCCCTCCTTTTCATTAAGCAGACCCCCTCTGATTTATGATGACTCGGTAAAAAGCACAACTGTCAGCGATAGCAGCAGGGCTGACAGATGCAAATTGCTTTGAAGATTTATTGATGAACCTCTAAGACGTTTTGTTGTGAGCAAAGTGGAGCTTTTTGAATGCATTGTGAGGCAGCCACCCGTTCCCTTTTTAAGTACGACTGAATCACTTGAATTTACAAAGTTGCACCGAGGACGTTTTTGGGAACTTCGGTGGAAACTGAAGCCTAATTTACATTCCTATCTTCCAAATCATTAATTTCACCACTTTCAGAATATGAATCCGTCATTTGTAACTGTCATTTAAAGGTGGATCATTTGAGTCCGATTTAGTTTAAAAAAAAATATCATTCCAAGGACGGCTACTGAGAAGATCAGTGTTCAGCAGCGAAAACTCGGACGCTCGAGTGTTCTTGAATGCACCATTAGAGGGAAGAGTGTTTTTCAAAATGGCTTCTGCTCACAGCTACTTTACCCCATGATGAACGATGCACCTTGGAACAATAAGTACGATAAGTTGCTCGCGAGTTTATTTGTTATAGCTGAAAACACCGAACGAAGCTACCTGGAAGGTAACAAAAATCTTCAAAAAGTTTAAGTGATTCACAGTTAATGGGCTAAAACATGGGAAATGACCAGTATTGTTGTTTCACTTTGTTTACACAGCACACCTTTACGGCGGATGCAACATAACCTCCAGCCCAGTGTGTGTGTGTGTGTGTGTGGTATGAGCTATAGGTTGGATGCTGTGCCTAATAGTGATGAATGATCCGGGCCAGCATGGCACCCAAAGGCTAAAGGAAATCAGTAGCCAGTAAACACAGCGGAGCAGTGCAGCAGTTCATTAAACCAGGAGCTTTCCACCCAGCTTTGGTTGTGTTTTGGTCTTATTTTTATGTTGCTTTGTCATATTTATAGAATGCATGCTTTGTTTTTGCTCTATTTTCTTATTTTATGTTGTAGTTGACAAACTAAAGGAGCGAAGAAAAGAACACTGAGTATAAACCAGACTTTACTTTGGGGTCTTTTGAGGTTTTTCTCCAACTTGAATGGGTCCTCCTCCTCTATGATGATATATCGTTGTGGGAATAAAAGTTATGGCAGGTGAGTTGCTGGTTAAAGGAAGCTTTACATGGCTTGGGGGTTTGAGTGCACCTGCAGACTAGGGGGGGAGCTTCCTACGGTCCTGGTTAGGCCGTCAGAGGGACTGGGTTTGGGGTTTGCTGATCTGGTTGTTCGTGACATAATTTAATTCCGTGCACATTTTTTGGGGTTTTGTGTGTTTATGGTGAATGCTTCTTCCTTTGCAACTTCTGAGGAGGAAGTTTTCGGGACCTCCAACAGAAGAATTATTGGACTGTGCTGGACTCTAAGCTGCTGGTCCTAAGCCTGGCTCTAGTGAGGGAAACAATTGTTTCAACTTGTGTTTTTCCTGCTAACAGCAAATTCTTTAGTTTCAGCTCAAAATAAATACATTTTTCATTTTTTTTTGTGTTCGTGGCCGTGCTCAATGTTTCTGGGTAATTGGACCTGGACAGGAAAGCTCTTTCCAGCCTGTTCTGGGTAGTTGGATCCGGTTCTGCCGCCCCACTGCAGTTTTTACTTTTGGTCGGTGTGGTTGGTTGTAGTTCGGTCTTGGGATGACTTGGGTGGCTAGAGAGCCTTTGTTTTAGGGGAAACTTTGGATAGCACTTATGCTAATTCCAGTTATGTTTGTTCTCCACTTCTATCCACGTGTTGGAGGTTCTGGGTTGCAGCAGAGATCGGTTGTATGAAATCTCTATTTAAAGTTGGATGTTGGCGTTAATTGAATGTTGGAGATGTGGTCAGCCTGTACGCCTGGTGGGAACACAGTTCTTTTATTTGTTTGAGACATTTGGACACATTCATCACTGATCACTGACCTTCCACCTTTTGTTTGGTTCATTCTGAGAATTTGTAAAATTATTTTTAACCCTCGCTTTATTTGTTGCAGCCTCGACATCTTTATCTCAATATTTAATCCTCGACACCAGCTCGGGCCTTTGCAAAGTCACACGTGTCCAACACAATAAGGAATCCCGAATGACTTGGACAATTTGTGTCGCTGTACACAAAACCAACAGCATTTTGTGTTGTCGGCCTTGGTTGTACTGGTTTAGCGAAAGGCTCACAGCTGCAGCTCCAGTTAGCAGAAGGCTAAACTGTCTGCAAGATACTCATCCACCATGAAGATCAAACTAAAGTGTTGGGCTGAATGAATCACACTCCCCATTCGTCCAGTCACCACTCTGTCATTTAGACCGACTTCACCCTGAGTCCCCCTGATTAGAACCCTCTGCTGTCTAATCCGTGGGTAGGTAATTGTCATTTCACTAATGCACTCTCTTTTTCGTTCTTTCCCTCCTCCTATGTGGTGACATCCAATGGCCTTTCTCGTCTCGTCATATGAAGGTAAGAGAGCTCTATCATTTGCCCCCTAAGATTCTCAGTAATTTCCTGTTACACAAGAACAAAGTCGGAGTCTGGACCTCAGCACTCGATGCTCCGAAACGTCCTTGAAACCATCCAGACGTGCAGCTGCGAGCTCAGTGGATATTAGTGTATTGAAAAGGGTTATTGTCTCTGTTTCTGAAATCCATGCGTAAACCCGCTCACACAAGTTCAGAGAGGCGCATTTATCCGTCTTACCTGAACAACGTAGCGTGAGCATCTTCATCCCGCCGGCTCGGTGGGAATTTATGTTCAAAGGACTCCCAGTTTAGCTTTTTCCTGCGTAGTTTAAAGCAGAAAGGAGAAACCCATTCCCTCTATCTACCTCTATTTGTCTCATCTGCTGAGAAATGCCACTATTTGACTGTGGAAAGTGGAGAGCAGGTGTTTTTATGATTTTCTTTTTTTTTTTCTGATTAGCTGCTGTCTGCATGGCACTCTGTTTTTCCCTCAAACTGAGCGATGGAAAGCTTCAGTCGCTGCATAACGAGCCTGTTTACTCTGCGCTGGCAGGGATATGTGCTTTCCCTTCGACGTCTGTCATTAGTTTCCGTTTTTTTTTTGGTTCTCGCTCGGCGCCGGGTCACAGATAAGAGATGTCTTTGACTGCATTTGTTTGATGTTCCTTGTGTGAAAAAGGGAACCCTAAAATTTAAAAAGGATCCATCCATTCGGATTGACACGGGGTTTTGGGGAGGCTTCTTCTCATCGTTGTAACTGGAGATATCGTGCTAGCGTTGCGTGCACACTGCTTAGAGATCAAACAAAAGGGGGCTGTTATTACTTGCATGACTTTTTGACAGTTCGCATTCACCAAAATATGTATAAAATGGGAACCCTCGAGGCAAAATCTTAACAAGCGTGACTAAGTCCATGAAAATAATAATGGAAACTGACAGTGCTACTCAGAATGTCCTATCAGCACAATTATAATACCCTTAAAACACTGACATTCTCCTCAATGCATCCTTTATATACAGATTTGAATGTTGAAGTTCCCACCTATAACTATTCCAATGTTCCAATGCCATAAGGCTGCAAATGGAGGGTAAAAAGTTGACATTCTTTAACTGCTTGGGTCGCCACTTTGGGACTTTTAAATTAAACCAACATGCTGAGAAACCCTGTTAAAGCTATAAAGTTATAGAATTAGGTAAAACATCTAGATTTGAACTTGTATTTATGGTTACAAACAGCATGAGGTTTATAGTTGGAGATAGTGTTGGATTGAAGGACGTGTTTGTGCGCATGTGTGCTTGCATGTGTGTGTGTGTTTTGTGTGTGTGTGTGTGTTTGAGGGCACATATGGCCTTGCATGCCCTACTTGTTTGTCCTCCTTTCCAATTCTCAGAAGGTTAGATTGAAATCCAGGTTAGCGTTTCTTTTGGGCTTAAGGCGAGGAAGGCGAAGACAAGTGAGGATTCATTGTTTCCAGTCTTGGCACCCTCGGTTCACACGGGGCGATGCCGCCGCCGCCACCGCCACCGCCACCGCCAATTTAATGATGTTGCAACACACAGGCTGGGCGACAGAACCGCAACGCATTGGAAAACAATACATCGCCATCGCATTCTCAGGAACGCATATCCCACTGTTTTTTATTCCTTGACTTCTATTGTTTCAGTATAATCATAACCATCATCACATAGTGCTCTGGTTTAGTGAATGCCCTCCGAGTAACGCAACCCACATGCCATTTTTTTAATATAAATTGTCATATTTGAGAGCAGAAGAGCGGTGTGTGTGTCGGTTGTACTCGTGTGTCTGGGAGGAGACGGCAGCGAAGGTAAGAGGATGCGTTAAATGCAAATAGCTCTCCTCTCCGTCTGCTGCGCTCTTGCAGGAAACAATCTGCTGGATTCAGTTTGACATGGATGCACAGTACATGCTCTCTCTCTCTCTCTCTCTCTCTCTCTATCTCTCTCTCTCTCTCTCTCTCGGTGGCTGCCTCCGTCTTTCCTTCCTCTGAATATTTTTCACAGCTGTCCAAGAGGGATGATGGGGGGGAAGTCGATGCAGACGTCTGCGGCCGCGTCCTTTGTAGCAAACTTTTGCAAAGCCGACCGAGGCTTTACGGGACACGATAGAAATGTAATTTGGTAATGAAGGGAGGAGGAGGAGGAGGAGTCACAGGATGGCGTTTCATGGCGATGGCTTGATTAGTATTCAAGTGTTTGACTGGTTGGAATTCATCCAGGTGTCAGACAGATGGCTGCCTCTGTTCTGATCCGCCGCGACATGACCCACAAGTTACATGGATGCTTTTCATGGACGGAGGGGCATTTCCTCTCCACACCTCATAAAGCTTTACGAGTGGAGACGGTTGTGAGCTCCGTTCCCCGGCTACGGTGGATTGTTCAGGTCTCAGTCGCTAATCCGGCTCCTGATGTGAGTCTCGGTGGCGGTTTCTTTTTGGTTATTATTCTATTAAAGATTTATTCAGGCATCAGGAGGACGCTGGTTGTCGTTGCTTGCTTTGCCCCACCTCAGCACCTACAGGGAACCTCCTGTTGTACCTGGTGAACCATGATAGAAGCTACCTTCTCCCCTTTGCTGGACGGAAACGAGGGCGTGAGGGAGGACGTTTCTTCCCCCTCGCTTCGTATTAATCGTGAAGTTAATTTGACTTTGCTTGGCAGTCACTCTTTCATCCGGACAGTTTGGGGATTTCTCCTCTCAGTTTAAAAGGATAAAAGACTCTTTCAATTCATCTCTTCGGAGACGTAGGGGTGAAATCACAGATGCTACAATGTTCAGACGCTTCTGCAGTTTTATGATCAGACACACGAGGTATGGTTTTCATGCTCTGTTTAAAGAATTATTTTCTTAATTTAACATTATCAAACACTCCGTATGAAGAGGTATGTGTATGCCTTTGCTAGGCCTCTTGAAGTTTGACAGTTTCAGGCCGCCTTAATTATAAAAGTATCGTTCTCGCCTTCCCAACCAGCAGAGCTAACAAACTTAATGGTACCCAGATTAAACGTACTACTTAAGACTCAATAAATAGATTTAGGTCCGCCTTGCGCCTCGCATCGATCCGAGTTGACGAGAGTTACTATCCGCATCGTGGTGTTCTTGATCGTTTCAAAGATTCACAGTTAAACACAGTCACTAATATCTCTCTCCCACCACCCGGTGACTCGGCAAATCCTGGAAACCAGTGAAACGCCGGGGTGAATACTTTAGAAGACGGAAGGGAGGAAGAGAGCCACACAAAAGATGTCTGTAATGCAGTTAGAATGAATGAAGAGCTTTAAATGAGGAGGCCTCCTTCCCTCTGACGCTCCCTTTGCCAATCCAATGCGTGTCATTATTCTGAGTGGGAAGTAAGAGCAGCAGTGCTTGGTAGCCGGGTGTACTGGAGACGTGGGTTAATAAGGTCAGAGCACAATCAGATCATCAGTCGGCAGGTCACTTGCTCTGATTTTACATCATGTAAAGGTCGCCCTTCACCTTATATCCGCCGTCATCCACTGCACCGGCTAATGTTTGCGTCGTTGTGTGGAGCCTGGTTCTCTTGTGTGGGTACATTTACATTTAGAAGATGATTTTATCCAAAGTGACTTACAAGTACATTCGTTGGAAGAAAGTGCAGCAGTGTATCGCTATCAGTGGATACTATGTGTTCCGGGATCTTTATTAATCCTAAAATAAACCAAAATTTTCTTGAAGATGTCAGTCATAAGTTCCTGAGGTGAATGTTTGATTCAAAAAAAGAAAATCCTAACTTGGTTGAAGGGATGGAAGCTCCGAATGATGCTGTCAAGCAAGCATTCTCCTTACAAAGGTATGATAAGCCCGACGCGAACCCGATGGGTCTACGTGAATATTTCCTGCCTGAAATGGCCGATGTGTTGTCATGTTGGCTAGTAAACCCCAGCTCTAAAAATCACTCGTCAAGTAGGCTGAAACCAGACCTGAATCCTGGGATGTGTTGGGTTTGTCAAACACAAAGACAATGCACATGTCGTTTGGTGACTTTACATAGATTTGTTGCATGACTAATCTATAGCAATTATCATGCTGTGCACTTTGTTGGGCTGCATCCTTTAAATTCCTGCTGAGTGCAAAGATATTTTGAAGGCAATTACTTGATAGTGACAAACCATCTGGATGAAATTGTTTACAAAGTTGCAGAGATGAATGTCTCTTTGGAAAAGGCCGGATCCCCAGAGTCCTTCAACAGCAGCGTGCGGTGGCGGCATCCCGGCTTAGATTTCTGCAGAAAGCCTCGACTCCCGTCTTTCCTCCTCATAGAGGAATGGAACGTTTCATTTTGATGGTGTGGCTGCAGGGCATGGCTGCTGTTCAACTAGATTGAGTTTCCAGCCATCTTTGGCCTTGACGCGCACTAGTGGGGGAGCCGTACGAACCGCTCAATGGCGGATCTTCCCTGAGAACATGCGGGCTGTGTGTGCACGCCGATTTCGCCGCGTTAATTGGACGCCGCCGACTGTAGCCGCACATGTCTGTTATCGCTCGGTATTCTTTGGGACTAAAAGAAAATGGTAAAGCAACACTGTTTCGTCAGTTATCAGATGATTGTTGCACGCACTGTATTTGATGGAAGGTGTTGGTGCTGATCTGAGAGCTGTTACCGACTCGGGTTCAAAATCACCAGACCAAATCCATGGGCAATTTGCTGTGCTATTTCCCGCCCTCACTTTTCATTTCACCTGAACTTTCAGAGGTTCAGTTTGATTAGAAAGGCTTTTTAAATTACTTTTTTTTTTTTTTTCTGGGACGCTAGCTAAGCATTCTTGAGTAGTTTCATACTACCTGACTTATTTTCCTCTGATAATATTTTTTCCCCTTCATCTTCCAGTTCCTGGAGTTCAAACTTTCTGTGTTTAGCCTCGGAAAGGGAAGAATGTGCAGTTTGGACTTTTTCTCACTACAATACTCTCATGTATGTTGAATTAATTATGAGTAGTTCCAGCTGAACACAGCCCAATACATTTGTACTTGGAAAGAGAATGTTTTTGTCCCTCGTGTCTTACTTACTTTATGCGAGGATTTTATAGGACAAGACTCCGAACCTGCCCTTTAAATCCGGTCAAGCATCCATCTCTGATTGGGTCACTTCAACAAATGCCCCAGTTTTTTTTTTTGTTTTTGTTTTTGTTATGAAATATTGGCAGGTGGGTAACTGTAAGAAACATACACTCCTTTAAAAACATTAGATTGGGAAGATGAGGCAAGTTTGTGTCTTTGAAAAATTGATGACGGCACTAAAGGGGATCAGTTCACTGTATGAAGGGATTTACTGTATTTCTGGTAAATGATTTTTGGCTATGAACCAAGCTAGGCGGTATATATCTGATTTACAGTATGTAGCTGGAAAGGCAATATTCTATCTGTTTATCATTGGTTCCCATGGAGGTATCAAAAGTAATTGCTCCCAGTAGATATGCCTTCTCTTCTCATAAACACAACATATAAACAGCAGAAAGTGATCGCCACTTGTGTTTACGTATCCATCTCCTTTTTAGGCTTTGTTGTTGTAGCCTCAGCGTGGTCAGACGCTTCACTGCAAAAAAAAAAAACACTTTTTTTTCTCTTCCAAGGTTGGATTTCTGCATGCAGATAAAAATCCTTCTTGATCTCTGCAAAGGTCTCTCAGTGCTTTGATGTTGTTTGACAGCAGCGCGCACAAATAACCCCTACCTGTCCTGAGAAAGCCCTTCTGACATGTTTCCTCGAGCAACAGTGATGGATTGTGTGGGAAAGCAATATGCACACGCACATCATTGGGAGGCTAACGTCTGCCGATGACAAGTCGGCGTCTGAGAAACGCCGACATGTCTCCAGCTTGGAATAATGGGAGAAATGAGCTACACAGTTATGGAAAAAGGGTTAATCTAGATTGAAGTATTGAGATCATAATGGTTTATCACCAATGTCCTTCTGTGTTGATTAATGAAAAAGACTTTTATCAGAGAAACTTTCAGTTCTTTCTTCTTGGACGTAGCATTCGTTATGTTAGCCACCCGCTCACGAGGGGAGGTTTTTGTAGTTTGTTTCGTCCTCAGCCAGCCGGAGCCTTCAGCAGGTTGAATTAGTCATGGTTAAGTTTTCCTGGCAGCATTGTGTCGGTTTATTGCCAGCGTTTCTTATTTGAAGAAAGAAGAGAAAAGCTAAGAGGAGCTGAATGTGATAGAAAAACAAAACTGCCAAAATATCACTTTAAAGATAACCTTCCCCATCTCGTGTGATGAATGCATATTTACCTTTTCTCGGCTTCCATTTATTAACTGCTCTTCTTTATTTTACCACACTACCATCATAAGGTCACACTAACTGAAATCATGTAGCCAGAATCCTCCACATGTGAATATCTCTATAGACGTGCAATAGGTGTGAATGTATGTGCACACCTCCCACTCCGTTTCATACGATACAACTGGTTGAGCCGGCTTCCTGCCAGGGAACCGAATTGAACATGCTGACAACAAAGGGGCCCCGAGAGCATTAAAAAGTGATACCCAGGGGTGCTGACCAAGCATCCCGGTGTGACGGGTTGGGACGGAGATTTGGATGCTTTTGCAGACATTTGAACACAGCCGGAGTATTGTTGAGAACGGCATCCCGCACACCTAACAAGGCACTTATGTCCCAGCTTGCGGTTGCTGCCCGGGTACAATATCTGAAAACATACCTTTCATGTTATTGCGTGCACCATCCTGCTCTCTGATAAGCTCTAATTTGCAGTATTCCAACTATTCCCTTTGACAGATGTCCTTTGTAAATGGATTGCATATGTAAATGGTGCGTGCAGTGTGTTTATTGCCGTGGTTTCAGCAGCATAGCCCTGTTACCTGTGACAAGCGAGATGGGGAGGGGGAAAAAAAGCCAATTTGGCGACTCTGAAATCTCCTTCTTCTTCGAGGAAAGCTACATCTGAGACCTTGAGCTTGCTTTCTCTCCGTCTCTTTTATCATCATTCTGTTTCCTCCTACAGTGTGTATCGCCTCGCATTCCCTCCAACCTGCTTCCCATTCCTCAGTCTGCTCTCCGTCTCTTTGTTCTTACCTTCCTTCTCCATGCTTTAACTCTGACTTTGTTTGCTCCTTTCTTCTGTTTCCCCCTCCTCTCTCCCCCTCTTCATTTCCCTGTCCTTAGCTTCCTCTCTCCGGGGGAGTTTTGGATCAGAGAGGCGTTTTGGTGCCAGCCTGGGACAATATTTCACGTTAATAAAAAGGATGGTTGGAAGCACAGTGGGAGCAAGCACAGGAACTTTTTTCTCCTTCTTTTCTTTGCTGCTAGTTGGCCGTGCCTCTTTTTGTTGTGGTGGGAAGCAGGCCATGTCGTTTACAGCCGCGCTCCATCATCATCAGAGGCAGCCGTTGGTGGTTGCACCCATGCTAATATTTTTGCTGCCGTGGATTTATTTGCAAATTTGAAAATGACCTTCCCATAGTGACTCGACTACAGTGGAAATGATGTTGACTCGAAATTGGAAACAGAGGTAGACGACTTTGCTAAATTGGCCTTCAGCAGCTTACAGGGGAGTTACTCAGGAGGCAGCGACCTCCAAAATTGCCCGTTATAAAGTTAATTTAAATATTATGTGAGAACATGCAGTTGCAGTTCTTCGGTCTTATATCCAGGCGGCTTTACTGTGTTTGATGTGGATTTGTTGCTGACACATCTTTTGTGGAACTACAAATACTAAATAAATTGACGTTTCTTTGGCAAGAATGAAAAGTCACAAAGAAGGAATCTGTGTTACGGTACATTAACAACAAGAGAAGTCTATCAGCACCACAAGTAGTCCTGAGACTGAGATTTTACGTGCCATATATTCATCCTCATCCTCCTGCAAACTGCAGACACCCCGTCAAAATAAAAGTCTTGTCTGTGGAGTGTAAAAATCCCACGCTCGTTCCTTAAGACGATTAGCAGAGGAAAGGCCTCCTCGTCGTTTGGTCATTCTCTTCAAGCGGCAGCAACGCCGGGCCATATTGTTATTCACTGTGTGTTCAGCTGCCGAAGACGTCGCCATGGCAACCAGCAGATCTGTTGTTGCTGACGTTTATTGAGACCAATCTGCGAGTGTGAGTGTGGGTCTGCAAGGTGAGGCGGATGTCGAGTAGTCCGAGCCGCTGACCTCCAGGGAGATCATCACCCGAACGGACGACGACAGGCCGGGTCACAACAATGCAACGTCTCCTCTCTGTTCCTCCGGGCCCCTCAATAACATTCAAACCACACCGAGCTGATTGGGATCGTTAATTCTGTAAAAAAGGAAGACGTCATGGAAGGAGAACAGAAGCCTGTTCTCCGGCTGCCTGAAGCAGAGATGTGTCTGTGATCTAAAAACCGAATTGCTAAAATGTACAAGTGTGGGGGGGGGGTTTGGTGTCTTGCATACATTTGCATCCCAAAGTGTTTGTGGCGAGATCGTGCTCTTTTAGCGAGCTGCTTATCGTAAAACAGCATTTGCCGAACGTGTTCTGCTTCTGCAGCGGTTGGGAGTTACCTGCAGAAACGCATTCTTTGAAATGCGAAGGTCAGTTTGGGCACTTTTGATCGCTGGCTGCTTAGTTCAAACCAAATAGCTGGGCAAGGAATGTTTACAACAATGCTTTCAAGAGAACTACAAAGAAAGGATTCTTACCGTATAAAAGCATTTGCCTGATGATCAGATGATTCATACTCTCGGAGGGGAAAAGCCAGCCGGACTTATTTTAACCGTGAAAGTACAGCAACCAGGGCGAAGTGGATCACAGCAGCGGCGGGTCGGGAATGAACTTTCCTGAAGTCAGTTTCTTACTTGATAAAAGACTTTAAGTTAGTTTTGCTGTTTAATCTTCATTTTTATTTATTGGGATGTCCTCTACTTACTTCCATCATCAGCTCTGGAAAGAAAACGATGCACTTGTTTGATCAAGAAAGCGGGTTTCTATGATGAGTATTGAGGTATAGGACATGGGGGGTAGACAGCATTGGTCAAGTCCGCTAAATAACCTGTAAATAACACGACAAGGTTCCTGAGTTATTGAATGGAGGAAACCCAAGCATCACTTGTACACCTCAGCGGATCGTCCTTCCTCGGGGAGGGAAAAAAGGTCTGACGTTCTGGTGCATTTCTTCACCCGGCTTCCCTCTTGACGCTGTGCGGGGGTTTTGAGACTGATGGCTGTGTGACAAAGCCCACTTCTACCAGATTGTTTTCTGAAACTATAATCACAAATCACTACTGCTCCCCCAGCCTTGAAAGCATGCAGTTTCTTGGAGGAGGGAGTGATCTGGGTGGTGGGGGGGTGTTCAGGGTAGAGGCCATTTGTTATTGCTATGATGGGGAAAACTTTAGAGAAATATTGGTGTGCAGACACATCACTGATAAAGGAGCAAACAGGTCTAAAGGGCCGAGGGCTTAAATATAACTTTGAAAGTATACGGGTTTGATGTAACAACACACCATGGACACATGATAACATCTCCACAGATAACCTTCTATCAGAAGGTAAGGCAGTGGGGCTCTGATCTCAACATACCAGATACCTAATATCATCAATGTATAATCACATATGTGAAACACACATGTTTAAATTACAGAACTGAATTCACAATTTCATCTTATGCATCCAAGTGGACAATGTATGTTAAATAATAGATTATGTTTATTTAATGTGGACAGTGCATATTTATGGACATCAGTATAAATACACTATGTAAATACGCTAGAGTATGCACAATGGCTAGTTTTATGTATTCTCCCTATTTGCAGATAACATAGAAAACATAAAAACAGAGTAGCATACATACAACACCCTCATATTTAATCAGGATATAACATTCACAACAATTCTTCATCATATATCATATTTCTAATATAATTAAAAACTGAAATTATGACGAAATGAACAAACAATGAGCATTGGTCAATATTCACATATAGCCCCATGCTATATGATGGACAGGTGGAGGACGCGAAGCGGGTTCTATTAGATGTGAATCGGGAATCGAACGGTATCAGGCTGGTTGCTGCGAGTCGACGTCTGGTGGCTTCAAGCCAGAGCTCAGACCTGGAAGTGAAGTGTGAGCCAAGATGGCAGCCGGTCTCCTGTCCCGCTTATCTCCGTGGCTCTCAAGTTGTTTATTATTGCAATTAAATCGTTGTTTTGGGTGAATCTATCATACGCCAATCATATGAAGAACATTAACAAGAACAGATTCATCTCGGTTGGGAGAGTTTTATTTATATATTCTTCATTCTTTGATACACGTTTTATTTTAATACCGACTATGAGACGGATTTCACCACTGATGAGATCTGGGGGGGAAAAAGTAGACTCTGTCGATTTAACCAAAGTGCTCTTATTTCTCCCAGATATCCAACAGTGCATCGGGTATGATGGAGTTCTGTTGCCCTGCTCGAGGTTAGAATAATATTTTGGTTTCAGTAATCCAGTTGAGGTTTAGCGAAGCTCCCCGGTGATGTACTCCACTACCCCCCCCCCCACCCACATCCATCGACTTCCTCCAGTAAGTCAACACAGCGGCGCATAAACACCACCGACCGAAAGCACAAAGCGGGGCTATTAATGAAAACATCATGCTCCTCCAGCCTCGATTTTAGACAGACGAGTCACAATTCACGCCGCCACTCCAGCTCCTTGTCGAGTAAACAGAACCCGTAGATTGTTCCGGCCAATTGAACAGATGACTAATGCTGTCACTTCGCCTCGCCGGGGCAGTTGCCTAACCTTTCCAGGAGGGGGAGGCTGAAGCAACTTTGTGTTTGCTCCATTTCACACTCTGCCAGGATGAAAACACGCGACAGGCAGTGACATTTTTAGAGGTGAGCTGGTCAATCAGGCTCTCAGCCTGTGAACACAAACGCAGTGGCGTTCTTATGCGCTTCTTGATACGCTCATGACCCTCCGCGTATGAAACCAGTCACCTAAAAAAAGGTTCAGCGGTTTGTGACCGACATCCTGCGCAGACTTAATGCAATCGGCTGCTCCGCCGAGCAGAAAGACACCCAGGTCTAATTCTGTGTTCTGATTAATAAACACCAGCAAATTGAACCGTGCACTGGGTTGTTTTCTTAATTGAATGTGAAGAATCTGGAGCGTTGTAATGGAGGTGGGGATGGACCGAGTGATTAAAAAAGCAAATAACATAAAAGCGGAACCAGTACCTTGATGATCTAATAATTGAGATGTTCCCATTTTGGGGTGTTAGGAGGTTTAATGGACTAGCATAAACGCCGGCATCTGGGCCACGGGATATGGCTCATAAGCCATCGGCAAGCCCTCCGATGCCTGGATCAATGAGGAACAAGGCAGCACAAGCCCATTAGTGGATCACTGCAGCTTCAAGCTACTGTGAAACACTCTCCAGGCTCACACACACACACACACACACACACACACACACACACACACTCGCCTCACGAATGGCCGGCTTTATTTATCGGCTCTGTCAGATGAATCCATAGCTGCTGATTTGAGAGCAAAACTGCACTGATCATCGTCCGTCCACACAAGCACAAGGTCACGCCCACATACGGACCTTCCAGCCTTCCAGCGTCGAGGCCCCCGGGGGCCGCTCTGTGTGGAAGCTCTGCACCTTTTTTTAAAAACCCTGCCTGATCACGGCTTAAAGAGACGTCTTGTTATTTTGGATTTCGGCGCTTTGAGCGAGGATCAGACACTTTGGAAGCTCGGGTCTGGAGGAGCGTTTAATCACCGACTGCCTAAACTAAGAAATACTCTTGCATAGAAAAGAGTTTGCAACTGGAGTTTTGTATAAAGCTTTCTCCAGAAAGGCTAAGTGTTGTCGGTGTCCATTAGTGGCAGACACAAGGATGCACAGGGAACCTGGACAATAGGTGTTCTTCCCCCCGGGCCATTGTTTGGCTGGTACGGCAGCTCTAAGAACAGAAGTGGCCCCTTAGCTCCAGACAGAAGGTGGAGTTGGACGGAGTCCATTTGGCAATTGTGTTGAGGGTAGCAACTGTACATTGAGTGTGTCAGACGGCAGAACAAAGGATGAGATCATGATGAGCTCTGATTATCCGTAATTGAATCAGCGTACGCCCAGATGTCCTCCTTAGGTGACGACGCTGGAGTTATTCCCTTTTAAAGCACTACCAAGTGCACCAACATATAAACTATTCACGGAAGTTGGTAGCAGCATTTAATCTTATGAGTGGTGGGGGAGAAAAAAAAACAGCTTTCGATGGAAGACGGCCAAATCCACAAGACCTAGTGGTAGTCAGTAGCAGCCGGAGACCTACAGGACTTGTATAGTGACCTCCGATGTGCTAATGATGACTTAAGGCTACACTTGTACATCCCCAATGGACCGCGTCTCTGGATCCAATTATCTCGTCAGAAAATGTGAATTTTCAGCCGCTCCAAAACTAAATATGATGCCAAAGCTTGCAACATTAACACACTGAAGCACAACTGCAAACTGTTAGTGCCAATTAGATTAGATGGACTGTATCGTCTACCTCAGTGTGTGTACTGTTTACTTACTATATATATATATATATTTTTTTTTTTTCAGCTTTCCCTCTCCTTTGCGCGGCCACTGCTTGTTGTAAAGGTCACACTTTTATGATGAAGCACCTTAGAGGAACAACAATGCAGTGTTGACACCGGTGTCGAGGTCTGCAGGGGGGAAGGTTTTTAGCAGTCGGGGTTAAACAGCTCCTCAGTCAATAAAGGGAATGCCTGCCAACTCCATGTGGTTTGCTTTTTAAAGAACATGAGTGACTTCTTCACCCCGAGTCTAGTCTGGAGCAAAAATGAAGGCAAAATAACATCGGACTTTGCTTTGTCAGTTATTTGTGGCATGCGCGTATCCACCA
The DNA here is from genome assembly GCA_029853015.1 of Chelidonichthys spinosus. NCBI lineage: Eukaryota > Metazoa > Chordata > Actinopteri > Perciformes > Triglidae > Chelidonichthys > Chelidonichthys spinosus. The sequence goes on from CM056835.1 coordinate 19,639,792, forward strand.
GTGATCGCTTTTCTTTGCTCTAAACGCTAAACTAAAGTAAAAAACATAAAATTCAGCAATTTGTGTGTCAACTAAAAATCCATGTATCCCTTTGCTTCTTTTGACTGCACTTAACGAACGGAACGAACGGAGTTCCCTCAGTTTTCATGGCTCTGACTCGGTTGCTGATTGTGTTTGGTCTTCAGCGACTGACGAAACACATTTTTGTTATGTTGGTGATCACGATGTAGTTTCTGGCTTCAAATGTTAAAAAGCAGTTCCCCTCCTCTAGAGTGGTGCTGTACATCACGTCGATACCCCCATCTGTCAAAACACATAAAGGCCGTGTTGATAATGTGGGCTGTATCGACTCTGTTCTGTATCTACCGCTCACACTCTCTCTGGTGTGTGTGTGTGTGCTTTCTATTCTCCGCTCTGAATATGGAACAGCCAGGATCAATATCTTTCCATTAGCAACAGCATGGAGATTGGCTGGCTGTGTAGTCACAGATGGGCACACTGCAGAACAATGGGCAGTGGCTACAACCACTTAGTTAATTACGAGATATTTGGTTTGATTCCCCCCCTGAGGACCGAAAGCAGTCGACGTTGTGGTGACATCTCTTTGATAAAACCGGAATACTATCCGTGGAAAAGCGGACGTAACATTGTAGCAAAACAAAAAAAAAGGGATTCAGTGTTTATTCAGTGAGCTTTTACGATCCCAGCAAGCCACAGGAAAACACAGTAATATTAAAAGACAATAAATGCTGAGCAAATCTGTAAAACAGTGAGGGGAAAAACAACCTTCGTAATAAAAGCCAGACAATCTCCCACTCACACGCCCATCTGAAACCAAAAAAAGACAGTTGTTTCATTTATGAGGATGTTTTGATCCAAACCAGTAAAGTACCAGTGAGGATTGGAAGAGAAAGACATAGAGATGAATTTAGTCACATCGGGGTTGGACTGAAATATTAACAGCTCATGCATCATGCATAGCTCAGACAGAAAACATTAGCTGCAGCCCGGCGTTCCTCCTGGTTTAATGCATCGTACACATCAATCTCACAGAAAAGCATTCAAAGAATCTTGAGGACGTTGAAAGGTAGCACTTCATGCAAATCTTCATCATAATGAGCTTTAATTAGTATAGTCACACATAAATATAGCCTCATTGTTATGCGTTTCGACTCCTGGATGAATAATAAGGCACCGGTGAAGATTTCTTCCGATTTGTCACAGTAATCTGCTTAACTTAAAGGATGTAAACGTTGTCTCCGGGGTTGAGAAACTGCTTTTTGATGGAGAACACGTGGTTTTAGCCAGAGTACCGGGACTAGAAACTGGAAAGGCATGCTGTTTATCAAAAGACTTGTTGATTTTATGACCTTTTTTATTAGTTACACAAGCAACTCATCATTCAATTACGTTCCTGCTGCATTTCATCGCTTCTGTTTTTGTGTCAATATGTTTTTAGTTTTAGGGAAGGCCCGGTGCACAGAAAAACACTGTTATTGTGTTCTCTTGCAGACGTTGTACATGCACAGGCGAAGACAGTCAGAGGGGTAACCAAACACATAAGAGATAACAAGAACAAAGGAATGAGCAGAGCCCTCGTAAGTGTCGACATAAATCCGGAGACGAATCCCGTAGAGACGCGCAGACCTGCGATTTAATCTGCCGAGCAGTCGCGCGATGCTTTTCTACCGTCGCGTCAACGGCTTCTCTTAAATATCTGGAGCGTCTCTCACTGTTCTCGGTGTCTCGAAATAAAATCTGGCAGCTGCAGCAACGCTCTCACACTGACAACAGCAAATGGTTTGGTACAGTACGTTGGATGCGTCTCCTTTATAGCTGCTAACTATGTAGGAGGCGTTGGAAGCAAACAACCCAACTCACTCTTCGGCTTTATTGCTTTGTATATCATTTATCAATTCACTCATAGAATCAGGCGTGATTACTGTGATTCCTGCAGTTTCTGGACAAACATTAAGCCCTTTTTTTAATTGTGCAAACTGTCCTGAATCTTTCTGCTGTGTTCTTGGAAGGATCAATACTTTGAGACTTGAGGAATTGGTCAAGAAAGTACTTGCCGGTTGGATCGACTTTGTGCTTTTGCAGTGTTCCGTTGGTCCATTCACATCACGCCTTTTCCCGCGCATCCGTTATTATCTATCAGTCATGTCAGGTATTTGACATTTCAGTTTAATCACAGGCTTTCATTGGGGAAGGATGAGGCGCAGATTGGTCTCCGGATTTGAAATGCACAATACCAGCTTGATAACGGGGATTTTAGGCGATTCACCGTCCGTCAACGGATTTGGATGCTGCAAAGGTTTCTTGTCATTAGGACAAAAGGGAACGCCGACGCGTGTTATCCCGCCTGTTCGGTGAGGACTTTAGGGGGTGTTGACGAGTTTCTTGAAGAGTGGAGATAATCTGATTAGTAATATGATACAGTGCCGGAGGGAGGGAGGAAGCGTGCCCTTCTGAGGAGAGAAACTGGTGCACATTTCTCCCCACATCTTTGACAAAATAGGACACACCATTTAAGTAGCTAAGTGCTGCATTATGGGAATGATGGACAACAGGCTCAGATTTCTTCTTCTTCTCTCTCCCGCTCCCTCTTTAGCCTTAACAGGGTTTTTTTTAAAGTTTCTATTTCTGGGCTACTGCACTGGGCTGCCAGGGATTGGCATTTTCTACATCCACATGAATAGTATATAAGATGCATCAAATAACTGGTTAGTGGCTTAACAATGGGCTACATCACTTCTCAACCTTTCTGGGTTTATATAGGGGTGAAGCCAAACTTCACCTTGTCCAGTTGGCATCAAAATGAATACACAGAAAATGTTCTTTTAAAGCTTTTGTAGAAGAAAATGTGTTACCTTCCAATTTGTTTTGTTTAAATATTACTTCCTCTCGGGAACCTCAAATGTCTTGCTGAGCTGCATTCGTTGTATGTAAGCCTTGTCATGTTAATGATGAGACCCTCTGATCTGTCCCCCTTCCTGGACCGTCTCCGAAACACCTTCATCCCACATACTTGATCAAGGCCTTCATGAATGGCCCCTGTTGTGACACTATCTAGCAAGAACCCAGCTGTTCCGAGGAAGTCACACCTTTATGTTGTCTCAGGACGTCTCTTACCCAGGGTGAAACGCGTATTGAATCTATGTAAATCCACTGTTTAGACCTGCCCCTTTGGTTCTGTATAAGTTGTCTCTTGCCTCACATCAGGGCAGATTGGGCTGTGTGGCAACCGCGACATTGTCTTTTCTCCACTGTCAGTGATTAAACCTCATTTGAACCAGCCACTGAATTGGACCTGAAGAGTTTCTTCTACAATATTTGAATAGCAGTATTAATATTCTAGGCAGTGCAATATGATGATATATCATCGAAATATAAAAATGTATATATATTTTTTCATTTCTATCAAAGTGTTAGGGAATCGTTTCAGCCCAAAGTCGTATTCATTACATTCTTATCTTGCATCACATATGTAAGATGTCCTACTTAACTATGTAATAAACTCACTTCAACCCAAACCAAGATCATTTCCTTGACCTAACCAGGTTGTTTTCTGTGAAAATGGAAGTTTAGTTTATGCGTTTGGATGGAAGAAGAGGAAATTGACTAGAAAGATATGTAGTGCGGGATCATTTAGTCATCATTCATCAAGAACAGAAAGGCCACCGACAAGGATATGAAGTAAATAGCAGAAAGAACATTTAATTCCCCTTGTATTACAATGTAAAGAAGTAATGCTGAAGGTGTTTGTGTGAGAAAGCTATAGAACAAATGATGAAGTGTTGTTAATTTGTCAGTTACTTGTGTTCAATCACTGTTGATTGTAGACAAATGCATGAGCTAAAGACTTCCTGGCTGCTGCCTCTCTTTAATGAATTCTTCTTCTAAAACCTCAGTTTGAATTCATCACATCTCCAGTCTGTATCCACGGCTGCGTTTTGGTTCCATATAAAATGTTGCTTCCGGATGTTGTCTTCCCATGAATCAATGGGGGGGAATCCCTGAAATACCCAGATGAAAGATAGCTGCCACAGTGAATATCTTTTCTGATTTATGGGAAGCAAAGGGAGCGGTCTCATCCCCCAGTTTCCTTCCTCTTCCTGCAGCGGTAGAAAATGCTAAAATGTTTCCAGCCGCGTTCGCAGCAATTCATCACAATGATATTGCTTTAAATGTGTTGTGGCAAGGGACTTTCTGCTACATCTCTCCATACTGTGTGCGTTGCATGTGTTTTTTTTAAAGAATGAGATCTTAAACTTACCGTTATGACTTATTTGTCACAATTCCCCTTTTTCTCCTTCAGTAAATACAACCTATTATATTGTTCATTGCTTTATTTATGTATCTGAATATCCTTGAAACCTCCCCGTATTACAAGCATAACTTTCTAAATCGCAAACACATGTCAGTAACTGCGCTAAATACTTTTGGCCTAATTAACTCGCCGAACAACATTCCCAACGATGTTTGGCTCTCCGCTTTCATTCACTCAAATCTGAGAAGGGTTTGCTTTGGCAAACGCTTCCTTATTGCATTTAACGGGGGGGCCAATACTTGGATGATCATGTGACCTTTGACCCTCGTTAAGGACCATGAGGCCTCATTATTGTACACCATGAATGACTTGAGTGAAGAGAGCACGTCAAGGGAAGACAACAGGCTACAGCATGCCTCTTCAGACAAGTATGGATGGTTAAACATCCGTGTATTTAAAGCTGATCACCTTCCAAACCAATATGTATTGATCAGCAGCCTCACAGTTATGTTCTGGTCATTTAGTGCTAGGACACATTAAAAAAACTTCACTTACTAACGTGCGCGCGGTGCCAGTTCCACACTTCTTAACGTGGATAATGAGATTTTTTTTTTTTTTGCGTAATTAGTGCTGTTGGTGTGTGAGGGGCCGAGGGACCCGCTTATAGGAGCAGCACCTAATCCTCCGATCTCTGGATGCCGGTACGAGAAGTCTGGGTGTCTTTTCAGAGGCAGTGTGCTGATGCAAATGCATGCTGGCATTTGCTGACAATGGGGGAAAAAAATCTGCCTCTAATGTTGGCTTGATGAGCCGTCCTGGGAAAAAAAAAATAGAAGAGGGGGGGAGAGGGAGAGAGAGAGCAAATGGATCCACCGACTGCACATACTCTCTGTTCATCACCCAGAGAAAGAATGATTATCTCCCCTTTAGTGATCCCCCCCCACCCTCAGGTCTCAATTAAAGTTTCGCTGAAATGAGCACAAATGGGCGCCCACAGTGATCTGGTGTGAAAAAGAGGACATGTTCTCTGTTCCCCGTCTGCCTCTGAGGCTTCCCTCTCACGTTTCAGTCACGTTGTGCCGTCGGTCGGACAGGTGTTCTTCTTTCTCCCTCGCTGGATGTTTGGTTCCAGGAATGCCCACCGGAGATGTTCCCGGGTGGGATTGAAGTCAGGAATGGACTCTCTGATCATTCCTCATGTGCAGGCCCCCCCCTTTAATGCCCTCTCCAGTGGTCCGGTCTTAATTTCCTGTGAATAAAGAAAACCATCGGAATAAATGGAAGGATTCTTCAATCATAAGAAAAGAATTCAGGGACTACTGCAGCTAATTTTGCCGGAGACTCATTGGTAGTGTCTGGAAGACCACAATGAGATCCCCGGGCCCCTGACTCGGGCAAAACCGCTGCTCCGGTGGATGAAAAACACCAACCATCTGTTAAAATACAGTTCTGGAAGATTCTTCTCTCCTCTTCAGACGTCTGTCGCCTCGAACGCTCATGTTATATAAACGGATCCCCCTTAATTAGAAACAACGGTTCACAGAATCTGGGGGGTGCAAGCTCTGTGATGTAAGTGGACCCCTAATCCTGAAGAGGACTACCTTAGTGTGTGTGTGATGTTTGTGTATATTTCCCAGCACCATTTGTTTTTCAGAGTGAGTTGGCTCGTCTTTGTGTCCTGCTGCTGAGAACACATGCGGTCCATGTGAGGTGTGTTTATTTGCCGTATCTGGTGCCCCCCCCCCTTTCCAGATTCCACGCTCTCTCGTTGCCTTCTTCACCGTTTGACTTGGTTTCAGTGTTTCCGTCTGTTTTTGTTTACTTTGGTTCCGGACTGAGTGAAATGTGGCGGCCGTGATGAGAGCGGGTGGAATTCCCTAAATGTGAAGGAACGGATGCAACGCTGTCCCACAATTCCCTTTTTCCCACTCGGATTTTATATTTTTGGTGTGGTTTAAGTCCAATGTGTTAATACAGTATCGTCAACCAAAGCTGGTCAAAATGGAAAATTAACTGTAAAGCCACACATGTGAGGCTGTGCTGGAAAAAAATATACTAAGCAAAAGGCAAGGTAAACAGTATCCATCCATCCATCCATTTTCTTCTGCTTATCCGGGACCGGGTCGCGGGGGCAGCTGCCTGAGCAGGGACGCCCAGACTTCCCTCTCCCCGGACACTTCCCCCAGCTCCTCCGGGAGGACCCCAAGGCGTTCCCAGGCCAGCCGGGTGACATAGTCACTCCAGCGTGTCCTGGGTCTTCCTCAGGGTCTCCTCCCGGTGGGGCATGCCTGGAACACCTCCCGAGGGAGGCGTCCAGGGGGCATCCGATACAGATGCCCGAGCCACCTCAACTGGCTCCTCTCGATGTGGAGGAGCAGCGCCTCTACTCCGAGCTCCTCCCATGTGACGGAGCTCCTCACCCTATCTCTAAGGGAGCGCCCCGCCACCCTGCTGAGGAAGCTCATTTTGGCCGCTTCTATCCGAGATCTTATTCTTTCGGTCATGACCCAAAGTTCATGACCATAGGTGAGGGTAGGAACGTAGATTGACCGGTAAATTGAGAGCTTCGCCTTCGCATTACTGCTGCCGCTGCAGCGATCCGCCTGTCAATCTCACGTTCCATCCTTCCCTCACTCGTGAACAAGACCCCAAGATACTTAAACTCCTCCACTTGAGGCTCAGTGTTTAAGGTGAAATATGAAGTAAAACCAAAAGTAGTCAAAACCAGCCGATTTGGACCCCAGAGTTTTACAGTGGCGCACCATTCGCCTGCCAATAACATCCATTGTCTACTTTGACTCTTTGGATGCTTGAATTGTACAGCAGTGATTTTTGTCACTGCATCATTATTTTGTATTATAAAAAAAGTTGCTCAAAGAAACAGGAAAAAAGCCCAACTTGCAATCCAAGTCAGATTCTCTTAATACAGCGTCCGTCTTCCCCTAAACCCTTCTGAATCCTGCCTCACATCTTTCCTTCATCTCATGACTTTTTTTTCCGTCGAGGTCGAGGGGAACGTGGCCGACTGTTCAACCGCAGCCGAGCGCTTGATCAAGCAAAAAAAAAAAAAAAAGTCTCTCCGTCGCTCCGTGGAGAGTTGAAATCCAACATCCAACAGAATGAAGCGGAGGTATTTGGGAGTAATAGGGGATGACACTGGCAAGTCTCACATTACCAGAAATGTTCCCCCTCCCCCTCCATGACTTCTCCTCCAAAACGCATTCCAGGATGGAAACCTCCAACAGCTGCACTCGCCAGCTTCGCACGCCCGTGGCCCCACGCGGCAGCGGGAAGTGACAGAAAAACGGGCAAAATAACAATTTTAAAAAAGGCCTGCAGGTTGACATCAGTAACTGTGAGTGCACGCTCGCAGGCGGCCGCAGATTTAGGAATCAAACGGACGCCAAAAGCACGACAAAGGGGGCGGGGGAGGCTAAAGACTGGATGGGACTTTTTCTGGACAAACTGCTTAGTCACTGCTGATTAAGAGCCACATTTCACTGTGCAGATCTAATTCATTACGGGTGGGGAAGTAATCGTGCTGACTCAGGGATTTCTCACACTGTGATTCAGGCGGATAAAACGGCAAAGTAGGCCATTCCTTTTCAAACAATTCATTTTGTGATTTGCCTCCTCTATTGGTTCGGTTTGGCTATGGCGACTTCAAGTTTTCAATCACAAACGTGTTTTTGTGAAGCCCGAGGGCATGGAACTGTCTCTGTGCTCCACTTTAGAGGACGAATGTGTTTGTTGTAATTAGTGTGGTCTTTTTTTAGTCTCCAACGCCACTTCCTTTCCGTCGGTTCATTGATTTCCTTACATTTTACCAGAACTTCATCATCATCTCCACTCTGCTGCTTCAAAGACAAATAAATATCCCCCCGCGCCTCAAAATAACTATTTCCGTTCCAGTCATAATATTGTCGGACTGAGTTTGAACTGAGCTTTCAGGAAATTGTGAGAAGCTGCTGTAGTTTTTCGTCCTTGTGAGGAAACTTTGAAGAGCTCTGTTCTTGGGAAGCCGGGGTAGTATTGTGATTTTGAAGGGCTCATTCAGATTTTGCCTTTTTCACATGTATTTTGAAATCTGATGGGTTTTATTTCTTTTCCCTTCAAGCACCTCAGTGAAGATAAAACTTGTATTTAACCTCAGAAGCAAAGGGAACCAATAATCTGTCAGGCTGAAGACGAAGTGAGAGAAAAGAGAAGATTCGTCTTACCTCATCCTCACTTCCCCATTTCCCTCCTTATTGCTGTGTTGACTTTTCCAGTCATAGAGGGAAAATGAGTCCACTCTGGAAATGTGAGGACTCCACATGGTTACCGCAAGTGGTGAAACCTTTCAGCCGGAGCCGGCGCGCTCATCCTTCTGCTATGTGCATTTGCATAAGTGAAAACCTGCGTGAGGAACCGGCATCAAGCAAGGGAGTCTGAGTGTCGCGTCGAGACTGACGAGAGTGAGATGAGATGCTTCAAAACAAAAACTCACTTAAAATTCACACGTCATATTGTTTTTAAGAATTTGTATCACAATATTTTAATACTTTGTTAGGATTAATATCCAGTAAATCAGGCAGAAATCTACCATGTTGTTTTATGGCCAAAAATAGGCATTATTAAAAAGGGAAAAAGTCACAAATTTCATAAAGTTCATAAAGTTGCAGATTTGCTACTTTATTATGATGCTAACTATGCTAGCTAACTTCCCATGAATGTAGGCATTTATTTTTCTAATAAATGCATCACAATGTGTGACGTTAAGGTTCTTAGGGTGATGATGTTGATGCTTATTGTTGGTTTTATTTATATGAGGACAAATTGTCTTATGGGTGTTTATTGATCGGGCGGTAGAGCTAAGATGCTAGCGGTAGCTAGTATGACAAATGAAAGCTACAGCTAGCATCTTAGCCCAACCGCCCAGAATATTGCCCCCCTCTCTCGGCTCCAGTTTTTTTCCTATGTTGGCCCTAAAACGCAGTTGTCGAACTCTCATATTAATATATTACTAATATATGAGTTATTTTCTTAGCAAAAAAAAAAAAAAGAAAGAAAACATTCTCTGCACATGACTGTTTTTCATCTGGAATGTTAACGCTATTTCCATATGCTCTATTTGTCTTCTCCCCCTCCACGTAATCCATTGCCGTTTGCAGCTGCCGCAATAAATTCTCCCCCCGGGAGATGAAACGTGTTTTCTTTTTTATCTTGCCGATGGAAGCAGGTTCTCAGTCACCACCTGTCTGCCAAAGCATACACCCGTCTCAACCCTGGCTGAGGGTCTTTCAGAGGAAAATTCCCAGTAGTCCATCTGCATCTGAATTCTGTGCCCCCCCAGTCTTATTTAATGAATATGCACCATCTAATGGGGGGTTCTCTGGAAGAATGCCACCGCAGAAATGGCCTGCAAAAACTTCTGCCATCTCCTGTTTTCTAATCACCAGCTCAGACTTTCTTTCAGCGAACTATCGAGGGTTTGTTTGTTCACCTAAACAAGGCCACCGGGCTGGCACACGGTCCAATTAGCTTTCTAATTAGCTTGTGTGTGCGTTTGAATCAAACTAGGCCAATATACAAGAGTGTGGCGGTTATATTCTGGCTGTTGTCAACCTAGACCCCATTGAAATTTTGTTTTTCACAGCGGGTGTTGTTGTGTGCCAGGTTAGCTCACAATCAACCTTTCCTCCAGTCGGGAGGGGGGCAAACATTTTCTATTTTCTGTCCTTTTAGTTCAGACTACCTTAAAATCTTTGGAGCGAGGCGGTATCAGCTTTGATAGCAGCAATTCAATTTAAAAACAGCTGCAGATCTGAAGTTTAAAATGGTACAAACGATGAATTGTTTTTTTCCTGCTGTATTTCATTACTTCATCATGGACTGCAGCGGAGTTATCACAGCTCTTATTACTTTTCCATTTTCTGCCGCATGTCGCAGCGGTGTTCAAAGTCAATTTGAGAAAAAAAAAAAACAGGTTAGAATTGTCACATTAGTGTGCAGTTAGCTCTGTGTTATCAGAAGCGTGAGCTTCCTTTTTTTATTTAAACGAAGAAACAATGCATCCGTGCAGACGGTTCGGGGCCTTGCAAACCAAAGCAATCGGCGAATTTGTGCGGCGCACGCTAAATGATGATGTGAGACAATATTTTAATAAGCTGTCTTGGTGGAAAATAGTCAACCATTTAAATCCGATTGAACATTCCTGGGATCTTTTGTCATGTGCCCTATTTTCTCTCCCAAGGAGGAAGCAGCTCACACTGGCAGTGCGGTCTGAGATGTGCGTAGTACATCATACTCCCGCTCCTCCTCGCGCTGCTAGCGAATGCTCCTGTATTTAAACCCCAGCATATTGCCGTGACAACATCATACCGGAGATATATTACACAGCCGTTACTCCCGGGCCTCACTCTGTCCTTGATGGCAGCACCCTTCCCTTAAACTGTAATTTATTTGTTGTTCGCTTGTCACTTTTGTTCGTCATCAAGGCGTGCGTTTTACCTCCGCGATAGCTCATACGCCCGAGCGTCGCTTTAATAAGAGAGACGTTCGGCGAGCAGACTAATCCCTTCAGCATACACGGGATGAAATGGCTTTTCAGAGCAATCAGGGGCTACTTTGCTGATAAATACCGACGATATTGTGGAGTAGATTAAACGGTGCTCTCGGCGAAGGAGGTACACAAGACAACAAGACTCATCTCTACAGTAGAGGTTGAACAAATAACATCATCATTCATTCAAGGCAGCTCCACGTTATCGTTTCATTAATTCCTCCATTCCTTCTCTAGGTTGTTGTGCACTTGGAAGGTTTTGGACAAACGGATGTTTTAACGTCTGGGAGCTTCCCAAACGAGCAAATGAAGAACTAGGCCATGCGTTCAGGACCAACACTGTAGTTTTATTGCATTGTATGTTTTGGAAGAAGGGGAAATGGAACGGCAGCACTTATGGCCAAAAAAAACAGCTTTCTGTTCGATGGTGAGAGTAGAGGTGAATAGTGTCGCTTTTAACATCCTCCTTTCGGAGCTATACCCTGAATTTAGACATTTGTCACAGAGGCTCCACTCGCTGGCTCCTGGATCGGCCTTCATCACATTCAGTGGGTGATTCCTGGAAGCGTAAATACGCCCAGCACATTTACAAGCCAATGACGTCATCCATCCATCCATCGTCTACCGATTATCCTGTTTTCAGGGTCGCAGGGGGGCTAGAGCCGATCCCAGCTATCATTGGGTGAAGGGTCACCAGTCCATCGCAGGGTCCAATGACATAATCACGCTAAAATTATGCTTCAATATGCCAATGAGATAGATTTCAACGGATGAAAAATCAGGAGTCATCCTCTGGGGAACTTGAACCAAACCTAAAAGTATAAGGAGCCATCCCAAAATCCCACAAAAACAGCACTTGAGATGTTCGTAATTTTTAAAACTGTAGCATTTGCTAGCATTCGAAGACCAAGAATTCCTGGTATTGACATTCATTCCAAGTAGAATCCTGCACGGAGGAATAGATTAGTCACCTTTTAAGTCTAATCCCCACACGCCGTTTGGATTTCTCTCTCCAGGACGGCCGATATTATTCCTTTATTATCCAACCGCAATTGACTCTGAGTAAGACTGCGCCTCGCTGTGATTGAGGCATTTTAATGAATGGAGCCTTCCAAACACAACGTATATTAAGGGTTTTTTCCCCCCGGGTTTCGGTTTCCAGGCGAGTGATGATCACTTAATATGCATGCCTTAGGCCAAGCCGGGAGCACAGTGATCACACATTATCATTCTGCCTGCTAATGAGTTTATTTTCACAAAGTGCTCATCCTGTCTCGCTTGCCCTTGTGTCTTTGGCACATGCTCGAATATGATCTCATGGCGATACATAACATATTTTCGGCGTGCAAGACTTCTTGTGTTTAGAATTGAGTCGGCGAACGCCATTCATCAGTGTAACGGCAGGGCCCGAGAGGAACCCTGGGAGGAAGTGATAAGGCGGGCTGTTGTTTGACAGCATCCAAGGGTGAATAACACACCCTCGTGATGCCACGGAGCAAGTTCCTGTTCCTTCCCCACCGATGCTTGTGTTTGCCTTCGGGAGTGCAGAGACACCCACGTCACACCCACACCACACCCCCCACAATGCCGCTGCAGCCAGGGTGATGCCTCGGGTCGGCTCGCTTGTCATCTGTAATCCGTCGTACCCACAGCTCAACACAAACAAGGGGGATCCGGGGTCTCCCGTGTAGATCCTAATCGGATGTGTCATGCTCACATTTGCATCGGGAGACAAAAGGGCCGTCTATTAGTCGTGAATATTCTTAATTCAATCAGGCCCCCCCCTCATCAGTGGATGTTCTTACCAGACCCGCCTCTGGTCTAATCGTCTGTAATTGATACGGACAATAAAGGCAGGTAGCAACGTTGGGAATAAGTCTTACACCACAGCTGGATTGTGATTTCACAAGATCCCACTAGAAATGCAGAATCACATATCGGATAAAAATCTCATCAGAGCTACTGGCAGCTCTGGCTGTGGTTTAGGTGTGTGTGTGTTTGTTCTAAACAACAATGGCGGCTCCCTATCATCGTTGGCGTTGATGATGCCTCACTTTCATCCGAACCGGAGAGTATTTCTCCTTTGGAAGAAGATTGAGAAAATGACACTCAGAGGCTTTTCTCGCTGGATGAGATGTTTCCACTCTTTTCTCGGCTTCGACAAGACTTCGATTGGCAGATGGTCCGTCCAATCACCTGCCAAGTCAGTTTTTTTTTTACCAACAGTTTCCGATGGCGGCTTTCTCAGATGGTTTCTGTGCAACAAACCATCTGGACGAGTCGGGTTACTACTCAGCAACTCTAGCCTCACGTTGGACTCGAGGAAGGACAAATATGCGATGAGTTTCACATAGAATGGAAATAAAGCAGAAATCCAGTGGACACATGGTAATTACATAATGGGAACCTGCTGACCCATTGCTGACTGTGCTAATGGTGTTTTGAAAGCTGTGTGTTTTTTGTATCTTCTTTGGCCATTTTAGTGTCGCACTGAAATCAATCCAAGTCCCTTCTCTGTGTGCAAACGCATCCATTTCTAGAATTTCCTCAAACTCCATACATTTGGACACTTTCACTGTCCCTTTTTAGTTCATTACCTGAGGGTTTGTTTACAGCGTATTTGATCCTCTGATTGCGTTATCTTCCTCGTCCAGTCGGTGTTCTGCACCTGACGAGTAATCATTTCATCTGTATTGATGAACCCCTGCAGAAATGTCACAGTTTAATTGTGCTATCTGACTGAAAACCCCCAGTAACCTTTAAAAAACATCACATCACCACAAATAAAATAGCTTTTTTCCCATATACTCCATTTATGGGGCTGCCTTAGAAAACTGGCAGCAGACGTATTGGAGAGCTAGCTGTAGCCACTTGAAAAGCTAATTTCTGCCTGTATAATTAGCTGGGCTGCTACAGCGCTTTAAGATCCCTGGATGATTTCCCTGAGCCGTTATATAAACTCCAGAAGCGAAGAGGGAGTGGAGGAGGAACTCGACGGCCTCGGTGAAAAGACTCTTATCAGTGTCTTTATTGGTGCAGAGCTCCGCTGCTCAGACTGGATGGCCGCCACCGCCGTCGGGGGGCTTTCTTCTGCTGGTCGTCGGCTTCACGCCACAGCAATCATCGGGCAGTCGTAGAAACGACATATCAAAACAATCCAGAAATGTGCAGCCTGGCCAGCTCGTGCAATGCAGACGCTCTCTGCTGGTCTCGTTCCACATCATAAATAGTTCAGGAGGACGCTGGTCCGGGTTTTACAATGTGACTGGATACATCACACCTCCAGGAACCCGTAAATCACTCACTAATTATCCCGGCAGAGGCCCTTTTTTCCAGTCCGTCAGTGTTTACGGCTTACATCACTTTTCTGCCTCGCTTTCTGTTTTCCGTCAGCGCTCGTGTATCCAGACAGTCTGTAAACGCCACACGATCTGGTTACCGCGAGCGACGCTCCGTCGTGTTTTATTCCTCGTGCTCTGCGGCATGAAATCCGTCGCTCTGTGTTTGTGAATTTGATCCTTCCTTCTGTTTCCGTTAGACGTGATGCATACCCTGGATTTCACATCAGTCTTTCCCTTTTTAAAAGACGTGGAACTAGGGAACACTAAAGTTTCCTCCACAGCGGCCGTGGGAATAAGAGCGGTGAGCAATCCCCGAGTCTCTGAACACCTTCAGCAGAAGTAAAAGCACTCGGCAGGATGGCCCACATCATATTTCACATTATAGAAAAACATTCTCTTTATTAGAATGCCGATACATCCCACTTTAACAAGGCTCAGAGGACTTTCACCTTACTATCTCAAAATGAGTGGATTTACAGAGGATCGGTTCACTGTCGGAGACGTGGGGCCGCATTCAAGATGCGGCTCGGAATGGCCTTACTTTTACGGGAATTTCACAATTTATTTCTTTGAGTGATTAAAAATAAACTCATTACAAGTTCCTTGAAATACAAAAAAATAAGAGTAAGCCCAACTTTTAATAGTTTCATTTGGATACTAAAAATGTTCTGAAAGTTGGAGTTAAGTTCTATAATATAACCATCTAGTTTCCTGTTCAGCCGATTCAGACCAATACGTAGTTATAAAGTTATACTTAGAATAAAATATAAAGGAAAATGAAAGACTTTTACTTCCACTCATAGCTTACAAAAAAAACAAACAGCTGCTGATGTTGTGAAACCCAGTCCTCTGCTGACGGAGGTACGAGGCAGCGTAACGGTATCAGGTTTAAAGTTTAACTTACAGGCAACATTGCAATCATAACTCTCTATTTATATATGATACGAGTGGCATGCACTTCATATTTGGTAATAGTTGCTTATCTGTAACTCTCTATTAAGGTGGAATTGAAATTTGGCGTTCCGTAGGTTAACTGCCATAATAACACACAATTAAGTCATTCCATTTTTATATTCATGAATTATTATGAATGAATTACGGTAAGTATGATGACTGTTTTAGTGACGATGTGTTCGTCACACAGTAGTCAGGGAAAAGACGATTAGAATGTTTTTCCTACGCTGCCGGAAAACACTTTCAATTCATCTATGCATCACAGCGACGGCGTGTTTTTTTCGTCACATCCCCCGAGCCACCTGACAGCGTGAGTGAGTCAATCCAGCAGATAATCAGACACATCGGAGAGGAAATGGCTCCTGCCATTCATCATTTAGCCAAAAGATGGAACGCTCCAAGTCTGACATCGTATCATTTATCATAAACTTGCACAGCCTGACTAATGGAAGACAACATAATGACTTTATCAATAAGTCAGCATCTGTGACCAGTTCATCATCATAAAAAAAAAAAAAAAAACCCAAACAGGAGTCCATTATATTCTTGACACAGATTGCGGCTTGTCAAACAAACGACCTTAATTAGCCCCGGTGATCGGAGAGACGCGTCTTCGGCGCCGAGTGTGATATCTCCTGACAGTATCGACGTTTGCACAAAAGGTCTGCCGCCGCCGCATCAGGGCTTGGGGAACATCGCATTCTGACAATTTAGTAAGGGATGTACTGGTTTTCTGTAAGAAATGCGACTGAAGGTGTCGTCAAACGAATGAGATTTCCAATCTCGAAGCCACTTGTCCCCTCTGAGCTATCAGTCAAATTGCACAGGAAGCGGTGATGCGGCAGAAACAGTAGGTGATGATGAGATCTCACTAGAATAAATACAGAAGCAGTGTGCTGATAATAAGCACCTCGGGGCAAAGATGGCGCCTTTTTCTTTGTCTTCCGTCTCTTCGGCCTTGGCGACTACTGTTGTTCTCGTTGGATCTCCTGACTTCTAAAGGCGTAGATGATGCAGATATGTGTGGAATTGTATGGGTTGCCATAAAAGAGCAGCAAAACTGATTTGTTGCATCACTGTTGCCCATAAAGTTGGAATATTTAGTTTTCCGACACAATTCTCTGTTTATTCCTATTTAAATGCGTCAGTAATCACTTTTGACCAGGTGCAATGATTTACATTATTATTTGATTGGCGCTATAAAAGACATTTGCAAATGATTCCATCTTTATGGGCGACCCTGTATATGGATGGAACTGGGAACAGCACTGTTTTCCTGCCGATACCCATCAATGAGCCATATTCACTAATGCATGGCTGATCCGATCGTTCCAGTGGTATACAAGGCTCCAGGCTAACATTTAGAACATTACATATAAACACATCATGATGACCTAACCTCCCTTCTTCCAATGCTCATTTTAACTGGATGAAATATATCATAATGTAACTTGTAACTGTTATTTAACCACGCAGAGCTGTTTCGGCTTACGGCTCTCCGGTATGTCGGAGTTTTCATGCAGGCCTACGGATAATTTGCATCACGGTACATTACGGAGCTATTGTTTCTTCAAGGTCAGATTTAGACACCAGTTTTTTTTCCTGGCAGCGCTGCTGAGAAACATTAATACGCGACATTGATATCCTGAAACATCAGGGCGCCGTCGTTTTTTGGCAGACGTTGCTCAAACGAGAGTAAACGGTGCATTCGTTCAGGACTATTTCCAGCTGTGAATGTGTGGTTCATGGCAGCAGGATGGTAAACACAAAGAATAGGATAACTTCAGCATTATTAACTCTACCGATGAAGAAAAATTGGTCTTTTGTATTTGCTTCACCCAAAACAACTGCAGTGTAAAAAGGTTTGTCCTCGCTGACGATTGAAGGTTTTGAAACTGAGCCGAGAAGGAGACGTATGGTGCTGCAGAGTAATGGAAATAAACAAAGCTTTAGTCATTAAAAGCCAAAACAAACATGTTCATTAAACCATCATGACTCCAGGGCTGTGATAGACTCAATTTTGTCAATTATTGCCCCACTAAAAAGTCTTTCACAGGTAATTTGTTATTTCTGCAGCTTTTTATAATGGTCTAAAAATAGCCGATGCACTCTCTGTGAGAGAATAGCAGACCACAAAAAGAAAAAAAAGACAGCACTGGAGCTTTTCTGATAATGGACAACAACCGAGTCAGGGCAGCTCTCACGCCGAACACTGTCTCTTTACCAAGTGCCGTTCCCCCCTCTTCCCTCCCTCCCTCCCCTCTCAGCATCATCCCTCATCCCTGTTTGTGTTGGAGGTGGAGCACTGCTGGCTGTGAAGCATCTGTCTCTTCTTAGCTTTGGGATTTTCTTCTTCTCTATCTCTTTCTTTCCTACCATTGATCCCGTTTCTTGTCACGTATCCAGCCCTGCTTATCCCTCACTGGCACAACCCCCCCCCCCCCCGCCTCATATCCTTCCTTCCCTCCATCCCTCAGCAAATTCTACCTGCCTTCTGCCTATCGCAGCACAAGCAATGCTAAGCTCCTTCCTGCCGGTGTAGGGAAGGGGGGGGGGGGGGGGGCACGAACTGAGCCACAACAACATGGGATGGCGGGATGAGCAACCTGCAAGATGTAAAATGTCAGAACAAAGCCGCTCATTAGCAAGCCGATACGCTGAGCGCTGGAATTAAACGCTGGAATATGCCATTCACTTTGGACGGAGCTCATACTGCCGGATGCATGTTTGGCCTTTGAACTGCAGATCACCTTGTGGTTTCCATAACTGCTAAACATGTTTCTCATGTAATACAGAACTACTGTTTGTTTCAGAGACGACCCCACAAAATGAATTGCTTTGATTTTAATTGATCGTGGGGTGAAGGAAATCAACAAATATGGATATTTGGGAAATCTTGAGAGGCCGAATGTCCCAGCATCTTTGAGCTGGATGGACAATTATGCATGACATATAAATGTATATATGTCTCATTTTCATTATTAAGCATGGGGGTATATCTCCATATTGTCTTAAATACTCGAAAAGACAACAACTGGCAACCTTATTTTCTGGCAACCAAAGATTGACGCCTGGTTTCCAGCCTGACTTGCAACGTTTCGTCTGCATTTTTATCACCTGGTCCTCGCTGGTGCATTCAAAGGCGCTCTGAGACCAGCTGAAATCTGAGATTCCTGAGCTGGCTGCTGAATACGTTTTTATTAATGCAATAAATTTAATAATTTGCATTATCCTCTTGATAAGGACTGCGTTGGCTTGTTGGTTACCCTCCGGACTAAACGCTCAGACAAGATAAATAAAATGCTGCGCGGTGCTTTCGGGCGGCTGGATATCAATTCTTACATGTCCTTAAATGCAAGGCTGAGGAGGGTTGAACCTCGTCTCTACAGTAACATGCTGTGGGAGTCATTAAAAGAAAATTAAAAAGGTATTTCATTATTTATTTGTGTTAAATCAAGTCAAGGTAACTCTTAAACATTGCAGCTTAATTGTCTTAATATCCTGAGAGCTGCTTTGAAGGTATGAACGTTTGTAGTAATGTGAATGTGTGTGGTTTGTAGTTAAAGGCGTTATAACAAGGTAGCACCGATGGATGCGGACGAGGTGTTTATCAGTTCCAACAATTGCAGTTGTTAGGACACTCGAGTCTTCTCTGCAGCTGCTTGAACTAACTCTGCACATCCACTTGTGTTCCCGAGGCAAACTATTTTCCTCTCATCTTCTCAATAATATAGTGCTTAACCAGTTTATGTCTTCATATAGCTCTTTCACACGCTAAAGCTAATACTTAATAGCTGAAAATGGCAGAATTATATTGGTGTCGTTCTACTTTTGAAAGCCACAGATGATCTCTGCTTCTCTTCTTTAAAACTACCACTTATTAATCTTCTTGTTTGATTCCCCAGAATCTAGCTAGACCGGCTTCCTCTTCTCCGGTCGGCAGCGAACCTCGGCCTCAGACTTTGTCCCTGTAAGCTGTCCGAGGGCCCGCAGTGTATCAGGCGTATCTCTGTGTTAAAAAAACCACACCTGTTACCTGTGTTAGCTCTCTCTTGTATTACCTCTCCCCTCCTTTCTACATCATCACTCAACTGGCAGCAGGTTGACAGGCAACAGCCAACATCCCCCTCCTCTCAAAGTAAGCGTGTTTCAGTCTGCCAGGTTGTACTTAAAAAGAAACGATGAATAATGAAGTAATATGAATATGAAGAAATAAAAATTGGACTGTCAGCCCTCACAAAGACCGACTGATTGATTTCCATGGAAGGAACCAAGTGGATGTTTAAGTGGATACCTCTTTAAAGCTACGCTGCACAATTAATCAAATATTAATCGCAATCAGGATTTCTGCTTCCCACAATGAAGTGAAGTGACTGAGATAATTCAAAACGTGCACTCATTTTCAACTACAATGCATGTCAAACTCAAGACTTTGACACAAACTCTACAGTAACAACGTTCCTGCTTGTTGCAGCTCCAGAGTACCGGGGGAATATTCTCTCTTTAAAAGGCAAAAATACACTCAATTCTAGTGACCTTTAAGTCTTATTTTCATGCAAAGACTTGTTAAGATGATTCGGTAAGATTAAAGAGGTAAGCACGACATGAAAGGGAAAGCAGTGTTCTGTTGATTTAAATATGAAAGTGCAATAGAAAATATGTTTGCCCCTAAAATCAAAGAAAAATCCTGATGAATGACTGCAATCTCAATTTTGAGCAAAAATGGTCGATCATTTCTATCCAGAAGGTTTTATTTGAATTCAAAATCATTTCTTTGATTTGTTTATTTAGGTCAAGTTGGCACGTTTTCAACTCGTGCAGTGCAACATTTCTTTGCCTCAGTCTGGTCGGAGCAAATTTGACGTTTTTCTTTTCCCTTTTACTTGCCTGTAAAATGTACTTTGTGCCTGAATACGCCTTTAGACCTTTTTCACGATACTAAAGCTAATGATAAGATAATGATAACAGTAATGTCATATGGAACGATCCATCTCTAATACTCTGCCCCTCTGTGTCTCATCTGTACGAATGCATTTGAGCTCAGAAAGGCTGAATCACCTGTGACGGACGGCGTGTTGTCTGGAATCCGTCTGGAGAAATTTGCCAATGCTGCAGTTGTGTCTGACGTGAGGAGCCTTCCTCCCAGGGGTTAAGCGTCATTCATATTCATGAGAGTGATGTTGGAGAGCCTCTGGGAGCCGAGGGCTCTGTTGAAACAACCGCGAGGCTTTCTTTAGCTCCGGACTCTTCCTGCTCAACGTTTGCTGACAGAATGTCACATCTCTCTTTGCCCACTCCGTATGCAGCCGTTACAAATCCACCACCTTTAAGTGCACGGAATAGCAACAGCATTCTGCAGAGGTGTTCAATATCATCTGTTTTCCTATTTGTATTATGTGCGCTACATTCTTGTTCAATTTCTGCACTGAAATTCTCAAAGATCAGCCGTCATTCCATCGTCATGGCGAGCTGTAGAGGTAGAGTTAACTATATTGTTCCTGATGGGGACATGTGTCTTGGGTACAGGGCTACAGTTGCTTTACTTAAAAAAAAAAACTCACAAAAACAACAAGAAACCATCTCAAAACATGAGACGTTTGACAACATGGCAGCTTTAAAAAAAAGAAAAGAAGTGACATTCGGCTGCAGGGAAGACGGGATGTTGAGCACCTGGAATGATTTTTGTAGCTCATTTCCCACTCGGTACCTGCTCTGTATGGGCTCATAGTCTTCCTTCCCTTTAACCTTCAGAGCTCCTTGTGCATACTGGCAATTGTGCTTTTTCTCTTGCAACTGTTAAGTTGCCAAATCAACGCTGTAATTCCGTGTCTAATGATGCTCGCTAGGATTGCCTGGTAGAACATCAGCATGATCCGGCTGCTCACTTCATACAGCCTCAATGGCCTTCGAAAGTTGCATTCTGTTGCACAGGTTGTCAATGTTGCTTTCCCAGCGAAAGGAGGTTGTCTGTGTGTAGACGTAGGATTATTTGGATGAGAACACCTGTCTGTTTTTTATGTTGTTGTTGTTTTGACGACCCCTGGCGTATGTTTCAAGGACCAACTCCTGTGTTTTGGTGAAAGTTTATGAGATTAAATGAGAGTGGAAGTGTCCAAGTCCAGATGTCCACAGAAGGGTCCATGTTATTGTGAAGGAAGGCTCAAAATCAAGGTATCATCAGTGTAAAGGTGATACCACACAACCTTGTGGGACTCCTGCATTGCTAGGTTACCCCGTTGACCTTCACTTGCTGTTTCTCAGGACATTCTCCATCAGGTATTTTTTGACATAAAATTTGCAGTACCCTCCCCAAATCCCGACCCTATGAGATATTTACCCGTCCAAATACAAGCTGCAGCAGCAGCCGGTGCAAGACACGTCCACTGCCTCTGTGGGCGGCAGAGCACTTGACAAATGAGTTATAATAAGGTATCCACAACAGAGATTTGTAAACAAATTATGTGAATGCTAATCAAGGTTATTTGGCATGCGATGTCAGAAAGAGAATTAGATTTTGGCTCACAGGCCAGTAACAGTAATTTGCTGAGGTGAGTTCAGTCTTGGCAACATTCTGCTTTGCTGCGTGTTTATAGGGCCCCGATAATAAAAGGTGAGTTTTGACATAAGACATAAAGTCAAAAGTCCTATTAAGGCGGCTCCTACGGAGTGCAATGTTTATTAAACCCCACGCTGTGGAAGTGTTTGATGGAATAAACATACGGAGGGTTTTGCTTCTGTTGCTGATGCATGTTGCCAGAGGAGAGATTGTGGTCGTTCAAATCAGCGGGGTGCACGCCCTTGAAGATTGAATGTGCTCTGTAAATATCATAGAAATGTTCCTGTTTGATTATGATATATGTTGTGTGCAGCACTAAACAAATCCTCAGGGTTTGTCCGAAATGGGAAGGATTCCACCTCTGGAGAGCATGAATGTTTGTGTAATGGTTTCTCTAATGTAGGGGTCTCTGTAGCATTCATTCTTAGCTGGAAAAGAGTTGTGTAATTATTAAACTGTAGAGAGGTAATTTCGCCTTTTTACTGTACCATATTTGGGCATAACTTAAATGTCGAGTGGCATCTTGTGGTGAGGTTGCAGATTGCAACCAACTGAAACTTTTCTCTGTGTAGACATGAATGGCTCATTCTTGTCACAACAATTCTTATTTCCAGGTGATAATACACTAATATAATGATAATAATATTGATATTCTCTCCCATTTGTGCCACATACATCTCACTAAATAAGGACTTTTAGACAGACAAGAAGAAATTCAGTACCCAAGGTGATCCATTAGATCTGTAGAAACGTCGTAGCAGTGGTATATCTGTGTGTAAATAGCTCCGCTGCTGGAGTGGCAGTGTCTGTTTCTTGGAAATAGTAATGATAGTCATTGTGTGAAAAAGTCCAAATAGCAGTAAGACTGGAGGTGAGGGCGACAGCGACGAGGCACGATGGAGGAGCGCATTGAGAGATGACAAGGCGAAACTACTAAAGTGACACGTTTCTTAATCCTGACAATGACGACTCCCGCTACGGTTCAGAATGTCGGGATTTCAAAAGGAAGTTAAAGTGTGTCCCCAGTAATAAAGAACAGAGCAAAATGCCAAAGTAACGTGATGCGCTGAAGGCACAGCTGCCGTATTAACGGGCCAATCAGGCAGACTATGGCGCAATTGTGGATTTCAATAATTCAAGGAGAAATTACTCTTCTGGAGGGAGATGTGAATAATTCAGGGTATTATGACTTAAAAGAACTATCAGCAGAATGGAGTGGAATTATGATTAATTCAACATCTGGATTAATAGCGCCTCAGTCAGAGGGACGTTTTTTTTTTTTTTTTACGGCGCCAGGTCTGGCGGGCCGCTCGCTCTTCACCCACTTAGAGAACGGAGCGGAGAAACTGGATTATTTTAAGACGCAGCCCCCTTTCGACTAAAATATCGGGCTCAGTGCCAGTTCACTTGCTGTGCCGTGCGCCAGCATGACGAGCAAACAATCTGGTGAGCTCCAATTCTAGGGGTTTGACTTCTGTGGGTGACGGCACAACACAGAGAGCGCAGTCTGCTGTTAAGTAGTCGAGATAATTGAAGGAGACGCATCTAGTGTGCTGCCCATAATCACTTGAAATGTGGATGGGGGATACTCACACCGGGCTGCTGCTCTTGGAGCCGGGGATCGTGCGGGGAAAACACGAAGAAGCACAGCGGCGGTTGTGTGATGACGATGTACACAGGATGAGGAAATACATCTGGTGGCTGGAGACATGAAATTGTGGCCGGGAGGTCAAAGATTCCTATCCACGT
Organism: Chelidonichthys spinosus; assembly: GCA_029853015.1. Classification (NCBI taxonomy): domain Eukaryota; kingdom Metazoa; phylum Chordata; class Actinopteri; order Perciformes; family Triglidae; genus Chelidonichthys; species Chelidonichthys spinosus. Next base: position 19,663,209 of record CM056835.1, read on the forward strand.
ACCGACTGGAGACTCTCAATGAGGAATCATAACTCTTCAGCCACCGTGTAACTCCATCAAGTACCGGCTGCCTTGAGTGCCCTTGAGCAAGGCTTTCAACGAGCGGCAAAGACTTTACTGTACTTCTGGGGGTAATTATAGGTCACTTTGTGCAGGATTTTAAACAATTATCCCCTTTCAAATGATGATAATAAGGACGTAAAAGCCTTTTACGACGCTCCTCAGCTGCAGCACTGCAGCGTGGACTGTATAAACCGTTTTATCCAGTTTTGTTTCTTTTTTTTTTCATTTTAATTGGCAGTGTCAGACTTTTGCATTCAAACTGGGCAGGTGCTTTGAAAACTTTATCAACGTACCATCATATTCACAGTTTGTGTTTTTGCTTCCCATCTAGTGATTTGATCAGCAGGAGAGTCTGTTCACAAAGACAGTGACAGTGTTTTACTCGCTTGGCAGAGCAAGTATTTGCCGCCTCACGTATTCTGACTAAATAAACTAACTATTGTAGCTTTACAACAACAAAAAAAAAAACCTGCCAGATTAAAGACAAATAAAAACGCCAATTAAAACCCTACCTATTCCTCCCAAATTCAATAGATACCCTTGAGTGATAATTCAATCAGTTTTCGTTCTTCAGTGACTTCTTGTTTTCACATAATTTGTTCGGTCCCATGCTCCTGGCTTGGAAAACAACCTTGATTTCATGCTACTTTGTCAAACTGAATAAGCTCAAATATACAGCTCAAAATTTAAAAACAAGGCTGCGGTACCTTTCGGAGATAAAGGCTTATTACTAGCTACAGCATAGCATCCCTCCCGGTGCCTCTACGTCTTATTAAGGGCTTAAAGAAGACAGCAATTACTTCATTACCCGTCCCACGTGGACCCACGATTTTCACCTGAATTGTCTTGGAAATAAATAAATCCCAACGCCTGCTATGCCATAATAATTTAACCTGCGGTGTCCACGAGGTGTCTATGCCGACGCCGGTACAGTTTCTCACCGTTCGCAGCCGCCGCATTAGCAAAGCAAATGAACACATTGTCAGAATATGTGGGATGATAGCTGATAGCTTTGGGCTCATTTGCTTGCTCAGGGCTCCCACGCTAATCAGAGCCGAACACGGCGCGGCTTGTGTGACTTAAAGTGCAAAGCGCTGAGCTGCGGGGCTGCCGCCGGGCATCGCGACGAACCGACTCGTAGCCTTTTTTTACGTACTTAGGATATATATTATTTTTGTTGGAGTAATGCCTGAAAACAAAATAACATGATTATTCATCATGTTTGGCCCAGCTTCATTTATTGATATTTCTGGTTCCATTTGTGTACGAAAATTCAATTGTCAGATTTTTGTTGTTTACTCCCCTTGAAAAATCAATCGCGCTCCTCCATCCGCCGGCAGCCGGAGAGTTTGTCACGTCTGACGCTCAACCACTGATAAAGCACTTCCCCTCTTTTCCAAATGGATCGACTGCTTGTTTCCAAGGTCACTGCACTAACTGCCATCTGTGGCTCTGTGTGTGTGTGTGTGTGTGTGTGTGTGTGTGTGTGCGCGCGCAGAGACAATCCTGGTACGTTCGTTGATTCATACTCAGTGTTTACGAAACATTGCGTATGAATCATACTTGTTTGTGTGCGAATGGATGTAGATATGGTCGTGTGAAAAACGGTGAACATGATGTGATACCATAAATTTACATCAACAGCAATTCATTCAAAAGTCACATTCAAGGGGACACACATTTGTAAAGTATGTGATACGTAAGCAAACACGTTTATGGTGAATGTTTTATTCCCATGAGAAAATAAATGTCTCTGTGAAATGTTCTAGTTTGATTCAAAATATAATGTTCCACCAATGTTCCTTTCTGGATTGCCGTTTGTGTTCCACACAGAATGTAATGACAGCCTCCCTTCCACACGTCAGCTTCCAGCTAACAGCCATTCTCTGACTGTGCAGTCGAGAGTCGACAGATTCTGTCTGACTTCTTTTGGTTTGAAGCGACTCCCGAAGGTTGGAACTGGCCTCGGCTGTATCTGTGTGACTGTCACTTGGATAGGAAATGGCAGAAATGGAAACAAGACATGAACTCTGGTCTTAATGTGATGAGATTTTGAAAACAAGACGATCCCCTTTATATCATGTCTGGCCAGAAGAGAGAGGAGTCTCTATACGACCGTCCTTAGCTTTCATGTGACCGACTTCACACTCGGCAGGTGTGTTGTGGCCGAAGGGAGGCGCCGCGATGAAGGGGAGGTCTGGTTTGGATGAGCAGGAAAGCAGCGATTCCGAATGCCATGCAATAAGCCCAATAAATGTCCCTTTAATTTCAAGGGTTGGATTTTGAATAGCATATTTCATAGACAGTGGTAGTTTAAAGTGCATATAAACTGCATCCTTAAATATACATGAGACAGAGTTAAAAATAGATGAATCAATGGTTCGTAGCCTATTAATCGACATGTAGACCAGAAGTAGATTCAGACGAGCTGAAGCTGCCTAAGAGCTCTGTCTGGTTGCCCCGAGAAACTGAATGTTACAGCTGTCTCTTCTGCTAAATGAATGTCCACAATGGTGGAAAAACCCCAGCAACACCTGTTGTACAAAGAACATCTTTATTATGGGACCAGTCTGTGTAAATGGGACCATATTCAATCTGGTGAAGGATGATCGTTCATGTCTCAGCAAGTAGAACTCTGTTGACTGTCTCGAGAGCGGCAGCGAGATCAAACGATGCCAGAATGGAAGTTTCCGAAAGGTGATCAGGTTTGAGGACGACCCAGCTGGTGTCTTAGAGTGATATTAAATGGGAATACACGGGTGCGTGCCTCTGCATGTGTTATCTACACTGGTGTCCTTGTGGGACGTGTGCCTTTAGCTGATGAGTTCATGGAAAACACACTTTTAACCTCTTCCCACCTTCTTTCTGATTCTACACTGCTGGTTTTCTTTGAAGCATAAATACAGGAGTATTTTCTTCTGGTAGATCAGAAAACAGAAATGATTGCAGTCTCTTTCCCCAGAGACATTCCCCATGGCCAAACAAAATTCCACTTTAGAGTATTTAACACATTCTCACACGCTTAATTACTTTACAGTCACATTTAGAATAAGACGAAGAGGCGCCGGAGAGAAAAGCTCGACATATGATAACATTTACGTTCCCCGGGAATGTGGTGTTTAAATGGCCGATACTTTCCACTATAATTCCTCCTGGAAATGGGACAGAAGTGCAGCTTTTCCAAGACGAGAAGTGAAGATCTATACAGACGATCTAGTGTTATATTTGATAGAAAGGTGGAAACAACATTTTTTTATGAAATGATAAGTAAAAAAAGTTTTGAGTTCAGAAAACTTTTTGGTTTTACTTCCAAAGAAAGTGATTGAGTTAGTTTCCTGCTGTTTTTCCAGTTCTGAGCAATTAATTTGGCAAATACAATGTTATCAGATCTAATTAAAATGATGAAAACTATTAGACTAAGACCAGTGTTGGAAAAAAAAAGATTGCATTTTTCCTTAAGCAACCTTTTTTTTGCAAGAGCACTTCAGTCATTTTTATAATGGGAAGATTACTCTTAGGCCATGCAGGGATTCGAACCAGCGGCCTGCTTCTCTGACCTCCAGGCTTCCCACATGCAGGGTTTCTACACGAGACACATTTCCTTTGTCTTGACTTTCCTGTGGGTTCCCCCCCCGCTGAGTGTGTTTGCTCTCATAGTTTGACACACAGTGTGCTGCTTCTACGCGCTCCACATCTCCCCATCAATATCCGCTGCTCATCTGAAGAGATAGGTGCAATAGCGTAGACCCTCACATTTGCTCAGACACGGGCAACGCTCCGCAATTGTTTTATCAGCAAACGAATAGCTGCTGTTTTCAAGAAACGGATGAGCTCGCCTCAGGGTTCCCGATGCATTATCCTACAGAAAGAAAAAGGTGTGAAGTTCCTTTAGAGGTTGAGATACCGATCCCCTTCCATCCCTCCCCCCTCCCTGCCTGTTGTCTTATTCTTGGTTTGTGATCGGATCGGCTCAGGCCGCGTAGTCATCGGCCCAGTTAAAGCCCGGAACTGAATAAACTGAGGAATGAAGATTGTTGCTCCTGTTTGAATTAAATTAAAAACCAGTCAGATGGAAAATACTCAAAGGCCCAATTTTAGAGATCAGGACTGAGCCGGTATGTGACGCCAGATTGATACGGGGTAACCTAGAGTGTGCAGTCCTCCAGCAAGGGGGCTTAATTCTCTCTCTCTCTCTCTCTCTCTCTCTCTCTCTCTCTCTCTCTCTCTCTCAACAATCTCGCAACAATTTATAAATGCTTTCTTTTCAAATTTGAACCATCCTCTGGCGATCATGACTATCCAGACCCGATTCTTGCTCGTCTGGCCAGTGTGAGATCATTACTGTAACAAAGCTGTTTTGCAAATATGTGTAGAAAGGATGTGAGAATGTCCTTGCTGTTGGGACGGACAGACAGATTGGCCTAATATGAGAAACCATGATCCCCGTTGTGATTGACTTCACATATCTCAGCTGTTCGCTCCGTGCCCTCAGCGTGCCTGCGTTGCATTGCTTCGCAATCTCGACCTCCGGCGAGGGCTTCTTTGTTTCGTTGCAAAATAAAACCACGAGGCTTCGAGGTTTTTATTCTCTGTGGCTTTGTGAACGTGTCCTTAAGTTCCCCCTACTATAATGAATACACATTGTGTCATTTATAGGTATGTGGGTTTCATTGTGAAGGCCCATTCGTCTCAACAAAACAATCGCACGTATGAAGCAAGCGATTGAGGTTAACCCGGCATTCAATGATGACATATTTTTCTAGGATTAATTAACAGTCTCCTTCTCTTTTCTCTTTCTTTTCTCTTCTCTCCTGATCCCTGCTTCCCCATTGGTGCCGCCTGGTGATTTCCAAACTGTCCACGTGTTGCATCACCACCCCACGATCTATTTAAAGGTAAGAAACGTGCCTTCTTTGAGCATTCGTGGCGCTGCTGTATGAGATACTAATTGACTTGGCTTTGATTCTTTTCTTTTTTCTTTTTTTTTTAAAGTAAGCACTCAGTGAAATCATTATACCGCATTTACGAGATCCACGTTGATTTGTTACGAGTGGAGTCACATCAGATGTGATGGAACGAGATTAACTTTCCTCGAAAAAAAGCGAGGAAGCAGAGAGCTGGGAATCCTGGGTAATAATCCTGGGGCAATGCCTTTTACTTTAGACAAGCAGCTACTGCACTTTCATGAAACCCCCGTTATTAAGAAGTGTAACATTCTTAAAGGAATTCTGGGAATGTTTGTAGTTAATCCCCCCCCTAACCCCTCTCCAGCAATTAGGAATCAGCCATCAGCCTTGCTGCCCTTTGAAAACAATCAAAGCTGCTCCTCTGCATGTGATGCAGTGGCATTTTTATGTCACTTTTTTTTTTTTTTTTTTTTCAAGCTCCTGTAGTGCATAGATGAATTCATCGGAGCCGGTTATCGTTTTGTTTGGTTGAAAATGTAACTGCAAGTGCTCATCTGCAGCTTTAGATATTAGCTCTTTTGTAAAGATAACAACTCACTTAATGGGTCCGCCATTCAATTAAAAAAAAAAAAAGGAATCACAGAGTGTGTTACAGCATCAGCCACATCAGAATCAGTGAACACGATTAACCGTCGTCTGAGGCAATAAGTCAGACGACTCCGGGGACTCGTGCACTGTCGCCGTCTCCTCGCTGCTCTTTTCTTTATCCATTCTACATAGAGCTCTACATCTGTCACACATCACGGAGCCAGACATAAAAGACGTGTTTTGTTTCTAGCTATGAATGGAGTTGAATGTGAAATGAAGTGGGAGTACTCCGACAGACCAAAACCCAAATACTTAAGTGAGAGCAACGTTCCCGTCTGCTGAAATCGGTATGATATGCTTTTAAGATAACACGCTGCATCCTCAGTGGCCGACCCACCACATATTCTGTGTAATTTGCTGCGGAGGACGACAGGAAGTCGTAAACAAAATAACTCCGGCTCGTTGCCTCGCTTGCCAAGTGCAACAGTCTCTCCTCGTTTCTCCAAGCAAACACTTGGAAACGGCACAAAGTGACCACACAGAGTTCATTCCCGCAGTTCATAGCGATTTCAGATGTATTTCCGACCCCGGACGCTGTTGTGAAATGAAGCTAATTCAATTAGACAGATGCAAGAAACGGGGCCCAGAAACACAAACCATAAAGGAAGTACTATGACTCCCCTTTCTTCCTTATCTCCAAACAGCACGCCGTCACAATCCTGGCTCTGATCTCCTGTTTTCCCTCTCGAGTGTCCATCTGTCTATAAGTTTATCACAAATTCAGGGGAAATTCACACAGAAACACCTGAGGCTGTTTGGAGCGGCGACAGCCCTGTCAATTGGGACCAAAAAAAAACAAGCCTTTGGCCCTGCAAAATAACCAACCGACTCTCTTTACAAAGCTTTGTATTGATTCTGTGAAAGGCTAGCAATGTGGTGGCTATTACCAATGTTGGCACAGGGAGGCTACATGCTCCCCTTTGCACAATCATAAAAATGTCATTGGTGTTGGCGTTTTCCGTCCTGCTGGCATAATATCAGGGAAGGTAGCGGTCCACAGTACAGAGGCCACTATCTGCACATTAAAGTGCTGAATTCTCGATCCAATGGCCGGCCTCAGACGGTGAACAGGAGCACAGGGAGCACTTATTAAGGTTCCCTGAAAAGGACTGTGGCGATGTTAATCTCCCTAACCTGCCGGCGTGAGACAGCGGGCCGAACGATTCCCCTGAAATCGATGAGCCGCCTCGCTGCGGGATGGTGTTGCACTGGAACGTCCGAAGTTAGAAAATCACACGGTGCGGTTATCGCTCTCGCTTGTTGTCGTCAGGTCATTTGTTTTTTTGCTGAGTCGCCTAATGCATCCCATAGCCACATGCCACGCAGACATTGGGGAACGAAACAAGCAGTTTTACTGTCTGTATTATAATTAATGTGCCATGTATCACACTTGAGTGGTAATGCAGCTCCACTTTTGCAAGAAATAGTATTAAAGTCGGACCTAAAAACTTGTGTATATAGGGCTCCTCAAAATCTGGAATGTCTTTGAAACACTCCACTGCCATACTAGTCCATGGTTCCAGGAGATCATCTTAAACTGACAGCAACTCAAAATAGTAGCACATTGAAGAATGAAATGAAATTCTATTTTGAGTTTGCTTGAATATCCAGATGTCTCAGTAATCCGACCTCCTCTCTCTATACTCTCTATACTATGAGTTATAGGTTCCAATAAGCGACAATGATGGGTGCTGTGTTTGAAATGTATTGCTAACGTGCTGCATAGCACAAAGTCGAGCAGTATGTGCTGCACACCGCCGACCAAATGAGCGGTTAGGTATGATTTCACCAGCAGACGGCCAGGCAAAGCCAGAGATAGAGCGTTTATCTTCAAGGCACTCTTGATAGATGTCACAGCAAATTTCCAAACATGCATTATTTGGATAAACTGACAAGATATCAGCTAGGTAAATGGTTACTTCCAGAGCATCAAAGCGTATTAAAACATAATACAGTGACATTCATTCTGCCCTTTTCATCTCAAGGCACCCAGATGCAACGCAGTAAAGCTCTTTGGAAGCTTCAGCTCGCTGACAGGCTGACTTATGGTGCCGGGTGCAGGTAGAAAATACCCGTGCCATCCTTTAGCACATTGATGGATACGGCCCAGCTGTTTTTCTCCTTTTGTACATTTTGGTGTAGCACAGCTTACAACCTCGAGTCCCGTTCCCTGAAGGAAACTTCCTCTCCTCTGAAAACTCCTCATTTCCCCCCGACGGATTGTCAGCGGAGGTCGTTGGATCGGCGTCTCCGTGGCGAGCAGTGAGCACAGACATTAATCGGGAATTAGGGAGCGCTGCTGATAGCAAAACAGTGTTGTCCGCGGGCCAGCCCCCAGAGAGATAAGTGGCTGTCGGCTGCCAGCTGACACCTGACCAGTTCCCTCAGAGTTAAACGAACTGCACAGTGTGATTGAGAGCGTTGTACTTCAATTTCTGCTCATCCTTCACACTGTTACCGCCTCGTCTTCAGCGTCCTGCCTCGTCCTTCTCTTCCTCCGTCTCTACTCAATCACCCTCTTCCTCTGTCCTTTTCCCTCCCAAATCCACTTTCCTCAGAGAAAGACTTGATACATTTTTGTCTTTTGAACCCTCGTTCCTTTCATGTTCACGATGACTAAAGCAAAAATAGAAAGAAGAAAGTCGAGGATGTCCCACAGTGGACGATGCACTGAGGCTGGCAGACCCCAGATCCGCCCAAACAAGGTCACTAGAAAGAAAGAGAGTCGAGTTGAGATAAAGTACAGCTGCAGAAGTGCATTAACAGCAGTCGCTTCTCAGTTCTTCAACAAACCCGTTGACCTGTTCCAAAGGCAGATGGAGGCAAAATGATAGCAGTAAATTATAGTGGGATGCTCTTAATTTGCAAGTCTGTTCTCTCTCAGAAAAACAGCTCTGTTATTTTACTTCTTTTTTTTTTCCGACTGTCACTGAACAAATTATTCATTTGAAAAATGAGATAATTGAGCATCTTTTAAAACGTCGCTATTTTCCTAAACTCTTTGCCCCCCATGGAAACACTGAGAGCTCACGACTTTACTCACAGCATGCCTCAGTGATACGGCTCCAAACATATATATATATATATATATATATATATATATTAATATTTGTAGAATGGTAAAGATAAGATGGATAAGGATAAAGTGACGATCCTTGTTTGCATTCTCGTGTTTTTCTGCACCTTTTTAAGTATCACATTGGAGACAACCTGTGGAAATGGGAGTATTGGATACCATTTCCGCAGTTTTGGGGGGTAAAAGGGTTTCTTTACATTTGCTTTAGGTGATTTTTGCCTTTTATAGAAAAAGACTTGATGCCCTAAATGGATTATGCAAACTACTTTTTGACGAATGAGTTCTTATTCGGCAGACCTTTAACTCACATAACCGATCAGCCTTTTCTGCAACATCCATCTTCATCTCGAGACAGCATTTGAAGACTGAATGGAAACACGGTTTATAAATCGTCCATTTCGAGCGATCGAGATTCCCCCGCAGAATCATGTGTCGTATCCAGGAAAAGTGTTTATCATCAACAAAGTATTGTACTGTGTGTTCGTAGCTAACACACAGCTTAGCAGAGTCTCGTGGTGCCAGACATGATTTCATCACTTTCTGAAGAGAATCTAAATATTTGGACTGCTATAGTTCAACTTGTGGATGTGGTTGCCGCTGACGACGCTTCACGTCCAGGCTTCCTCCTCCTCCTCCTCCTCCCCTCCCAGGCCGTCCTGCACACATGTGTGTTTGGATGCATCTGTTTCTTATCTTCGCTCTTTGAGACCTCAAAGGAAGACATTTTGGAGAAATCGTATTATTCACCTTCTTGTCGAGACCACCGCTCTTATGTCTGAATGCTAAATGTGAAGCTACAGCCAGTGAACTTACATGTATAAGACAAACCAAAAACGGTGCTTTTCCCATGTATATATTTGACGTTTACATGTTGCCTCACAGCTTCAGAGTGTTGGGTTTAATATCAGCTAGAATCGGCTGCAGCCTGCTTATCCTTTCAAAGAACACGTTGTTCCAGATAATTGGAGCTCGTGGAGGTTATTTTTCTTTTCTTTTTTTAATCCCTGACCCATGTGTACTTGATGTCTGACATCATCAGCCAATTAGTCAGTTTTGCAACAAGCTCCTCCCACACCAACTTGTGACATTCAAAGTCATTTCAGCTCATAAAACCCACTTTAAGATAAAGCAACCGGCGGTTCAAAGGAAGAGATAAAAATGTACAAACGTCTGTCAGAGACACAAACAACAAACAACCGGATTAAGACTTATTTTTCCCGAGTTTCGCATAATGCAAACTCAAGAACGGAGAGAGTGGATGTCAAGTGTCCTTCTGAGCGACACGGTTAGGTCTACTGTCTCCACCTGCCACCATGTTAAGCTGTTTCCAGCCCCGGAGCGCTGCTCATTGCATCCTATTCACAGGAGATGTGCAGGTGTTTCCATAGCAACGGCAGTGCAGGCTGCGGTGGGGCCTGGTGGCTGTAGAGTGTGGATGCGAGTGTGTGTGTGTGTGTGTGTGTGAGAGAGATAACACGTAAAGAAAAGAAAATTACACACAAAAAAAATACAAAAATACACTTGTTTGTTTCCATGTTTACAACAGGAAGTATGTTAACTATTATCTTATATATAAACTGGCATAAAGTGGCAAGAAAAACATGGCGACAGCGAACGCCTCTCTAGAGGTGTGAGAGCGGTGGGCTCACTCTGAAGAGTGTTTGCCGACGCAGCACTTTTGCCTTCAGTCTGTTAACTTTGGGTGTGGAGTTTTCCCTCCACCGCCTCCACCTATTGTTGCTCTCCGCCGCCGCCAACTCGGTGATGACACGACTACTCGCCGGGATTATCCCGCAGAACATGTGGCGTTAATCACCTTGACAAACAGGCGGCGTGTCGGGAAAGAGAGCTACGCTCGCTGAGACAATCCTCTCCCCGGAAAAAGAATTGCTGTCGAAGCATACGAGGAATTAGCGGAGGGTGACGACGTCATTATGGATTTTATTGTCACAGCGGCTATACGGCAGCCGGTGAAAACAGCAACCTGGTTATAATTGAGCGAGAGGCGTTTATTTTCCTCTCCTTTCATTATGTTTTATTATCTTCCTTTCTTTAAACAACTATAGACGGGAAACAAAGCGAAGCTTAACGGATGTGGATGCTTCCGTCCTTTAATCTATGTGACCTGCGCAGCTCTCGTGGCTCCCATCCAGCGACTACAGAGGGAAATTAGCTTTTAGCTAGATCTGGTACAATGCTTGTATTGTGTATTGTCACAGCTGCAAAAAAATAAACAGAAAAATGAACACAAGTGGGCAGGCGTCGGCGGGACCGGCTTGACGAGTATGAAAATAAGGCGGAGGCGTTAGGAGTCGTTAAGGAAGGCTTTTAAAGGGAGAGTTCAGGTGTTTTGAAGTGGGGTTTTATGGGGTTCTATGTGTCCCACCTACTGTAGATGACGGTTCGCAGGCACCCCAGAATTATGTGACTCTGATTAGTTTGGATTCACACAAACCAAGTTGCTGATAAAGAAGCAGTAGACCAGCAAAACCGCGGTGTTCTGGGAGCTTAAATTGCTGTTTTTTTTCCAATGGAATCTGGTGGCTAGATGGCTACAATGGCTTCAGTTCCCTGTTTGAAAGGGCTGTCTGATGTCAAGGTCAACTGGCTCACACTTAAATGCATCTTGCTATTTTTAGTGAGCCTTTCTTTAAGGTGTCTAACAGATATTTTGTTGCTGCCCTCGCCGACAGCAATACATTTATTTATGTTTCTCTCCACTGGAGGCGTTCCAGCTGTCTCTGCTAAATGTATAACAGTTCAGATATGTAAGTGTATACTCCTTCCAAAACAGCTGAACTTTCCTTTTAAGTGTGAGGGCATCTTAGAAAGTGCAGCAGACAATGTGAGCTGATAGAACGCTGCGTTCACCCTGTAATGGATGGCAGAAGGAATAGAAGGGGAGTCCTAAAACGTACGTGCTCTCTTCCCATTGAAGTTTTTTTTTTTTTTTTTTACTCTTGCCATTTAACGTCATCATTCATCAAAATGATTAAGATCCTCCTGTTCACCATCTGTTTCAAATAACTCACAAAGAATCCCAGAATAGACATGAGTTAACATAAACATACTATGCAATGTGACATATCCCATTGAGTCCAAAACACGGCGTAACAAAATACTTTTTATTCATTACCTCAGGCTGCACTATACAAAACCAAACCAAACAAATGAATTGTCAAAATGAAATGTTTTTGGAAGCAGATATATGAGTGAGGCGCGTCGTCTGTCTCCCAGTGAGATGAATGGAGGGGATTCTTCTTGACATGAGATTCTATCTCCTCCCCACCAGTGGTTTTAAAGCAGAGACACTCTCGAGGAGGCAGACAGATCACATCGCCCCGCTAGAAGATAGGAAGTGCTGATAAGTATAGTGAAGCCGTAGTTACCGTGGTAATATGTTATTAAGGCTTTGGTTGCGTTCATGGTTGGAACAAAACTGACAGTGACCTCAATGCATATTCAGAAGCGTGCATGAGCTTGCAAAATAACACGTTTAATACTTTGCAGACTGTTACATGTGTGTTTGAAGGGACCTGCTTCACCCGCAAGTAAGTTCAGAAGGCCTTTATCTTCTATTCACAAAGTTGATGACTGATATGGATGCAGTCAAGATGGCGACGACCTCTAGTGGCCATTGCTGTCATGGCGGGAGCAAAGCAGGAAGTCAGGTAACGTAGTAGGAAGACCGATGGTGGTCAAACAAACACAGGACTTTCACCCAGGAGACCGCTGGTTGTGTCCCGTACTCTGACTTACTTTACTGTTTTTTCCTTACGTTATTTACATTTTTAGCTGTCCCTAGTTATTCTTGCTTCTAGGTTTCTTGACCAGTTTGTTTGCTCAGGATGATTGTTGTTGTTTCAAGTAGGGGTATCTTGGGTGGCCATATAAACCACCCTCTGTTACTTTAAATGTTTACTGCATTTGGATGCTTATATTGTGCCATTAGCTTGCCTAGCTAGCTGCCCTCGGGGGCCCAGATAGTCCTCCGGGTGAGCAGGATGAAGCCCGTTAGCTCTTCTTATCCCATCACGCTCGGAGTAGCAACATTACGATTCCGCGACTTGAACTCTGAGTTCTCAACCTTCTGGGTTTTTTTTTTCTTCCTCTCCGTTAGAGTGAAACTGCTTCAACTGGGGTCTGCTTATTTCATATTTAATTGACCTATTTTTGGTTGCCGGCTTGTGTGAGTGTGTTTTGGTCCAACAGTTTAATAAGTGTCTGTTTAAAAAGACTAAAAATAATTAATTTGTTTAGTATTCATGGTTAAACCAGCACATTCATTAGAGGTAAAATATAACTGCAGAAGAAGGTTAGAGGAACATTGGTCCCTTGTTAATACATGTTTGTTGTCAGTAGACTGCTAATGTCTCGGTTTGCTGGTACTTATTTTTGGTGTACACATTAAATTTTCCTTCCAAATTTTTATTTTCACAACTTAAAACATTTTGAGGCAGTTTGCGAGGAAACATTTGTCTGTGATTTTCTGTTGGTGTGAATATTGCCACAGGAAGTATACAAAATAAGGGGTAAAATGGTTATTTTTCATAACCATTAAAATACACTATTAATAAAATAAAGAAACACAGGACTGAAGGTAAAATAAAACTCTCAACGTGGGAGGTGCAGGTCGGCCCGCCTGAAGCTTCAGATTGGTGGGCAGAAGCGCTGATAACACCCATTCCTCTGCCTGATAACATTTAAAGTGGGTAGAACGCCGGCACAGTCTCTTACTTCTGTCCGTACACGTTATCTCAACAGCTCCGGGGTCGTGACATTTGGATATTCCCGAGGACGTTACCTTCCGTTCATCATTTGGGTGCTCTGTAAGCTTTGCTGAAAACACAACTGCCCGTTTTAGTGATTAGAGGAAGGTCAAGGAAGCACTTTTCTTCCGCAACTCCTCAACATTGTGCCGCCTTATCTGCATGGGGCTTCGCATCTCATTGCACCTTTCCACCCACCTTTGCATCATCCGTTAAGCAGCGGGCATTCCTGCACCAAAGAGATGGACAACGTACATTTCAAGGCCAGGGAAATACAGGTTGGGGAGCATTTATGCTGCATGCTGCAAGCCCCTTAGTCTCATTTCACACAAGATCACTGAATGCCTTTAATAATTAGTCTTAATCTTTCGAGAAAACTCTTCATATACTTACATATATTGAGTGGTAAATGGTGTATTGCTGGTACCTTCGCTGCCTTTAGTTTGGCTTTAATTCAATACCAGTAGCAATAAAAAAAAAAGTCTTGAGAAATTCTAAAATGTGTTTTTTCTGCAGCCGAACACTCAATTCCGTATTACGGCAGCCAGTCTTTTTTAAATTACATCAGTATAAATGACTATCAGAAAATAGCTTCATTCTTAATAGCTCTACCAAGCACATCTGAAAAAGCAGACTTGGGATAAATGAAGGTCGTATTAAAGAAATCATTAGGGTAAAAGTAAAAAGAAAAAGGATGATAAAAAGGGAAATAATTTCATGGCAGATAGTCGGTGTGGCTCTCTCTCACTCCCTCTCTCTCTCTCTCTCTGGTGCTAATACCGAACCAAACCATCAGATTGCATTTTGTGTCTGGTCAGCCTTGAATTCAAGGAAAAAAGGCACAACCTCGGTTTTTTTAAACAAACGCAATGTCTATGGAATGTGGTCTCCGTTGGCATTCTGGGTAGGTTTGACCAATAAATCAGGCTAAAGAGGCCGAAACGCAAAAAAAAAAAAGGCGGTGGGGTTAACTGGCTGACTTGCTACAATAAAAGGCAGAGTCTGAAGGCCAGAGCTGCTCAGTGAGGAGGACATTTGGCATAAAGTCATCAGGTATCCACTGAGCAGCCTTTTAGCAATTTGAGTGGGTGTTAAAATGGACCAAAGGGAAAATTCCGCCCACCCTCCCATCTGCCATCGGATATCGGCCTGTGATGTTCGCCGCATTCCAGGCGCAGCTTTTTCTGATGAAGAGTCGTAATGTACTTTCATGCCGAAGACGCCTCCCCTCTCGGCGTGCCTCATCTACATCAACCCCGGTGGCTGCCTTTAAAGCATATTTAATACACATAGGTGAGAGGAAGAGAGACGGTACAGTGTTGAGTATAATTATAGCAACAACGGTGACAGTTTCCAGGAAAGAGTGAAACTGCCATCCCCTAGGGAGTCGGTGGCTTATATCCTTTTTTTCTGAAGCCCCCTTCTGAAAATCTCTTCTGATCTAAACTTGTAAAATCCCTGATCCCCGTCATGGTTACTCAGAACTGTGGGATATGAATGAGGCATGAGGAGGTTTTAGAAGCTACCCTCGTACAGAACAGTGATGGCTCTTTTTCTCTTCCTTTTGGCTCCATTTCGTAACGCTTTTATAACAAGCGCTCCCCCGCCGCGGCATTCACATAATTAACAGTCGGCCCTTTTCGCCTCTTCCAAATGTACCCAGACCTTCAGAGGATACCCAGACCGCGGCCACTTGTCTGTCTTTAATGTGACGTCTGTGATTGGACGGAGCAGATAAGAAGTCGGCCGTGTCCACACTTGATACTTCAGTGCGACCGGGCTCATCATTCGTATCGTCAAAGGAGCGTCTCTAAAAACAGATTGAACACATTTAATTTGCAATAAATTATTCAGAGTTTAAAAGTCCACTGTTATTGTTGCTCCTTACTCTTCCTTCCTGTGGTATTAGAAGACTTGTTTTATTCTCTCCTTGTTGGCTAGCTGGCTAACATTTACCCCATGGTCTCTTTGCTAATATATAAACATAATAATAATCAATCAGTCACACAAAATCTACTCCTCAAATGTGTTTAATTAACATTAATATTATAGACCATAAATCAAATGCATCGCTATCAGGATGTTCAGTGTATAATTAATATGCACAGGGAGTCATTATATCCATCCAAATATTTACAACACCCCTCATTATGCATAACTTTAAACATTAATATAATTTAAACAAGTAAGTTGTGTAAAAGCCTGCACAGTTGTCATAGTTATATTTATATATAGCCAAGACATTGGCTTTAATATTTTATTTATTGTTCATTCTTTAATTTCAAGAAACGACGGGCAACAGACAATACATCACGAAATGACACAAAGATGAGTTAAAATTAAAATGGTAGTCATGACGATGATATTAATTTAAACAGAAACAATATATGAACACACATTAGATTACAAATGAATGAAATAAATGAATCAATGAAATAACAAAATTAGATGGAAAACCAGGCAAGAATCTGTAGGAGCCCAGTAAAAATACTAACCCTCGCATGTTATATATGTGTATTACATTACCAGGCAGTAAACATGTTTATATCTGCTGTACATTTTTACATTGTGGTCTTTGGGGATGGACTCACTTTTGGAGCCGGCCTCTCCTGGCTATATGAGGTACTGCAGTGCTTTGCAGCGTCGGCAGCAGCCGGAGGTTGCCGTTTGCTTCAGACGGATTTGAAAAATGCTGATGAGACGGAGCACTAAGAACCACACCACCTTAAAAGCTCAGGCAGTGCTAAGCTCTTTTGGTAATACAATCTTTTTGAGAAGCTGATGAAAGAAGCCCAGGACCCTTTTTTTTAGATCCATTATATTACGCTTAAAGGGGCTAAACATGGAAGCTATACTTCCAGATTAAAGCAAAGATAATCATGATCTCTGCCTCTGAAGCAGGAGTGTGAGCGGTACGACTGCCGGCGTGG
The DNA here is from genome assembly GCA_029853015.1 of Chelidonichthys spinosus. Taxonomy (NCBI): domain Eukaryota; kingdom Metazoa; phylum Chordata; class Actinopteri; order Perciformes; family Triglidae; genus Chelidonichthys; species Chelidonichthys spinosus. Next base: position 19,679,602 of record CM056835.1, read on the forward strand.
CGTGGACACATAACGTGATCGAGTAGATTCCTTCCAGAGACGGCTTGACATCTGCTTGGCTGTGTAGCTGTGTAGCTGTGTAACTGTTTAACTGTGTATATGTGTAACTGTGTAGCTGTGTATATGTGTATATGTGTATATGTGTAACTGTGTAGCTGTGTATATGTGTATATGTGTAACTGTGTAGCTGTGTATATGTGTATATGTGTAACTGTGTAGCTGTGTATATGTGTAT